>JAOXNO010000033.1:72005929-72016594 GCA_028565335.1 Limnodromus scolopaceus
CGGGCCGGCGGGGCTGAGGCGATGGTGGTGGCGGCGGGAGCTGGTCTGGGCGGCTGGGGGGGCGGCCCTGGCCGGCTACCTGGGGTACCGGCTGTCGGAGCGGCGGCGGGACCCCCCCCGGGAGCCGGCAGCCGCCGAGGCGGGCGGGGCCCGGGGGCTGCTCCCCATCCCGGTGGCGGCCGCGGCCAAGGAGACGGTAGGTGTGTGCGCTCCCGCCTCAGGGCCCGGTGGCCTCTGGGCCGTGAGGAGACGGCGGGTATGGCGGGAGGGACGGCCGCTGCCCGCCCTCACCGCGCTGTGTGGAGGCGGCGGAGCCGGTGTCCCCGGGCTGTGGCGCAGAGGTGACCCCGGGCCGGGAGGCGAGAGGCGGGCAGGGCCCCGGGGAGGGCAGGGGCAGGGGTAGGGGCTTGTCGCCCGGCCGCCGTGGGGAGAGGGGAGCCGTGAGGTGGCCATCGCTGTGCCCCGAAACCCAAACCTCTGGAGCTGTCCCCATCCTTTCTTTCCGTAATAGAAAAATGGCATATTTTTTTTTGGCAAATGGAACCGTTGTTTGATAGTGCGAAAGCCGTGTCTGCCGTCTTCATCTTTTAGGACAGTTATCTCTTTATTATAACATTTTCCGTGGAGGGAAAGGTTTGTGTGGCGTAAGAAGAGGTAGCGTGGCACTTGGCGCAAATAAGTGACACCTCACTCGCGCTAACTGAGGGAAGACATGGGTTGACTAACAAAAACCCATGGTTTGGTTTTGTTTTGTTTTCTTTTTTTAACAAGGGTGACAAAAAACAGGTGACAAGAACCTGGAAAATGGAATTTTCCTGTGACGGGGAGAGACTCCCACATGGTGCCAGGTGTAAAATATGGCAATGACGGGTTTTGGTCTTTTTTTCATTAAATCAATTGATATTCCTGAAAAATGTCAAGAGCTGTCGTTCGGCAGTTTGTCGGTACGGTGTCGATAGGGCTAGAAAATGGTGCAAACAGCCTGTACATCAAGTTTATCTTGCAATATACTTGGGGAGAGCATCTGCATTATTGCAGCGGAGGCTTAAATGTGAATGTTGTTGGCCCTTTTGCCCTTAGTTGTTGGCTGAAAGGGAGATTCTGTTGGCAGCATCCCTTACAAAGGGAAGTTGAGCCAGATAGTTTTGATTATTCATGTACTTGTTGTCTTGAGTTTGTTGCTGGGGCACAGAGGACCAAAGACAAACGCTTCCAGCCTTTCATACTGGTCTCATTTGTCAGAACTCTATGTTGTTTTACTTGCGTGGTCTTAATTCTCAGTCTTCTTTCGAGGGAAATATGGCTGCTGCACCATTGGAAAGGCAATAGATTCAACATGATGTGTAACTCTGAGTTATCCCACAAATTGCTATAAAAGCATTGAGGTTGCAAAGTCAGAATTAAGGTTATATTTGAATAAATGTAAAATAAAAAATGTATAAAATGTATCTTCTATGTATACACCAACTATTTTTTTAAGACAAACACCGGGGGGGGGAAAAAAAGAGGAAGAAACAAATTACCATGCTTTTTTTTTATGCTCCCTTGTGGAAAAGAACTCCAATTAATTCGGCTTTCCATTTACATAGCAGAAAATTTGAAAGACTAGCATGAAATATGCCCACTCAATTTGTGTGGCCAGTCTAAATGCACAGACTGACGTCTCAGAATGTTAGCTTTATATTGCAATCAGTTTTGTTGTTTTTGGTTTTTTTTGAACAAGTGGTCTCATTGATTTCAAATTGTAGATCTAAGCGCTCAGCATTCCCCCAAAAAATATCCTTTCAATTGAAGCCCCCCAAAAATGAGGATCAAATAGCTGTGGAATTTTTGGTCTGAGGTGCTTTTTTTTAATTATTATTGGCTGTCGTGCTGCAGAAGGGCTTGTATGACAATGGGGAGAGACCATAGTTTGATCCCGGATCTGGCTGGTGAACTACCAAGAGTAGTTTGGCCATGAGCTCCCTCTGCAATATCTGCTCCGTTTATGATTGCCTTCTAGACCTGAGGTGAGCATCAACTCTTTCTAAAACACCTCCAGAGGTGTCTTCCAGGGGTAAAAATAAAAAGGTATGCAAATACCACATTCAAATAGCATTGAATGGTGTTCTGCAATGGTATTGTATTTATCTTTTATTAGGAGGCTGAATTATCTTGCCTAAATGACAATAACTTTTTAAATTTCTAGTTTATAGTGCTGAGTTTAACAACCTTAACAACCTTAATAGTTGGTTAAAACTTTAATGGTTTAAAAACCGCAGTAACACTTGGAGTAGAAAATTCTGTCATGAAAAGTCATGTAAGTGTCAGTGTTACTAGGATGAAGGTTGGAGCTCTCAGATCTACTGCAGTTTGAGTGGAGTAATGGAGAACGATACCCTGCAGCTTCTGTGTAGACGAGTTTGATGTAAATGTGGTGCACGTTTTTGCTGGGAGGTTTTTGCAATTCTGTTATGTACTCGCCAACAAAGAGTCATGAGGCTCAAGTATCTTGGGAACTTCTCCAGCTGCTTTTGGAAGGTCAAGGAGAAGTCAAAGACATTTCTCCTTTATTTCTGACGCACAGAGTCTGACACTGTTTTCTGGGGCTTTCTGGGTTTGTCTTTCCCCCACTTTCCTATTTCCTTAACTCTTCATTTAATTTCCAGTCTCAGTCTGCTTTTCGTTCCACCAAGGAAAATCATCCAACGTCTTTTTTTTTTTTTTCTTCTCCTTCCATCCAATCCAGACTTTTGTATTTCATCCTGATATTTCCATTTGCATGATTCTTCCTTAATCTTCCCTCCGGCAGGGGGCTTTTTCCAGATGGTATTTACTTGGATCATTGGAATCAAAAAGCAGGTGGTATCTCTGCCCTCAATGTCTTTCTACAGAGATCTACAGCAGCTGGTAGAAGCAGTTACACTGGATGCTTCTTGCGTCTTCCCTGGGACTTTGACCTGGAATGACCCTATAGCAGGTTGAAATTTTGGGGGACTTAGCTAACTAAAATGAGTAATTTTGTGTGAGAGTTTGCATAGGCTCGTAATTTATTTGCTTCCTAACAGAACAACCACTGAAACAACCCAGTCCTGACACTAAAGTGACCAGCCCTTGCAAAACTTGAAATCCTTTCCTTTCAAACATGGAATTGCTGGAGATTCTTTAAAAAAATTAAAATATTCTAACGTGGGCAAAGCAAAATCTATCTCCTCCCATAGTTTTTGGTTCCATTCAAGAGAATCTATTCTGAAACGTGAATTGATGATGGATAATTTAATTTTTAATCGTTAACTCCTATTAAGTTTATAACTGAAAGCAGTATTGCAATGTAAAATATTCAGATATTCGAAGTTTTCAAGAGTATTCAAGGTGGTGGTGGCTGTCTCATCCATATTGTTGGGATTGACCTTGGCCAGCAGCTACCACAGAGCCCCATGCCAGAGATAGAGACAGTTTAATAAGTAAAGCAAAAGCTGCGTGAGCAAGCAAAGGAGAACAAGGAATTAATTCACCACTTCCCATGGGCAGGTGGGTGTTTGGCCATCTCCAGGACAGCAGGAGTCAGTGTTTATGGTGACTTGGGAAGACAAATACCTTAAGTCTGAATGTCCACCCCACTTCCTCCTTCTTCCCCAAAGCTTTTACATGCTGAGCATGATGTCACATGGCATAGAATGTCCCTTTGGTCAGTTGGGGTGAGCTGACCTGGCTGTGTCCCCTCCCAACTTCTTGTGCACCCCCAGCCCTTGCTGGTGGAGTGGTGTGAGGAGCAGAAGAGGCCTTGATGCTGTGTAAGCCCTGCTCAGCAGTAACTAAAACTTCTCTGTGTTATCAATACTGTTTTGGTCACAAATCCAAAATTTAGCACCATAGCAGTTGACTGTCCCAGCCAAAACAAGTACACATATCTAGTCTTGAATTCCCACATCTTCCTTTTTTGTTGAGATGAATTTTGGTAAAAGTGTAAATGTAAAAAGTGTAGTAAGCAGAATGGCCTTCCTGGTTCATCTAGGCAGCTCCAGCACACAGCAGAATAGGTTTCTGATCCCCCAAAATAGGGAAAAATGGGGTTAACCTAGTTTATATCTTGTCTTTCAAAGAACAGCTTTCTTCACGCAGGTCACCTGCTTCCAGATGATGTTCATACGGCCTGTGAAAGCATCTTTAGAGTTGTGCTGGGCCCAGTTAATAATATATAAATATATATTTTTATATATATTGTATATAATACATATATACAATAATATATAAATAATATATAAAATAACAGGTCGCTTTGGATTCTGTCACTGAATCCAAATAATGCTTGGCAGTAGTGGTGGAATATTTAAGGATATAAGATTGTCATATATATCTTGATAATTAGTTCCTTTGTCCCACTGCTGGCGTCTAGTATTCACTGATGCTCTAGCAGTTATGGAACCAATACATTTTAAAAGGGCTTTTATATTTCAGGACTAATACTGAGGATTACACAGATGTTGATGGGACACTTTCCCGTTCTTGGCCAGTTCGGAAATGTGGTACATCATTTGACTGAAAAAAAGCTATGTTTGAGTCTCCTAAAGAAACAGAGCATCAGAACGGTCTGCAGATCTTTCTCGCTGTTTTGTGAAACTCTTACAGTATGAAACCTGATTTATGTACAGGTGAATAAGGAGCTGCTGTTTGCTAGAAATCAAGTAAGATGTGATATGTGTTACCAACGTGGGGTCAGTGGCCTGTCAGACTTTTTGAACAGACAAATCTCCTGTGGTCAATACAAATACTTGCCCGAGCAAGCGTATTATCAGAGGTGTTCTGGTAGAGAGGAAGATGTGGTGCAGAAGCAGCGTGAAGCCAGGCTCCCTACAGGATTCCCTCATTCCCAGATGCTTTCTGAGAACAATTCCAGTCCTGAGGACCAGAGGTTTATATGTGATTACTTGGAGCAAAGTCTTGGACACTATAATAAAGCAATGGTTTTAATTCTGGGATTACAGCCACTTAACGTTTCAGAACCAAAGTAAAATTCTGTACTTGGGGCTGCTGGTTTTGTGTCTGAAGGTGTTGGTGCAGATTGGGAGAGCTCTGCTAACAGACCTTTAACTCCTTTAAAGTCTAGGAGATGCTTATGCAGAGCAGGAAGCTCTTTGAAATAACTTATTTTGGTACAGATTCTCTGTACTGACAACTGAGAATGGTATTGAACCAAGAAGAGCCCTGATCCAACATACTTCATACAAAGTATTTACCTTGTCAGAACAGCTGTGTATCATGGGGTTTTTTTCCAGAGAAATATAACCATTTTAGAAAAACATGATCCAGTGTCAAAATTCCTAAGAGGAATTTATATTCGTTTTCTGTTTACTTGCTTCTGTGTTCCTTACTGCCAAAATTCCTGTGTCATTTATGAGGCTTATTAAAACCATCTTGGAAATACCAGTGATGCCTCTTTGCACTCTGGGGAGATTTTTTCTAGAACCATGTTGTCATTGTGTAAAGGTAGTGAATTTATTTATTTTTATTAAATATTCTCTGAGAATCACTTCCTTCAGACGTGATCTAAAAATTAGAGGGAAGGCAGGGAAACACAGACACAGAATATGTATTTTATCATGTTTCTTGAAAGCACACTCATTTCCAGGAGAAGGAAGCTGCATACTTTGCATGTTTCCAAAGTTTTTTTCCCTAGTACCTCAGCAGTACTGTCAAACTCTCCCTTTGTGAAAATACTCAAAAGGTCAAGTTTATTTGTAGCAGCACATTTCTAAGTGGATTACATCATGTATTTCCATCTCTGTGAAACGAAGAACAAGACTTTAACTCCAAAAAGTAAGGCAAACTCCACTAGGGAGGAGACTCTCTTGCCTGCTCAAAGAGGATGCTGTTCCAAGAGGTGCATAAAGGATCGTTTTTACAAGAACAACTTTTAGCTAACTTTTTTTCCTAGGCATTGTGCATTTCACATCGTAGGTTGATTGCCAAACGTAGGGAGGTGATTTTGCTCCTTGGCTGTTGACATCTGAAGCTCCTCACTGTCATCATCCTGAGAAGGACACTGCTTGCGAGGCAGCTGTGGTGAGAGCCGTGCTGAAGGGAGAGGGAGATTTACCTCTCAGCATTAATTTTGTGTTCTTCAAGGTCTTAAAAAAGGGTGATGCATGTTTGAGACGGAGTATGTTTTAGTCCTGCATGCAGTGAAGCACATGGACATGTCTAGTAGGATATACTGTCTGAAACATCTTGAAGAACTGCTAGAGGTTAGGTGACTTCCACGTGAAACTAATGTAAGAAGGACGGTTGGAGAATATTTTAGCATTTTACTTATTCTGGAGTAGCTGTGCTTACAGATAAACATTGTTACCCCAAGGATTTCCTGTTAACAGAATTGAACAGGGCCCTTTTTACAGTATTTTAAACGCATTCCAGCTTCCTATGCTTGTAAATATTTTAATATAATAATGCCCTTATCTCAGCGAAGCGGGATCGGCTAACAGAATTGTTGGCTGTACTACATCTAAGTAGTCTGCTGGAAATATAACTTCAGTAAGCATCAAAACAGTTTTGTCTACTTTGGGATTTTCCCACACTGGGAACTTGACGTTTAACCTTTTGGCCACCCAGCATGAAAACAAAATTGTGCTACTTTTATCTACATGGGAGCATATTAAATAAGCCTGAAGTCAAATATAAACGAAGGAAGTAAGGAACAGCATTGCTTTGAAAACCTTTTTATTTTAATAATTTGCACAGATTCTCATTGATGGAAGACAGATTACTTTGCAAGCAGAAATTCAAAGAAACTCACTCACTTGAAATAAATTAGTTAAAGATTAAACTACTGTAACAGAACATATTTTTGACTGCAAGCAAAAGGTACTTTTAGTAGTGAATGTTGGCTTCTTTAGCTAAAATAGTCTCACCTTTATCTCAGTTGGAAAAGCAAGAGAACACTGATTTGACTTGGAACACGGCAAAGTTGCGGTTTTTTATGTGATACTGTTGAAGCTTTTTGCCTCGTATGTGTGCACGCACAGCGTGTATATTTTTACCTATTTGTTTTGTAAAATGTTTTGTATTATTCGTAGTATCCTCAGAGTCTGGGACTTGGAGTGTTGTTCTGAGTTTTCATAGTAGATTCTTGTGCAGTACTTCTGCAGACCTTTATGAGCTTGTAGGTGTTATTTTTTCAATTTTTATGTGAAAAATCCTGTATCTGGCATTTAAGCTTGTCTCCATGGGAAAACTAGATCTTTCGTCACAGAATAAAACTTCTGAATTACTGACTGAATGTAATATGAGACTAACACTTGGCAAAGAACATTTCTTTTGTGCTTTTTAATAGAAAGGGTAATGATGTCATATTTTATCTTCTGCACTTTACTTCCACCCAACCTGAGCCATATCATTACCATTTATTGATATTTTCAGATAGTTTTGGCTCATAGCTGCTACAAAATGTTAGGTATTTTAAAGTCAATCTGTGACCTCATGTCCTGGGTCAGGCCATCTTATGGTAATGCCTTCAGTTATTGCATGGATTTCACTGGAAGGCCACAGAGGTTAATTCATGTTATACCAAATTCAGACACACTGTATCTCTGAGATACAAGAGCCAGTAAGACAAACATGGAACCAGAAATGGAGATCAGCCTATGCTTCAAGGAGGTTTAAGTAATACATGGAAATCTTTGGTGAGAGCACCGGACTTTCAGGGCATTTTGGCTTGTCTCCACCAATAGGCAGAGTACATGGAAGATGAACCCACAATGGGGGTGAGTTTTGGACACTAATTTTGCTTGATAGAAACCCTAGATCTTCACTCAAGTTTTTGCTGTGAATTGAGGAAGAAAAATGTCCTTGTTTGAGGTAAACCAGAATCAGTTCCCTTTTTGGTAATTTCCATTTAAGCCTCTTCTAAGTAATTGCACTCTCTGAAAAATATGCTGCTAATTTCAGAGGAAAAACTTCTTTACTTTGAAGGTGCCAGAGCACTGGAACAGGCTGCCCAGAAATGCTGTGGAGTCTCCTTCTCTGGAGGTATTCAGAACCCACCTGGATGTGTTCCTGTCCAACCTGCTCTGGGTGGCCCTGCTTTGGCCGTGGGGCTAGACTAGATGATCTCCAGAGGTCCCTTCCAACCCCAACCGTTCTGTGATTCTGTGAAATTGTGGCTACCAGCTACATTCTTGGTTTCAGCTGCGGGGCACTTTTTTTTCCCCTAGAAGTTCTAATAAAAAGGTAGGTCTGTGTAGATGTGCAGGTAAAGCAGAACTCACCTGCTCTGCTGAAAATTATGATAATACTGCTGTTGGGAGATTCGTGACATTCTGCTTGGAAGAAATGGCTGTGTCCAGCTTTTAAAAGGCAGAGAATCATAACATGATACAAGCTCATAGTAATTAGCAGGATTGCCAAGAGGATTAGTAAACAGAAGCATAAAAAAAAAATCTCCCCTCTTTTGTTTGTCAAAGAGATGTACTTTCATGAGAGTTTTTGAAGATTGTTGATAATTACAGAGAGATTTAGTCTGGATAAGCTCTTGGAACTTCAAATAGAAATTGGAATCTTACTGAATCCTGTGCACTCCTTCAGCAGCAGCACCTTCCCTGAGGTATTCGGCATCGACTTTCTGTGCCTTGTTCCTGTGCCCGTTGGGTTTGACACTAATGCTGCTACAATAAGGTTGCCTAACCTGGGCATAAATATCAAATAAATCAATTGAGAACAACTGGTGTCACTAAGATGCTCCTATTTGCCTCACTGGATTATGATCTGCTAATGTTGGGGAAAACAGGAGACAGTTTTACGTGTTCAGACATAAATAAGCGCCCGAAGAGGTACGAATTGAGGATCAGAATACTTTAGAATGGCTTGGTGTTTAATTAATTTTTATTCTCAAAGACGGTTGTGTTTGTCAGTTCGCTAAGGTGTGTGCCTGGAGTCTCCAACAGCCAGTCCTTGCTTTTGTTTGGGCAGTTAGTGTAAGGCCCAGTGATGGGATACACATTAAGCCCTGTATACGTTTGTTTGAATTCATGTTAGATCAATAACAAAAACAACTTGCTATGATTCTTTCCGATGAACCCCAAAAGTTCAAAGTAAAGTGGTATTTTCATCCTTTAGAATGAATTTATGCTTCAGCCTGCAGTTTTCCCACCGCTTTAACCTGAAGTAGGCGGTGCTTGCTGCTGGAACAGGTGATATTTTCTTTTCCATAAGCTACACGTTCCCCTGGCCTGTGTTTGAAAAAAGTAACTGTTCTTGTGGCATAAATCCAGGCATTTATCTGGCTTAAAAAATAGCACCACCAAAACAACAAGTTCCCAGTCAGACCAGTTCCTTTATCCGTTTTGACGCTGGGTAAAATAAACATGAAGTGCCAGAGCAAGGGCAGGCAGGGTATGGAGCCTTTAGGGAGGTGCTGCTCTTTTTAGGTGGCAGGCTCTATTCCTATCAGGTTACTATGACTTCGAGCCAGAGGGTGAAACATTGGCATCGCTGTACACTCAGAGGAAACTAGGTTGGCTAAAGTGAGGCAGAAATTCAGGTGTTGGAGGCCTAGGTACTGGCATGAGTTAAGTTTAAGCATGTTTTGAAAATTCCATGTTTGCAGTATGTTATTTTGTACTCACAGTAGCGTGGAGTACTCAAGATAATGTTGAAATATGTGTCTGAGAATTTAACAAATGCTTTTCGGAGTGTCTCAAGCGAAATATTAAGCAGTAGTACCTGAGATAGTGTGAATTTCTTGAGAGAGGAAAGAATCTGAACATGCTCTCCAAATACTGACAGTGATCAAAACTGAGATGATGTCTCTTGAGTAATACGTTATCTACAGATTCTCCTGGTTATGTATGATTGATTATGACTGATTGCGATCAATTATACATACTGCATGTGTAATGTGGCCTTGAAGCAGTTTCTTTTCGGAAAATTGACTTTACAGATATATAGCTTCATTACCCATGCTTACAACCTGCATGTATTCAAAAGCACGTTTTTAATAGTGGTAAAGTAACATATGTATCAAAAATAAGGTAGATTATCCTTATATTTGAAGTTTAATAATCAGTTATGTCACTAAAAGCTCTACCAAAACAATTGAGTCGTGTAAATCCCACATGGATGCATAGCTTGAATGCCACTGGACTGCTGAAGGATCAGCAGGACCATAATACTCAAACAGTGACATGGGACAGAATTATTTTGGCTTGCATGTGGGTATGTCAGTGGGTATTCAGCTTTTTTCTCTTATTCTAAGGTGAGTTTGTAGGTCTGGCTGTTAGATATTTTTTTTTTTTTTCTCCCCATATTTAATTTGGTAATCATTTGACAATGATAGAAAAACAGAGAGACCAGGTTTAAAACTGCTTCTTGGGAAAAATGCAGAGTATTTGGATGTAGAGCAGTCTATTGAAAATTAAATGCTTGTGTAAGCATTTCTTTTGCTCTTACTTTCTATGGCAGGTTTTTCCATTGAAAAGAAACATTGTCACACGCACATAATAGAAGCAATAATTTCAAAAAGACTACAGACAGTGCAGAAAGAGAACTGCACAGTTAATAGTCTTTTTTTTTTTTTTTTTTTTTTTTGATTAAAGCGAAGCTGAGTAAAGCGTTTTGGCTTTTAATTTTAGCTTTATGAATTTATTAAATAGGACGGGCTGTTAACCAGAAAAAAAAAGCAGTTTTACAGAG
>JAOXNO010000033.1:72016604-72044938 GCA_028565335.1 Limnodromus scolopaceus
TTATTTGTCTTTTTTTTTTTTTTTTTTTTTTGTGCTTCTAGAAGGCTGGTTACAATGTCCTAGATAAAGTATTGAGGTACTAAAACGTCCATATATAAAATCAAGAAATTGTGAGTCTTCTGTTACATTGTGATTATAAGTGTGATTGGTTTGGTTTGGTTTGTTTTTTTCAAATAGGAAGTGTTTGACCCCTTCTAGACACATTTATTTTTGATGAGTCTAGTTTACAAATGTAGCTTAATCTCTTAGTTACAACCAAGGCCATAAAATTTTGTTTCACTGCAGTAGTCTTACTAATATTTTTTTTTTTTAAGGACGTTGTTTGGAAAACAGAAGGGAAGTGAGCCCAGCGTTTTGACTGCCCAATATAAACGTGCCTTTGCTTCTAATTGCTGAAATCTGAAACCTATTCTTAGAAAGGTTTTGGAAAAGCAATTCCCATTTGTATTTGAGGACTGTTACCTCTTGGCGGACAGCAGCTGCAGACATCTCCCAGCTTCTCTTTCTGTTTAGATGCCTCTCTGAAAAACGAAATGTGTTAGGCTGGTTTTTTCTTTGTTGGTAAAACAAAACGTAGACGCTAGTTAAACCATGTGCTACTTGTTGCCTTTCCTTAGTTTGACACCTGAAGAATTTTAGGGATACTGTATGAAATGACAAAAATAGTGAGGGCAGTATCAGTTTAGGATATTTCATTGCTAAGATGCTGTATTACTCTTTAACATACTGGGAGAAGTTGGCTATATTGTTGCTCTTCCTTTTATGAAACAGATTTGGTTTGGTTTTTTCATCTCTGAAAAAAAGTTCTAGATACATTTTCTTGAAGGTACTGATTCCACAGAGGAGTTTGCCGTGTTATGGGCTAAAACAAGTTTTCAGATAGCAGCAGTAGCATATTTTTCTGTTATAAGGTTTGACGGTTTAACACAAAGACATAATAATTTAGAACTTTTAGAGTTCGTACTACTAAGTTTACATGTTAAACAGCTGGATGGTAAATATACCAGAAACTCCTGGCATCTGTAAACTCCCATGGGGTGTGAACTTGATGCCATATAGTACTTCTGTAACTCTAGTGAAATAATTCTCCTCTTCTTCTGTTCCCCCAAGTCTGGCAGCTCTAATTGCATGGAATAATTGAAATAGGAGTATCTGTGCAAGATTTACACTGGAGTATATTATAGAGGTTTCTTGCCTGTTACTGTCAACAATTGCGCTGTACACTAAGAAGCTATATAAAAGAAGTGTTATTGCATTCTCTTCTGGAAATATCAGACAACTTAAATAATTTTATCAGAGTCATTTAACTGTTGAAGTTACGTGGACTTCCTTGAGTTAAAGTTGCCCCCTTTTCTACAATTCAAGAGCCTAAGTTCTCTTGGTTTTACCTTCCTTTTTTTTTTCTTTTTATTTTTTTTCCCTGAGCTTGAGTACAATTTCAATGCGTAAAGATTTATTGATAAGTTTGTAGAAGACTGAAAAGGATAGAAAAATATTTGGATGCATTTGACTTTACGAATGATCACCTTTACATTTACAGTTTCTTTATGGTGAATGGCGGTGGCAATTGTAAGCCAAAACTTTTTTCTTACATTAAAATTGTTTCCTTCTGTCTTTGAAGGTTACAGAAAACAGATCAGACCTTGAAGATTTACACCTTTATGCAACTCCTCGGGAGCAGCGGTTTCGTAGGTTTGCCAGTTTAGAATTTGAAGGACAGCTCTATATGACTCCATATGACTTCATTCAGGCTGTCACAAGTGATGAACCCAAATGTAAGCAGGAGTTTTATACTGATAAAATTGCTAGGGAAAATGCCAGTGGGGTATGTTATTTTTCCATTTGCTTTTGATTACTGCTCCCTTTTCTGATTGTGGTCAAAAGGTACTGCATCTTCCAGAATTTTATTTTTAATGGTGTCCAAGTGCATACAATCAGTATTCTGATTGTTGTTAGATTGTAAATATCTGTATAACAGTCATTAATTAAGCGTTCTTGTCTTGGAGGTCACAAAGAGCTCAACGGGCATGAAAGACAAGAGATTCATTTGTTCCGATTGCATTGACACAGTTTCAGTCACGGTTTCTTTCTGAGCAGACCACTGTTGCTGTAAAACTCCTACCTCCTCCTTTTTATAGTTTCTGTGTAAATGGGCAGGCAAGGTATGAGTTCTCTAAATAATTTAGCATAAGATTGTTTCTGCAATTTTTGCCATCTTAAATTGTCATCTGGGGTTTTTTTGCCCTACAGAGATTTTATAACCATATCACGGCTTTCTAAATAATGTGCTTTGAGTAAGAGTTTCAGTCCCCCAGGGGATCCACTTTCTACACTTGAAAGTTGCCAGAGTTAGCACTGCGTGTTAATTAAATTAATGAAAAATAAACTATCAACTTTAGTTCACTTACTGTAAAATTTTTTGCTTCAAGTATCAAAGAGTGACTAAATAGTAAGGTGATCCATTTCTGATCTGGTTTGATTTCCTGGCCCTCAGGCTTGCAGTGCGTTGGTAGAAGCACACAACTTCTGGGGAAAGTGAATTATCTTTGCTCAGGTGTGACATGTATAATAACAACTCATCTTAGGTCTTTCTTCCTAAAGCCTACACCACAAAGCTAGGATAGAGAACAGTCAAAAGCAGCTAAAACAGTCAGAGGAGAGCTTCAAGGTCTGTGCAGATGTTAGATTTCCCCCCCCCCTTTGTTCTCTTAACAGTAATGAAACGAGGAAAGAATTCAGCCATGGCACATCAGGGATCAAAACTTCTATAACTTTTGAATAAACATATAATCTCATTGTAACAGTGAAGACAGAAGATAAAGCTTAGACAGGGAAAGCTTGCAAAACTTTGAAACTCTTACCAGAAAGCAAATCTCCATTCTCTTTTTTTTTTTGGCTCTGCAGTTAAAAGAGAGGAAGCAGATTTCTTATCACAGAAGTTAATACAAATACACATCAGCACTTTATATCTACTTCCTCTGCCCAGATCTCCAAGTCTTCCTTTTTTTTTTTTTTTTTTGTCACTGTGGAATTGGGTTTCACCATGCGTGGTCATGAAGCATTTGTGCCTTATACTGGACATCAGTTAAACATTTTATTTTAGCTCCATTTTGTGACAGTTTGACTGGTTTGACCACACTATATGTATGGTTTGCTATTAAGATTTTTGTCCATGCTAATGGAATATATGCTTCCTCCTCTCTCGCTGCAAGTATTCAGATTTTAAAAGCAAAACAAAACTATAAAGTATTAAGCTCACAAGAATGTTCTATTCATCTCATGCCAAAGGAGAAGAGATCTGGAGGTGAACAGTCAGACACCCTTCTGAGTTCAGTGTAGGAAACCCTTGTTTGTAGCAAAATCCTTCCTGTGTGTCCAGTTCATCTCTGAGAGTGAGAGCAAAACTAACCTGGATGGATGTCCTTTAGTTTTATGGAGACGAGTATGAGAGATTACATGACTGAGATTAGTGTAAGAGGCTGTTACTAAGTAGAAGTGGATGACTTCATTATGGTGGAAGTCAAATCATCTGGGACATTTGGACAGAAGGCTGACAAGTAGGAAGTAATAGATGAAGTAGGTGACCTGCGGGTGTTACCACCTCCAGCTTCTCATCTGACTGGGAGTTTCAACCTTTCTGCTGCAGCTTTGTCAAAATACTGCTCTGCAATTTGGGCAAGTCTTTAATTTTCTGTCTTGCCCTATTAAAGGTGGTAAGTTTAAGGAAGGTATTTTTCTGAATAAACTAGTACATTCTAAACATCTTATTTTGTATTTTTGGATCATTTTGTAAATAAGTTGCAAGTTGTCCATTGAGCAATTGAGTCCATTCAGGCTGACATGCTAAAGCATATATATTTTACAGGGGAAAAAAAGAATGAACATGCACCTGTGGTTTTTTTTATGGATGAAGACTAGAAAGGTCTTGAGTTTTGTCAAAAAGCAAAACTGCCCTTTGAAGAGAAAGAATAGTAGCTCTTTACATCTGCTTTATAGAAAAGCTAATAATACTAGACCTGAATGAGATTTGTGATGGAGTGAATGCATCTTTTGTGATTGATTTACTTTGGAAATCTTGTAAACCCTACAAAAGTCAAGAGGGTGTTCACTTCCTTTTTTGATTAAACACTAACTAATATGGTAAGAGTCTGTTTTCTTTTATAAAATCTAACTTTTGACTCCAGGTAGTTATTATTAAAAAAAAAATGCTATAATTATCTTGCTGCTGCTGCCTTTACAGTGCAGGCTTTTATTTGGGAAAATACAGTATTTTTAACAGTCAGCCTTGATACATTTTTATCATCTGAATACATGTTTATATATTTAGAAAGTCAATTAAGAGAAGAGGAAATATATTTTGTTCCCTTTAGCTGTAACTATAGTAGTTTTAGCCTAATACTGAGCTGTAAAAAGTATGTATATATGCATAAATCTTCACTTGCTTGTCTAGAAAGAAAATCTATATGTAATGTATGAGACTGGGAAATTATCTGATTGGAAAGTTAGATATATTTATTACCCAAGTTTTTTTATAGTAAGCATAAACATATATCAATTTATACAGCAAATGAGTTTGGTTTGGGGGAATTGTATTTAGTATTTTGAGACAAGACTTTATTTGACATTAAAAAATTAAGCTGAAAAGTACATGAAAATCTGTTGGCTCATGTTATGATGTTGTTTGATATAATTCCACCACAGTCAGAGTGGGATTTGCAGGTAGACTTGGTGCTAACCTTTACCAAGATGTAAAACTAAAATTTCAATAAGTTTCTAACCATGAAGTAATGAAAGACCATAGTGAATAGCTCCAGTATCATGATAATTATTTAATGGAGCATGGAGTTCATCATTAGGAATGGATTTCTAATACCACTGAAGCAGAGCTGAATTAAAAACTATACATCTAATTAGTTCTTTAAAGTTAGGAGTTAGGTATGTATTAAGTTAATTATATTTTTAATAACATAAAGAGAGTTTTTTGGAACCAGGTTGAAGACTAGCCTCATGAAGTGGAGGAAAATACCTCTTCTTTGACTTGAAAAAGCAGTATAGGTGCGGTCTAAATTTTATGTCACCACATTGTCATAACTGAATTCTGTGCATTCATTACTTTGTCTTTTGTTTCAGGTACTAAAAAGTGGCGATCCCTTTCAAAGCAGGTGAGCGATAATTCCCTGTGCTGCCTTATAACCATAGATTTTTGTACAGTTACTTTCTTTCATGATATAAACTTAGAGTTGCAGGAGAAACAAGGAAGTTCTTAAATCTTTATTTAAAAAAAAAATAATTAATTTCTTTGGTTTTGTCACTTCAGCTGAATCCAGAGTCTCAAAGATACTTGAGCAGCTGTGCTTGTTACGTTGGATTTACTGACTTTATTGAACCTCTGTCAGTTCCTTCCTCACCCTGGGTCTGACTGAGTTTAACAGGTGTATCCAAGCTGCCTGAAATACTTGTGCCACACTTTACCTTTTGTGATGTTTAAGTGCCTCTTACTTTTTTTTTTAAATTTGTATAGCTCTGTAGACTCTGTATCCCTGTATTTTAAGTGAACTACATTCATATTGATGGGTGAAGTTTGCCTTAGTTGAGGTTGAGTGTTTTAAAAGAACAGTTGCTTGGAGCTCATATGAAAACCTCACTGAAATCCAGAGGGACTTGGCCTTGGCTTCAGTGAGTATGAGCAGTGGTGAGTAATTTCAGCAACAAATACATCTCTCTCCAACTCTGCAAACACTTGGTATTCATGCAGATGACCAATTCTTGAGATAATCGTGTGTGCAAAATTTATATATGTGCTTGAGTACTTCCAAAGTCATTGTGGCAAACTGAAGTTAAATTAGCTGGTAGATTTGCATTCAGTTCCTTGTCCTTTATATTGGTTTCCTAGCATTTATTCATAATCTGTTAACTACTTTGTTACATTCTTAAATATATACTTTTATCTTTTTTAAATGTTATTTTTTAGGAACTGAATCAGATCCTTATGGAGACGCCACCAGTTTGGAAAGGATCATCCAAACTTTTCCGTAATCTTAATGAGAAAGGTAAGGGATAAGAATTTATTTTCTTGATCTAAATTATGCCTTGTGTTAGTTTATTGTGGCTAAAGTGCTATTGTACTTTAATCTGAGTCACATCTTCAGAAAGATAAAAAGTTGGTGGTTTTTTTTTTTACATTTACAGCATGGAAAAGTTCCCTTTAGTCTCCATAGTGTTTTAATCATGCCATCTTAGCGCCAGCCTCTTTAAGTGGATTGGTATCTTAGAGTTTGTTAAACTGATGTTTGAATGTTTCAAGCTCATTTTGTTGCAATGAAGAATGATCTATAAACCATAGATAGAATACTCTAATAAAGACATAATATCTCTCTACTTATTTAATAGGTTCAATGATGTGATTATTTTTAAAGAGAGTAATGGTGTCTTATATCACGGAATAAACATTTTCACAGTTTCAGAAATGCTATATAATTCTTTAAATTCTGCAGATAAGGGCTTTGATAGCTTTTAAAACTCACCCTGTTGGTGAACAAAGAGCCAACAGTCACTCCTGGTCCCGTTTTTTTTTCCTTCATGTCTTTCTTAATAAGCGCTATCACTTGAAAAACAAAAAATACAGGGGAAAAAAAAAACCCTCTATGATGGCTTGTATAAAGATATTTAAAAGCTTTTTATGATAAATAATCCACATATTCATTTGCTTATATTCATAATGGCAAAGGTCTGGTGGAGCAGTTTAAATATTTTAATATTTAAATGTTTTAATATTTAAAATTACCTACAAGTACTTGCTATAAAATAAAGACGTTTTATGAATGTTTAAAATAAACTTGCCAGCAACAAAATTCCAATCAAACGTGTGCATGTAGTGAATTAATCTAATTCAAATGCAGCTTAAACTTCTTAAAGGAGTGAGTGTGCATCTACCATCAGAGAAGGGTCCCCAGCTGAAATATCTAGTGCATGGAGGCACTGGCACAGTTCTACAGCCAGAACTCCAGAGAGGCAGAAGATGGCACATCTTTGCACTGTGTTTCCTTTTATTTCCTTGCTCTAGGTTGCTCTCTATATAGTCAGAACAGCTAATTTTTAAATACTAATTACATAAAAATTTAGTTTTAGGATCTGTTAAATCGATTAAAAAAACCCCCCATATCTGGGTGTTGCTTATTAAGTATGTCATAGAATGTCTGCAACGTTGTGTAGTTGTAATTCAGCAGTATCTTACTCGTTTTCTGCCAGTGAAATTCTACAGAAGTTGATGGCATTAATAGGACTCAAAACTGTCATAATAAGCTGGTAAAATTAGTAATAAACTTGAGCACTTGCATAGCTTCTCGGCATGCTTTACAAAAAAGTGAATTCCATTATCCCATTTTATAAATTATATAAGAGAAGATGATGTCTCTTGTGGCTGATAATGTCATTCAGGAACCCAGTCAAAGGAATGGGAATAGAATTCAAGTCTTCTTAATTGTGATTTCGTGTTTATTTAGTACATGACATGAAACTCCGAGATTAATTTAGTCATTTTCTTTTTTAATGCACATTTTAACATGAAGCCAGTAACAAAAGCCTATGTCCATTTATTTTGCTGCAGATTCATTTAAATGAGATAAGCCACATAGATTTATCCCAGTTGTCCTCAAGTTTTATTTTTGTTTTACTCTTGAGTGGCATCCCTCTCTTCTTTCTGATCTTAGTGTAAGCTTTTCTTTCCGTTCAGTCGTCATTTAGATCCTCTCTCCCATAACACTCGGAGCAATCAACCAGAATTACCTGTCTACAGCTACAATATACCAGTACAAACAAAAGGAGAGAATGCTTTCAAGGCCTTTTATATTGCTGTCTTCATATCTGTGATGGACTACTTGACAATTGCACTTTCTTCCTCTGTTTTACAACAAAGAAGGTGTCATCAAACAAACAAAAATACATATTTACATTTATCGACTGGCTCTTAACATTTTACATCACTGAATGAGGACCTTTGAGGTATCTGATTTCTTGATAGCTGCTTGTCCAAACAGATTCGAGCAGGTCTTTGAAAACTATTTTCTGCAAGCTGCTGTATAAAATCAAGATAAAGCATAGAGCATGCGTCACTTAAATGCCTGCATTTAATCTTTGCTAATCTTCAGTGTGGAGCTGTGTGTAAATTGAGGAAAAGAGTAGGCGGTATTAAAAATACTTAGTAGCCTTCCTAACTAGAAGTAAAATCTTGGTTCTGAAGGCTTAAATTTGCTGTTGGATCAAAAGGTGGGAAATACCTTTTTTTTTCTATGAATGGAATGGAAGTTGGGAGGGCATCGTTTCAGCTGGTAGAGGTTGAGGGGTTTAGTGATTCTTTCATAGAATAGAATCATAGAATAGTTTGGGTTGGAAGGGACCTTAAAAGGTCATCTAGTCCAACCTCCTGCCATGGGCAGGGACTCCTCCCACTAGACCAGGCTGCTCAAAGCCCCGTCCAACCTGGCCTTGAATGTTTCTAGGGATGGGGCATCTACCACCTCCCTGGGTAACATGGGCCAGCATTTAACCACCCTCATTGTAAAATATTTTTCCCTGATATCTAGCCTAAATCTAACCTCTTAGTTTAAAGCCCCTACCCCTTGTCCTATCACAACAGACCCTGCTAAAAAGTTTGTCCCTATCTTTCTTATGAGCCCCCTTTAGGTACTGGAAGGGGCTATAAGGTCTCCCTGGAGCTTCTATTCTCCAGGCTGAACAACCCTAACTCTCTCAGCCTGTCCTCACAGCAGAGGTGCTCCAGCCCTCTGAGCATCTTCGTGGTCTCCTCTAGACCCACTCCAACAGGTCCACGTCCTTCCTGTGCTGAGGGCTCCAGAGCTGGAGGCAGCACTGCAGGTGGGGTCTCAGGAGAGTGGAGTAGAGGAGTTCTTTCTAATATGTGATTTGGTTTCACAGACGATTTCATTAACTGTCTGTCTTTTGTATCGCCCTTATGTTCCGGTCTGTGTGATACCTGTGGAGAAGTCTGTGGTTGGTGATTTTTTTTTACGTTTGAGGATAGGAGACCTGATTCTTTTGCAGGTGCCCCTCTTTCAGGACAATTGGCTTCTTGTGTTGTATGATCGAAGCTTTGGGGAGACATTTGGACAGCTCCAAGAGAATATAGCTGAGACTTTCATATCTCAGCTATTCAAGAGGACAAAGTCCCTCCTGAGTATTATTTCTAGACAGAATTAATTTACAACGTTTTGTGCTGTAAATATTAGTAGAAAATGCCAAAGTTTCTTGCTTTGGCAGTGTTGGAAGTGCTGATGTTAAATGTGTTCAATAATTGTAAAATCCACATGAATGATACAATGTTTTGAGTTTTCAGGTTTTTCAGTGAAAAAAATATCAGACGACTATTTACATTTACCGTTTACAGATGATATTAACATATTCAGTTAAGTCAGATTTTAAAAGATATTTAAACATCCAAAGATGTGGCTGTTTTTCTAAAAACTTTTGCACCTGACTTGGACTGAAATCAAGGAGACAGCCAGCAACTTTTGAAAATCCCAGCTGATAGACATCTTTACTCTCAGGCATCTAAATGCTTTTTTTCCCCACTCTTTTGAAATAGTCTGATATTGTGGACTGACTTCACACTCTTGGTTTTGGAGGACAGATAGAATCAGTTGGTTAAAAATCAGGAACCGGTTTTGCTGGTTCAGCCTCAAAGATCATTAGAGCGAAGGGCTATTGGGAGAGCCGCAAGTCATCGTTCTCAGTTCTTACTGAACTATAAGATGCTTCTCTGCCTTGGTAGCATGGGCATTCTGCAAGGTTAGCTCTTTACCCCAGAGCTAGAAAAGCAGAAGTACAGACTGTGGTATCAGACATACTATTTGGATATTGACTTCAGCTCTAATTTAAATTTTGCCTTAATCACTTCTGAAGAGAAAAGGAAGGGCCATTCTGCACTGTGGTTGCCTTTTGACATCTAACCAAAGAGGAAAAGCTTAGAATGTATCCCTTATAGATCTTCTGAATGTAGAAGAAGGGCTAGTACAAATGTCTCTAACAGGCATAAAAATATTCAACAAAATTTACACATTGATTTAGGAAGAGTTTTAATAGAAATTTCAGGTGATGATTATGAAAATGCGCACATAAAGACAACTCAAACCCCCAAATCTATGTTTTCATAAGTAACATGAGGCCAAGTTTCCAATTAATATTGGACATGCGCTTACAAAGCACGTAATAATGTCAAGCACCGTATTCAAACGGTGTGTATCAGGAGGGAGCACTATTAATGTTCTCAGAGTAAATGTTCTCATACTGTTAGAGAGTGTTGTCATGGATTATTGGTGGGGGTTTCAGAAAGAAAACCAAATTAATCATTTATATTAGCTTCTAAGAATCTAGCCGACTTCTGTTTAATGAGCCATTCTCCACTGACTGTAGTTGTTTATTTGCTGTGTTTAATCTATTTCTCTCTTAAAATACTCAAACCCAAACAAAAAAAACCCACCTGATAGATCAGTATTTTAGACAAATAACTCATTGACCACATCGAATACAATCACATACACACAAGTATTAATATGCATATATAGAAAAATTCTCCTTCTTCTATGTAGATAAAATATTTTCAAGTTTAGCATGTGAAGGCAAGGTGAAACTAATA
The DNA here is from genome assembly GCA_028565335.1 of Limnodromus scolopaceus. Lineage (NCBI taxonomy): Eukaryota > Metazoa > Chordata > Aves > Charadriiformes > Scolopacidae > Limnodromus > Limnodromus scolopaceus. The sequence continues at coordinate 72,027,256 of JAOXNO010000033.1, forward strand.
TGGCATAACCTTTTTTTTTTTTTTTTTGTGTCTTCAGGTGTGATATCTTACACAGAATATTTATTCCTCTTATGCATTTTAACAAGTAAGTATTTTTGGAGAAAAAAATCCCGAAACTTCCTTAAAAATTTCTAAGTTCTGAATGTGTTGCTATTTGTGAAAAAAATTGTTTTTCTTTCTTTTTTTCTTCCTCTCCTGCGTATCTCTATATGGAAAAAAATGTATCATGTATCTCTATGTTCATTTGAACCTCTCCTGTCTTGAAATCTTGTGTTATCTTTTATTTAAGTATTTTGTTATCTAGAACTGTTACTGTTGAGAAATACACTTCAGCTGAACCCCAGTTAAGAACTTAAATTTATTTTCTTCTTTGAAATTCCTACAAAGTTTCTTGGCCCTGAACCCTCACAATCCCTAACTGCTGGATATATTTCCATTATTTCTTTGTTATCTGGACTAAATTTTGGCTGTAATTCATCTCTGTTGCAAATAGCTGAGTATCACCAAAATGTTGCCTAAATTCTTCACTTACAGTTACCTTCGAAGTCTCCGTGTTTTGGAAATAATTTAAAATTGTAACCTGATTTCAAATTTCAGTGGCTCTAAGCACGTAAACAAGAAAATTCTGGGTCTTTTTCAGCACATCGTTTGTTTTGAGCAAAAGTTGCACCTTGTACCTTTTTTGCAAAACTTTTTATAGTGTCTTTTAGAACACTGTGTTTTCATGGAAAATTTATTTTCCACAGATTTGTGTTTTGTAGCATAAAATGGAGTCTAACACTCTTAACTACCCAACCGGCCATTACAGTGAAATATTTTTTCTTGGATATTTCATGCTCTATTTCTACTGTCTATTTTCTCTAATATATGAATTTGTGAGCATGCCTTCTGTTTTCATAACGTGGATAATAGGGTTTTACAGATGTTACGACTTAGGTTTACCGTGTACACAAATGCACTAATTTAAATTAGTTGAAGATACGGCTTTTATAAACAGACACTAACTAATTTCTTAGAGTTTTATATTTGCTTTCTTTCCAAGCAAATAAATAATTTAATTTTTTTTTTTTTTGGCAGAGCCACATGCAGGTTTTAGAATCGCTTTCAACATGTTTGATACTGATGGCAATGAGATGGTGGACAAAAAGGAATTCTTAGTGGTATGTATATTTTCAGTCTTTGAATATTTTGATGTAATCTTGAAATTAATTTTTTACTTGGGATTGAGACACACAGTGACATCAATAGTAATGAGAACATGAGCTGTTCTTCACTGAATGTAGTTGTTTATTTGCCTTATGTAAATATTAAATGTAATGTAAATTGTAAATAGTAGCTCCTTATTACAATGCATGGGTGTGTTGTATATAATGATTCTTGAAGTGAATTCCAATTTTTATTCTGGATCTTTTTAATTGCTACTACATTCACAGATAATTAAGCTACTAAAGTAATATTGCTGTATCAGTGGTGAGCAGAATTATTTAATTGCCATAATGATGGAGGGACTTGCAAAAGAATCTTTTCCTGGGAGACCACTTCACTTTGTCATTCATTCGTTCATTATAATCCCAGGAGACCTGAAAATACTGGCTGGCATAATGTGACACTATCGTCTGTTTTGAACAAGATTTTCTAATGAAATAAAACATACTGTACATATATCTAGTTAAGCCAATTAAATCCTTTTGCTGAAGCAATTTGCTAAGCTGGGGCTCAGTGATTTCTTTTTAAGGAGAATATTCCCGATAGCAAAATTGACTTTGAGCTGAATAATTTTCATGTGCTTTGGAACAGTTGGCAGGACACCTAGAACTTGGCAGTAGTTTTGTTGCACCCAAAGTTTTGCTGCATTACAAATCTGAATTTTCCAAACTTTTTTTCAAACATTTTTTCCAAACATTTTTTTCAGTATTTTTTCATAATTTTCATAATTTTTCAGTAATTTTTCATAATTTTCCAAACTAGAGCTTTACTCAGTTTATTGCTTGGAAAAAGCAGTTTTGTATATTATTCTTACTAATTATTTAAGCAAAGAGTAATTTTTCTTCTTCTGGGTAGAAATTTAAGCAGTTCTAAAAGGTCCAGACTTTGAAAGAAAAATTAGCTTATTTTACATGTCATTGAGATTTGTGTATTAAGAAGAATTTGGCGCTTGAGAGAAAATTTTCAAAGAATCCTAAATCATCCACTGTATTTTGATTTTTGATCATGATATATCTGATCACTGCATCTTAATATTTGAGTCCTTCATAAGTTTTCAGGTGATAGGATCCACTAAGTAGAGGAGAATAACGTTTGCACTGACAAGGATAACATTAAAAAGCCTTGGAACAAGAGGGCTATTTCAGATTTACGTTCATTGCATTTATTTTCTGATTTTAAAAGAAATAGGAATATTTAATGCTATTCTAAATGAGTATCAGTGATGAAGTAAAAAATTTGTAGTTTTTAAAAAAATCATGAAATGCAGAAGATTGCCTGCTTGTTAGGGCTTCTGATTACAATGACTACATGGCTTTACATTAACACACTGTACAATACAGTATAAATCAGAGTTTTCTAAGTTGGTAATGTCCATGCACAGCAGATGTCTGGGGTCACACTGAAACACTCAGTTATGGCAAACATAGTTTTTTGACATTGCTTTAGAAATTAGCGTTTAAAATTTTGTGTTTAGTGGTTTAGACAAACTTTCTGAATACTGCACAAGGCCTTTATTTTCTACTGAACAAATACAGGCGATTAATTGAATAAAAAATACATATAAGAATTGTAAAAAAAAAAACAACCCATATTTGTAGAAGTCATCGATTCTTATCTTCATACATCTTTTGTGTAGTTGAGTTTATAAATAAATACAGTAAATGCCTATAAGAAAAAGCCTTACTGAAGAAGATGGAACAAAATATAAAGAATGAAACAGACACATGAAATGGATTTAAGTGTCAGGCCATGATTTATTTAAAATTAAGACTCCCTAATTTCCTGTGTGCTGTTTCTAGTTTTCAAGTCAAGTTATAAGGCTCAATGCAGATAAGCTGTGCTAACCTAAAGAAAATGGAAATGTGAAAGAAACTGTCCTCAACACACTGAACTTCCCTCAGTTCTCCTTTTGTGAGAGGAAGTGAGAGCTGAGATCCGGGGGCTTGGTTTCTGGCTTAAGCAGAACAGGTCTATTTTGTTTTGGAAGCTTTCACCACTTGCAAATTCTGTCATGCTGATCATTGTTTTGCATTCTAATATTAAATGTATGCATCCTTAGATTTGCTAATTCCTAATAGCCATGTCCTCCAGTTGGAGGAAAAAGCCAGCAAACGTTGGATTAGTTGTCCAAAGGAAAAATAGAGAAAAAAGAAAAAGGAAAAAAAAAAAAAAAGTCTTTCATGATTCAATAAAACAGAATATGGTTTAATAGACTGACAACTTTTTGTTTTTTTTTAAAAAAAAAGGCTTCCATTACAACAGCTAAGCAGGAGGATATTGAAGCCAAGTGGCTTTGTCTTTCAGAAATTGATGCTGAAAATGAAAATAAATAAGTATATAAGGCAGGAAGCAAGGACAACGTTTAACTATGGATATTGCATCTATCTTTCTCACCAGGCTTTTATAGTTCTCTTCATGTCCTGCTTTTTATTTCTTCTCTGTCATGGTCCCTGATAAAAAGTTCTTCTTATTCTTTTTCTGTTATCGGACTTGGTGGATAGAAGAAAGAAAAGAGAATTTTTAAACATTAGATATATTGTTCTCTGTATATTACTGTATTTAACAAATTTATTTAGATTAAACCTGACCCTAACTCTGCTTCATTATCGTGTCAGCAGCCCTTCAAAAATTCACTCAAAACCTGTAAATCAGGATGTTAGACCTGAAGTGAGAAAGAGAATGTCTGTGTACATATGAAAATAAAAGTTGATTTGGTGATGCTGCAGCTGTGATAGACCTGAACATACATTTGGATATGCATCATCTCCTGTGTGTCTGGAAGCAGGAGACTGTCCCTGTTGCCGTTTGAACTATATCCAGAATTTGCAACATACTTCTCCATAAATTGCAGTCAGCTATCATAAAATTGGAAATATAGTTAATACTATTCAGTTTTGCAAATAAAGAGACTTTGAACAGATTGGATGTGTAGGGATCACAAGTTTCGTGATTCTTGAAGAGAAGAGTACATGTAGGCAAGGGTTGAAAAATACTTAATTTTTCTGATAACTGCTTCAGTGTTTTTGTAAACTAATTCTGTGGTGTTTTTCCTTTCCTCTTTACTTATGTCATAGGGGTGAGGTCAGGGAACAGGAGGATTGTGTTGCCTTGTTACAGGAGATCTTGGTTTTGCTGCTTTCAGCAGTCAGTCTCATTATCCTGTTTCAAACAATGTTCCTATGAAAGTGCTCCTAGATCCTTTTTGCATTGACTTTCCTACTGGCTGGTATCCTGTAGCACTCCTTCTGAACAAAAGAGCCATTTCCAGGAGTTTAGCAAGTGCTTTAATGATAAATGCAACAGAATCTTACTCCCCTTGCCTCTGCGGCAGGAGAAATACATCCAAGGATGCATTGCTTTTTACCGATCTTTTTTTGGTTTTTCAATTCCTGCCACTCTTGTGCTTGATGGCTTGTCACTTCACTTTTCACAAGGTATTTTCTTTCAACTTCTTTCTCTTCATTCACCTTTCTTCTTTCCACAGTTTTGGGTTGCAAACTGTGTAATACTCCAGGCCATCCAGCTAAATCTCCTTCCTCGTCAGCAAAGGTTACAGTAATTTGTGCCTGTAGGATTGCAAAAAATTAGAAAAAAACATACCAGTTGATGCCCTTCTCAAAAGTAGATACAGTGACACACACAATATTCTGGTCTGTATTTGCCTTATAGGCAATTCCAGAAAAGAGTAGTCAATTTTGGAAATTCATAAATCATTATTTATAAATGCATTTGCTATTTAATCACTAAACACTGTATTAATTTATTTCAACATTGTCAGACCCCTGCAGTAGAGCTTGCGGATGCCTTTGTCTTAGTCATCTGCCTTCTCAAAAATACGGTGCTCTGGAATTAAATTTGGAAAATTTGCTTGCAAAATTTATCACACACACTTTATCTTTCACATTCCAATCCCAGGGGAGCTCTGTGTGCGTGGCATTTACAGTATCAGGTTTTTATCAGACTTGTGGTAGGTAACAGCAGGTCTTTGAAACGACTGCCACAGTTGTGTCTGTATGCCATGATGTTTGGTTCCAAAAATACCATCTTCTAGCTAAAACAAATTTATCAGCCACAGCGTTTATTCTTTTTCCAGCCCATTTTGAGATTAGCAGATGCTACGAGTGGTAGTACGATATTTTCAGGTGCAATTTTTGAAAGGCTGAAGCTCACTGGCAGAGATAGAGATGGCATCATAGTTAATACCGCTCTCTCGTGCTGTGAAGAGTAAGCACTGTGACGCTTTTTTTCCAGTGGTTTGGGAATATTAGTAAGTACTACTATAAATCAAAATATCTAAATAAACAGATACTTACAAAGATTGAGATTCTAGCTCTGGGCAATCCTGCTTTGGCAGGGGAGTTGGACTAGATGATCTCTGTGGTCCCTTCCAACTCTAAAAATTCAGTGAAATTCAGTGAAGTACAGATCGATTTTTATTCTGAAGACTTTATAATTTCAAAAAATAAATATGCTCAAGAATCTGTATGTTTTAAATCTTGTATTAGAGGTTTTCTCAGAAGTCGTGTTTAAAGCTCTTAATGTAGAGAAAGTTGTGAAAAGGGTATTTTACAAGACCTGAAGGTATTCTTTGAACAGACTTGAAAAAAAAAAAAAAAGGGGGTACTTGATAAATTACTCTTGATTAGTAGTTTGTTGCTGCTGAAGGGGAATGTTTCACCCCCCACCAGGTGTTTCCACCTCTCCCTTGTGCCAGCAGGACTAAGAACTGATCTGGTTGGAAATTCACAGTATGAATAAAAGATTGATCCAGCTGACTCCGTAGCCACACAGATACTAATTAGTACCCGACAAGAAAGGATGTGTCTAGAGGTGGTGAAAATGGCTGGAACTCCCCCTTTTTGTATAGGCTGGATCACCTAAAATGTAAAGCTAAATAGGATGTTCTTAATATTGTGCACCCAAATAGAATTATTAGCCTTACTTTGTGGGGAAAATTTTTCCTTTTTCCTTTCTGTGTGATGGTTAAGGTCACAGGAGGAACGTGAAGGCATTAATATGAACAATAAAGTATTGATATATAGATATTTTAGTACTGTTTGCAGTTCCTCACTATGAATGATTGTTATGCATGTGAAATAGCCTGAAAACTAAGTAAGAAAAAAATGGTTTGTTTTTGTTTGCTAGCTACAAGAGATTTTCAGGAAAAAAAATGAGAAGAGAGAAAGAAAAGGAGATGAAGAAAAACGTGCAATGCTGGTAAGTAAAATTAGAATAGTTGCACCTGGTAGTTGGATTGTTTTCTTTGGTGTAGGACAAAATTGTGTATGTATATATTTCACTAATCACTTTCAATTTTTTTAAAAACAATAAATTCATATCAATAAAAGAATGCCCATAACTTTATAGATAGAAAACAGCAATATTTAGCCTAAATGCAGTTATTGGGAAAAAAAAAGTGGTCTATAGAAAAGAAAAATTAATGTTTAAATACTGTATCAAATATTATGACAGTAGCATCGATTCCATTTGGAGTCTATAAATCTAGTAAAAAGTGAATCTTGATGACCCAGTGTTACTGTCTGTAAGAGTAAGGGATCTTAGTGACAGGACCAAACTGTATTCCTGCTCTTATAACCAATTGAAGATCTTCATGTAGACATACTGATCTTGATGCTTGGTATTAAAATAGTAGTTTTAAAACAGCTGATGAAATGTTAGAAGTGAACTTAGATTTTATATTTAAGTTTAATTTTTTTTATCAAATACTGCTTATGACCAGTGCAAAATGATTTCAGTTGTTTATAGTATCTGAATAGAATTTTGTGGAATACTAAGTACTCATTCTTACATAATGTCAAATTTGCATTTCTTATGTGCCTAAGGAAGGTAAGTTGGAAACAGAGAAGTCTGTGGTGGTTGGTCTGGAGGATGGCAGCAGTAGCAGGAACTTACTTTACTATTGGACAAGTGAAAATCAGGGACAAGTCTCTGTCAAGCCCACACCAGAAAAAAAAAAAACAAAACCAAAAACGTTCATTTGTGATTTCTGTATTTATGGCAAAAATTCTTTATTATAAGAAATGTTTTGACATATGCAAAACTTCTTATAGTGCCCATTATCCTTTTGGGACTGTAGATGCTTGATCTCAGATCTTTGTCCCTGAAACCATAGAAAGTTTGAATTTCAAGAATTAATACTTTTTAAACCTTCCCTGAGTATAAAAAGGGGTCTTTTCTTCCCACTCAGAGAGACCTATCCTCAGCTTTTCAAAACTGTAGGTCAGTCATTGAATCTCTCACACGCTGATTATTCTGAACAAAGGAAACTTACAGCCAAAGGAAGAGCTTTTGGAAAAAGTAAAGATTGCAAAATAGAATATTTCTCCTAAAAGTAATCTTTGTAACTCTGTACTTCTCTTTTGAAAACTTGAGATAAACGTTTTTTTTTCACTATCTTCTTAAAAACAAACAAATTTAATAATATATAAAATAAAGATTTGCTTGTCTTAACCTATTCTGTTGTCTTTTTTTTTTTTTCTTCCCCTTCTTTTGGCTTCATTCTGACATGTGATACTTGGTTTGACCCGTTTTTGCTGTGTGTCAGCGTCTTCAACTTTATGGATATCATACTCCTACTAACAGTGTATGTACTCTAACTATTTTCAATTTATGCAGTCTTCACCAGTGACGTGAAATGATATGCTATAAGAAAATTTATGATACTCATCTTTTTCCTCAAGTAAATTACTTCTGCTAATCAGTAAAAATGTGATGGATCTTCACTTGCATAAAAGGTTATGCATGCTTGTTGCACGCATTCTGAAACAGGCGAGCCTACCAGGAGGGAAGGTTGCTTCCTCTGTTCATATAAAATGAAGTAAACAATATTTTTAAGGGAAAGCACAAACTATATCTTAGGAAATTATAGACTTGTTCTTAATTAACATATGTGAACTGTCATCCTGCATGAGTTTTTTTGATCCAGATCTGTCTTGTCTGCTTGTGTGTGAAGTGAAGTAATCATTAGTGAAATGAATCCTTCACCTTTCTGTTGCCCTACCTACCCACCCACACTACCACCCCCCCAAAAAAAAAAAAACCCAGAAGAGAGCTTTTATGTTTTTGTGCTTCACTTACAGAACAAATGAATAAGAACTTTCAGTGCTGAACCAGAATAGGATTTTACAGAAAATAGTCCCTGTATTATGTAGGTGACAGTAAATTTATTTTCAATCATTTTTGAGGATGAGGGAGAGAGAATCAGCAAGAGAGAGACCTTCTGGAGTTTTTTTTAATGTCTTTATCGTGACCTGATAAAATTTTGGATGACAGCAGAAGTTAAACTTGTAAAAAAGATTGATTTGATGTTAAAATAGAAGAATTAAACTTGTTTTGGGATGATTATTATTGTGATATTCAAAGTGAGGGGAGGGAGCCTACGGAATTAGGTGACTGGTGAAATTCCAGTTTTAAAGTCTGTTTCTTTATCTGATCATTCATAGGAATGCAGAGATTTATTTCTGGTGAAGCTAGCACATACAGTTTGGGCAACATACAGGAAGGAAGGCTGCTGAATGAAAAGGTGCAGTAGGTGCTGCAGTGTTGTGAGAATAACGGAGTAAGAAATGAGAGGCCTTATGATTCCACGGATTTTAGATCAGGCTCTACTGCAGCAAAAGATGCTGTACAGTGGTTGCCACGTTCCTGTGCTGCCTCCTATTTTAAACTGCAACCAAACTAGTTAGGTTTTCCTACTCCTACAATTTTCAACTTTAGTGAAAGTCCCCTTCTAGACTCTAGCCAGGTCCAAACTCTTTATCAAGATGATGCCCAGGTGTGCACCATCCTTTTCCACCCTTCCATTACCTGAATGGAGATCTCCATGGAAAGGAGACTCAGATGTACAGGAATTCACAGTATCTGACAAATCCCCCAACCCAGAAAATTGATAATTTGGGTTTCTATTTCTCCTACTGAAACAAGAAGTGTAGCAGCCTTTTCAGCTTCCCTTGATGTCCTGGCGAGTTGAAGCTACTCAAGACCAAGGAGACACAGCCCTAAAATGTCTGGGATAGTCCAAAGTGCTGTCTTGAGCCCTTCTCCTCACTTCATCCTTCAAAGCAGGTCTAACTTTTTGAGAAGTATCGAGGTCTGTAAGCCATAGAGTGCATACAGGGACATTTTAAAGAGCTTAAATATTTTTGTATTTGCATTTGCATAGGTGAATTCTTTCAGATCATGTTCTGGTGCATACTGCAGGTGTGTGTTAAGACTACTTCAGCATGTGTTGCATGAGCGCATTCACTAGCTGAATGCCAACCGGAACATGAAAATTATGGTGAGATGCATGTAAGGAAAATAAAATGTGCATGCCCTGAAGTACTAATTCCATTGGCTAAAGTAAATCTCCAGTAAGAAAAATTATTCAGTGCATACTTAATATAGATAATTACAGAATTGCATAAAAGAATGAGGTGCTTATTCATATGATGCAGTAAACTTATGTGTAGGAGAGAAACTGCTACTTAATCCTGTACACAATGAAATAAATATATTTATTTGATTTTAGCAATTTAGCACTGAATGGAGTTATATATGATGTGGCCACCACATAGGAACTTTTACTCCATAATGAGAGAAAGATAAAACCAGAATTTTCCAAAAAGGAAACAAAAGTATAACATACATTAAGCACGGGTATAATTCCTGGTAGTTTTTCGTGTTTCTTTGATGACAATTTACAGGAAGAGCTGAGTTGAATTGGTCAGTGGAAGAAGTAGAATAGATAGAACACAAAATAGAACTTGTAGAAGAAGTGTATATAATGTGTTGTCATAATGGAGAATACATAGAGACAATAAGCCTTCGGCTCTGTACAGTATTCTTTATGATAACAATGTGGTTTTACACATAGCACAGCAGCATAAATCTTCTAAGAGAACAGCATGTGCTGAGTCAAAAAAAAAAAAAAGGTTTCCATTTGTAGTTATAAGATTAAATTCATTCTGGCTTTGTCTTGCCTGCCCAGATGGACATGAGTGGGGAGCTGGAAAAGTAGGAGGCCTAGTGTAGAGAAAGAGAAAAATTTGTTCAATTGCAACAACCCCAACCAAGTTCAAATAACCTTCTGCTGTCTTTAGGATCACCTCCCCTAGGTTATTTGGGGAGGGAGGGGGGGGGAAAGTATTGCATAGATCTTCCCAGACTAATTGCAAGAAAAAGGGAGGCCTGTTTTAATAATGGAGGATTTTTTAGGCTTCCAAAAATGAAACGTTTCAGAGCAAAAAGGTGAGCGTATTTTCTGTGGAGAGATTAAACTTATTTTCTGTTTAAACAAGGTAAGTTCGATGATCAGATGTGCATAGTCTTTTCTTGATAAGCATGTTACAGTTGAAGTTGGACTTACTAGGCTTGTTTTTTGCATTTCTTTATTGAAGCAAGGATGTCATCTTGATTATTGGATGAAATTAATGTTATATAACTACTTGTATGGTGATGTTTATGTTTTGACCAATGAGAAAACAAATTTCATAAGTATATAAATTCATAATTAATAAATCAATAAGTTAATTTTGGCAATACAGAATTGTTAGAAAAAGCAACAGCAAAACACCGAGTTTAGATGGATATTTTCACGTGGATTTTTAATTAGTATTTTCACTTTACACTTTCTCTGATTTATTTTGTTTGGGAAAGTGGAGTCTGGTGATACTTTTGGCACAGCCAAGTTATGAGTAATAAGCAAATAGCAAATAGCTGTAATAGACCAGTGTTCCTTTCATTTACAAGGTATCGTGTAACTGGGTAGAAATTTCTCTGTGTAGAAGCTAAAGAATCAAGCCATGCTTTTGAAGATTAGTCAGAAAAGATTTTAAAGTCTGTAAGTGGTTGTTTTATTGTTCTTTGGTTTTAAACAATTGTGCTTGAAACTTCTGCAGGTTCTTAAAACAGAAGGCGAGGACGTTGTCCCCAGAAGCTATTGGGATACTTTGAGACGTAGCACAAGCCAAGCGCTCTTTTCGGACCTTGCAGAGGTATACGACAACCTCTGTCTCTGGTCCATAAGCACGCTGTTATTTTATTTATTTCTTTTCTGATTATTTTCCTACTTTATGCACTTTGTTTCTTCTTTTCCTTTTAATTACTTTTTTAAACCTGAAATTTCTCAGATGAAATGGATTTGGTTCCGTGCAGTGCAATAATTGAAAGTTGTCATTTCCCAGTAAAAACAGTTACCTTTCGAAAGAGCTGGAAGATCAAGTCCTCTTCAGTCCTTAGTGTAAGAAGCATTTTCTAACACTGATAGTGGCAGTATTTCACAGTTAGAGAAGTAATTCAGGAAACCTTTGTAATTTAGGCTTGGTCCAGTGTTATGACAACTTTAATGAGGGTTGCAGACCTTTCAGCTTTTAATCTTTAGATCCTTAATGTGCTTTTTATATATATTATCAGAGCTTATAGTCACAAAAACAGTATCACACAAAGATTGATTTAATTGTTGGATCAAACCAGGAATGTTTTAAGGTAACCAAAATGTTGGTCAATCTTTTTCAGTATTACACAATCATTGTTGGATGATCATATAGGACTAGCACTATCACTGAGCTGTCAAATTAATTTCCATAGTGCTTTAAATTCCAGTAGGATTTTTGTTTTGTCATCTGCTTTCAGATAATGGAGTAAGACACTTATTTGTACTGATCATGATAATGGAGTAAGAAAAATAGATCATTTAGGCTTTTCTGTGCCCCATACAGTGAGGGCGATTGCTCTGCTGGTTGTGGCACTAAAGGACATTCAGCAGCTCCCCACTGACCCTGAGCTCGAGTCCGTGCTTCATAAGCAGGATCATAATGAGAAAAGAACAAGGAACTGAAACGGACCTCCAGGGTAAAACAATCTTTTTCTTTGCTTCATAAGCAATGTGTGCTCCATATTAAAATAATTAGTGTTTTGTCCCTGCTGTTCCTCTGCAGAAGCTGTTGAATAACCTGAGGACTTGGATGGACTTTTTCTAATTTCTAGACTAAATTTACTCATAGTCCCTTTACACCGGTTTGTGGTTTTTTTTTTAGCATTCTTGCTCCTGGTTGTGTTTATAAATGCAGTCATAGCCCTCAGTTTTAATTATCATAGGCTAAGCGCAATAAGGTCTTTGATTTTTCTCTTAATGTAGAACCTACTTTTTCCAGGCATCAAATAGGCCTTCTCTTTACCTCTCTCAGCTTGAGTTCATCCCACTACAAACCAAAATGTAGTGTTACAGAATTGAGTTTTATACCTTTATTTATAGCAATATCCATAGTAATAATATATTCATAGTAATCTTGCATTAAAGCAGTATACCCAGCCTTTCTTTCCTTGCTTTTAAATTGATGAGCTCCTAAACTATTAGTCCAATTATTAGTCCTTATTTATTTCACCAACTTTTAAAACCCAGAACATCAGCGTTCTTGTCTAGTCAGCTAAGAGAGACAGAGAGGGGAGAGAGGGACGCTCTTTTCATTGACTATTTAAGGAGCTTGGGGCACTGAGTTTTCTGAATTAACTGTCTTCTTAATCTACAGTTAGCTGGCATGAATTCAGTCTCAAGTATAAATGGTCTTAAGTTTGGTAATCTCTACACACCTTTAATTTGAAGAGAGAGAGGTTTTTTACATCTGATGCCTCAGACTGGTATCTTTCACAACAATGTAATTGAAGCTTAACACCAACTATACTAAACATTGGTTTAAATCGCCTGTAAAGTGTATGAAAATTCTCTCTGCTCACTTGTAAGTCATTTTATGAAGAAAAATCACATCCCGCATTTGCTCCGCTGACAATTTCCCCCTTCTCACCCAAGATAATCATCTTTATCTTGCTTGGGTTAAGTTCAAGCCGGCTGGCTTTCATCCGTAGTCTTATCTCTCCCAGGTACTCCCACACCTCAATAATATTCTAGCCATCTGTACTAAGAAAGTGGCATAAGGCTAGGTGACACTGGAGTCTGTGTTGTTTCGGAGCCTTTTGAGAAGGCCTTGTCTAAGTTGAAAAGGAGAGTAAATAAGGTTCGTTGTTGTGGGAATCAACTTACAAGGTCTCGTTGGGGGGAAAATAAGTTATTCTTCACATCCAGTTTCTTTCTAGGACAATTTACAGTACATTCTGCTATTCCTAACTTAGCACCTACCCCATCCTGTTGGAATATGCCAGTTATCACTGAATTCCATTGTGTTTATTCTTAAATTACTAAACAAAACTGGAAATCAGTAGATTTATTATCACTATTGAAAAATCGAGGACTTGCAGTAAGAAAGCTCTTATTAATTCAAAGCATAATATGCATACTTCATTCTCAGAATATGTTGCTACAAGTGGACCATTGCTCATGAGTGTAACTTTTAGTCAACCCTCTTTAATCAAAAGCTTTAAATTAGTTTTGCAGAATATTAAAAAAAAAATAAAAACAATACTGCCCCTAAGGTTAGGAAGTGGAGAGGAAAACATGTTGCCATTATGCAGCAAGCCAATGCTGTGACTGAAACACTTGTGTCTCCTGTTTGTCTCTTTACCTGTATTTGTATCAGTGTAAAGGTAAAGAGAAACGAGGCAGGGGTTCATTCTCATTTAAATGACTGGGAAATGTGTTAGATCAAAATAGAGGCTTGTATTTGTATATATGGAAATGGGTGTGGTCATTTCATTTTCACTGATCTAAAATGCGAAATTCATTTTATTATGATCAAGAAATAATAGTACTAAATGATTAAGGCTTTTTTTTTAGCCTTGCCCCTTAAGAGAGAGAATTTTTTTAATGCTATCAGTGCAGAGGGAGCAGAGGAATAGTTTTCAGTTGCCTGCACTTCTGCAGAGAAGCATCCCGGGTTGAGTTTCTGTGTTGAGGTTATGTGGGGGATTTTTTCATTTAATGAGGCTGACCAAGTGGGAATTGTGAAAAGACTTACAGATTGTATTTTTTTTTTTTTAATGGTTCTTTAGATTTGGGTGAATGCAACCTAAGTCTAAGGTTTTGAAATGTTTTTGCAAGATGAAAGGCTGTAATTTAACATCTGATATCTTTTCAGTGTACTTGAGGGAAATTGTTTGAATGTGCTTAGGGATTTAATTGCTTAAAAGACATAAGAAATCAGGGTATCTGCATTTCAGTATATTGTGTCCTGTAGTGGAGGATAACAATATTAAAAGACAAATAGTGATTACTTTTCTGAATTAGTTTGCTCACTCGAAGAGCAGAGCTGTCTTAATTAAAGGACATGAAATATCTCTCTGCCTATACATGCACTATGTCATCTTATTTCTCCCTGGAGAAGAATACGAGAATAAAGAGGAAGGTAGAGTACATGAAATACAATCTTGAGAATCCTAAACTGATTATACTAAAGTACAGAAAAGTCTCTCTCATTTCTTTAGTTCTTGGATGTTGAATGGAAAGGGTTTGTGTTGTTACTGCCTCATGTTTTTCCTTGCTGATACATAAATACTCTTAGTAGATATTGCATTTTACATTTTATACAAATCAGCATGTAAATTGGACATTAATATAGTATATTTCAGAGAATGTAGATATGAAATGGGTTTTCATGATACAGGATGATGAGCTACTGTATAGTGTTCAAAATTTCTTCCTAGTTTCTTCATTTAGAGTTTCTCCACCTGTTACAAATTGATAGCCCCTTCAGTTATGAAATAGTCAGAATCAAAGGGCTCTGAGTGCAGTTTGCAGGTTTTGTGTAGGCAGATCTTTCTAGATCTGTATAAGCCGTTTTCTATACTTACAGTAAATCCCATAGGTTTATAGTCTATCATTATGGTGATAAATTAGTACTCCCAGATGCTCACTAGGTTTCTGTACTGTGTATTCTCTTTTGTGCTTTAACAGTAGAGTTGGCAGGCACACTTCCACAAAAATATGATGTTGCTGATGGGTGGTAGCTTGACCAGGAAGGGCAGAGGCTACTGGCTCCCTCTCTTTGCTGCTTATAAAATCTTGTCTTTGTTGAGAGCTCGGACGGAAGGGTCTCCCTAGGCAGGTACAGCAAGGAGACTAAAGATATTGCTTTCTGAATTTCAAATGTTGGGAAGTGCATGTTAATGCCAAAAGGACATTGCCATGGTGGGATACTATGGCTTATTTAACAGTCGTATATTACTGAATTGTTTTTCTCGTTCTTCTAGAAACTTTACAAAGAGTTTCTTTGTAAAAGAGATTAAATCAGTGTACAATCACTATACACAGGTGATAGTGCTGTTTGTTCACTGGCGATAGTTATCTCTGTTTATATGTGTGTCTTCCTATTTACAACTCTTGCTATTACAAATGGTCAAAATTAGTTGGTTTTATTATTCTAACTCTGTGCCTATCAAAGTTGATAGTTCTTTATTAAGGAAAAAGTATTAGTACATGTTCAAAGATTCCTGTCTGATGCATAAACCACATACTCAGTAGATGAGGAACATTCTTAAGAGAATAAGTGAAAATATTACTTCATGATTGCAAAATTTCTTACAGTTCTATTGTTTTAAATATATTTGGGCAATAAAATTTAAACTAGTCATCTGCACTTATAGAAAAGATTCATATAAAGTACACCTGACTGATGTGAGTGGTTTTAGAATACAACCCCATACTTAATAATTTTGAAATATAAAATAAGCGTGTATGAAGTAATGTCCTTTAATTTCTTTGTAGTTGTGTAGTAGAAGGGAAAGGAGATTGTGTACAAAGGGAGTTATTTTTATGATTTACCTTAACTGACTAGAACTCTTTTTTTCTCAAGAGTTTCTGGTTTTATTTTTCATCCTTTTCCCCCCTTCATTGCAGCTTCCATTATATTTTATCGTTTTAAGTGTTTTCTACTAAATGCAATTAACAGCCTGATGCTATTTTGTGTGCAAAATGCATGAATAAATTAATTTAATGGATTTTAATACTAAAATCTTCTTTAAGACTGTGAACATAAAACACAAACTCTTTTACTAGAAAGGTCTATTGTGATGGTAGGCATTCTTAGATTATACTTCTGTACCTCATCCAATCGTGGCCTTTAATTTTTTTTATTCTAATATTTAAGCGTGCTGATGATATTTCAAGTTCACTGTCAGATACTACACTCCTTGTACACTTTTTTGGCAAGAAAGGAAAAGCTGAACTGAACTTTGAAGATTTTTATAGGTGAGTCTCAACTTTATCAATTCCTTGTAAAAAAATAATCTTATGCTTCTTCTAGTATCTATTATATTACTATACACCTTTATATACATGTCTGCATAGTAATATAAGTTTATGTTCCCTTTGTGTGTGTTATATATACAAAGAGCAAAATAAAACAGTAAGTGGACCAACAATAAAAAGTCCTGTATTGATGCTGCTGCATTTGCAAATTGTGTTAGCGCTTGTGTGCATAGTTGGTTCAGGGTGGAGAGGTAATTCCCCAACCCTGTCCCTGTTGGTATGTAGAAACTTTTTTCTTGACTTTGAATTATTTTTAATTTTTTTCCCGTTTGTCAGTGCTTTAAAAGAAGCTTTATGTGCATTTCTGCTCTTAGGGACATATCTAAATGTAAAGATTTTGCTGAAGGTATCATGTAGGCACCTTAGAAAAAGCTGCTCTGGAGGAGAAAGGAAAAACAGAGTGGAAGCTATTGGCTTAATTATTATGCCAGTTAAAACAGAATTTAAAAATACAGGGAGAGTGCCATAAAAACAGTGTTTTGTTATTATATACAGTGTTCAGTTAGTGTTTCCTCAGTAAATACTCCCAATACCTATTTCTTTATCACTGGTGCCTAACTGTGCATTCTAACCAAGCAGATGTTCACAAAATATTTTGCCTAAAAATTCTGTGCGTCGTGAAAAGTATTCAGTGTTTCACATAACATAAAAACTGTGTCAAGTGAAATGGTGATGTAAGTTCAAAACAAGAACCAGAAAAGAAGGTACTTTTTCAAAAGGCACCTAGTTAAAATGTCCACCTATTGCTGTACAATGTTGTGAATGCTGAAGAGGTCAAAACACAGTAGACATATTCATGACGGAGGGATTTGTCAAGTTGTATTCAACACTACTTTACCAGCTCAAAAAATCATTAAACGATGGACTGGTGAGGCAAATACTATTGTATGTTTGCCTTGCAAGGCAAGAATAAAACCTGATGGAAAAACTGCAAGTGCAGTGCTGTGACCAGAGAGCTAATTTCATGCTTGGCTGTATAACCAGGACATCATGCATAATCAGGGAAGTTATATTTCCTTTTTATATGTAGCTGGTTTTATACTTTATCCAGTTGTGGTGGGTTGTTAGGCTGGGAAGAGTTTATAGAAATATCATAAGAATAGTGAAGTATTAAAAAAAATAAATATTTATAGACTGAAAGACTGCAAGAGTTCATCATATGTAGCTTGTTTAAAAGATAAAAGTAAATTTCACTGAATTTTTGGAGTTGGAAGGGACCATAGAGATCATCTAGTCCAACTCCCCTGCTGAAGCAGGACTGCCCAGAGCTAGAGCATGTTA
>JAOXNO010000033.1:72047623-72067764 GCA_028565335.1 Limnodromus scolopaceus
GAAAGAATTTCTTCCTAATACCTAATTTAAATCTCCCCTCTTTCAGTTTATAACCATTCCCCCTTGTCCTATGGCTCCACTGGCTGATAAAAAGTCCCTCCCCATCTCGCTTGTAGCCCCATTAGGGGCTGGAAGGGGCTCTAAGGTCTCCCTGGAGCCTTCTCTTCTCCAGGGTGAACAACCCCAACTCTCTCAGTCTGTCCTCACAGCAGAGATGCTCCACCCTCTGAGCATTGTCGTGGCCTCCTCTGGACCTGCTCCAACAGGTCCATGTCCTCCCTGTGCTGAGAATATCCTGGCACTTAACTAGTGCTATATATCTGTATGTCCTATACCATAGCTCCATGAAGTAAAACAAGAAATTGCCGTTTTCTGTAACTCCATATCTCTGGTTTAGTAAATGTGCTGTCAGTACAGTGGAAAAAGTAAATTCCTGTGACATCTCTTGTGGTGGTCACAGGCTGTTGAGAATGGGACTTCACCTCTTATTGCCATGGAGGTATTGTTCATATGTTTGCACTTTCTTACACTTGGAATAACATAATTCAAAAATTATTAAAGGCATTCTCTATTTTATTGCAGTGATACTCTGCAATGCTAATACAAACTGGGGGATTCTATTTAGAAGGAAAATTAGTCTAGCCTGTCAAGTAATAGGCAGCTACTCTCACAGTTGGCAATGTTAGTCTTTTGTGGTGCTTTATGTAGAAGCCTCTAAAGCAAGGTGATGATCATTTGGCATACTATAATCACATTAAAATGTTCATCTGGCATGCTGCCTGCTCACAGGATATTTTGCTCTCTTTACTAACTAGATGCCAGGCAGTGATTCATTTAAGCTGGCATCTTGAATTACTACAACTATCAGCTTCTAAAGAAAGTCTATGCATTTTTAACAGCATTGGTGCCTTAATATAGCAGTTTTCTGTGCTGTAGTAAAATATAATCTGTCCAAATAAATAGAAAAGTTAGCTTCCTTTTACATAGAAAATAATTTCCAGTAAGAAAACTGTGGGATATCTATACGTGGATAACTTTGTATGTCAAAATGCAAAACATATGCAAATATGAAATGTTATTACAGTTACCAGTTGAACAACATATGGTCCTAGGAAAGGAGAGAGACAGTAGAATGCTGTGTGCCTGACTCAATCTTTGAGTGTCATTTTGTCTGCCTTTCTGCCTCTTTCGTGTCCTTTGCTGATCTTCCTTGAGAGGAAGTAAACGCGTCAGATGATTTCAGCAGAAATGAAATGAAGCCAGATATTTTCCTGATTGCAAAAATGTTGTGGAGTATGTACAGTTCAGCCACGGACTGCAGGTGTAGCTCCTTTATCTCCCTGCAGTCCTTTATCTCCCTGCTTCATCTCCAGTGTCAACCCATGGCAGCAGTTTTTATCACTACTGGAAACACAGAAGCTGCAAAAAGGCTTATTTGTAGACCAGTGGTTCTCAGCCTTTCCTGAGAGCAAGGACTACTTTCCATCTAGACTGATCATCTCCTGTCTAGTTACATGGAAAGAGCTGGGAATTTTGCAGTAGCCTGACTTCCTACAGTATCTCTCACATGCAGAATCTTCACAGACAAATTGGTGCAAATTAAGGATTTTTAAAAATCATTGTGAACCTAAAAATGTCAGCTCAAGACTTTGATGGCCATTTTCTATTGTTGCTATTTTGCCATAGTACCTGAGGGTCCTAGTTGGGGAGTGAAGTTTCACCAATCTAGGTATTTCACAAACACTTGACAAAGCTATTCCCATCCTAGAGAGTTTTCAGTCTAAACGGAGTGCAAGAAACAGAACTCAGACATAAACTAATATTAGATGTCAAATGCAACAAAATAAGAAGACAGTATTGGTTAGTATTAGTAAATTAAGCTTTTAAGATAAAAATTTAAAGGAGAATAAGGAGGTGGCTCTGCTTGTGTCCGTGAGTGTTTCCTTCCAATTGCAAAGGATGAAATAGCCTTGTTGAGAAAAGCAATTCATGAAGGAGGTGGGTCAAGCTCTCCAGCCAAACAGTTTATAAATCTTAGCTAGAGCTTAGGTAGGATCACTGAAGGTGTGGTTTACATCTCAAGTGGGCAGAGTCCTATTGAAGTCTTATATTTTAACAATATTATGTTGTTCTCCGCATTTACCACAGTACTTGCTTCTTATGTGTTTGCACCCAACCTCTGCCATTTTCTCCTCTGCCACAAACCTACTTCAGCATGTTTTCTATGTTCTGCCATACCATAATGACCATAATGCATATCTTTGAGGAGAAATGTAGGTCGAGATTTTAGTTTGACCGGAAAGGCTCACAGGTCTTTCTGTTGTCTTCAGGTTTATTTTCAGAGAGGAGTAGCTAAATAGGATAAAAGCAGACAGAAGAATAGCCAGGAATGATAGTTAAAGGAGGCCAGGGAGATTCAAGAGAATGTCATCCCATGTTGAGAGTGGCTGACAGACCATGGAGAATGAGAAATAGGCGATGGCCCGGAGGCTTAATTCAAAGTCTCTGTTTAAGGTCTCTTTCAAAATTGATTTTAGAGATACTTTATCGTGTCTTTGGATTTGTAGCTAAGATGAGAGAAAGCCAGAACAAATATCATAAGGAAAGAAGAAAAAATAAGCTCTTCTAACAACAGCACTTTCAGAGAAACTTTCACAGAAGTTATTCTGAAGTCTGGTCAAAATGCAAAAGATTTTTTTAAACAGATGGACAAACCCTGTAATAGTTGGTACTCAGGGTATCAGCTGACGAGACTTGGGTTTCTAAATAGGATTATGTGAAAACTTCACCTTAAAGTACAGAGCTTAAGTTAGATCATAACGTGTATTTATGAATTCATTCAGTGTATGTAAGCACACACACTCACATATATATATAACAGTGGTTTGCGGGTTTTCAGTAGCAAACATATTCCAATATTCATACAAACCTAGACTCTTATTCTCAGTATTAATGACATATCACGATAATCCTGGAATTCTGAAAGATTGCCTTAAGCAATGGAACAATATTTTTGACTGCTTTTTGGGTGAGAATTGCTATCCATGGCAGTGGCAGAGAGGAAAGACATACTGCATTCCTCAGGAGATTCCAATTCTTTACTTTATTGACTTTCAGTGCAAATCTTTATTTTTTTCAATGGGTGTAGTATCTATTCTTAAATGAAGTAGACATACATGACTGCAAGGTTTATTTATTCAGTTGTCATCACTACTGATAATACTTATGGTGCATATTGTTCTATTTTTAGGGTATCACGTTTGATGAGTTTAGATCATTTTTCCAATTCTTGAACAACCTAGAAGACTTTACTATTGCAATGCAAATGTATAATTTTGCAAGTCGTTCCATCGGTCAAGGTAAGTATTTATATTTTTATAAAAACCTGTTGATAAATATACGAAACTGTTGACAAAAAATACAAAAATGCTTTGTAATTCCTAGTTCGTAGTTCTAATGTCTGAGGTAAAAAGCTAAAAAGGCTATGACTATAGCTTTGAGTGGAGACGGGTCAATCATACCATAAGAGATATGATAAAGCTTTACAGAGTCATTTGAGTGGTGGATAAGCTGAACACAGAATAGTTAGTCATAGAATCATAAAATGGTTCGAGTTGGAAGGGGTCTTGAAGATCATCTTGAAGTTCCAACCCCCCTGCCGTGGGCAGGGACACCTCCCACTTAGACCAGGTTGCTCAAAGCCCCAACCATTCTGGGCTTGGTTGGATCACCTTACCAACCCTGGTCACAAAATCCTACAGGAGCTGAAGTACTTGATGACACCAACAAGAGATCAGTTTAAAGCAACAAAAGCATTTCTTTACACAGTGGGCATCTGGAATCTGGCCTTCTACAAAGGTTGTAAAAGGAAACAGTGTCAGAATGTCCAAAGAGGGATTAAGCAGATTTTTGAACAAATTAGTAAGTAGGTGCTGAAAGAACTAGGCAGGTATATACTGAATAAAATCAGTTGAAGTGCTTGGGGAGTGCAAGGAGAACAATGTGTGAAGTGGTCAGAGTTGTGTGCTCTCCTCAAGTAGTATCTTCATGGATCTGACAAAGTAACACTAACACAGTCCTAATTCATGTGGCCTTACCAAAGGAGCATACTGTTTTCTCTGGGCTCCGTTTCTTAGGTTCTGATTTGTGTTGATTAAGTAGATGCCAGCAGTATATATGTAACATAGGTTTAATTATATTTTCTAATTTTTTTATTACATATAGTATAGGCTGTTATCTTTTGTGTAAAATGATACCAATTAAGCAGTATCAATTTTATACCAGTTGAACTATGAACTACTTGGTTTAGAACTATGAAATCGAATCTTGATTTTCACATTTTCTTATTTTTTGAGTATTTCAATGTGAAAACTCAAGTTAATAGTTAAAAGTTTACTTGTATTTCATAATTCATTGCCCAAAATCCGATTAAATTCATGTATTTTATCTTTTCTTCTGATGTTCTCTTTATGCAGATGAATTCAAACGTGCTGTGTATGTGGCCACAGGTGTGAAGCTTTCACCACATTTGGTGAACACAGTGTTCAAGATTTTTGATGTTGACAGAGATGACCAGTTGAGTTATAAAGAATTTATCGGCATTATGAAAGACAGGCTCAATCGAGGGTTTAGGGTAAGGATTCTAATTTTTATGGTAATGTTACTTGACTTTGCTACTTACCACTACTTACTTTAGCGCCTGTAGCACCAGTAAGTTGCAAACAGACAGTATGTATATCTAAAGATAAATGTTTTATAGAAATCCTGAAGCAGTCTGTAAGATAAACTCCTTCTTAAATTTTTCATTTTTTTATTAGAAAGCAATACATAGAGGACATAATGTACCTTTATAGTACACAAACCAAACTGGATATGAAAAGTCCTCTGCATATTGTCATTTCTTCTGTATTGTGAGATTGATAAGTTGGCATTAAGAATTTTAACAAGGGTAGCAATTATGTCTGGAATGTTTGCAGGGAAAAGAGAGTTTGTCTCTCAAACCCGGGCAATTTACTTAAAGGTCAGCCATTAGCTCTTTAAAAAACATTATTTAAAATACCAAGTGTTGGTAATGACTGTTGGAAAGAATTGCAGCAGAAAATTTTTAATTTTCAAATCAAGAATTAGTGGAGTGATGCTGAACAATGCTATATTCTAGTGCAAAATTTTTTGATAGTTTGATAGTAGAAACTTTTGATAGTTTAACCCCATATCCAATATATTAAATTACAAGAAGCTAGAGGGCAGGAAATAACTTCCAGAAAACTTTCATAGGGAACAAGCTTGTAAATCGTGCTCTGCCTTTTAAGTCAATGTGTAGGCCCTGCTGCCCTCTTCAGGGTCTGTGTAGAAGAGGAGAATTTTATAGTAGCAGAAGAATTTTTATTTAGATTATGATCAATAAAAGTCATGGGTTTTTTTCTTCATATGACAGGTGTTAACATTTTTAACTACATTTTAAATGTAAAGTGGTGTTCTTACTGGCAACCTAATCCCTTAGACACAAATCTTAAACTGTATTATGGTTTCTAAATTCACATTTCAGTATGTTCTTTTTATAATATAACTTTAGTCATTTTTAGTTAGCTTCCTAAATATAATTTTAGAACTTTCTGTGCTGTTGAGTCTAATAGTTTTCTTGTTATTTTTGTAATATTATAATTGAATGTAAATTGTGGATAACAACCACTACATTTGTAACCAACTTATTTCCCTGTTGGTCCTCAATTCCTTTTATTTTGGTGTGGGAATGATGATTGTTTCATAACTGTTTTGAGATGTTCACCTCTATGTTTTAATTGTTTACTAATTGTAAGTGTGCAGTGTATGTTAATTTAACCAAAAACCGGTCTGCTTACTAAGTAATTCTTGTAAATGTATTACATGTTTCTGTTTCACAAAATGCATGACAGAACTCACATAACCCTTAAAAATCTTTATCATCCAGCATTATTCAGTCTTATGCCTGTATCTTTCTTTTGCCTAGCGGCAATATTCCAGTGGACTGTAAAAGAGCTATAAAGAATAGCCAACGATGTTCAGAAGAATAGCGCCATCTTTCATAAATGATATGTCTAATTTTAATTAGATACGAGAGATCTCCTGGATTGCATAGGAGATGATCATGATTTGGTCCTATAATTCAGTTATATTCAGACATTTCTTCATGCAGACTTGTTAGATTATTCAGAAAAGTGCATTCTCTTCAGTAGTATTCCAAGATAATTACAGTACCAAACTTAGGAATTACAATTTCCAGTAAGTTTTTGTGTCACACAAACCTGACCTTTCCAAAAGTGGGTAGTAAAAATTCTGCAAAAATTTGCTTTTTTAGTTTAATGAACAGTCCCCACCCACCCCAGTCTTGGTTTAGAATGAGAAGAAGATAACACGTAAGAACCTTTTGCCCAGAACAAATTGGCAGAAAGTGTCATTAATCGCCTCCTATTGTTTGTTCATTAAAAGTTACACAGTAGTTGGTGTGGCCAGAACATGTCAAAGTTTACCCTCTTGCTCCTACAATGTGGAGGGCTCAAATGTTGTCTTGTGCTAAATCAAAACTAACAAATCACTAACCTTTTCTTTGTTAATAACTGTGTTTTGAATCCATATTAAGATTTGGTCAGTTCCATTATACAGATAAAAACATAGCTTCTGCTTACACGGTATTTTGTAGTAACATGGGCATTTTTGCTGTGAGTCTCTGATTATTGCTCTAAAAGCATCTAAAAATAACAGTTTAAAATAGGCCTATGATTTGAAATATTATTTTACAATTAACATCTAGTAGTCTTTTTTTTTTTTAATTATTTTTTTAAAAAAGTTGTTTTACTAAAATGTTTGTCCAGAAGAATCCTGAGGGCATCACAGAGCTTGGTTCTAGGACCATGTGTTTTAGAAAAGGGCATTTTGTAGTTAGCTAGCCTGACTAAAGCAAACATATTTAAGAGCAAAGAGTTACACAAATCCAATGAAACTGGAATTCTGAAAGGTCAGTCAGCACCTACCAGCTTTGGCCTGTTTAATATCTTAGCCATAAACTTGAGGAGGGTCAGGTACCACCCCTTATAGGAACATAATAAATATTCATTTTAGAATGTATTTTAGAGATGTTTTTTGAAAAGTAAATGTCTTAAAGAGTTTATCAAATGAAATTTTTCTCTTTCTGGAATATAGTGTTATAACCTGAAACCCTTTTTGGTTTTAGTAGTTTGAAACAAACTGGTATGTTAAGCTGCCATCAAGTGGTCAGTCAGAATATTGACATAAAATGTGCAGACATGAAAAGCTTTATTTTTGTTTGCTGTTTGGTTTAAAACAGTTATTTCCTTTCTTTTTTTTTTACTTCAAAAATACATAAGAAGATTCCCTTTCCCTTATAAATTCCATTTTTAAACTGAAATCTTTGGAAGTTAATGATGAAAATTTTTACCTAGGGCATACTATGCTGTATCTTCTAGCTACGTGTCACTGAAAGCCATTTTTTTGTATTTTCATGATACCGTTGTCTTACGCTTCCCTCTGGCTGCCTTCACGTGTTGTCTGCATCTGCGCACTTCTCCATCTTCTGCTCCACAGGGCTACAAACCCATACAGAGATACACTACTTTCAAATCCTGCGTGCGGAAGGAGCTGTATAGCAGATAACTGACGGTATGTGTTAGTCTGAGCGTGCCGGCATGCCTGCAGGAATGGCTGGATGTTAAACTGTCACTGCTGTGTTTTCCCATCCCAAAAATTCAGGAGTTGGGTTCTCCCGACCGTAAGCCGTGTAGTAGCTCCAAGCGTCACGTTGTGTTTTTGGAGTGAAGCAGCAGAGTTTGATTCTGGAGTTGGCAAGGGCCGACCCGC
This sequence comes from Limnodromus scolopaceus, assembly GCA_028565335.1. Classification (NCBI taxonomy): domain Eukaryota; kingdom Metazoa; phylum Chordata; class Aves; order Charadriiformes; family Scolopacidae; genus Limnodromus; species Limnodromus scolopaceus. Next base: position 72,055,475 of record JAOXNO010000033.1, read on the forward strand.
GCTGTCACTGTTCTGTAAGCCAGCTGCGATTTTGTGCTATGTTTGAAAAAAGGAAAAGTACTCTTCCATAGTTCCTGTTGCTGTTTTCTGTCTGTCCTGTGACCTCTTTTTCTCCAGTACTTATAGCTAATGAGTATTTACCGATGAAGATTGTAGAGGCAGATTGTCCTGAGAGACCAATGGTAACCCGATTCTGCTTTGACTTACACACTTACGCTTCTGAAAACAATGACGTCGTTTTATCTCAATTTAATGTTATACCAGCGATTTCCAAAAACCAGCACTGTGCCCACACATGACCACCGTGGCTGCCTCTGCCTATCCGCTGCTGGAATATTCATTCTTTACCATTTACATTGTACTGTGGGTGTCAGGTAAAAACTGGGGTGTGCATATTCTGTAGCCATATGGCAAAACTGTTTGCCACACGGTGGACACAGCAGAAATGCGTTAGTAGACATTTCTCTTCTTACATAAAGCAAGAGTTTGCTCCTCTGCAATTTAAAGGTTTTGGTGCCAGCCCTTTTTTCACGTCTGTATTGATGGACTTTGCAGTGGTTGCTGTGAAGGCTGTTGACAGCTCACATAGGTCCCAGATGTGACATTGTGCAGGGGGGAGGAACAAAGAGATCTACACCATGACAAACAAGGTTCTCGTGGCCAGTGGTCTGCTGTGAGTGGGCCCTATTCTTCCTTCTCTGTTTTTAATCATGAGGGACAATATTAAGCTGAGATTTCTTGCCTCGTGAAGAATAACCATCTTCAGATGCCTCTGACCATCAGCACATGGGCCTCCCCGAGCACCTGTATGCCAGTGACCGTGCTGGGCCACTGGTTTAAATCTTTCTTCCCTGACTGTGAAGCAGCGTGACAGGAAAGGAATGTAGGTAGACTAAGCAGAAATTTCTTGCATCCTGTTTATTTAAGGTGATGGTTGGCTTCAAAAATGCGGGTCTGTGAGGATGAGCGGTGTGTCTGGTTACGCACACTGCTAGCCCACCAGCTTACCCCTCCCACTGATGTTGTTCTTTTGTAGACACTTCTGCGAGATCGGTAGAGGGAATGTTGGCCTGATCCCAAGGAACAGCGTGTCATGTATCCCAAACTGCATTCTTTGGGGCTCTTCATGCCATTTCTTTTTCAGTGAAGTGTCACATGTTTTGAACAGGCTGGTTCTTTGAAATTCAGCAGTAAAGAAGAGTTTGGGGCACGTCCAGCTGTATGCAGCTGATTTGTCCTCCTAGAAAGAAGACAAGAGTTCTATTTGATCTTCATATGCTCTTTTCTAAAATTTAGCACCCATGGGATTATTTCCTTATTATTTTGATTAACTATTAACATTTGTGTTATTATACGTCCTCTTTATGACTACAAATGAGTATGCTTCACACATGGAAGCATTGTACTAGTATGTGAGGAACAGAAAAGGAAATTTGATCTTAAAGTGTCTGGTTTCTCCACCTGATTAATGGGAAAGTGTAAATGACTAATGAAATAGTTAAAACAACATTTTAGTAAACCAACCCACCAGCCACACAAGAAGAAATTCATGGCTTTAGATTAATTTTGTGTAATTTCATCTCTTTGAAACTTTTGGCTCTTCCTTTCTTCCTTCTCCATGTCTTTTAAAAATCATTCTTTTAGGAGTATTTTGTCTTTTTGTCTCCACTAGTTCTGCCACAGCCTACACTGTACGTGCATTTCAAGTATTGTTTAAACTGAACTTTTCAAGACAGGGAACAGTTTTTCCAGGGAAACTGGCAAAATGTTACACAGTCATGATGCTTTCCTAATAATTTCAGTGAAGGGTATGTGACCAACTGGAACAAAATGCAGTGTGACAAAATAAAAAAAAGAATCTAATGTCTAATAATCAAGGCAAATAAAATTAGCTTGGTGGCAAAAAGAGAGGCTGTGGTAAAAGCATCAAGTTTATATACCTGGACATCTGAGATCTGAACTTGGGCAATAACTTAATTCATTCATCTGTTGAGATGGAGTAAACGGGGGAAAAAAAATATACAGTGGAGGTTTATAAAGAGAGATTTATGTTCACCCCGTAGAAAGGGATTCTTTACCCTGCTCTTCTTCCCACCTGCAGCTCCCGGGTGCTGTGACAAGAATTCCGGCACCTGAGCTGGCGTGTGTAGGACTGTATTGGGTATCTGTTACCTCTGCGCTGGAGAACACAGCGTAAACCTCACCTATATAAAATTCCCTCTTTCATGCAGACACATTCTGCTACTGCCCTTCACTTGAGCAACTGCTCACTGTCTGTCAGAATGAATTACAGTGACATATCCCATTGTTAGCTCTTCTGAGTTCCTCTTTTGGGCAAAACATTGAATATTTCTAAAGATGTTTTTGTAGATACTTACTAAAAATTTGTTGCGAGTGTCAGTTAACGGAAATGGAAGCATCAGCCAAACCAGATGTGAAGTGGTTTGGAGTGAATTACTGTGGAGGAGAGCAGAACTAATTCTGTCTCTGCCAGACAGTGTGGAGTGGAGAGTTACATAATTCTAAAAATTATTATTTTCTCTTTAGTTTACAAATTGAAAAGATAATAAAGAAGGAATCATTGGAGATTTGAAATTGAACTATTTCAATTGGGGAATTAAATTCCAGTCTGATGTACAAAGAAACACATACATATAGGTGAAATAAAAAAAATCTCCTGCAATTACACGCCAAAGTTAGATGCAATACAGTAACTCTTAATTTTACTTTGTTCCAAATATAAATGTACAGATCATTGTCTGGGCTTTGATATACTTTCTGTGGTAAGCGTAGGACTCTGATGAAAGAGATGAAGATACTTGGCACAGGTACCACAGATTACACCATGCTTTGAGTCTGCACCCTGAAAAGGGATAAACAGCACGTTGTGCTCTACATTACGTATCTCCAAATTGCACTTATGCATTTTACTTCACTAGTGTAAAAAAATGTGATACCTTTCTAACAAAAAACTAAAATCTATCCTTGGGGAACAACTGTAGAACTTCTGTGTGGTCCAAACAGCTGGCGATGTTCTGGGAGAGCTGCTCTGCATGCCTTGCTCTCCCTGCGGGGCAGGTTCTCCTCTGTGATGCTGTAGGGAGAAGAGGAAAAACACGTGAGTAAGGAACTGCCAAAGAGAGCTGAGAGCTCTACTTTGAACACCTTATGGCAGGGTTTAAGTAGGAAATTGCTAACAAAACCCTTCCAGAGTTAATTTCCAAAAAAAAAAAAGATGCTAGAGGCCAACTTCGGGAGGGATTTGAGTCCCTCTGAAAGTGCTGTTTGCTACACTCTTTGTGCCCTCAGAACCTGTAATAGATAGTTAAGCTGTAATTCCAGCTCCGTTCACTTCCACAGTATTGAAAATAAATATTGTATGTCACAATTGTAAACCTAGAAAATAAGTTGTATGTCCTAGGAACTTCTTGAAAATCTTAGGATTTTTGCATTAAAAGAGCCATTTTCTAGATGTTCTGAATTTTATGAGGCTTCTAAATTTCTGATTTAAGAAGTTTTTAGGAAGTAATAGTTAATATCTACAGAGAGGGTCTTGAGGCTGATTGGGGAAGGAAATTTCATTTTTTAGAAAGAGCTGATAGACGAGTGTGGATTCAGAACCTCATTGTTAGTCACGTTTCAAGGATAAATTGCCGCCTTCTAAAAATACTTCATTCAGTCAAGCGACGTTTAAGATGTGTCGCATAGTTAATATTTTGAAAGCTTTTAATTTCTGTACTTTCCTAATATACAGCAGTTGAATAAATCTGTCATAAGAGAGAGCTTTAAAAAAAAAAAAAACAAACACCCAGAAGTAGCTGTTACTTACTAGTTGAAGAGGCTGTTGCTTACCTCTTCTCTGCAGCAAACCAAGCAGGACGTGTGTGATAGGCAGGTCTCACTGACTCATCTCACCAAAGTAACTGGAAATTACAGAACCCAGGCTTTCAATCCTAAAACTGGCTGGAACCTTAAAAACGTACCTGGGTACAGTGGGAGGAAAATGTTCCAGCGAAATGTGAGAGCATCGCAGAGTATGTGGACAAAATGTTCTTTCTATGGGTTTGGTACATGGAGAGTAGATACAACAACGCTGCATACATGAGAAATTAATAGATTAATGGTTAATGTACTTCAGTGTTTCTTTTATTGATTTGCATGAACATTTCTCTGAACCTGTTACATAAAATAAAAATTAAATGCGTATCTCAAAGCACTGGTTAATCAACCAGACGTGCTTTCCTTAAATAATGCAATGCATTTTGCAAGTAATGCTATTTTTTTTCATAAGATTGACCATAAATTCAAGTAAAGTATTCATTTATGTAAGTATTGTTTCTGATATTTCCTTTAAAATCTGGATTATATACTGCTGTGGATTAGATTGTTTCCTGAATATTTACAGCTTCTTTATAATGCTTTTTAGTTATACAAGAGTAATAAGAGTGAATGAAATGTAGGCTTCGCTCTCTAATGGTTGGTTTTAATATATTGCAATGTTGCTTTATATTTAATTTCTTCACTCACTTCAACCAAGTCAAGCTCTCAGACAAGCTCTCAATTTGACACTGTACCCATTTACCTCCAGACACTGGACTTAGTTTCTAAAATGGGTTACAATTTAGAATTACTTGTAAGTGCTTCTGGCTTACCTACAATTACAATTCCGGTTCCTTACTTAGCCTCTCTCCCCCCTGATATAATATTTATATTATATAAATAGAAATAGCAGAAAAAATGATGAGCTGCAGTGATAACTACAGGCAGCACAGACTCTGCTGAATCCCCCAGGCCAGCCTGTGGGGGATTTTCCTCTCCATTCGATGGGCGCCTATTAATGTCAATTAATACAACAATGTCAAACTACAACCCGATTTAGGATTCAGGTGACCCCATGTAAAGAAGCTTCCACATCATCTGCCTGTTCTGTATTGGGCTTTTGCTAATGCCTCAGTTTCGTAAGCATCAGTAATTTTCTATGCTTTTTATTTGGTGTTAGAAGTGAATTTTTTAGTATAGTGTTGATGTGAAGAAGCAAGAAAAAACTAGAGAGAGCGAGCAGGACATACCTGAATAAAGAGGAAAACCTTTCTTACAGCTTTTAACATATGCAGGCTATTTGTTGAATGCTAACGGTGTGCTGTGAGGTGAGGATGGATTCTGAATACTTAATCTGTGTATGGATTTATAACCTTCATTTTACAGAAGTAATTCTGAGCCGTAAGAAGTATTTGATCTTTCATGATTTTAATATTGCAACTTACATCTAGTGTGTATGAGTCTGAGTAAAATTTAATGTAGTGTTGAGGAATTTAGTGAGCGGTATCTTTTTCCCAATTGTATGTTTTCACTTTTCACAGGAGACTCCGAAGTCTGGTTGGAAGGAATATTACTCTTGTGTGATGACTGTAACCAGTGAACACCTCAGAGATCTATGGAAGCAATTTCGGAGACGAGATATGCTGAGATAAAGGAAGAAAGGAGGATTATCCACACCGGCTAGAACTATTTATTCCTATGAATTCTTAATGAAGAACAAACTAACCCAGGTGAATCGTGAATCTTCCAGCTCCAGTAGAAAACACAGGATTTATGTAGTGATCATCAACTCTTAACAAACCGCTTTTAATATGTATTTTATTTAAATGACAAGCTATCACCTGATTGGCAGAAATCTTTTTTTTAAAGAATAAATTTTTAATATTATTTTTTATTATTTTGAGATATGTTTGTCATTTAAAAGAAAACAAACATAAGTTTTACACCTGGGAAGGCAAACGTTTTGGCAATGGAGAGAAACTTCCCCACATCAGCTCAGACTGTGAATTTGCTTTCAGAAGAGCATTATTAAAAGTTTGTGCTAAATGAGGAATGAGAGTACATTAAGTAGCAAAACAATTATATACAAGTTGAATGTACAACTTAAATTCTTAGAAGCCAACAAAGCTGTTACTTTAAAAAGAGTAAAGCTGTGATGGTTATAATGTGAATGACAGGTATTTACCTAGGAAAGGTACTGTATGGACTATAATGTTTAGATTCTCCAAGTCTTATGATGTTTATTTATTTATCCTTTTAAAACAATAGTAGAGATTTTAAAATGTCTTTTGAGCAGTATGTTGAAGAAAAGTCAAAATGTTAAAATTCACGTTAAGTAACATGTACTTCGGAATATTTATTATAATTTTTATTGCTATACCTATAAATTCACTGCTACATTTCTGGTGGAGTAAAACTTCATGTGTTTCTTGTGAATAGTGCACTTTTATGTGAAGTAAGATGTGGCACTGAGTAGAAATTATAGCTGTTTAATTTGCTACTCTGGAATGCAGTATCTGAAAAAATAGTTCAATAACTTGTGTTTGTGTGCAAACAAAAAAGCAAACCAAATATGAATGCATGCAGCAGCACAGAGCAACACGCACTAAGTGATGTTATTTGAGTATTATGCAGCAAATACCAAGCAGAAATTGAGCCTTACAAAGGTTATGGAGACCACGGGCCATATGGAGTAGCTACCAGGACCTTTCCTGCCCCGTCGGTTCAGATGTTACTGAAACAGCGGTAAGGACACTGTTACCTTTGGTTTTCATAGTCTCTAAATTTTATCTTTGCTATTCAGTAGCAGTGTTTTTCCTCACTCCCTTTCAAGATAATTTTTAGGCAGTGCAAATTAAACCCAAACAAACATGCACGCGTGTTTCTTACATCCTTCTGGATGTTAAATAAGGCTGTATCTGTTTAGGGACAATCTGTGCCTTGAAATATTTCTAGCTGAATGCGCACACGCTAAAACTAATGTCAATAAAATGTTATCAGAAAGGCAAATATTTGGTGGAGTCTGACAATTAAAATAGAACCAAAATAATGGTTTTAAATCTTCTTTTACTCCAAATACCTATAAGCAAACTTGTCAAAATTGTACTTAGTGCACGTGTTGCTCAAATACCATCTTACATCACAATGGAGTAGAAAAAATGTATAGCATCTGTGTATGTACACCTAAGTTTAGAAATGTTTAATTTATAATAAGATTTATCTCTGCTAAAAAGTCAAAACAAAATTAAAAGGAAGATGTTTTTTAAGAAATTCCGTTCTCGGAATCTTAGAGGGGAAAAAAATGTACTAGGTGTGGCTTTTATCTGAGAAAAAGCCTGTTTAGAGAGCTTTTGAAGGATGCTATTTTAGTTAATATTTCATGATAAATACTTACCAAATTTCTACCTTGGCATCTTTAACTACTGACAACAAGAAAAATCAAATAGATTGGGATAAAGACACAACAGAACACGGATCAGCTGCAATCCCTGTGTGATCATTTAGGGAATTAATGGTATTCAATGTATCATCTTGGTACGCAGAACTGTCTCGCTGCTTCTTGTCAGCATCTGCAAACCTCACAGTTTACTGCTTCAGTGATGAAGGACAATAAAAAGGGAAGGAAGGACGGACAGGGGGTTACTGAAGGGGTGCCCCTCCTTCCTCTTCGTTCACTGTCATCCGCCCTGTGGAGGAAGCAGCAGCATCATTTTGCTCCTCCACTGCCCTAGGCAATAGTGCACTTTGCTTTTATGGCTGGCTTGAGACAATTTTATCATTTTTCTATGTATTTCCTAACTATAGTCACTTAATATAAAATAGAATGTGAAAGTGTCAGATTAGTTTTTAAGAGTATTTTTTGCTCATGTTTAATAATAAGTTATTTAATATAAATATATGCATATGATATTCTTATTTCAAAATAAATGCACTTGAAACTCATTTTCTTTGCTGTGTATATCATTCAAATTTTTTTGTCATAAAACCAGCTTTTTTTGCACAACATGAATGTACAAGTATTTTGAATTGGAGCGTTTCACCATCACAAAAAAGTATACTTTTTGGTTTCTTTCAGCCATTTCTTTAGATAGCTTTGCTTTTCTGCCACAGAATTCTCTGTTAAAGAGCTGGAAGTGCAAGGAGAGGCAGGTGAAAACAAGGCAGGGTAGTGGGACATGCCATCTGCTCTGGAGGCACCCCTCGGACAGGCAGCAGTCTCTGTGCTCCATGAAACCTTACTCAAAATCCATCAAATTCCTGGCAGCAGAGAAGATTTGTGTGCTGCAACAAAGGTATGTCATAGTTGCGTAAATGAAGGCTTTTTGTAAAACCAGCTCTTGTTCTCTACTGTAAGAAAACTGTAATAATATAAGAAGACAATCAGCGGATGCTGCGGAACTGCCAACGGGTGTCCAGACCAGCTGTAAATTGTGATAAAATGGTAACTTACACCTGCAGCTTTAGGTAGCTTCGTGATACAAACTTTTGCCTGAGCTCAGTTTTCAGAATTCCCAGTTCCCAGCAGAATATCCGGTACTGGAAGCTGCTCCCTGCTGGTCTGGTGTTTAAAATCTCGCTGGCAGTTTCCCTCCTTGCACATTTTGACAGTGAGTCGATACAGATGACTTCCACTGCAGGTGCATCTATTCTGTGCCTTAGAATAAAGTTATCAGCCTGAGGAAAGAGAAATACTATTTAATGGTGATTTGCAGCATGGTTTTGTACAGTTATTTGGTCTCCTCTTTTCCACCTATGTATCGGGATAAGGATGCTTTGAAACAAGATGAGGGGAAAAAATGGTAGAGGAATTTTTCACTTTGCTTGGATTCAACATTTTGTCATATTCTCTACGTAAAATATTCTTGTCTTGCTGTCTTGTCCCACTAAGGACACTTTCAAGACAGTTTCTAGCAGAACTCCAGACTAATACTTGCAGAATGAAAAGAATCAGAGCAAAAGCTTACTATTCAAAAATGAATCTGAAACAAAGCTAATTTGTAGCAATGCCAATTTGTAGAACTCATGTTAAATTTCAAGCCAAAACGAGTATCAATATTTTCTAATATATGTAAGGTTTGAATGTTCAGTATTTTTCTCTATATCTGAAAATCCATGAAAGTGTTTGGCACCCTCAACCTGTCAGCAGATGGTGCCCTTGGATATATTATGTTCTTTTTCTTACACACACACACACACTTAAATACATGGGGGTGTGGTTTCTTCTTGACTGGGTAATGTTAATTTTTACCACTAGTTTGACTTATAAATTAGAACCACAATGTAATTCTTTATCTAAAGTTGGTTCAACAAAGCACGGCCCCCTTGACTTGCCTGGGAGTAGTTTTTTATTAGAACTGCATGCCAGGGTACCAAAAATCCACCAGCAATGCCTTGCATATACCTTGTCCAAGGCGAAAAGCTGAGTGGTACCACTTAGGACAAAAACATTGTGTTTCAATTTGCCAACACTCCAGCCTCCTCCTCAAATCCCATCTACCTTCAGCCCAGCTCCTGACAAGAAGTAGTAAATTACCAAGCCAGTAAATTACCTTTGTTTTCTCTATCATTTTGCTGTGAACGCTTCATACAAGTGTCAATACCACAGAGGGAGGAGGAGGAGGAAAGGAACAGAAGAAGGGGTCTCTGATTACCCTCCTGGAGAGTGCTGAGAGTCATGGAGGGAACAGAAAGGACCTGTGGGCATGGAGGGTAGCAAGAGAGGAGCCCATGTCCATGGGCTCCACCAGCACGAGGGCAGGAGAGAGGGATTATTCACAGCTCTCTGACCAAAGGATGCTCCAAGGAAATTGGGAGTATTGGTTAAGACAGGCTTTTTTTGTCCTGGCTAAATTAAAATTTAGCCCATACTGAATGGGCTAATTTTGAACCAGAATGACCATGACTTTGGAGCTCCAGTAAAGAGTATGCTATAATAATTACTATCAATGTAATTATTCGCATGTTAAATAAGAACATTCTGACTATTGGGCAATCTGAGCAGTGAGAAGAGGGTGGTAGCTCCATTTCCCTGAAGGAGAGATTAAAAGCCTCTAACCAGAAATTGTACGATACAATTTGAGGTCTTTGCAACACATCATCTTTTCATTCCCACATCTCTGGCAAACTGCCACCTCTCTGTATACATAATCTTGTATAATACCAACTATTATTTCAAGGAATTAATTGTTATGTTAAAAAGTCTTCCTACCGTTTACCGTGTTTCCCTGGCGTGTGTTGTTAATAAGCCCTTTATCACATACAGCATTTTAAAATGGTTTATAGGAGAAAGCTTTTCATAGCCCCCAAGTATGATGGAAAAATTAATTCAGCCTTATGCATAGAGTTCCCAGGTGCTGACTTATCGTGGTACAGCCATGCATCCCTGGAAACAAAAAACATGTTAGATGCGTTATCCTTCGTACCTCAGAGAGGTCAGTGTCAGGGATTTCCATCAAATGAATAAAATTGCCTTCACGTCTTCTTTTAACTTTAGTCCAGAAAAGCATGGGGTATGCCTTCAAGCGGTGGTAATTTTGTTCCTTATAATTCTAAAATCTGTTTTGAATAGCCATGGATGATTTCATTAAACATACTAAAGTCAAATCCTTTAAATATTCTATTAAGATGTTGACCTTAGTCATGATTTGCGTAATTAAATACAGGTAAAATAAAATGGCTTTATTGTCTATGTCACATTGGTTTTGGTCCCTTTCCTCGTTTTGTGAAATACAGTATATAGGAATGTCAAATCTAGTTTCCCAGTACCATTCACTATTTCTCTACCTTTTTAACATATAATACATAACTCGCCATTATGCAGAATCTTTTCTTAAGTTATTATATTCCAGTCTTTCGATGGCATCGTATCTTGTTCATTTCTATAATAACTATACATTGCAGAGATGGTTTCAGTGAGCCATTCACAATGATATACAAGCCTTTGTCTCTGGTAAAGATAATTTTCTGCCATGGGATATTAATATTCCTCTCAATACGTCATTCTGTATTGCTCGCTCACCCGGTTTGCCGTGGCTAACTGAAATTCCTCAGCCTAATCTGACAATAATGAGGGGCGCATGATTTTTGCATTACATAAAAACACCGCAGCCATATGGTCAACTTCTTTTTCTGTCTCTTCAATAACCACGCTAACAACTCCGTTTCATGCTCTGGAACCTGGCAGCGCACCTACTATTGTTTTTGTCGTATTTTCTCTGTTTTTTCCTTTCTCTCGCACAGCCTGTTTTTAATCAATGGCAGCCGTACGCCTTCCAGGTTGCGATCGCTTCGCTTCACGCATAGTCTCCCGTGCGTGACGTTATACCAGCCTTTTTTCCAAGTCCAGACACATTTTAATCACCTGGCTCTTTCCTCCCTGCTGTGCCGCCCGTGCCCGGAGAAGACTCCAGCAGATTGCAGAACTACTAGGGGCCGTGCTCGGCATTTCTAATTCTGGAAGGATAATTCAGCAGCAGTTTGGGTGAGCGTACTGCAAGGCCATCTGGGCTTACTATGACATTTCACAAGCGTCTCGTTATGATGAAGCCTTTTCGGGAAGGAGTGAGTCAGCACAACCTCAGGCCACCTTCCCTTGGCCGAACATCCACCATGAGCACGGCCGGCCGCCATGGTCTCTTGGGCACTGCGACACGGCGGCCTGCAACGCTCGTTGTTCATTATGTGTTACGCCAAAAACATTGTTTGCAAATGAGACAGCACTTTTCTTAATCAAGGGTTTTAAAGTATGTCCAAGGGGGGTTAAGCATCCCCATCCCTATGTTGGAAGAAGCCCTGGGCACCGGGTGTTAGATGGGGGAGGCATCTTTGGTGCCTCCAGCCAGGTAGCACCCAGAGGAACATGCCAGATGCCTGAGGTCTATAACTGCTTGTGTAAAGAGCTGAGCTGCTCCACTGCCTGGCACCAAACTTCAAGGAAGGTGGTGGGAATGTCCCCTTCCCCACCAGGCCGGAGGCAACCAGACCCTCCGGGGACTGTGAGGGAGGTGATTCTGCCTCTCTGCTCTGCTCTGGTGAGACCCCACCTGGAGCACTGCATCCAGCTCTGGAGCTCCCAACATATGGAGGACATGGACCTGTTGGAGTGAGTCCAGAGGAGGCCATAGAGGTGCTCAGAGGGGTGGAGCCCCTCTGCTGTGAGGACAGGCTGAGAGACTTGGGGTTGTTCTGGAGGAGGCTCTGGGGAGACTTTATAGCCCCTTCCAGTACCTAAAAGGGCTCCAGGAGAGATGGGGAGGGACTCTTGATCAGGGAGCGGAGTGATAGGATGAGGGGTAATGGTTTTAAACTGCAAGAGGAGAGATTTAGATTAGATATAACGAAGAAACTCTTCACTGTGAGGGTGGTGAGATGCTGGAACCAGGTGCCCAGAGAAGCTATGGATGCCCCATCCCTGGAGGTGTTCAAGGCCAGGCTGGATGGGGCTTTGAGCAACCTGCTCTAGTGGGAGGTGT
>JAOXNO010000033.1:72068318-72091200 GCA_028565335.1 Limnodromus scolopaceus
GACAAACAACGGACAACGCGGAACGGCGTTCGGCGTTGTCCGTTGTTTGTCGCCGCCGGGGGCCGCCCCTGGCCGGGCTGGACACTAGCCCCCTCAGCCCGGTCCCCCTCAGAGTCGTGCTGGGCCTCCGCGCTTGTGTGTCATGTCGTCCCCCCTCCCCGCCATTTGGGTCGCCCGTGGTCTCCAGTTCCTCGGGAAAGTCTTTCCCCCCCCACCGTGCCCCTTGGCTCTTCGGTAGCCTGAGGCCAGTAATTCGTCGTCACACGGGGTGTTTTGAGTGGATTTGAGTCGTCGAGCAGGAAGGGTTTTGTTAAATTGAGTAGGAATACACCTTAGGGATTGTCTCCCCCTTTTCCCCCTCTGCTGTGGGTGAGGTTCACCGTGGCCATTGGTCGTCTAAGGTCTGTCCAAGGAGCAGCGCTGAGGGGAAAATACCCAGCACGAACCGAGTCCCTCCTGAATATGAGCCAGCAGTGTGCCCAGGTGGCCAACAGCATCCTGGCTTGTATCAGGAATAGCATGGTCAGCAGGACTAGGGCAGTGATGGTCCCCCTGTACTGGGCGCTGGTGAGGCCCCACCTCGAGTGCTGTGTCCAATTTTGGGCCCTCACGACAATAAAGACGTTGAGGTGCTGGAGCAGGTCCAGAGAAGGGCAACGAAGCTGGTGAAGGGTCTGGAGCACAAGTCTTATGAGGAGCAGCTGAAGGAACTGGGGGTGTTCAGCCTGGAGAAAAGGAGGCTGAAGGGAGACCTTGTCACTTTCTACAACTTCCCAAAAGGAGGTTGTAGCCAAGGGGGTGTCAGTCTCTTCTCCCATGTAACAGGAGGTAGGACAAGAGGAAATAGCTTCAAGTTGCGCCAGGGGAGGTTTAGGATGGATATTGGGAAAAATTTCTTCACCAAAAGGGTTGTCAAGCATTGGAACAGACTGCCCAGGGAAGTGGTGGGATCACCACCCCTGGAGGTATTTAAAAGGCGGGTAGACGTGGTGCTGAGGGATGTGGTTTAGTGGTGAGCTTGGCAGTGTTAGGTTGATGGTTGGACTTGATGATCCTCCTTCCAACCGAGACAATTCTGTAATTCTGTATGACTATATGACTTTGGTAGACTTCAGCTGTTCATGTTGAAAATCTCGGCAGTTTGGTACCTAATTTTGGATATTTCTTCTTTTTTTTTTTTTTTAACAGAAGACTGTAATAAAATTTTTGTCCTACAGATGCTTGTCTGAGCAGTTGACACATTAAAATCATTGCCAGACCTAGCACCTCTGTTTTGGAGGGAGGTATCAAGATGTGGTGTGGTTCCTATATTGGAGGTGGGCTTTTTACATCTTTTTTTTTTCACTGACAACATTCAAATTTGTTAGTTTTACATGCTGCTTTTCCACTAGAAATTGGGACTTCGGTTGCTGTGCCCTCAGGAGAGGAGGACTGAAGTGTCTGCCTCCAGCGCAAGGCAGAGAATTGTCTGGAAGGTTGTGGGAGAAGTTGGCTGAGCAAGCCTGGAAAGGGGAGCTGTAAGCTGCCATGAGGAGGGCAAGGATGTTTTGGAGGAAAGTGACCGTCTTTAGTTAACATCTGTCCTAACATATACATCCCTGTGGTGCTTACACAGTACAGTAGGCTTGATTCCAGTGCTGCTGTTTGAGTTATCTACTGTATTTTTTTTTCTTCTGTGTAATTCTGTATAACAGAGGAAAGGTTTTAGTTTATCTGAAAGCGGGTACTTAAGGAAATGGCACGTTTGAAACTTGCTTCAAGCTATAAACTATAGTACCATTATTCCTTGAGCACCACTCAAGGCCTGCGATGGGAGGGGAGGAAGAGGAAATCCTGAGGCTCTGCTAAAACATCTTTTACTGAATTCCTTCCTACGGACAAAGGGGATGTTTTTTTTGTTTCTCTCACCACTGCCACCACCCCCCTTCCCCATTCTGCCTGGCTCACCAGTTTTTGAATTCAGCATAATAGCGGTCTGCGACTTCCGCTAATTCCATCTTGTATCTATATCTGGATGTTTTGCCTGGCTTTTGGCATATTAAGATAAAATAAACTTATGTCTTGTCTTACTAATGAATATTTAGTGTAAACAACAGAAGGAATAGCTAACAACTCTGGGAGCGAAAGCCAACGGCAGGAATAGACTCTGAGCATTTCAGCGCTTTGAAGCCAGCCTGTCTGCTCGGTGCGTCTCGTATTCCTGCAGCACTGACTGCTGAAAGGGACATACATCGCTGCTTATTTTACTGCGGCTTACGGTCGTTGATGCTAATGACAACGTACAGGGAAGAGTGTTAACCGTGGTGCGGTAGGACTTAGCAAGGACTTTGCACTGTTGTAATGCAAGTGGTTTATAGGAGCTTTCACTAATGAGGAAGAGTTTCAAATGTAGAATTTTAAATATGTTTTGCTGTTTCAACTGAGCCTTGTAGGAAGGGAGATTGTAATTTTTTTAAAAAAGGAAGAAAAAGTCTACTAAGATGATCCCTTTCATCCCTAAAGCTGCAAAGTTACAGTATTGAGTAGCATTTTAGAAACAGAAAAAGGAATCCGCAACTTTTAACTTTACTGTTACCATGTCCAGAGTTCCATCTCTTTTATTAGTGGATTCCATCAAGTGCTTGTGCTGTTTTAACTTTTAAAGAAAATGAGAAACGATTTTCTTCTTCCTGCTGGTTATAGAATACTGGAATTAAATGTGTAACTCAATTGTTTTTAAAAGCCCTGACTAAAAATTGCTCCTCTCTAATCCAGTTCCATTCTACCAGTACTGTCATCCCACAACCCCTGCCTGGCAGTAGTAGTTGTCTTTTTTCCCCAAATAACTTCTTTTGTGTTTAAAATTAATGGCCTTTAAGTATTCCTTGCCTTAAAAAAAAAAAATTGAATGTGTTTATGAAAACCTGAGGATTACAGATTTGTTGTTCTTCCTCAGAAAAAGATGAGGAAATAGTGGCGATGTACAATGAGTACATTGAACTTTGATAGCTGAAGCTACTGAAATTTCAGCCTAGGATGTATGGAACAACAGTAATGTGAAGTGCAAATGAAATTCTTTCCCCCAGCGCCTGCATCCATGTGTCTGTATACAGAAAATACGTATTTGATTCAGTAAACCATTTCCAAAGGAAATAATTACTCACATGTCTTCTTAGGTGTATCTCTAAGCTGAGTTAGTAGAACTATAAGGGACTTAGAGTAGTTGTCCACTCCATGCTTTGGGGAAGGCAGAACCGGTACTTACTTGCAGTTTCTGACAGTTGCATATGTTCAGGTTTGATCCATTTTTACATGTCACTGATTTTAATTCTAAGGATAATGCTCTCGCTCAGGGAATCCTGTCCGAAAATGCAGCTTGAATTTTTAATTTTGAAGAAGGAAAATAGATTTGCTGTGTAACACAGAAACAAGCAATAAGCATTTCCTGACTACCTCAGTGAAGGGAAAGGGAGGAAATATTGCTGCCTGGTGAGTGATTTGCCTGAATTGGAAAAGAATAAGTAATTTCAGCACAGTTGAAGAGGGGGGCAACAAGGCATTCACGATACAGTCAGGAGAGCTTGTAAGCCACATCTTTGGGTTTGGAGTAGAATATGTGACTGAGATCTGTCCACAGCTAACCTCGGTGTGGAACAGAGAAACGTGGAATGTTACCCAGTTGCTAAAGATGTTAATGATCGTGACAGATTTATGCTGGAGGATCAGATTGATTAGTGCTGAATCGAGGATTTTGACTCTGTGTAACATCGGGGGAATGGAATTATGGCAGGATAAAAAGCTGCTTAATTCATCACAGTTTAGAGGCAGAATTAATGCATGCCCTGTAGGCACAGCATGGTGTCATCAGGGGATCAGAAGCGACAGAAAATATGGAGATAGAAGCTGATACAGGAAAAGAAAAAGGAGGGATGGTGAAGGGGGGGAAGGTGAGGCCCAAGATTTGGTCAGCTGGATTTGAGCTCTTTCCTCAGTATGTTCTCCAAATGGATCAAAGGATTTATGGTAATTGCTGCTTATGTCTTGTAATCGTCTACAGCTTACATTTGGCTGTAGAAATACAAGTGCATTTTAACGCTGCAGTTGGCTATTGACAAATAACAGTTAAATACCCTGTCTGTACATTGGCTGCTAAGGTAGCAAAGGACTTTGATCAAAGCAAATAGGTATTTTTATACTGTATTTTGCAAACACCACGTTTTTTCCTCTTCTGAGATCCCTGGTTACTTTCAGAAACATTTCAAGCCTGGCAGCTGAAGTAAAATGGGCTGCTGAATTTTAGCCAGCAGTACTCCTGTGCATTTCTCAAATCTCATTTGATTTCTCTCTCAGACTTTCAGAGGCGGCTGCCGTTCTCCGCTGCTGAAATTGAATCGAAATCTGTGTTAAGTGGGACTGGTTATGTCTCCATGTAGTGGCTAGTGTACTACCTACAAGTTTTGTGCCTTGAAATTTAAACCGTGACTTTAGGTTGAGAACATAAGGTCTATGGTGAAGTTATAATTATTAGATAAGATTGTGTTTTCGGTTAAAGATTAAACACTGCTTGATAGATAGCAGCCTGAATAGATGTTTGTGTCAGGGTGTACTCTTTGTTTGCTAAATAGGACTGGTCACACAAGTTCTCTAGAAGTAGTCTTCAGTCCTCACTTAGTCCATCTGGCTTGGAAAGTAAATGGGAAGTTTGTGAAGAAGAAAGATTAGACCAATTCTTAGTCCAACTCAATTCAAAAGCAGCTGGTTTGTGACTTTACCTAAAGGTACCAAACAGCAGCTTGCTGCTGGGTAGGTCGGTGGTGATGTGGTTTGATGGGCACAGGGTTAAAATGAACTTACTGAAACATTCAAAAATGCTGTCAAATCCAAGTGTATGGGTTATTGATGACTACTTACACCAACCTTAAATCTCCCAGAAATATTTATGTTACTCTTGTCCTGAAGCGATGCACTGGTGACAGAGTCTCCACCTTGTCACTCCGAATCAATGCAAATCACTGCTCTGTCTGGCAAAGAGGTAGTTTTTATGGCACGCACTGATGTTTTTTCTAAAGGACTATTGCAGACAAGGATAGAACACTTGTCGCAACTATAAAACACTTTTATATGTACAGAGAGCTGAGTTAAACTGCATCTATAGATCGGTGTTTTACAGCTTCAAATATGCTATAAAGATAAAATACGTACTTAGTTTTGTGAATCAGATCCAAGATGTTAAACTCTATAAAAGTTTAAGAGAAACAGCTATTTATAGATGTGGCTGCAGAGTCTCTGAAACAGATGTATCTTATTCTCCCATTCCAAAGTTTTAAATATTTTAAAAATGTACGTAAAATATGGAAGCAAGATTTTGTAAGTCCGCTTCCATCAAAGATTTAATTGCTTTCTCCAGTCTTTTTTTTAAATCTAACCATTACATTTACTGTTCGGGAACTTTGATTTTTGAGTGTTGAAGTCAAGGAAAATTTAATTTTAGAAAACCAATGCAAATTTTTTACACTAATTTTATCTTCCAAAATCTTTTGGATTTTGTGGTAGCAGTGTGTCTTGCCATGTCTCTAGCTACGTGGAGATGGTTGCCTACTTAATTTTCCACGGGTGAGTGCTAATAGAGATTTCTGAAGAAAGTGAGCAGCAGTTCAAAAAATGGGAGATCCATTTCTGTCACTGAATTAAGGTCTGCCCCAGTGCAAGCTGCCTTGCGATGTGGCTTTTCTTCTTGGCAAACTAATTTGGTGATGGAGTCATAGCAGGCAGTTTTCAGATACCGTGGTGCCTCTTTGCTTGCCAAGGCAGCATTCCCAGTGCTTCATGGCTTTCTCGCAGTGAGGAAGACCACCAGCAATTGTGGGATGAATTCCCCAGCCTTCTCTGGCTGTCCTTTCCATCCTGGACTTCACCTTATCTTTTGTAGCACAATTTTCTGTCTTCAGTCACTGTTTGTTTGTTGCGAGCGCAGGCTGTTCAGCGGCATTGACTACTGAATGTGCTGTTCCTGTTTCTGGCTGCCTGTGGCTCAGGGCAAGCAGGGAACGATGTTTGTGGCTCAGGAAATTGGCATCTGCCTTGGCTGAAGTCCTGCGTGTGTCCCAGTCTAATCCCTAATTCTGCGTAATGAAACAGAGAGGCTATAATTATGTGCTGGTCTGCTGGTACTGAGCTGTAAACGGCATCCTGACGCTTTAGCAGTGAAAGGCAGCTCCTTAATGAAATTGGCCCCTGCAGTATCATGGGCGAACAGAGCTGTAACTTTTTAATGACTTCTTGAAGACAGGTCATGGTATTATAATTATCTCCATCCCTGAGTATACGGGAGCATCATGCCATTCCTCCAAGTGTTTTACTCTGTTTTCTCCCAGATTATAGAAATTGCTTAATGGTTGGGATTGGTGTGTGCTTGGTGTTTACTTTAGTCATTGTAGACATAAATGCTTTTTACCCTTATTATTTATATGCTATTTGACTACCAGTAAGTGAATTTGCAGCATTTAATGACAGGATGCACAGCCTGACCTACTTTTCCATGCACTGACAGCAGTGAATATAACCCCTTGGAAGAGAAATGAGAAAACTGTAAGAAAGACTGATATAAATGATTCACAGAAAAGTATATGATCAAATTTGGTTAAAATAAATATATCCTGAGTGCTGTTCAGAAGGTGGCGGAAAATAACAAATGTTTCTTTGATCAAATCCAAAATTAGAGGGTTTTTTTCATGTTAGAAAATTATTTTCCATGCACTTAAATAGTATGATTTTAGAATTATAAGCATGTTGTGGTTACCCTAAGAAGTCTTTGTACTGTGGGCATTCTACAAATAGAGAAAGTTTAATTTTTAAGAGAAATTTAAGAGAGAGTTTGATTTGTAAGGGCTTCTCCCCCAACCCCCAATTTAAATTGGGCACTTAAATTTTAGCCTTCATGGTCTGCAGCTCCTGACTGTCAGAAACACTTGGCTTCTAAATTAGATACCTCAAAAGCTGAAAAGATGGTTCACCGAGCAGGTATGGACTTTGAAGAGCACATTTCATCCCGGAGGGGACAGAGATTTTGAAAAGCTGTAGGCTTGCAGTCAGGTAGAAATTAATAAATTTGCGTTTATTAGTTGTATTGGTTCTTTACTTACAGACGTGTGGAAAAGTTAAAAGTCTCGAACACATCAATTAATACATTTTACCCAGGGTTAAGGGGGAAAGAAAGATGACAACTGCTTTCACAGCAATGTTCTGTGCCATTTCCTTGTTAGGAGAGAAAAATACCACAAATTACTGTGAAAGGTTAATTTTCTAAGTAGATTTTAGCTTGAAACTCATGATTCTGCAATGAATGCTTGGCTACAGTTTTTTAATTAGCAGAGAGTAGTTACTACAAGAAGACTGGCAAAATTTCTGCACACTTTGCTGACCATACCTAGTGGAGAAAGAAAATCAGCCTTTGTGTATTGGCTGGTTTGTCCTAACCTGAGAGCTCCAGCAGTTCTAAATTACACATCGATTCTGAAGATGTCTTTTGTGTTTTTTTTCTGGTGGATGGCTCTTTACTTACAATTTTACAGTTCTTGTGCATTACTGTACTGCAGCCTCTCTGCTTCTCAGAGTCAAATGTGCATCCCCGTTCCCTCACCACCTCTCTAGCAGTTGTCTAGGTGGATATTTGGCTTATCAAGCCCTAAAGATTTCTCTTGGCTCTACTAGAAAACTGAGGGCAGAATAGAGTTTTCTTTATAGTGGCTTATGCAACTTCTTGGTGTCTTTCAGATTTTGTGAAGAACTTTATAAACGTGGTTATTTACTCAGGTGAGGTAGATGCTCATTTTGGTAGAGCTGTAGTTGAATCTCCGTTTTAATAGACTTACAGAGTCGTGGAATAATTCATGTTTGAGAGGACCTCAGCTCATCTAGTCCAACCTCCTAATCAAAGCAGGGTTTCATGTGAGGTCAGGCCAGGTTGTTCAGGGTTTTATCCAGTCAAGTCTTGAAAAGCTCCAGAGGTGGATACTGTACAACATGTTTGGACAACTTGTTCCAGTGGAAAAGTTTTTCCTTGTATCAAATCTGATCTTCTCATTTCAATTTATACCTACTGGCTCTTGTCATCACACCCTGTGGCATTATGAAGAGCTCAGCTCCACCTCTTCAATGCCTACCTGAAGGTCCTGTTAGGTCCTCCCAGAGGACTGGAGCTGTGTCTTCTCCAGGCTGAACAAGCCTTTTCTCAGGATGAGTGATCTGGTCCCTACCAGCTTGGTCGCTCTCCTTAGACTTGTGTCTTTCTTGTACTGGGGGGTCCAAAGCTGGGGACACTGTTCTGGATGTGGTCCGAATGCAGCGTAGAGGGGGATAGTCCCTTCCCTTGTTTAGCTGTGCCCCTGCTAATGCAGCCCAGAAGGCTGGTGGCCCTCTCTGCTGCCCGGGTGCTACTGAGTGATGTTCAGATCAGGACCCACCAGCACCCCCATGGCCTCTTCCACAGAGCTGCCCCAGCCCTGCTGTCCCCAGACTGTGTCATTTCAGGGGGGTATTTCTTTACAGGTACAGGACTTGGCCTTTGTCCTCCCTGAATTTCCTAAGGGTCCTGTTCGCCTGTCTTGGCTCCCTCTGGATGGCAGTCCTGCACACAAGCATACCAGCTGGTGTCCCCAGGGTGGTGTCATCTGTAAACTTGATGAATGTTCAGGGGAAGAGGTTTTGAACACCTGGGAGTTTCTGATTTCTCTGAGATATGTCTGTTGTAGGGTGGTTATTTTTTGTAAATAATGTGACCAAGAGTGGAATATAGGTGTAAGAAAAAGTTTTATTCTCTTTTCATAAATGTGTTAACTGATACATGATATCTGCGTACTCCACTCCTTGCCTGACATAGGTGCACCTTTCTCACTGTCTTTCTTACTTACAAATCCCGTAATCCATGGCCAGTTTCTTAAAGGAAATGCAACTTTTGTCTACTTTTGGGTTTTATGCCTTAGAGACCTACTGAAGGTATCACTGAGTATTGCTGGCAGAACCAGTTCTGGAGCCTGACACCCCCGCCTCAAGAACAGAACATAAACAATGAAACTTGGAAGGAAGACCACAGTTCTGAAGAGCAACTGTTCTTCAGAGATGGCTTCTCTTGGGTTAAGCTTGGGCAGAAGGAGGTGCTCCGTTGCCAGGAACTGAGCTTGGGAGTGGGAGCCAGAAAACATTATAAGCAATTGGCAGCAGCTTTAATTTTTTATGTATTCTCGTGATGAATGTACACAGCTACACCATAAAAGCTTGGTAGTGTGTGGCCTTAAGCTTGTATTGTTTGATGATTACTCTTCCCTCATCGGTTGAAAGACAAAAGTTTAAAATACTCAGCTATATAACTTGTAATTTAAACATCATTTTTACTCTTTCCTTTTTTTCTCATTTTTCAGTGACAATGACAAATATTGGAGAAAAAGGTAAGATTTTTATTAGCTTTTTATAAGTAGAATTCATACATCAGGCTAATACAGTAGCTTATTAATAGAATTGACATACAGATCTAACCTGTTTTTAAAAAGTAGATTTTTTTTCGTGTTCCTCAGCTCCTTTTATTATCTTGCTGCTACTGGATATTGCTTTAGCCATTCCAAATAGAACTTTATACTCTTCTTACTGGCTTTCTGAAGCGTCAACTAAGATAATCCTTATATTCTGTTTTTAAAAATTTTACTCATAACAAGGAAAGCTCTTGTAAAACCAGGACTTCTAAAGATGACCAAGGTGTTTGTGAGGAGTGCAGCGTACTTAAATGGAAGGTGATTTTTTCCTACAGTTTCTTTTTAGCCAGCATCTTTGAAGAAACAGATACGTAACCTTTTCAGAAGATAATAAAACACTTCTTGATTAGCTGTCATTAGAGCTCCTACCCTGAGGCTGTAGCATGTTTAGATTGCTTTTCCAGATGCTATTTTAATACTACAGCACAACATGGAAGTCTAAAGCATGGGGCTGTGGAGCTTTTGGAGGAAGGAGTTGGGAGTTAGGAGACAAACTGTATGCTTTTTTATGTTTGTGGAATTCCAGCAGGTTTTACTGAGTCATTGGCAACTCCCTCACTTAGAAAAAGTGCTTGCCAATTTAGAAACATTTGCTTGAAAAACTTCTTTCTGTCCTATGATCCATCACTCCACGTGAGTCCATGAGTATATCTGCAAATTTCAGCACCTGCAGACTCTGAAATAATTCCAGTGTCTTGCTGCTTCATAGTTTGTGTGTGTGTGAGACCACTGTGGTGTTAGGCATTGCTCACAAAGCACGTTAGAATTATCAGCAAAATGCATTGGGGAACATTAAATTTCCTTATTTTTAGCTGCTGAAAGCCTTGGTGAGCTTCAGCCAGTGACAAGAAATTTTCCTGGGCTGTGCTTCTGCCCCAGGTGTTTTCAGGGGTGAAAACTGGGCAAATGGGGCTCAGCCCTGTTACAGGTTGCTGCAGGTTTCCAGGCAACTCTGGTGATGCTGCCTATTTGTAAATGGGTTGCTTTCAAGCAAGGGGTATGCCGTTTGGATTTTTTTCAGAAAAAGTGAAAAATGGAAGGATTTCTGCCGAGAGAGCTCTCTTTTTTTTTTTTAGTTTTTTTTTCCCCCCTGTCTCAAAGGAATTGAGGTTCTTTTGTTGAACTCTCAACACCCACAGACCCAGTGGAGCAGCTGGGGTAGCCCAGGGTCTCCATGGCGGTGCAGGGGAACTGGTGGGTAGGTGACCTGGGAGAAGTGACCGGTCAGGACCTGGGCCAGGTTGCAGAACTGAGGTGCAAGAGCAAACAAGAAGAGCCTAAGTCTTGTGCAGACTTTAAAGGGGAAGCATCAGATAATGTCTTTAGGCTAAAATTTTGTCTCCTTCCAGTAGTCTGTTTTTTAATGTATAAAAAAAGAATTTTCTTATCAATCACAATTACCGTTATTCTCACAACAATAAAATGCAGATGCATATTAGTAAACTCATAGTGCACAGAGCTGATGTAACTTCCCCTGCCTTTCTTTCACTTTATGCCATGAATGTACTCTTGTTTAAAAAAAATACTGATTTTGTTTGAGTAAATCAGGGTGTTCTTTTAGAGTTGATAGAAATGTTCTGATAAAAATGTGGACTGTTCCTGCCAAATGCTTGTGTGGTAACAAGATGGTCATTTAGTTTATTGTGCTTGGTGTGGAGTCCAGTTCTATCACTTGCTTACACTGATGAGATTTTTTTTTCAGTTTCTAGACATGCCATGTGGCCCTTTTCCCCTGTCATGCCAAAAGCTTTGTACAGTGTTGCTCCTCAGATTTTGTTAGCTGTTTATTATTTTTCAACTGCCTAGTGAATAAGAATAAATATTTACTGTGTTGCTGCTTTTTTGAGTAAACAAACTTCAACACCAGAAACATTTATTTGGTGTTACTTTTGAGGCAAAATTACAACAGACAACAATGTGCTGGGCTACTGTTCCTGCATTTGTGCAAACCATAATGCATTATGGAGAATTTTCTAGCATTGGATAGCATTACATGTATAAAAACATGGCCTAACCATACAAGGACAATATTTCAGATTGTGTAGTGAAAGTATACAAGTTTCCCTCTATAATGTTTTTTGACAATTTTGTCAATTTATAGAAGTTGTGTAAAGACTATTTGGCCATGTAGCTTCCATATAACCTTGAGCTCTCTATGATCTGAGTTCATCTGTATAGCAGGGAAATAATATTTTTCACTGTTGCTGTCCTAGCTGCCCTTTATTTGCTGCTCCTCTGCCTGAGGAAGAAAAATCCAAGGACATACTCTTCCTTGCCCGTTAGAGCAAGTTAATCAGAGGATACTGGTTTTGGATTTACTTTACTGTAGTGAATTGCTTAGTACAGTGAGAGCTTTTCAATGGAAACACCTATCCATCAACAGCAGGCTCTTTGGAAAAGTTAATGTTACCTTCTGTATTCTAGTAAAACAACTCAGCATGGCAAACGTTGGCTGCCATCTATTAAAAAAATCTAAGAGTGAATCACTGGCTGTGAGGAATATAAAGCAGTGAATGAACATTAGAATTAAAAGAACCTGCAGGTTTTTAAAAATCACCCTAGTGTCCTCCCTCCTAAAAATCTAGCAAAATAAATTACCTGGTTATGGTTACTGCTCAGATATCATATATATATCCACTCGAAGATTCCCCTCACGCTAGGTGTTGTTTAGGTAGCTATATTTCCTTTGAGAGGAAAGGTTTTGGGGGTTTTGTTTGGGTTTTTTTGCATGGCTAGCACTCTCCCTACATGGTTTATAAAGCTAAAAAGCAGAGACATCAGTTGAATAGGATTTAACAAATGTGTAATGGGAGAGTGCTTGCTAAATAGCTATGGGGCTCTAATAAGCTGTTAAGCATTCCCCTCAGACTTTTGTAATATATGTAGCCTGTATCATGACTTTCCCCACACAGTCTGTATTTGTCTCATGTAAAGTTGCAGTGCAATATTTTTGTTGCAAAGCTTTTGAAGAGCCTCTGTATTTACTGTTACTGTTAGAGTAACTCTCTGTGATATGTATGGCATCCGTTCCTAAGTACTATAATATCACTGGTCTGTTTGTATTAATTCTGTTCCTTTTTGATTTTAGTTGTGTGCCTGGTTGCTTACCACATATTTTTCATGCTGTTCGTCTGGTCATATTGGAAAACAATCTTTACGCTACCAATGAATCCTTCAAAAGAAGTAAGATAAATTTTTGTTTCTGAAATAGCCTAGTCAAATGCCTGATTTTGTAGTAGTTGAATAACTTGGACTCTGATGTCATGTAGTTTTACACTGTGTAGAAAAATACAGAAGGTAGTTACAGCTTCTTAATAGGAGTAAGTCAGATTGCAAACAGTGTAATGACCAAGACCAAAAAAAATTACACTTTCCCTTTTTTAAAGGTTTTTTTAATAGATTTTTAAAATTAGATAGTATTTATGATATTAAGAAGAAAAAAACCTCTCCACTTGAAAGGAATGAGTTATTTGAACTAGCAGCTTAAATCTTTGCATGGGAATGTAATACGTGGGCAAAAAATGTATTTCCCTGTGTTTAAGACTTAAATTTCTTGTCGGCATCTGTCTGTTGTCCTCTGAATTAAAGCTTCTCCCCAGCTGTTTTGATGTGAAGGAACTTGGAGGTTGTGGCATGAGCCCACAACAGGTAAACTGATGCTGGGAAGCCACAGCTGGCTAAGTAGGAAGGCAGCTAGTATACAACAGCTGCATGGAAAACTGAATATATACCCTGCAGAAGTGTTAAAAAAGGAGGATCCAGTTGTGTTGGAGAATATTATAAAGATACAAAATCATGTTCAACATGATGTAGCCTTAAGATAATTGCTTTTAGTACGGTATTGGGCTTTTTTTTATTACTTTATTTTCACACTCTTTCCAAAAAAAAAAGAAAACTGTCAGTAGCTTTGATGAAAATCCTTTCCATGCAGCCTGGTACAACCACTATAACTTTTTGGTCTCTTCCATCCTGTCTTTGTACCAAAACCCCACAGTCCTCAGCAGGTACTATGTCACACAGTGTCTGAGGACAACGGGAATTGTGTTATGGCTGTTCTGGAGTTTGAAATACCCACAAAGCCAATACTTATTTCAGCACAGACTCATAACTTTTAGCTCCTATAACTGCCATGCCAACAGGAAATAAATAGTTTGTGATTTCTACTGTCTGTTGTGTGGAGGTTCTTTTCTGAATAGTTTTCATTCACTAATAAGATATGTAATTGTGGAAACAAGTAGATAATTCAAAGTAATTGCAACTTACTTGAATTTCACTCTGCAGTCTTTACTACAGCTTGGGGCAGAGAGGAGCAAAATAAATTGAGTCTATTTCATTTGGTAATTACATAGCAAAATATATGCATGTATATGGTGACTGTAACAATAATTAGAAGGGTTTTCAAATCACTGGGCTGATGCCAATAAAAGACTTCCAAAACATTTTGACAAATCCTTCGTAATTACAGTGGGATTCCAAAGCCATCATACAATGCTATGGGAGAACGCCAAATGGGATATTAAAAGGATTGAAGTTGGCTTATAGAAAGCAATGTGTGGTGTTTCTGTGTTCTTTGAATTTACACAATGTTGCTGGCAGTGACATCTTTGTTGTTCCGTGTCTTTTTCCTAATCTTCTAGAGCAGTATTTTTAAAATTTAATTAGGGTATTTTGTAATGTTAAGTTACTGCTCGGCTTCCAGTTTCTAGGTTGAAGTCTGTAAATGTAAAAGGATGTATTTTTGACTTAACTGAACTGACTTCTCAGCTATAGCAAATACTCAACTGAAAAATGAAAACCAGATAGAGCTTTTGTGTTTTGTTTTCATGAGTACTGCAGCTGGTGCAAACCACACCAGCTCCTGCTAAGCAGTGAACTTCCAGCTTCTGCTGGAAGATTGTGAGCTTTGTCAGGAAGGTAGAGCAGTGCCTTCTCTATGGAGGTGAGAATAGGCTCCTAACTGTATGTTTCTGTCTGCTTTCTTACTTTTACCCGCATCACTTTCATTTAGGAAAAAAAATAATATTACTGTAATGACTAGTCTTTCTGTAGACATAAAGGCTATGCAGAGGGCTTCTGTGGTACAGGTTAGGGACAGCCACTCTTCCTGCCAAATACAGGCTTCTTTTCAGAGGTGATTTTGCATCCTGTTTCTCTGATAGAGATACCAAAGACTTTGGCATCTGCCCATTTCTAGAAGCTACAGCAACAAAGCTGACTGTGTTGCTGTGTTGCAGAGGACTTTAGAGTATAAGAAATTTGGACTACTTTGTGTATACCGGGCATCTCTTTCAGTAATTTTTACTCTGCAGTTTACTAGAGCAATGTTTGTTATTGCCGTTTTGGGCAGTGACAGAAGTTGTCCTCTTATGCGGGAAGATGTTAAGACGTGGCTACTCTGTCGTACAGGACACACACGTCTTCCTTCTCTCAGCCTGTCTCTGATGTAGAAACACATCTTAACACCTGTGTGAAGAGAACAACTCTCCGGTGGCAAAAAGCAAAAGGGAAAATGCAAGACACCAGAAAAGAAATAAAGCTATCTTTTCTGCTAATACTAGTAGTGTACTTTCTTTCACTTAAAGCCTGGCATCCCTAGGTTATATTCACTAGCTAATATTGAGTATTACAAAAGTAAATTAACTGACATTTCAAGCAAATGGTAAGCTCTTGGTCCTCTTCTTGAAAAGTGTCACTTACTACTTCTGGAAGCATTCAGCATTGCATGAATAAGACATCAGAAATAATTTTAATTTTGTCATCACTAATTTGGTTTATGGCAACTGGTCATCAAAACACTGGGTTATTTGCTGTAATACTTTCTACGTGCTGTTAATCCATCTTTATATAATAAATATTTATTTCTCTCTACATCTCCACAGATACTTATTTAATTTGAAATTTGCTAACTTTTTTATCTTTGGTTTTAAAAATTATTCCAGTTTCATCTATCATATTCGGACAAGGAATCCCTAGAGAGGGAGCCTAGAGGTGAATCCCAGCAAGAAGTCCTACGACGGGCAGCCAAGGATCTTCCTATCTATACACGGACAATGTCTGGAGGTAAATAGGTGTTCAGGAGACCACCGAAGGCAGGTGTCTTGCTGTACTACATAAACTAATTTAAAAAAATATCAAGGGTTTGGATTGTAGGGAAGAACTGCTTTTCATACTTCATAAAATAACAAAGTGACCCAAGAATTTAACTTTAGTGTAGCTTTATGCAGCTACATTTATTCAGTGGAAAGATTGTTGGAAAGTAAATTGCTGTCTACAATTTAGGATTTTAAAGTGGACTGGCAATGCCTTGCTTAATGTTTGCAAGCTGACATTAACAAATGGCTTGTAACACTAACAAACTGCAGGAGTCTTTAACTGCATAGATTTCTTCTTTCATAGGTTAAAAAAAAATTAAAAATAATGAATTTATCACTATCTGCATGTCATATATAGCTAGATAGATCACAAGAAGAAAGTGTTACTATTTTACTTGCTGATGGTTCAGTTCAAAGAACAAAAGTTCTTCCAAACTAAGAGTTAATCTTAACCTACTGATCCTGTAAGTTTGTGAATGCTGGCTAGCTAAGCAAATCCAAGAGATAATCTCATGTAGTAAATTAAAGCTGTTAGAATAATAGCTTAAAATAGCTATATTGTTGAACAGTCTTTAAAGGTTTTTCCAGTCTAGTGAGGGTTTTGTTGGTTCATTGGTTGTTTTGCAGAGCTGAGGGGTTTGGAAGAAAAAACCCTGATTAGCATGATTAGCAGAGATTGCAAAACCTGAGCTTTTTGGGTTCGCTCTGCTAGATTCAGCATTGCGAGTACTTAAAGAATGCTTCAGTAATTGCAGCTGCTTCTGATCATGCTAAAATGCTTTCCTGGGTGTTCTGCTGGGCTGAGCTGCTAGTATTTATGTTTTCACAGACTTCAGGAATCAAAATGTGTAACTGTACAAGGAGATCTAATCTTGGAACTTTTTTCTTTAGCAATCAGATACTGTGACAGATGCCATCTTGTAAAACCAGATCGTTGCCATCACTGTTCTATATGCGACAAGTAAGAAAATATTTTAAATAAGTAGTTTTCTGAAGAAATTTATCATCTTTTTTTCTTGACACAGAAGCTTTTCTTTTTTATGCATAGATTATTCAGGTTTAATGTTTTGGCAGAGAAGCTTTTTTTATTCCTTAGATTTTTTTTCCAGCTTTAGTTGTTATTTATTTATGTATTTCTAAGGAAGTCTGTAACTTACTCTAATTCGTTTGATGGCTTTCATGATGCCAACATGGATTACATGGTCTTACACATTCTTTATGCAATGGTTAAAAATTCTGAATATTAATAAAGAACTTTCCTTAAGAATGTAACCAAAAATAGCTGATAAACAAAAATTTGCTTCTTTTGTTAGAATCTGAATAAAGATTACTACACATCTCAATCTAATCATGATGTCACTTGCATCTTATCCAAGGTAATAAACTTAATATCCTATTTTTCATTGGATAACTTGCAGGTTATTTTTATTTGAAGAAAGAACCAAGCATCACCCATTTCTAACCGAAACCATAAAATAAAGTTTGTGTTTGTCTAACACAAAAGGAAGTTCACCTCCATATTCCCCAGAAGTTTAATTGCTTTCCAACCTAATCTTTCTTTCGGCTGTTCTTCTTTCTGACCTTTCCCTAGTAAGCTTGGATATCTGTGTCTTTCTCCGCTCTTGCCCCCTGAGATTTAAATTTCTAACTTTAAGAGAAGGGGCTTCCGCAAAGGTTGATTTATTCTCAGCTTTAAGGGTGATCCAAATACTCTCCAGCTGATGATCCATCAAACCTTTCAACATTACTGTGAGGCAGAGAAAACTTTCTATTTTGTGCGGTGAAAAAGCAGATGCACTGAAAGAGTAACTGAGTTGAGTCAGAAAGAGGATTTTGGTTGTGTTGTATGGGATGGTGGTTGTGGTGTAAGATAGGAGCATTCTCGGGTCTCAGCAGGGTAGAGAAAAAGGGTGACCTGTGTTGTCCTATCAAACATGAGTGAAATTTGAAGAATGCCATTAGTTAATATATTTTGCAGAATACTTTAATTTTGTCCTTGCCAAAATTCACTTGCTTCAATTATGTCTGATTTTCTTGTGCGTATTTTATTGTGGAGAGTGGTAAATTGCAAAAATGTTTGGGATTTTTTGTACAAGGTAAGTTCCTAAAAACTACCTGTGCATTTATATATTTCTATAAAAGCAAATAATGTACTTGGAAATATGTTTAGTTGCATCACTAAGTATAAAAACCTATTCAGAATGAGGACCAAATCCTAAAGCTGAAGTTATAGATTGCATTATCTTAAATCACTGAGCTATTGACGGAACAAGCATTTTTAGTTTGGGTTACCTACACTTTACTTGTAGGTAAGCTGTATTATTTGAATTTAAATAGACATCTTTGTTAAATAGATTAATTATCCAATAGTACATATGGGCAATTCTGAATCTGCATGTGAATAATTTAAATCTGACATGTTACTGTGCTTCTGACTTTTGTTTTTCTTTTGCCTTTTGCAATGCTTGGAATTCTCTTGGGTTTATTTAAGATGCATTTTGAAAATGGATCACCATTGCCCTTGGTGAGTGTACTATTGACTTTCCTTTCTTAATTTCTCATTTGGTAAAATAAATTCTTGAGCGGCCTGTTATGAAGGCCTTCACTACTCTAGAGTTAGATGCTTACGTAAAGTTACTGGTCTTGCAGAACCACTGGAGTTATTTCCTCTATGTCCTCTTTTCCTAGTTGTGAGACGTGGAAAGAGGTTTATATATCATTTTTCTTAGACCTTTGAGTAACTCCATGTTCTTATAGTTAGGTTGAGGTGGACTTCTGGTCAGTAAGAAAACTTCTTCTAAGAATTGCTTATTTTCTTCACGGACTTCGATTATGACTGTGGCTTAGTTGTATTGAATGGTGAAATACTGCCTTAGATTCAAAACCAAAGAGAAGGGCTGTGCTGTGTCCCCCTTACTGAAGCTCCGAGCACAGCTTGAGTGGGCTTGCTAGAAACAGCAAGCTACCTCTTTTTATATTATGGGTTATTTGTTTCCTTTCGTTTTTTTTCCTCCCCTCTCCCTCCCACTCTTCCTCATTTTGCTGCCGTGTTGGCCTGCACAGTGGTTTCATTTTCCTCTCTTTTCTCAGCAGCCCTTGGAACTCAGTGGGTAGACAGGATGTGTAATTAATTTTATGTCAGTTTGACAGGTATTTCACAGAAATAATTAAAGATAATTGTTTAGTAAGGGCCAAGTTAAGAGGATTGAGTGGTAGATGGCAGTTCTTCACCACATGAAACCAATCAGAAAAGAAGAACTTCCTGCGCTGGACAAACTGAATGGTAGATGGTTCTAAGCAGCTGGGTTGACCTCCTTAAATCAAATTCCCAGGGAAAGGAGACTCTGTCCTGGGGGAGGAAGGGCTTCTGGGCTCCTCCTGTTTGTCTTGGTCCTGACTACAGCCTCTGACACAATGCAATGTGATTTAAGAATCTCCCCTTATTTTGCAGCTGCATGGTAGGTACATTGTAAGAAATATTTAACAATATAGGGCGAGTTACTTCCTACATGTATTGTTTTGCTGTAGGGATTTCAGTATATGAAACTTGATGATGCTTAGTGTTAGTAGCATGCTTCTTAAAAAAAACCAAACCAACAAACAAAACACAAACAGATAAAACTGTTGAATGTGGAATAAATTTCTTATAAGAAAAAAGGCTTCTTATAGGTGTCTTGTGGAAAGCCGTAAGAAGAATAGCTGTCAGGCTATTCCTGACAAAATACCAGTGAAAAGTCTCAATATTACTATTATCATTCAGTGTTATACACGCTTCTCATAAGCTTTGTGGTCTGCTTGGGATTTTTTGAGTTGTCCTGCCTTAGGATGGTACATGAGAATGTCATTTATGTAAACTTCAATTTCAGAATAAACATCCATTGCATCAAATAATGAATCATAAACTGAGAGCTTTATGTTGTGTAAAAGGGCAGTGAAGTGGTACTTCACTAGGGCATAGACTTCTAGAAAAATGTACTCCATTTTCCTCTCAATAGCATTTGCTTATTTTACCCATTTGCAGACTCTTTGTATCCAAACAAGATAAACATACCCAGTTTGAGAGAGTGTTTACATTGCTCCTTGTTTTTAATCTAATAAGCAATGGATGCAAAATGAAAAAATAGAAATGGAGAAGGTACTTGAAAGATGTGTAACGTTTGTTGATGGAGAATTGTTCCTTTTGTACTCCAAGTAACAGAAATGCACTTGAAAAAGAAATACTGTCTTTTTTTTCCTAATTTGAGTGCATGTCC
The DNA here is from genome assembly GCA_028565335.1 of Limnodromus scolopaceus. Classification (NCBI taxonomy): domain Eukaryota; kingdom Metazoa; phylum Chordata; class Aves; order Charadriiformes; family Scolopacidae; genus Limnodromus; species Limnodromus scolopaceus. The sequence goes on from JAOXNO010000033.1 coordinate 72,088,167, forward strand.
CCTGTTCCTTGCTGACCCTGAAAAAATTAACTATGTGGAAGTGACAGGAGAGTTTTGAAATATTTCAGAGATGCCGATCAAACTTTGTATTTCCTTTAAAGACCCATGTTCCAGGAGTCTTTGGGAAATATCACGTGGCTATTTTACCAACAAAAGTAAGGGTGCAAGTCAGTATCATGGGTGGGGTTTGGACCCCCTGAAAACATCATTCGGTCCTGCTTTGCTTTTCGTGTTGGGATTTTTTTGGTGGGAAAGAGGTGGGAAAGAACCTGTGTGGTGCTTAAGGAGAGCAGGGAAACTGTAATGGGAACTACTATTTTAATGTTCTGCTTGGAGAGGGGTTTCTGGAAGGAGGGCAGGTAAAAATAACCAAGGGGGGAAGTAAGATGGAGCATTCGGAAGGCAGAGGTAGTGAGGGGGCTAGCCATGGCTTAGCCCCCAAGTCAGCTCCTTTCTGGGAGGCTTTATTTTGGCTATCACTCCTGCACTAATGGAAGTGCTGTGATAAACGGAAATATTTAATGCTAATTGCACTCTAACTACTCCAAAAGCTTTAAGTGGTGCAGAAATAAGAGCATTAGTGATTTCTATGCTGGTGCTTCTGCTGCTTATACTATGTAGATGGAGTATCTATCTGCCAGGAATGCAATGGCTTGAGGCAACAAAAATATAATTTGTAACAACTCTAATATTAACAAGGTGCATTAGCAAGACCTTAGAAACATTTGAAACATTTCTCCTTTGTCTTTTGAATCATCTGGAAAGAATTTAGCAATTCCTGAATTCTGTGATGCTTTTTGTTAACTGAGCCGCATCACCTTGTAAGTTGTTTTTGCCTTGTAAGTGCCTTGTAAGTTGTTTTTTTTTTCCTGGCGTTTTCAGTAAAATAACTCTAAAGATGGAAAGGATATATTTTAATTTTGTACTTCAAAATTAATTGTTTTAAATGTTATGTGTATGTGAATTTTAACCTGGAATGTTCTTTTGTGTGAATGTTTCACTGCAATAGCACCCCCTTATTTACTTATGTCTGTATGTTTCAGTTTTATTCTTCCTCAAAATATTAAACTTTAAATCTAACCACCATTCTTGGGTCTTATGATTTGATATTACATGTTCAAATAGCATAATTACTAAACCTTGGTGTTTACTTTCTCTTTAATCTTTTGATGAACTAATCTCTTCCAGTAAGAACCCCTCAGTCTGGGGCTTTGTCAAAACACTGACAAAGCGTTGCTTTGGGCATGGAGTGGGATAATTCATGAATTTTTTTTTAAATGTGTATACTGTATGCAGTAGTGCAAAAGAACAACAAGAAAGAAATCTGTCTTTGATTCAAGAAATTTCATCCCTGGTGAATAACGTTTCACTTGATAGTTCTTTTCTCACTAAACTGTCATAACATAAAAGAAATAAAGTAGAGTAGTGTTATAGAAACCTTGCATCTGAATTGCTTGCAGTTTATCATGGCATTCCTAACTTTGACATGTTTAATGAAGAAGACACTTTGCTGTGGAGAACTGTAAATTTACTTGCCAGTAAGAATCATAATCAATAAGAATCAAGACGGGGTGGATGGGGCTTTGAGCAACCTGGTATAGTGGGAGGTTGCAACTACATGGTCTTCAAGGCCCCTTCCAGCCCAAACCATTTGATGATTCTGTGATGAGCTTAGTTAGAAACAGATCTTCTGGGGCATTTTTTAATTAGAACAATCTCTTGTGAGTCCTTCTTAATTATAGTTAATATAGATGCTTAGCTATTGCTGCATATTTAAATGGCAATGCTAAATTTAATTTTTAGCTAAGGTAGTGTGTTTTGTGAAAACCCAATAAAAAAACAAAAAAAAACCCTGTCCACCCTGAGGATGGATGACAGTTGTGAAGAAGCTAAAGATAAGACTCACTGCGCCTTCTTATTTTTTGAGAATTGTTTCTCAACATACAAGTACTTTCATCAGCTAGTTAAAGAAGGTATATGGATTATTTTTTTTAAACTCATATGGAGAGTTAAGTCAACGTTAGCAGTACAGTGATAACTTTGGTTAGCTTCTTAATGCAACCAAATAAAAGAAAAAGTAAGCTGCTTACCAATTAACTATCCATGGGCAGTGCTTCAATATTTTTCCTTTGGTGGATGTAACATCATTACATATTTAATAGAGCTCTAAAATTCTTCGATAATACTTAATATATTGTCTCTAATGGGAAGCTGCTATGATACTAAATGTAGCCTTTTTATGTCTCTCTGATGACAGTCTATACTAGTTGTTTATTCTCATGTATAAATTCTTTAAAACTGGGAAACAGCTTGAAGCTCATAAATAAAAATGATAAAATGAGATTTATTTTAAAATTTGGTTGTGTATTTAAACATTCCTAATCTTTTTTTTTTTTACTTGCTGTCATGTTGTCACTGTTAAGGAACATTTTCTGTTTATTCAACAGTATTTTATATAAATGTAAATATTTTTAGGGATGTCGTTCGAATCTTAATAGTAAAGTTTACACTAATATGTAATATGATTAGTGAAGGAAGTTGTGGATTAAATGACACTGCTTTTATTCTCACAAAATTAAATGGAGATTCAAAATCTTGATTTGTAACTGTCCCAGTTGTTATGTACAATGTTATGCCTAATGGTAAAACATGGATACTTAAACGTACCTACAAACTGGAAAAGTAACTGTAACTGCAATCACATTTACATCGGGCGTGCTGGGAACAGATTTCATTCCATAAGTCAAAAGTGAATTTCAGTAAACTGTTGCAAATCGTGTTGCTTGGTAAAGTTCTTTGGGTTTGCTGTTGTTGTTTTGGTTAGAATTTATACACTAATTTAAGAGTTGAAGCTAAATACATTTCAGTAGCTTGAGGCACCACAGGTAGGAAGGAAAACTTGGTTTACATTCTGATACTATTTTAGAGTAAATATGTTTAATTTTAAATTGGGTGAAAGCAAGGAAAATAATTTTTGTTACATTCCTTTTTTTTACTTTTTTTTTCTATCAGGGTGAACAACTGTGTAGGATTC
>JAOXNO010000033.1:72091210-72105281 GCA_028565335.1 Limnodromus scolopaceus
CAAAAAGAGGTTTGCAGATTTGAAATATGTTCTCATTATCTGTAATTAAATCTTTAAATTCTCCTTCATGGTTTGATAAGGCACAAGCTCCGCTCATACCCAAATTTTTTCTTCTCTTCTTGGCTTATTCTCTACTGTATTGCCTTTTCATTGCTGCAACGGATTTACAGTATTTCATCAAATTTTGGACAGTAAGTACTCTAATCTACGTACTGTCTTTAAGCATATGAAGTTAATACTGTGCAAGAAGTCTAATATTCGTGGGTTTACAGAAATCAAGTATCTCCTAATATGGGGTACTAAAGTTTAATAATTGTAGCCCTCTTTTTTGAAAATTGAAAAATTTCAAAAATTTTCAATTTGAAAATTGAAAATTTTCAAAAAGGGAATTGAAATTATAGATAGGTTTTGTTAACTTCCTCTAATGGTTTGAAAAAGCTTCAGAGAAATGTTCTAATATTTTAATTATGATTATCTGGGTTGACAACTTAGGATGTTCTCTTCGTAAATGTGCATTATTTATGCTGTTATATGACTATTTTGAAAAGGCAAATTAAACAAGGCAATTTTTGTAAAGATAAATTCTTCTTCTCTAAAAGACACTTCAAAGTTCAAATCCAAATTGCAGGTTCTTGTTGTCAGTATTTGTACTTTCTCTAGAAACAGCCCATTTCTTTTCTTTAGATGCCGTCAGCAACCTAATTGCATGGTCATCTGTACATAGAAGGTGTATAATTCATTTATTCAGACCCTTGTTGCGTGGTACGTTTGTGTCTGCACTGAATTTGATTTGGCTGAATAGAGGATTACTAATAATCAAATTAAACAGCTATTTCCCCAATTCTAACGGCATAATTTTATTTTATTTTTAGAATGGCCTTCCTGATACTCAAGCCAAGTTCCACATCATGTTTTTATTCTTTGCTGCGGCTATGTTTTCTGTCAGTCTGTCTTCTCTCTTTGGGTATCACTGTTGGCTTGTCAGCAAGAATAAGTCTACGTTAGGTAAGTGGATTTAATACTTCTGTGTTTGACAGCAAGAAATAAATAATAGATGTATACTATATATATGGGGAGTAATGGAAAAAGCGGGCAATCCTGTGCAGGTTCCTTGGATCCTGGTTAGAAGTGCCTGGGTCTGGCGGTGTCCAGTACTGGTTCCCCAGTTCTGCTGCTCCCTGAAAATTCCGACTCTTTCCCTTCTGCCCCAAGGAGCCAAGCTATTAATGAATTTGCCCTTTTCCTCCCACTTGCTCCCATCCACAGCTTGTTAACAGAAACTGAATAATAAAAAAAAAGAGATTGTTTTGTAATAAATGTTAGACACACTAATGCATGTTTGCACAAGTGCTGCTTGTTTGGCATTCCGAGCCCCCAGGTTTGAGTCCTCTGATGTGGTGTCTCTGTCCGGGTAGTGGCTCCAGTGCTTCATTCCCACCCTTGCCCCCTGCAGAACCAAAGTTCCTCTGTTCAATTTGGCTACAATTTTGCGTAAAAGCTCTGAAAAGCATAGTTATTAATTCCAAAATTTTGTACTGGAGGCAAGGAGAGGAAAATAAAAAAATCTGGAAGGCAGGCTGGTTATTGCCCTGGTGTTGTTAGTTTTCATCAACATGACTGAGCACAAAGAGCCAATGTCAGAGAATGATCTGATACAGAAGAACAGACTTTAGGGCAGTGCTTCTATATTTAGTAGTAAATGAACACAGAGATCTGAAAGGCAGTTTCACAGTTGTGAGTCCTGTCTGCCACATAATCATAGATACATAAAAAAGGACTCTGTGTTATGAGTTAATTTTAAAAACCGCAAAGAAGATGGCCTGTGCCTCTACTATGGGAGTGTGTATATAACTGCATTAAATATGAGTGTTAAACCAGGACTTCCCACCACCTGGATGCACGTTTGTCTGGTTACAAATCTTTTAATAAAAAAAATATATATAAAAGGAGGTGCAGAACATTTGAGTGCCTGTTCTATGCTATGTCCTGGACTGTAATAATACAAATTTGCAATATCATCTTTAAAGTTTCTAAATCTTTAAATGCTTTTCCATTGATCTAAGCTGAATTAGAGTAAGCCAATGGATTGACCTGTTTTTTCCATTTCTGTTGGGAATTACTAATATGTAGATGATTAGTGGAAAACTTTGCATATATATCATTGGAAGGAAGCTTGTTTACATCAAGATTTCTCTAGGGTTTGTGGGTTTCTTCAGTATTCTGAAAAATCATCTACTTAGAAATTAGTAGAAGAAAAAATTTGTTCAATCTAGTTATAAGTGGAGAAAAGTTTTGTTAATGATGCTTAAATGAACAGAAATCATTAAGTATTCTGTTTATAAACTGTTCGTATATTTGTAGTGCCCCAAAAAAATCTGTTCAAGTGTAATGCAGTACACTTCTAATTCAGTATTTCATGTTTTTGAAACAAATTACATTCTATGCAAGTAATATACCATGTTTTCTGTACACTTAAGCTGCTCAAAAAGATGAGTTTGACTCTTCTTTGCATTTTACTTTTGTAAATTGCTCAATATGTGAAACCCTGAACATGCAGTAGTTTAGTAATGAAGCCATGACAGCTTCAAGTGTGGTTGTGCTTCCGTGATCCTGGGAGCTGTTTTCCTAGCCCAACATGGGCATCTGACAGGATATCTCAATTTTCCTTTCCCCCTTCTTTAAAACACGGTAAAACTAATGCATGCTCCATGTTGAAGGTCATTTCCAGCAGTTCATAGCTAAGGATTTACTGCAGAAGGATGATCTCTGCGTGGTTCCAGCATGGTTTGTGTGAGCTGTACTGTCAGGACATGGTTTGCCTACTATATATAGCCAATTAAGGGAATTAAATGGCTATCAGTCACTTGGAGGAAAGTGAATGAGTTTTCTGCTTCGGGCACTTTGCAACACGTAAAGCTATATTTAGCTCTCTTCTCCAGAAATATAGGTTGGACGTCCATGGGGAATAATCTGAGTCTACAAGTAAAGTGCTTTCTTTATGCAGCTGTAAAAACACACAGTATTTTCATACCCCAGGGTGTGAAAAGCCAGTTTTACTACTGAAGTGGGTTAAGCTTTTCTTCTTTTCCATTACTCTTTCTGTAGGGAAAACCTTTATCTAGGTTTTTTCTTTCTCAGACACTCTCTGTGGTATAGTCACATGCTGAAATCCTCAGATAACATATCACATTTTCTTAAAAAGTGGGTTCTTTGCTCTTCCTGGCCTTGATTAGGGTGGAGGAGGAGGGTAGAGGAGGTTTCCACCCTTCCTCAGCCATAGGACTTCCTCTGCACACACAGAGACTGTGGCACTGACTTCGGCTTTCATGAGTGGACTGACTTCCTCAGTCACTTGGCCTTTCTGCTTGGATGATGATATATCATCAGTGTAATTGCTTAAATACTGCTGTGAAACTTAAACGTCCTATCTTGTGAAGGACTCTAATGAATTTTTTTCTTTTAAGAGGTGTTCAGAGCTCCCATATTTCGTCATAGAACAGACAAGAATGGCTTTAGCTTGGGCTTCAGCAAAAACCTAAGGCAGGTGTTTGGTGATGAGAAGAAATACTGGTTGGTGCCTGTGTTTTCAAGGTACGCTCAGTTTTTAATGCTTCATTTGTTGAAACTGTTGAATAATCAGGATCCACAGAGTTTGGGGAGTGGCTAGTTTTTTGAAATAATATACAGTAATCTTTACTTTAGAAAAAACAATTCTTCAAAGGCTTTTTTTTTGTATGTATGACACTAATTCTGAATTTTTCAGTCTAGGGGATGGTTGCTCCTTCCCAACTTGCCTTGTTAATCAGGATCCTGAGCAAGCTTCCACACCCAGTGCTCTTAATTCAACATCCAAAAAGTAATCTGCTTTTTGTTACTCATTTCAAATAGTTAATATTCTGGTTTTTTCCTATGCCTGTATAAATAGAACCATGTATAAGATACTTAGAAGTGGTAAGCAAATGAAGTGTATCTTATTAATAAATACAAATCAGATTTTAAATAGCTAATTCAGCCAATCCTCAGACTTATAATTAAATTTATGGAAATAAGTTTGTCTTGGTTCAGTGTCATCCTAGGATCTGAATTTTCCACGCCTGCTTAAAAAGTATCCGTAACATTGTGTTCTGCATACGTATGAGCCAGTTAGTCAGCCCGCCTGCGATACGGATGCATTACCTTCCAAGGCTTCTGGGGGAGGCCAGCTTCTTCATAACTGGTGAAAAGAAGCTTCACAGAAGGGAATCCCAGATCTCTGCTCTTGTGCTGAAGTACAAGAAGCTGCTTATTAAATGCATTTGTTTTATTTCTGCTGATGCTAGGAGACGTTTTCTTAATCCTTATCCTTCACGGCCATGACATCTTTAAAGTGGGAAAACTATGCAGATGTTCCTTAAACTAAATAAATATAATAGCTTAGTATTTCATATTGTAACTCTTTAGCAACATTTATGTAATGAAGAGTGTGATAAGTGTAGTAGATTTGAATACATGACTAAGAAATGATAATGGAATGGTATTGACAATCTTTTATTCATAAAAGAAAGGCATTACGTTTCAGCTAGCTCTTTATTGGCATTTTAAATCTCACCCTAGTGATCCATAGCTTATATTAGGCAAGATGTTTTGGAGATGTACTCTCCACTATTTATCACGTGAGGTTTGTTGTAGTGGGAGTGAATATGGATAGAGTGCATTTGGCACTGAAGTACATGTATTAATGTACAACATCTGTCAAAGAAAAAATAAGAATGTTTCCCTGTTCTGCACTAAGAACAGTTCCAACTGTGACATCTACAGTGTAATGTACGTAATGATCAAAGTGTAGTGATTTATCAGAAAAGAAGGCAGGTAAGGTAGGGAAAATAATGTCTATGACAAACAAAAATTACTGCAGTTTACTACAATGCTCTTTTTATTGGCATTTCAGTGAGAACCACCTGTTTCCTGCAAAGCCGTTGCATGGTTCCCAGAGCCACCTTCTTACGGATACACCATCTTGGTCAGAAACCAGTGGGAAGGCTGAAAAGGGCAAAGTTGGTAAGGAATTGATTTATGCTGCAATGATTTGTTTTGTAAAAAGGGTACTGAAGGATATAGTGTAAAAATGACCAAGGTCACTTGGTTTTTGTAGTCATGAAACAAAATTCATGAAGCTTATTAGCTTATTTTAAATACATGTTTGTAGGAAGTTCCATGTATCAAGCTGCTGTCCCCTTCCCAGATAAACCTGACCAAGAGATACTGAGAGCACTAACACTAGTAGGTGCTAATTATCTTTTAGGCCAAGCCTGATAATTCTCTTGGGAACAAATTGCTTCAGAATATGAAGCCTTGTTGCAACTAGTGAAAAACCATGTCATAGACACAGGACAGGAATAATAGGCTTGGTAATAGTGGAATGACATTAAGATGATTGATAATTAAAGGCTGTATTATTTGCTGAAAGACACATGAGACCTTTTCCTGTAGAAATATATATTATTTTTTTTTATCTTTAAAGGTATGAGCAATCCTGCATTAACCATGGAAAATGAAACCTAGTTTCCCTTAAAAGAAACACCTGAATACATAAGGAAAAAGGTATGATAATATTCTGTTTAGTTAATACGCAATTCCAATCTTTTATTTTCTTTAATGTTTTTTTTAGCATGAGGTAGTAGCACATGAATTCATAGTTTTAAACTAAAGCTCTGATTTCTTCTTTTTTCATATTTGGAAAATATTGTTTAACCTTTATACCCATTGCTTCTAGGTTGTATTCCAAAATATTATTATTATTCCCTTTCTCTAGAAAGATAATGAAATTGTGACTATTCAAGCTGTCCAGCAGAGATTTGTAAATCTAAGTTTGACAATTAACTTAGTTCCTAATACTGAACGCAAAGATCATAGCTTGGTCTACTAAAGCAGGTAAAGATCTATCAGATAATGAAAGGGAAACAGATTTATTCTAATATGTAAAACTATCAGCAGCTTGTTCTTCTATGCCAGGTACTGAGTACCCAGTTCAATAACTTTAAAAGTGCTGTATACTGAAGATGAAAGGCAGCCTTTCCTGAGCATTTAGTCACCTATTGTCAAAAACAGCTGAGATTGGGTTTTGGGGTTTTTTTGTTATTATTTCTTGCATTGATATCTTGCAACATAGACTTCGCAGAGGGCAGATTTGAGAAGCAGCTAGTAAATTCTATTACGTGCATAAGAGGAGGAGACCTTAATAATTGGGTTGGGGAGAATGAACACAATCAATCATCATTCACTTTAGTATTTGAAGATTCCTAACCTCACAAAAGCTTATGGAAATCAACTATTTAATATTTAAAGCTGGATAAAAAAATTGACTCCAACCCTAAGAATTTCAGCATACCAAATAATTTATGATTTTCCAACAACATTGGAGGAGTCATTCCAGCAAGGCCATTTCCATCTCTGCTACTGGAAGCATCTTTTAGTCATCCTGAAGAAGTGTCTCAAGTGGATGTCCCTCATTTGTGTGTGATGTGACTCCTGGGCATGGTGTCACAGCTGTCAGGCTGCTCTCGGTCGCTCCTGTAGGGAGTGGAAGGTATGGAAAGCCATCAGAGAACTGTAGCAATTGATACTAGACCCATCAGGCATGGCATATTGGACCATGGTATATGGTTAGGGCAGATTATAAAAATGGTAGGTGTGCAGATACCAACAGGTGGCCTGTAGCTTTTACCAAAAAGGTCCCAGAAGTTCAGTTGGATTCATCAGAGAAACTAGAAAATTCTTGACCCTTAAATTCTGGGTTTGTGTTAAGTGGTGAATGAAGACACAGACGGTTCCAGATATAGGTACATCTATAAACTTGATGATGGTGTGAAGTGTTAAAGTGTTGAAAGTGTGGGTGTCAAATGAACAGTTAAAGAGATGAGCGAATGCATCTCAGTCGGTGTCTGCAATTTTGACTATGTAGGGTTTTTTTAATAGAATCTAAAAATTTCATTTCTAACCCTTCGTTCAAAATGTAAAATGACATACTTCTGTCCTGTTTAATCCATCAGGATTTCAGCAACAGCTTCTGGAAAACAATAAATTATTCAACTTCAGTTAGTTTAATGTCTTACATGTCATCACTGCTCAAGAGTAAAGCATTGGAGACAGGCTTCAAAGAAACAGGTTTTTGGATTGGTGACACCAGCCATGGAGCCACGCATTAATAGACTGGACCTGTTGGATTCTATGATTATGTTACAGAAATACCATTAATTGCAACTAGTTTTGTCAGGTTGGACTTCTACTTTCAAAAGTTCCTGATGCTTTATTTATAGAATCATAGAACAGTTTGGGTTGGAAGGGACCTTTAAAGGTCATCTAGTTCAGCCAACTTCCTGCAGGGAGTAGGGACATCTTCAACCAGATCAGGTTGCTCAAAGCCCCGTCCAACCTGACCTTGACTGTTTCCAGTGATGGGGCATCTGCTACTTCTCTGGGCAACCTGGGCCAGCGTTTCACCACCCTAAGTGTAAAAAATTTCTTCCTTACATCTAGTCTAAATCTTTCCTCTTTCAGTTTAAAATCATTACCCCTTGTCCTGTCGCAGCAGGCCCTACTAAAAAGTTTGTTCCCATCTTTGCTGTAGCCTCTTTAGGTACTGGAAGGGGCTCTAAGGTATCCCCGGAGACTTGTCTTCTTCAGGCTGAACAACCCTAACTCTCTCAGCCTGTCCTCACAGCAGAGGTGCTCCAGCCCTCTGAGCATCTTTGTGGCCTCCTCTGGACCCGTTCCAACAGGTCCATGTCCAGGTTCCTGTGCTGAGGTCTCCAGAGCTGGAGGCAGTACTCCAGGTGGGGTCTCACCAGAGAAGAGTAGAGGCAGAATCACCTCCCTTGACTTGCTGGCCATACTGGTTTTGATGGAGCCCAGGGTGTGGTTGGCTTTCTGGGCCGTGGGTGCCCATCGTCAGCTTTTCAGTCACCAGACCCCCAAGTCCTTCTCGGCAGGGCTGCTCTCCATTCCTTCATCCCCCAGTCTGTGCTGATACCGGGGGTTGCCCTGACCCAGGTGCAGGACCCTGCACTTGGCCTTGTTGAACCTCATGAGATTCACACGGACCCGCTTCTCAAGCCTGTCCAGCTCCCTCTGGATGGCATTTACTTAAGTGATAACTTTTAAACTTTAATCTTTCTTTGAGCAGTATGTACATTTTATTGGATCTTTGTAATTCAGATTATTCTGAATGTCAAATATGGTCTGTGATTGTTTTAAAGATGCTGAAAGTGTTTTTTTAAGCTGTTTAGCTTGATAAATATCTCATGCTCTTTTTTGGTTGGTTTTTTAAATCTTTTAGTCCAGTCTGAGAAAGTAATCATTAGATTTGTGTTTGCAGTCTGATTACCCCACCCCTTGGGTTTTGTGGGATTTGTTTGGGAGTTTTTTATTTCTTCTTTTTGTGAGCATCCATTTTGAAGTGCAGCTTTTTAGAGAGAGGACCTTATGTTCTAAAGAGGAAGTGTAAAACCACGTAAAGGGGCCCCTGGAAGTCAGTTTTGCCTCAGACCAACGCATGCACATCTCAAAAGGGCAGTAGCTAAGGACTGGTGTCTCTGGCACAAGCATAAGTGCCAGTTTGGTTGTACCCTTGGCTCTGTCTGAGATATTTCTGTGTGGCAATTAAAAGACCTTCTGGAGATGTAACAAAAAAGGTAGATTACTCTGTGCGTGTATGTATATATAGAGCGAGCTGACATACAGTTGCTGGAATACAAGCCCTTACATAAAAATGTCTTTATATTACTTTTTTGGATCTGCTGTGTGTTTAACTGCTGTGTGTTTAACTTCATTCCTTTATTGTCAGTATTTGAGCTATATTTGTTCCTAGGGAGTGACTAGATTACTGTGTTAAAGATGCTGAAGTCACAACAACAAAACCAACTAATTTCATCCTTGACATGAAAAATAACAGCCCACAGCCGCTGCTGGTGTCAGTGATTTGAATTTCTATCCCGACTAAGGTTATGTTCAATATTCTGTATCCTGTAATCCTTTATAGTTAATCAGAGGACTAATTACTGAGAGCACCAGATGTGGTTTACCCTAATGTAATAGAGAATTGGTTTTTTAATGCTGTTGGTACCTGGAAGTACTCTTAAAAATAGCTCACTTCGTTTAGTAAGCTGGAGCCTGCTTACTCTGTAGTTGGTAGTTGGTTTTTAATCACTGTCACCCTGAAGTGGATTAATAACATAACTGTGCACAGTCTTACTGTGTTCTTTTTCAGGGTGGGATTTTCATTCAGCTGTTGTTCGCTTTCCCCTTTGAGTTGATGAGACCTGTTGCAATGACTTAATTTTTAAGTGTTTTTCAATTCTAATAATGTTTTTTGTGATTAATGTTCTGTTCCAGTTGAAGAAAAAGCTGTCATCGGAAGGAAGATGCGTTCTTCCAAATATCAGCCCTGTTGGCCAGCTGCTCCTGTCTGCTCCTGTGTGGATGTGCTCAGAAAACAAACTGACAGACGATTAGCTGTCTCCATGTCATTGCTTGAAACACGAAACCAAACATACTACTTCTGAACCATACAAAGAATGTTTCAACTTTAAAAATACTGGGTTTGAATGGCGAAGGATGATTCTGAAATGGAAAAGAAAAAAAAGGAGTCTGAGTTTACTATTTTAGGAATTCAATGGCTGGTTTTACTTCGATATTCAGCACAAGAAAATGTGACCTCCTTGCTTATCAGTCCGTGTGCTTGCCTTGGTTTTGAAAATTCACCTGTTAATTCAAATAGCTGTAAGTAGTTGACTTTAAAATCAGATTTTTGCCCTACTGGCTTTACAAATTGGGAGAACAGCCAGTGTTTATTATGAATAACTTAGTGGCTTGGTGGTTTGTATTTTCTTTCAAGAGCTTAATAAGCAATTTTTGAAGATAAGGAGACCCAAGTGGAGTATCTGACTATTTTTGGAACATTTTGGGAAAATTTTTGGAAAAAATTATTGCAAAGTTCTGTTTTCCTTCAGATTTGTACTACCAATAGTTTAAAAAGTTGCAGAGAGGGGAAAAAATGCCTTTGTTAATTGAATGCTGCAGTGGGTCACTGGTAAGTGGAGCGATAAAAAGCCTGTGTTCAGATGGGTAATACATACATGAAGCTGGCCAGCTGGGGAGTGTGAAGGGAGCTGCACAGGACAGTGCTAAGAAATGGGAATTTTATTGTCCCATTTGGAATTATTAATCCCTTCGGGAAACGAATGTTGGCACTTAACTTTGATCCAAAATGCTTTTTACCAACCTGCCTTCCTGAGAGCCACTGTCTTTCAAAATCCTCATTTCTTATTAATCAATAGTTGTCTCAGATGTCTTTTTTTCACTTGTTCTTTACAACACTGCCTTTCTTGCTGCATAACTTAATGAATATCGTGTACAGTCAAGGAGGCTTACTGTTCTAATTTGTGATATTTGCATTTACAGGACAACAGAGGTTTGATTGCAATACCATAAAGCCAAGCTGCTGCAGGTAGGGAACACCCTTCAGTCCAGTTCAGTTCAGGAGCCTGCAGCTTGCTTAGGATCAGAGTTTACTGATCAGATAACGTAAGATGCATTACCAACTTTCAAAGTCAAGGAAGTTTTCAGCAACACAAATCGAATTTGTCTTGTGCCTTTTGTATACACTACATTTATGGTATCAGTGTTTACATTTAAATGCAAATCGTTATTCTGAAAACAACTTTAGGAGGAACTCAGTTACGCTTTCATGGTGGCTGGATAAAAAAAAGACTAGTCCAAAACAGAAAAAACATAAAACCTCTCGGACTAAGTTCAGTTGAAGCAGAGAAGTATTTCTCTTACCAAAACTGAGTCATTTAGGTGGGTTCAGAGTGTAAAGATGCCAGTTGTTTGTTTAGAAAACTGGCAGCAGGACTAAGTGACAGATTTCTGAAAGCAAAAAGCTCATCATTAACTCTCCTACAGGCAGGTAACTTTAACATTTGTCTTTCCTGGGTTTACAACTTCAGTGATGGCTGTTGGAGCACAATGTGGCTTTTTTCCTAGTGAGGGAAAAATCTATTTGTTTTACTTTTTTTTCTTTTTAAATCTCAAAATTTTACCAGCCTAAAACTATCTGTTTCTTGCCAGAAGTGCCAGAATGTGGATCCCTTGATGTAAAACACCTTTTTAAAACTAGCATGAAGGTAGCATACAGTTTACATGATGCCTGCAGACATCTAGCAACCAAAAGTTTTTCGCAGCTATTTATTCAGTGTTGTTCTGTCAGCTTACCTCGTATTAGTGTTTGTTTAAAGGCTAACTTGTCAAGGGATAAAGGGGGAGAGGGAAAATATATATATATTTTTAACACTTCAGGTTCTCTATCTGTATAGTCTTGTTTTTTACGCAGTTAGTCACAGGGTGGTTTGTCTTGGAGCATGCTTTTGAAAATACTAAGTAAAAAGTTGAATTTCAGCTTCGGTGTAACTTGCTCCGTATTTTTACATAAAGACAAAGTACAGATTTCTTCCCCAGCAAAACTCATAACGGAAATGGATCTCTCCAGTATGGATATCAGCCACCCTGACTCTGGGCAGGGCTCTGGCTGGGGATCAGCATAGGGAAAGGACAGGGATAAGGGAGCAAGAAATGCCTGGCTTCTCCATGTCTCAGAAGTCACGCGTAGAAAGCACAATAGCCCTAAATAGTCTGCAGCTTTGATGTAGCCAGAGGCTGTCTCTCTAGCAGAAGAGTGATGGAGGCGTGGGAAACACATGTGGATGAAGGGAGAAAGGGGAAGAGCAATGAGGGTGGCTTGGAGGTAACTGTTTGGCTGATCCGAGCCAGCGGGATGTAGCCAGGGCTGCTCTCGGGATGGGTGGGAGCTGTGCTGCCAGGAAGAGCACTGTTGGCAGGGCTTTGGGGGTTCCTGGCAGCTCTCGCTGTATAGAGTATGGACAAAAGTGAGCTAATCGTGCTCCAGAGTACAATTTCTGGTATAATGACGTTCTTGGCTTTAAGCTTTCTAATACTTTATCTAGCAAAGTGAAAATAATCTTTTTGACATATTGTCATTGAGCATTGATGCTGTTACAATGCACACGGGAGAATTTGTGCAGAGGTAAGAGGAGCAAGGATGGAATGTTGTTTGTCCGCTTACACTGATTCTCCTGTTCTTTATATTCTTGCAGGGCACTTTACTACAGCCTTTTGTGTAATTTCTGTATTTTTTTTAAAGACTGCTTTTTACCTACTGTACAGTTACTAATCTACTTTTTTGCTAAAAAGAAAATAATAGCCCTGATATTTGTCTAGCAGTACAACTGCATTTCAAGCTTCAGTGGAACAAGTTCTGCAGACTCCTCAGATGGGTTGGAGTCCCTAATGACAACGGAGTTAAATTTATTTTGTATATATGTAAACAGTCACATGCATCATAGCCCCCCACATGCGTAAGAAGATTCCTTAATTTGTAGGTTAAAACAAATCCCAATACCCATCTGCACCAGAAGTGGTCCACACATATTCTGTGTCAGTTGAGGTACTGGTGGTGGAATGCTCAAAGTCTTCACAGAGAACTATTTTTATTAAGAAAATAGAACACCTGGGTGTTGGTGAGCTCCTCCCACTGAGCAGTTGGACACAGCTGCTGCTCTGCACTTCAATTCTTTAACTTGAGAGAAAAAAAAATTTCCAGTTTAAGTTGCAGATTGAAGGTTCTTTAGTAGCCAACAGCTGTGGGCAGGTAATCAATTAAGTTATTCTTAACTGTTTTTGTACTTAAAATCAGGGTCTTCAAGCAAGAGCTTGCGGGAAGCAAGTTTGTTGTAGTGCATGGTATGCTGTAGCAGTTGTTAGGATTTGGGCTGCGTGTTGTTGCCCCAATGCAGTTGACTGGTGTGCTGGGGTAGGGGGGGAATACATTTCTACATAAATTTAGTGTATAACTTTGCCACTGGTTAATGTATTGCTCACAGAAATAAATGCTTCATGTTCAGCAAGTCATGTACGCAGCCGTCATTGACACACTGCCTTCAGTTTTACTGCCGCTGTCCCCGAACAGCAGAACATCATCTCTACTGCAGCTTCGTTAGCAACATAGTTAATTGCTTCGCGAGCAATCTTTGACTTCTTCAGGTGAGTTTTCCCTCCCCAGTTTAATTGCTAGATCCCTAGCACCTCTCAAACCCCTGACACTGTGAAACGGGTTTAAGAGGGAACCAAATCCTTTTTGGTCTGTGATGGGTGAAACACTCCACGCCTTCCTGGTGGCAGAGCAGACCCAGCTGCGCTCCTATGCATACTGTAGAAGGTCAAAGAGGTGGAATTTTGTCCCAAAAAAGAGGGGGTTCTTAAACCCACCTTACTTCATAGAACTGAGGAGGTGCAGGAAGGGAGGTATGTTACTTACCCAGGTTTTCACCCAGAGCAGCTTTGCCTCATGAGGGCTCCAGTCCCTCCCATGCCAGGTTCTTCTGATCTGCCTGACTTTCCTATCTTTGCTAAGAGTCGCCCCTGGGGAAGTGTTGGAGCCACTTCTGGGGCAGAGAGGAATGAGATTGTCTACTCAGGGAACCCTAGAAATGCAGGAGCAGTTACCTAAAGATGAAAGCAGCCTTCACCTGCTCCACTTCACATGTAACCTGCAGGATATGCTCCAGGCGTTTTACATATTTTACTTAAAACCCTTCCATAAATACTTGCATCGAGTCATATACAAACTTTCTCATCCAAAACAAGATGAAAACCAGAACGTGCTGCATGCGTGGTAGGGTGTCTTTGTTCCCACCTCACTTGCAGCTATCAATCACTTGTTCATCAACGACCTGGTAAGAGGACAGGAAAAGCAGCCACCTCCTGGGGTGAAATGTTGAGCAAGTGGCACCTGAGGTAACCTGAGGAAACCCTTGCCTACTTTCCCAGCACAGTTCTTCAGTTGTTCCCTTTCTAATTTTTCATCACCATTCTTCTCTCGCTCTTCCCCTGCCCTTCCAGAGAAGTCCAGATTGAAAAGTCTTTCATTTGAAATGTGCAAGTAATATCTACATCATTCATATTCCTCCCAGGGTTTATTCGAGACAGATAATTCCTTCATTTCTCCAAGTTTTCCTTA
>JAOXNO010000033.1:72107674-72128018 GCA_028565335.1 Limnodromus scolopaceus
TGAACTACAGCTGTGACTGTAGGCACACATTTAGCCTCTAAAAACTTCCTTTGATCTACATATTTCAAAAAAACCCACTCTCAAAGTTCTTCGAAGAGTCATTCCCTTCAGAAGCCCCCCATGGAGAGTTCTGTCAGTGTGCTTTAGGCAAAGCTACCAAACTTTAAAGCAAATGCATCAAACTTCAGGGGTTCTTCATGCCATGTGAATGCAAGTTTCCCACGTAAGCCCATAGTTCTGCTGTGAAAAGACAGAGATACTGATGCCACAGTAGGAATCCATTCTGCTTTCCCATAGTCCCTACCTTATCAAAGCCAAAGACAAGCAAAGTTAGAACAAGTCACCATCATCTAAGGCATAATGGTGTTAAGATTAACTACTACTGGGATTTGGATGCCCCAGCAGTAGATTGTCATAGCTATTCTTGCAACCCAGGTCAGTGGGACGGAGGTGACTGGGAACACATGAACAGAATCCTGCTCTGAAAGCAGCATCAGTCTAGAAGCAGCAACTCAGATCCTGAATTAGACCTTTTTCTAAGCACGTGGAAGAGAACTAAACAAAACAGGACACAGAACTGAACTGACTCAAGACATTCCAGGAAAAATCTTGCAACAAAACCACCAGTCTGTTATGTAAGAAAACATTTCTTAGGCCTTTATTTACAAAAGCTTTAAAAACAAATACCCTCTGTTATGCAAATTATTTGTTGTTTAAAAAGGACCACCCAGTTACATCATCGTAACTCAATGAAAAAAAGTTGTTTGATTTTTTTCTTGTTTAAGTACAAGGTAAAACAGAGTAATTTGGCGAACATTCGGAGATTTGTCTACAATTGATTTCCATGTGGAAGACGCAGCCACAGCCGCAGGCACACAACGTCGCACGTTCCATCATTCCAGGCTCGTATTTAGCTATTCAACACCAAAAATCCTTCCTGCACCACTGCTCTGTAACACATGCTATGCAGAGTTAAGAACGTCCTTTAGGGTCCTTTAAAACAATATATCTAAAATATATTGCTAAGATCTACTCAAAAATAAACTAGCATTACACTCCTCAGGTAACTTTATTAGCTATAAGTTATTTATAATTTTGTTGTTTTACAACAAATATCTGTAACATCTGTCTTTGTAGCAACTACAAAAAAAGCACGATTTAATTGTCCTTCTAATTCAATAATTCAATTAAATAGTATTTTTTTTTCAGATCTTTGGGTTTTGTCTTCAACTAAACTGACTTTCAAAAAAATCATCAAGTCAAGTACATAATAAATATGACTTCATAAAAAATATCTGAGGTGTACGTTACGAGAATAAAAGCTAAGAAGTTAATCAAGGGAAGTGTGCCGTGACGAAACTCCTGCTATTCCAAAATCCTTCAACTCTCAGCTTAATGGCAAAAAACCCACGCTAAAGTCACAGCTGTTCTTTTCCTGAAGGGTGTAAAGCTGGTTTTTCAGGCTTCTTTCCCCCACCACAGAGCGGTTTTAAAGCAGCAGCCGACCAGCGAGTGCAGGATGGGTCTGAAGACGACCGAACACCGGTAAAAATAACAGCAGTTACTATGATTTCAGTAGTTTGTTTTGCTTGACCAAACGGAGGTTACGCAGTAGATAAGTCATGTTTTACAGGTTGGAGAGGCCAAGGAAACGCAGCGTGAAGCTGCTGAGCTTGGCAGGTGATTGTTTTCTAGCTGAGGGCAAAGAAAAAAAAAGAAGAAACCAAACCAAACTTTGAATAAAACAGAGGATCTGAGTCAGAGTCGCTCTCTAAAGTGCAAATTTGATGGTCCACAATCTTGAATAGCTAAAACGCCTGCGTACTGGAAGGAACAGACACGAACGGGGAAATTAATTACAATCAGTGCCAGTTAATTTGGAGAAGGGAGGGGAAAGAGACAAAAAACCCAGATCGATACAGGTAAGTTTACCAGACGTTATGATTTAAGCTTTCCCCTTCTCTCTGCCACACTGATCCTATACACGCTTCTTTACAAACGGGCTAGTTACGAGGCCAAAATGTAACCCAGAAAATTTTTTACATATCAATATTTTAAGATCAAAATCTGTGATAGGAACAGTCAAGTTTAGTACATAGAAAGGCAGAAAAGGAAGTGTGCTGAGAAAGGAGGGAAAAACCGCCTTATTGTCCAAGGGGTTCAACCAGAGATAAAACCTATGTACAAGCACATGGGAGGTGGCAAAGGTGGCCTTTCATTTCATGTCATGACTGTTTGTTGGCTTCTTCTTCATACGCGTTTCCTGTGCCGTTTTGTACGTAAGACGACCCTGACCCAAGGCCGTATAAGTGGCCACAATATTTAGCATCGTCAATGTGATCTTCAAAGAACATCTAAAGAGTTAAAAGAGAGACATGAATTATTGCCAACGAAAAGGCTCTGTTTAGATAGAGCTACAGAAAGGCTTTAAAACGTTACTTTCTTTTTAGCATAAAATCTCAAATCCCAAGGTGCAGAACATGATATAATTAACATAATAACACACTTAATCTCAACACATTATCAAAATTATAGCACATAACGTGATTCTTTAAAGTAAATCTGTTGGGGAATACAATTGGTCTTTCCTGATGAAGTGGCCAAATGCAATATTTTGGTCATTTTGTATTACCAGTTATCGCTCATTTTTCTGCTAGTGCAAAGATGTTTCCCCAAATGATTCCTGCAGAGTTTCTCACAATAAAAGATTGAGGATGGAGAGAATGTTTTGAGCACAAACCCCATTCTGGAGTTTAGAGAATTGTAGAATGGTTTGGGTTGGAAGGGACCTCAAAGATCATCTAGTTCCAACCCCAGAAAGATGCATTTCCAACTGGCTCCACACAGAGGGGGGCTTTGTTTAAAAAGGAACAGCAACATTAAAGTCAATTTTGCACTAAAGGCTGCATTTACACCTTACAAGTCTTAATGACAAACACAGCCTTTCAGGGGAAGGTGTGTGAAACCCCATGATGATATTCTACCTTTCAGATCTAAGATTTCAAGCAAAACCACAAGTGAAAGGTTCTGCGCTGCAGGAACTGAAGACCTCAATTAAAAGTTTTAAAGTCCTAGAAGTTCTTAAAGAAACCAACAGGTAGGAAAAGCCCAAAACAACAGCTCTACTGTTGGAGCATCAGTATTTCTGACAGGAAGAAAAAGTTCAGCAACTTTTTTGGTTGGGACTCATAATCCCAGCAAGTTGCAACTCCTTCATGGCAATTAGTAACACATTTATTAGTTTTGTACCTCTAAAAGTACATTGTAAAATGAAGCTTTTTTATTCAGAAGTACATTGTTGAACAATGAACTCTACTGGAAAGTCTTTAAAAACGCACATAAAACACATTTCTCTCTGCTGACTACTGTGCCCTTAGTCAGAAATGCTGTACTTGCAAAGAATCTGATACTGAAGTAATGAACAAAAAATCATCATAATCAATCCATCTTTCTTGGCTTCATTAAGCAAATACTTTGCACTAAAAAAATCCTCAAAGATTCCTACTTCTCCCAGTAAGAGCTTTTGATCAACAAATTCAAGCAGCTAATTTACCATGTACCACAAACTGCATCTCATTAGAGAAACAATCATGGGTTTGAAACTTTTCCTCTGGAAAACTAACTTGAAAGGCAGTATCATGGCATGATTAGCATATACCTCCTCTTTCCCCCCTTTGCCTTGGATTTTGTTTCAAATTCCCGAATGAAGGATTAACACAACTGGCCGTACTTTTCACCTGCCAGTGTTTGTCAGGAACTGGTGGTCGTTTTCTCCTTTAGACAAAAGGCCGGGTCACAGCAGGCAGACACCTCTGCATACGGCACTAAACCTTATAAAATGGTGAGGTTTGCCATTGCCATCCGTTTTGATGCGGTGAATGATGCTGAATTGCTGGCATAATGCCACGTTCGGATGCCCTGCTGGCATTTGACCTCTGCAAACGCTTTCCAGAAGAGGCCCCTTCAACATCTGTTTGTTCTGCTTATGTAAAATATCCTTCCTAAGACCCAATTTCCCTTTGCTGCAAACCTTGAAGTCCTTTTAGGACTTCAGTTAATCGGTGCTTTACTCAATGGTAAGGAATAAATACATGGACATTCTCCACAGCAGCCTGAAAGTCTTTATCTAATAGACCTGCTGCCTGTGAGTTTAGCTGGAAGTGGCTGCTCTGGATGCTCTTTCCCCCAAAAGGTCTGTCACACGCACTGGCTGGGCATTACACTGAGCAGAAGCTCCACAAGAATTTTGGCTTGGGTACAGTCACCCAGAAAGGAGTGTGGCTCCAGCAGCTCATCACTCACTGCAGCCGCCACCTGAAAAAAGGTGCCCTGCAGAACAGGGAAGGAAAAACAAACCTAAGATCCCACAAAAAGTCCAAAAGCCCGGCACAGGCTGGCAAGAGGAAGCAATACTTGCTCGCAGCAGCTAAGCAGGGACCAGTACTCCCCTTACGCTGGGCAAAATACAGGTGGTCTTAATTTTGTCATGAAAGGAGTGACTCCTGAAGTCATTCTGAGACCTCCTTAAAACAGGGCAGACTAAACAGGATCAACAATTCCGTCTGTCACAACCTGTTACTATCAGGGAGATAAAGCCAACACATCCACCTACTTCTCTCATTTTGAAAAAGGCCATTCCTGTGAGTAACGAATCAGATCCCGCCTGATGTTGAGGTCCTATCCTTTCCAGCTCTAACTGCTCAGCCACTTCTTGTAATCCACCCTGAAAAAGAAAACATTTTCGTTAACTGCTGAAAAAAACGAAATCTGAAAACTGAAGAGCTGTATTGGGGAAAATCTGTTACACAAGTCATCCAACCTCAGGTATATTTTAACATCTGCACAGTGGCTGAAACAGTCATTATACTGGATAAATAGACACCTGGGGAATCAAATATCCAGTATCAATAGCAATATTAGATTTCTGTGTCAGTATTGATTAAATAAAGCAGTATCTGTGACCAACAAAACTACTCCTCCTTCATGTTTCAGCTTCTCCAGTAATGAGATGTCATTACTTAAAATTCCTTCAGGATGCGGAAAGGACTGGCAATGCTGAAGAACAAAACCAGGTGTTCCTGTCCTCCTCCTATTTGAATCAAAGTTTAAAAGGTAAAAACCTTGTTCTACAAACACAAGAATTCAAGTGCTTACAAATGAGGTGCCCATATGCCTCCACGTGTTAAAAGTACCCAGGCTTCCTTTGAAACAGACCTTTTTCTTTCCACTTACCTTTCAACAATCAAGTTGAGGGTTGTTCCACTTCCCTTCACAAAAAGCCAGAGTATCCTGAAGTACCTAGAGCACTACAGGGAGTCTAGGAAAATGTTACACAGCGGGCATTTAGAAACCAAGTGGTAAAGTCAAAAAAAGAAGGAAGTGCCCACTCCGTCTCTGCGAGACGTTCTACCTCTCTTTAAAGTTGTTTCATTACCTGCGGTAAGAAAATAGGGAAGAAAAAAAATGCCAAAAAAATCTATCCTTTTTCAACTAGCTTTTTAATACTAAAATCCAGTGGTATAGCCAGCTTTTCTGTTAGAGATGTATATTTGATAGTCATATGTATAATGAAACCTACTTCTTAAAGTATATAAACATCTCAAATACATGCAAAAAGCGAACAATTTAAAACATTGTCTGCTTTGAATGTTGATTCAATGTTGAAAAGGACAGACTGTGAAGCCGTAGGCTTCACTCCAAAGCTGCAAATCTATCTGCTCTTTAAGGTAAAACATCTAAAATTTTGAAGCAAGTTTTCTTCCCAACCAGCAGAGTGACTAAATAAACCTCTTTTCAGTGCCCCCCAGAATGGTAATAACCACATGTGGAAGCAAACCTGTCAGAAGTGGGTTTGATTTTACATAGGTAACAGATCAGGTGAAGGAAAGACACATTATCCTGTAACCGCAATCTTCTAATGCTGTAAGCTAAATAATTTTGTACCTAAAATCTTTTTTTATAATCATTAAGCCATAAAGCTACTGTAAATAGACTAATGCAGATGCTTAAGCATCTAGAAAGATAAATAAAAAAAAAAAAAGAGACAAAATCTCTTGCGCTGCCATAAGCTTTGCAAGGCAAGAATGCTGCAGAGAGGCAATGAATGCATTTAAAAAGGACTGCCAAGTATCCAAGTTCACTTCCCTCGCACTTTTAAGCCACTTAAAGTACAGGAAGGGAAGCAGTAAGAAGCAAAAAGCAAAACAATCAAAATCAAAACTCACGTGGCAGTAAAAATAAAATCTGACCTGAAAATCAGGCCAAACATTATGAAAATTCCTGTGAGTCTTATGGCTTGGGTCTGGGTTTTTGTTTTGTTTAAAAAGAGGGAAGGTTCAGTAATCACATTCCCAATAACAGCTACAAACCAACGTGAATCCCTAGCGCTGGTGCGGCTAGTTTTATTCTGCTTGAGCAGCAGGAATAGAGTTTACAGAAGTTTAAGATACATCCATACACTGTACAGATAAGCACTGAAGGAAGCTCGTTTTCTTTACGTGCTTGGATACCACATTTGAACACTACAAACACGCTCAGTTCTTTATTTTACACTCACAAAACTAAGCTGAGGGTGGGTGTGCAGGGGAAAAAGTGCATCTCAGACACAAGTATGTTCTCCACTTTCTAACTCCAATAACGAGCTGTTCATTAACAACAGCAGTTAAGACCATGCCCTTTCAAGGCACGATTTTCTGCTCCCAAACCCTTTACTCCCTCAAGCTGCAAATTAGGAGGGCCTCATCATCAGGTTTCGCCAGCTGTAGGACTGTCTACTCCAGCTTCAAACAACTGTGCAGAAAAAAAAACACTCAAGAATAAAAATCAGTAATATTTACACAGCAGCTGCAAGCTCTGGAATGTAGACTTTGTAATTCAAAATTTACAGTAAGAGCAGCCTACAGAAGAATGCTTTGAAAATAGTGCTTTTAAATGGTAGATATCTATTTGTGAATATATCACACACCACTTTGGTGTGGAACTTCTTGGTCTATAACTGCAGTAATTACAGAATAAAACCAGGTTGCTTCTGAAAATTAACAGTCTACTGAGATTCTCTTTCAGGTAAGACTTTCGCACCCCAGATAAGAACATTTAACTGTTGGAGGAGAAGAGGGAATTCTTTTCAATTTTCAGGGGATTGCTCTTTAAAGGAAGAGGTCACAGAATGATTTACATAATTGGCCACAGTCAACAGCAAACCCAGTTCAAACTCTCAAGTTTCACAGCACTGGTACCAGAGCTCATTGTTCTGTACAATCCTCCACATTAAAAGCAAGTTTCCAATCAGGTCTGTAAATCTACATCACTAAGAGTGGCCGTTACTATCAAAAGATCTGCCATTGTTTACACAGAAAGATTTTTAGAAAACAGGCAAGAGTTTAATGACTACTAGGTTAATACCTCAAGTTAACTCCCAATCTGTGCGCCGGTAAAGTGTCCTCATGTCCATCTGAGTTAAAGTAACATATTTAAATTCACAAACCACTTTAATTCCACAAAAAGAGCATAAAACAGCTCCCTGATCCTCAGAGGTATTTCTCTTCTCAATGCCCCAAACTCTTTTCTGAGTGCGTGGGGTCAGGGAGTAGGGGACCTTACAGCAATTTAGTGACTTTCATATGAAAAATAACTTGGACAAGTCAATAAAGGACACCTGCACAGCAGCTTGATTCACTGCAATTTAATGAGGACTGGAAGTGACACACATTAGGTGACAGCGAATGCATTTATAGAGTCACAACACTGAATATTTAGCAACTTGCTTGAGGCAGCTGCTCTCAGTACAGTAAAAGTCCACCTGCACCTCATCACTGGTAAATCTGGAGGGGCAGGGAATTCCACATCCCTTCCCTTCGGTCACCACCGCCCCGCAGGTTGGGTGACAGGGACAAGACTTACTGCAGGAAAGCTGACCTACAGCCCTGCAAAAAACATAAACCACCCTTGTTCTTAAGGTTTTCTTAAATAAGACCTGTGGAGGTTTTTCTGGTTTTTCTCATCTTCCAGAAAAAAGAAAAAAAAAATTACTCTCTCTAAACAATGCAGGTTACACACAATTACATCTTAAAGTGACAGGAAATAACCCCCTCCTCCCTAAGCCCACTGGGAATGTCAGTCACCTGTGGAATGGTGACATGGAACTTCAATCTGTCACCTTTCCTACGTCACTACAGTTGTGTTATACATTCTGTTCTTGGTAAGTGTGTCATCACCACTAAGACACCAGATGCTTTACTTTGCTTCACCAGGAGAGAAAGAGAGAGTGAGGGGTTATTTTAGTTTGAGGTTCCCCCTCAGCCCTCTTTTAAGGCTCCTGAAGTTTCTGAGCATTTTATTTTCATTTCTGGCCTCTGCGGAGGAACACTCTAATACGTTGTCTAATACTCAGCTATTTTCTCAGTTGATTATACCACATAGGTAGGTAGATTTTTTGCACTAGCTGGAAGGGAGGTCTCCATTTCCAACATTAATTTGATTAACGGAAGGATTTACAGACCTTACTTCTCACAACAATAGGCTACTACTTAAAAGTGACACACTCTATTAGTTTATCTCAGAAAGAAACAAAGGACTACAACCCCCCCGCAGATCACTAGTTGAGCGCGATGAAGCGATGAGCCATTCCTTTGCCAGGATTTGGTTGTGTTACAGTCAGCGTTCTCTTTTTCCTGCAGGTTCTCATTAAGAAAGCCCAGAGAAAGGAGTCACCTTCCATAAAAGCAGCGAGTCATTAATTGCCTCAGATGAGCGACGCACCTCATTCCAGCGGCAGTCCAGACTCTTACAGCTCTTTGGCAAGTAAAGCTGTTGCAATCCCTGTAGCATCCTTCTTTCACTTGCCGTCTTCCCCTTCACATACTTAGTTCCAGTTTCCATTCCTTCTCCAGTCCAATAAAGCATCCGCATTTGATGGCTGACAGAGTGAGCCAACCAGTAACCCCAGAGATTAGTTTCTAGTACTGCATTTTTTTTCCTAGGAGTCACATGTTGTCCCTGCACATGTGCTGCTGTTTATCTTTCCTTACGGGGCCATCTGAAACATCCTTCACTCCGTTCCTCTTCCCAAGACACTTCCACAGCATCATCGGTGCAATTACCTTTGCCAAGGTGCCTGCAGTCCATTAGTGGACTGCACAACGAGGAAATAAAGAGTATACGAAACCCATCAATTCTTAGGGCTCAAGAAGCGAAGGATCAATTCCAAGCATGAGTTTATCATCTGTCAGCAAAGACTGGGCACTATAAATACAGTATTGACAAGCTATTTTTAACTGGTAAACAGTTAAAAAAAATAAAAATATTGATGTGGGCTCCTGCCTACCTCTATTAATAGCCTTTAACATTAAATATATAAAGTGTAACAACAAGGCTGTTTTATGGGTATTATCAAAGAAAAACCAGAAAATAAAAATACAGAAAGTATTTTTTTTTTTTTTTTAAGGAGAAAGTACTCTCTCTCCAAACCACAAATCTGTTCTGAGCCAGTAACAGATTACCTACCTTCAGATTTTTGCAGCTCTTCATGAGATATTTTACATCATAGATGACAGGGAAAAACAACCGCAGTATCTCAAAGAAGTCCAGCTCTTCTTCAGGTAAATTAGAATTTGTCAGGATTTTGATTAGATAGCCAAAGTCATATCCACTGCAAATTAATAACAAAAACCAACATAAGCAAATAACGTAGAAGCCTCCTCGCTTCCAACATCAAGACTTTATTACACATCAACAGGACATTTTGGTTAATTTCAGTACAATTGAAACTGATTCTTACAAAAGACTAAGCCTCAATGGAAATGACCCCATTGCAGCATTCAGAAAAATATTTTAATTTAGTCTCAATGAGGCCAAATGAAGAAACAGAAAAAAAGACCTGCCCAGAGGAGCTTCTCCAAATCCTGAACCAAGACAGTGCTGCTGGGGCTCCGTCTGGTAACAAGAACTTAAACCAGAAAAGCTCTGAGCTGGTTCCTTCCACACAGACTGGAGTTTCTCACTACAAACCGAACAAGACAGAGACACTTCTACAGTTCTTGAAATCCAAAGGATTCCCGAGTTTCCAGAGCCAACATGTGTTTATGGCTGGAGGCAAGTTTCACTCTCAGCATAGAAAAAGCGCAGATTTTCTTTCAACTTTCCCAATTAAATCAGCACACAGACAACTGAAACATTTAATATTTTGTGGCCTATTACTCCTTTTGGAGGCAAGGAGAGAATAAGCCGGAAATTTTTTGTGCCCACATATAAGTCAGCAGGAGGCAGCAAGATAACTGAGCAGTACAGGTTTGGGAGAAGAAGGTGAGGTATTATATATATAGTGTGTGTACAGGAGTTTGGAAAAACTTCCTTCTCAGTAGCTTGGCTGAAAAAAAAAAAAAAGACATAGGAATGAGGTGTGGAAGTAAAAGGGGAAATCGTACTTTGTAAGAGGGTAATGAGAGGCAACAGAGGGTTTAAATCATAGGAAAGGCAGATGTCAGGTATTGAGGAGGACTGAACAGCACAACAAAAAGCGGTGATGACTTGTTATCCTTTTCCCTGGGAAAATCTGTCCTGGTTTCAGCCTGGCTGGGCTCTAATCGAATGACAAAGGCAGAGATTACAAGTCAGATTATTCATGATCTGATCATGAATCTGATCCGTTCTGATCCCTTGTACTTGCAGGATTGCTCATGCACACATACACCAAACTAAACTCATTGGTCCCCCGTTATCTGGTTACTAGGTTTGCATAGAACCAAATCAGTTCCTAGATTTTACTGACGTGCAATTTTAAAAATGTCTGTACTAACAAAGAAGATGAAAACACACAGCAAGCCTGCCCCTACTGAAGGCTGCATCGGTTTCACTGCTTAAGGAACCTTCGCCTATAGCTGAGAGACAATTCAAGTGAACAGGTGGCCACCACAGATTCCAAATTCCCAGTTCAAGACTTTGTGTTCGTTCTTGGTTACATGAGGATCGCATCCAAAACCAAGAATTTTGCGACTTCGTAAATCTTAACTGAGATCTTTAACTGTGAGATGAACAATACAGAAGACAGTTAGGAGCACTGTACTACTGATCCTGGGGATATTTAGCACCCACAAAGACTGGTGACCTCTAGAGCAGGCTCGAGGCTTTAGCTTGCATACCCCATGTAAAGAGGATTGCTTTTTGTACCTTTTGTATACGATGGGATTCTCTACAACATCTTTATCTTATAGATTTCCAGTCAGAGGCCAGAAAACTTTGAACATACTGGGAATGAACGGATTGTTTGCTAAAATTCCATTAATACAAAGATGTATGGAATATTGCAGCTCTCCCATGGGGGTTTTCCAGTGCTCTAAACAGGAATTTCGTGTTGAATGAATCTTGTGCTGCATCTGGTGCTTTGAAGCTGCGCTGGCGGCACTCCAATCTCCGCAGCAGCAGCCACTGGCCAGGGAGCAAAGGAGCCAAAGATAAAGAAGGATTTCAGCTGAGTCTTACAAAGTAAAAACCTGCACTATACTTGGCAAAACAGTATCTTAGAAGCTTAATTTTATTAGATCAACTATGAGGTGAAAAAAAAAAAAAAATGGCAGGGAAGCCTGTATCAGCATAAAGCCCGCTATAGATAGAGGAAATTAAAAAAAAAATCACATTGGCAGAGAAGGCTGTCCAGAAAGATGCAAAAAAAGACCGTTCAGGATTATGGAGATTTATTCCTCTAGAGGTTAGAGAGCTTACTAACTCACTGAATTCCTGACATGTCATCCCTGTGGCTCAAACGCAACACTCATATTAAAACTTCTAAAGAGAAAAATACAGTATTTGTGTTCCTCCTCTTCTTTAAGAAAAAACAAAAAAGCACACCAACAAGCTTTGACTACTCTCCTCTTGAAAAAAAACATTATGTACATGACTGAATTACTAGAAAACAAATGCTCTCAAACACTTCCAGTTTCTATTAAGAAGGAAGTACAGTAAGAAAAGTCAAGATTCATTTACTATTTGTATTGAGAGGAAGCAGGCTATTATAAATCTGCAATTTTGATGAAGAATTATATATATATATATACACACACATACACACACACACGTTATTTTCCCCCTGGAGATTGTAGCAGATTCTTTCATTCTAGGATCCTCATGCAGAAAAAGGGATTCAACAGGCACAATTACCCTTCTATTGCAAGACAGCATTCAGTCAGATACCTGTTCTTGGGTTAGTTTTAGTCAGCTCAACTAAACGATGTCTCACATTCCTTAAGTTCCAGCTGCTTACGCTTAGTCCCACTGTGCTCATAACAATCATCACCAAACACACTTTACTGATCACAATGCAGTATCAAAGCATTTCTATCATCTTTTTAGTATTCTTTTTGGGACTAATATGCTCCAGTCATCCAAGCTTACAGAGACATAAGAACTGTCACTCCCATTCAAGACTAAGACATATCTAGCTCAAAAATTTTTGAGTGGCCACTGCTGAACGCTAACAGAAGGGTAAGAAAATCCACAGTGAGCAATTATGTAATTACGTGCTCATTAAAGAAGTTTTCTTCTAATCCTCCAACAGTCAATTAGTGGTTGGTTTATACCCTGAAGCACATAGGCTTCCTATCCTTAAAAAGCTTTCACTATCCCTGGAGCTACACAGCAACATAAGCACCCTTACAGACAATTCGCCTTCCCCCCCCACTTTTTTTTTTTTTTCACTGAACAGAGGCAGCTGTAGATAACAAGACCACGGAAAAGATCAAACATGCCTGCCTTTCTTTCCCTTATTATTCAGATAGCCAATTAACAATGAATTCTACTCCAGCACCAACAGACTGAAATAAATCAAAACCTGCCAGAGCTGAGAAAGCTTCACTTCGTTTTATAAGTGGCCAATAGAAACGAGCCAACAGATTAAATTTTACTGAAATCAGTTAGGCACAAATGATTATTGAAATACAATAGCTTGGAACTTTCCAGCTTCCCCAAAACATCTGGGTTAAGAGGCATGTTTGCACAGAGCCTCCAAAGGTAGGCTGAGGAGGCTGCACGCAGGTGGACACTCAAAGCTTCAGCAGATCAGTCAAACATCCACAAAAAACAGTGTTTCAGCTGTTCTGCTTTATAACTTGTAAAGCTGCCGAGCACTCACAGCTCTCTCAGCTGTAACTAGAATCAGAAATTCAGGGCTTCATCCCCCTCCTCTCTCATCGACTCAAGTACATTTTTAACACACACAAAAGATTTGATGGAGTTGCTGCAGTTGTGGTATACGAGAATCAGTGACACTGCAGGTCCACATAGATTTGCCAACAGGTCAGGGTGCCAAGGCAGCAAACGCAAGAGGTAAAAAGCACACAAAGAAAGCCATTTGAGAAGTCAAGAGCTTAGAAATAAACTACATAAGAGTTCAAGGAAATCAAAGGCTGGGTAATGAAACAAAACCAAAACATAACCTCACACTCTGGGAAAGGAGTAATTCCCCTCTGCCCACTTCCTAAGAGGCTCATCAATTTTGAGGGTTAGTAGCAATTAAAGCATTTTAAGGAAACAGAAGCTCTAGCACAGTCAGCAACTCCCAAGCACGGCTTTTTCGGTATTCAAAGAACTACTGCATGGAGAGCCCACAAGAAACAAGTCTTCAACTGAGCTGTCCCCACTGTTTAAGTTTCCACTGGTAGAAGACAACCATAATCATCCGAAGATATATTTAGAAACAGCTGTTTGTTATTCTTTGGGACACATTTTATGTGACCCACACTCATTTATAGCTTTGTGCAATCTTAGCTTCCTCCGAACTTAACCCCCTGCTCCAGGGTTTTGTGCTCAAGACAGTATCAATGCGCTCCGTCAAGCACAAGGGCCTTTAAATAACTCTCTGACTTCAAGCAGAGCTGCAGATAATCAGTGTTTGACAAACATTTGCTGGAATAGCTGCCTTCAGAGGATTTCTAAAGACATTTTCAATGAAGCCCACAACAGAAACTTGTTTTAGCACAGATGAAACCTGGACTTTATTAAAGGCATTCCAAACACCCTTCATAAGTCACACTAGTAAAAATGGCATTACTGCACCATTTGCACTACACTTCAACCAGTGTATTAGTCAGGGATCACACACAATCAATGTAATTAGGCTTTAAAAAGCATCTCTAGTGTAGAAATGGTATGCTTTTGCTAGGACAGCTTACACCAGGCCCTTAAACTTATTCAGTGATGCTGTTTTATAGCTGCTTCTACATGGCGAGATGGTTCCCTTCTCCTGAACCATCCAGGCTATTTTCCTGCAGTCAAGTGTAAATCACAGATATCCATTTAACAGCCCATAAAAATGGGTTTAAGAAGCGGAAATAAACTTAATTCCCTATTTCAACCTTTGTAGTTATTTTGACACTGTTCGTGGCACTCTTGTTCCAGTATTTTTTTTCCCCAAGGTGTTACCCCAGTAGCAAGATACCAAGAATAAGATTATTCTGGAGTCACACTGTGAGTTAAGACAGCTGCAAGTGGAAGACGCAGGCAGATTAGGTGACAAACATACTCAAAGAGGATCCTCCTTTTTATTTTTGTTGTCATTGCTAGCTGTCTTCCCCCCCCTCCTTTTGGAAAGTCAGTCTAACACTCGCTTTCTACAAAGCGAGTCAAAATGATGAATTCTGCCACAGGCCTTTCCACTACTGTTTTACAGTCCTTGCTGAAGCAATCCTTATTTTTCAGTTGGTTAGTAACATAAATACTTCTCTAATTCCATGCGAGACTCTCTCCTCCAACCTCCCCTCCAAGATTTAATACTAAAGGATGAAGAATTTGGTTTTTTTGCTTTTTTCCTAGTTTCATGAGCTACATATTACCACCCACCAACATAGCACACGTGATAAGAATAACGCTGTAAGGAAACTACAAGTCTCAGCTCAAACATTTGCTCTACTTTTGTTCACTTGCTTTAGCAGCTGGCATTTAAGATGTCAACTGGAGGGTATTACACAGCAATAAGCCTTTAAAGCCACTGTTGCTCGCAAAAAAGTGCAAATTATCTCTGGCACATAGCTGACTATACAGCGACAGCTAAGTCTTATTAACACCCAAAGATCTTTTGTATTTTGACAGATTCATAGAGATTTAGCATTTGCATTTCTATTTCTACTCAGTAGATGAGCTCCTGTGACGGAATAATAGTAAAATACATTCATTTCTGCAGCTAGAATTAAGGCTTATTAGGGCTCTCCTTACAAGCTGAGTAATTTTCAGCCGCCCAGATTACCAGGAGATTTAAAACAAATTTAAAAGTGCTTTATAAAACTCTTTACTGATAATTCTGCAGTCTCTCCCATGAGAAACAATATTTGCTCAAGAATTGCTTAGGAATAGTTTGGTTTTATCATTGTTACAATCGCTACTTGCCCGTGCGATATTAAAAGATACAATGCCACCTGCTGGCTTTGGAGTTTCATGTTTTTCTGGTTTAGAGTTTTCTGATTACAGCGTAAACACAAAGTATAAAACACCAGTACCATCCTGTACGCTCTATTCTTCTAACAGGGAATGGTGCTACAGGTATTACAGCAGAAAGTTTTCTACGTCTTACCAACCCAGAAACGTGCTATATATACCACCAGATGTATACCACCCAACACACCAGATGTGAAATCCGGGCTCTAGAAGTCAATAATCAATACTGAAAACTCAAATGCTTAACGGTCAGAATTTACCTGTGAAAGGAAAGCCACTTGACTCCTTCACACAGCACAACTCCTGATGTCATAAGCAGTTCTGCAAAGTACTGTGTCTCAATTCCTTCTTCCTCGTGCTTTTTGAACTGGATACCAGATGTTGTCAACAGTTCAATAGAGTCCTGGGCATACATATCTTCTCTAAAAACAGAGAGGGGAAAAGTAAATTTTCAAAGTCCACAAACCTGCAGTGATTATAAACCTGGTAACGCTTCTCTTGTGCTATTAATTCCACAGACTTCACTAGCATAGAGCAGGGGCAGCTCGACTTTATTCCGTGTTCATTAGAAAACCAATCATTTTTCATAGCTTTTGTGAACCTTCACAGGCATCTCATCATTCCTTGCATCTCCATTCTCACCTCCTTCATTAAAAAAGAAAAACAAACTAGTTCCTGCTCCTCCTCTGGTTACCTAGAGCTCCCCTTTTGCAAATCTACAGAGGGAAGTGAATGCGTGAACACAGGTATTTCACCAAATAAGATCCATTACTTGAACTGTGACAAATTAAATTCAACAGTTGAAGCACTAACACGCTCCATTACAGAAGAAGAAACAGCACTCTCCAGATCCCAATGCTGTATTAGTTCTGTGGGTATCATTTCCCACACATCCCTCGTGGATTAAGCTTAAGTAAATGTGTAGACACATGCTCATCAAAACTTCATTCTTGCTACAACTGGAAATCAAATACTTGCTCCGTCTAGTCAATCCTTAAGATTCAGGTAGCCTAATGCTGTCTTTTGAAACGACCAACTTCAACGGCCATATTTTGGACCTTAAATTTAACAGGATGGAAAAAAATTCCTCTATGCCTTGTTTGATCACCTCTTATCCCTATATTTATTCCCTTTACCACTAACATTTTTGTAAAG
The DNA here is from genome assembly GCA_028565335.1 of Limnodromus scolopaceus. Lineage (NCBI taxonomy): Eukaryota > Metazoa > Chordata > Aves > Charadriiformes > Scolopacidae > Limnodromus > Limnodromus scolopaceus. Next base: position 72,124,247 of record JAOXNO010000033.1, read on the forward strand.
TCTTCAGGATTTTGGGATGAAATGGATGTCTTTTTTTTTCCTAAAGTTTAATCTACATCACCATAACAAAGATGTAGAAAGGTTAACTGGGAAGAAAAAAAAGCCAACACAGCTCTACTTAGAAGATGATATTCATATTACTGTCCTCTACATACTATTCTACAGTCTCTTCAGTGTATAGTTTTCAATTTTAATTAAAAAAAACCCAAAACACAAAAAATAAAACAGACAAGAGAACCAATATATCAAACTTGACTACTGGATTCAGTCATAGACTTATATTCCTTATTCCTAATAGCAAGTCATCATTCATCAGAACATGGAGATACATTCTCAAGATGTGTTATATCTTTTTTTTCCTCCCTCCCACACAGCTGCTCATTAGCTCTCCAGCTTTAAGGCATCGGCTTTCCAACACCTGTCCATCTCTGTAACACATTAAAGAACCCATCCAAAACAAACAAGCCTGTTTTACAAAAAGAAGTTTTAATTCTGGTTTGTTGCTCTGCGCTAATCAGGTGAATAGTTAGTTTAGAGAAATATTTATGCTCTTTAAAAGCACATTATAACAAGACCTGGCTGGAACCACACACCAAAAAAATTACCCTCCAGGAACAGCCAACAGCTGTTTTCCTTTAGGAGCAGAAGACTTGGCACAGTGCCACTTCCCAAAAGGAAACAGACAGAAATAACTAATTTCTCCATCCATGTAAAAACAAGTAATATTTGCGTTTCATGCAGTGCTTACCTTTCTGTATAAAATCCCCCCCCAATGAACCAGTAACAAGTTAGTTAGGCGACTACCCGCACCTTGCCTCACCAAGCTGTCTTATCTATGCTGGATCTGTCACAAATAGATGGAAAACTACTTTTGTTTTCAGCTGCTTGACTGACTGCTCAGAAAATAAATAAAACAACACAGGCTCTTCTCCCCAGATCACAGTTTGGGAGTTATCCATTCGTTCATTCTTCTTCCTCCCATACTTAGCAGGATTAGTATATTGTTCTACTAAGGCAATGGATAACTTCCACCCAGCATTTCCACGGCCACAGAAGTTTAGAGATACAGAGATACCAAATCTGCACTTCCATTTCGTTCAAGATGTGCTTCAAACAAAACTAATAAGACCTCAGTTCCTCAGACCAAACTGATTTGTGACAAGCCACAGCACTGCTTGTTTAGAAAAGCAGATAAAGAGCCAGCAGATTTTTTTCTTTGTAAGAACCCTGACTACTTTGAAAACAAGTCTTTTTATCTGCAGAAAGAAAGGTCTGTTCTCTAAACCTCCTGTGTAGGCTGCAGTTTTAACTCAGGTCTATCGAGCTGTCCAGTGATCAGCTTGTACCACAACTGCCAAAAAAAACCCCAGGCCTTCAACACATTGCAATTTGAGAAGCGTTTGCACTGATACACAACTCAGGCCGTATGAAAACCTATCAGACCAGTTATGTTTATTTCAGGAAAAAAATTCAAGATTCTAGTAATCTTGTCAACTACCTGCTAAACATACAATTAGAACTGCACAGAAACGTCTCATCCCTCTGGAAAAGTTATGTTTATACTTAAAGGTTTGTCATTGATTAAAAAAAAAAAAAAAATCACACTGTGAAATAAAGTTCACAACACTATTCCAATAGTTAATAAAAAAAAAAAATCAGCTTGCTTTTTAACCAACATTTGCACAAAATAACCCAGAAGAGAACAAAAATCTCCATGGGAGCTGTGCTGTAGAATCAATAATCCCTTTCAAACTATTATAGAAGAAAGAGAAACTATAGTTGCTTAGCAGAGTAAGTTGCTTTAAAAACACAAGAAAAGCTGCTGGAGTATTAAGCAGCTGACAATATTTTACCTAGAATATTATCTAGAACTTTTTGTGAGTCTTTTAAGAAGAACAATGTTATTTTAAAGAGGACAGAGCACACTTGCTTTGCCACGCTTCTTTTTAAGTCACTTTGGTAAGTTTACATCTTTTTCTTCACGTCAGTATTTTCCATTTAAAAATATACAAAGAAACTACACGTGACTTCTCTAAGAACTTGTAAGAGTTAAACTAAAGTTAAGGTAAAAGCACTCTGAAATGCTAAATATCAAGATGCAGAGCTAACTCTTGCACTAAGCATAAATGCCTCTTTTTAAAACCTTTATTGAAATTGCTTTGCATTTTTTGACCAAATTGCCAACCGTAAGACGGGCTGCACAGAAATGAGGGAAGTAAGCACGTGTTTGGCTGACAAAAGTTTTCTTCGCACAAAGGACCTATGGTATTCCAATCTTATAGATAAAAAAAGGGTTGCTATGGCTTTCACAACCTAGAGTACATTTTCAATGCATCAGAAACGTACATTCAACAGCATAGAGGTTTAACACTTACGTTAAATTAAATTTAAAATTGAATTGCCAAGTTGAAGTCCCTGGAGGGTATTCGCCTTGCTCATTCATAAATGTCAGTCCTAGTTGAATTATTTTTAGCAAGTCTACATTGCAGCGTAATAACTGGTACTGATAGTCTGCGTTGCTTCTGAACTCTCCAATAGGCCTTGCAACTACTCCTGGGAATTCTGTGTCCTGTAAGAACAGGATTAAAATGTCAATAAAAGACACCCATAAACATTTATGTTGCTCATTTTTAATAAAACATATTTCAAGCATCTAAGAATTTCACAGCTGAAGAGTACTGTAAATTTAGCTTTTAGAAAGGTAACAGATTAGGATCCTAACGTTCATGCAGTTTAATTCAATGTTAAGAAACCATTATTCTACTAATGAAAACGGATAAACAAGTTTATAGCTTCAATTTACTCACATCAAATGAGGTCATCACGCTTTTTGCAGTAATTTGCTAGATAAACCCCAGGCGCCCACTTACCATAGCTACATAGTTATACTTCCGTATAACTTGCCGAATTTTCTTCATCTCTTCATCCAAGTTACAAGCCCAAACTTCACAGATTCTTTGGCTATGGTCTACGGTAGCTGCTGGCATAGTGGGGGGCTTTAGAGACCAGACATCAAAAGTTACACTTGACTGAGGATCAGTTTCATAAAGAGGACTTTATTTGGTTTTTTTCTTTTAACCTAAGAGACAAAAAGAGTATGAAAGTATAAGTTTTCATGTTTGATTTATCTAATAAAAACAAACAAAACAAAACAAAAAACATTTAAACACCAGGATCAAGCTTGATTCTCCAGAATTTCGTAGAAGCAGCCCTCCAAAACCGTGTGAATTTCAGCTATGTGGGTTCAGAACTATCCAAAAGGAAAACCTCAACAATTTAAGGCAATATTAACTTTATTTCTTGCACAAAGCCAGGCAAAGGGGCAAGGCGCCCCAGCCCAACAGTTCACAGCCAGGCGTTACTTCCCCCGCGGCTCAGCGGAGCGCGTCCCTGCGCACCCACCCCGCGGCTGCCCGCAACCCCCAACGACGCGGGGAAGGCGACTCGGGGAGGCGGGGACCCGCAGCCGCCCAGATAGGCGGCCTCCCCGGGCTGCAGAGCCTCTTCCCGCCCGCCCTACACCGGCGAGGGGCGCGAGGGAGGCACCGAGACGCGGCCCCCGGCGCACAAGGCCCCAGGAGCGCTCCGAGGAGCGGCCGAGCCCGCCAAAATACCCCCTGCCCGCAGCGGGCCCTTACGGCTGCCGGTAAGGCCGCGGGGCCTCGGAGGGGAGAAAGGCCCTCGGCTTCCCCCCGGTCCCCGCTCCCTCCCGGTCCCTCACTCACGCTGCGGGCCGGGCCGGGCCGCGGCGGGTCTGGCGAGGCCCCGCGGC
>JAOXNO010000033.1:72129682-72143556 GCA_028565335.1 Limnodromus scolopaceus
TGCCAGGGGAGGTTTAGGATGAATATTAGGAAAAATTTTTACACTGAAAGGGTTATTAAGCATTGGAATGGGCTGCCTAGGGAAGTGGTTGAGGCACCATCCCTGGAGGAATTTAAAAGACGGATTGGCATAGTGCTTAGAGACATGGTTTAGTGATGTTTTTTTTTATCAGAGTTAGGTTGATAGTTGGACTAGATGATCTTAAAGGTCCCTTCCAACCTAGACAGTTCTATGATTGCTGCTTGCGTAAACTTAAATCTGTTTAGATTTTGCAAAAATTTTTGAAAGACAGTTCACTTTTCTAAGGAGCTGTCTCTGTGGGTATGCAGCAGTTTACCTAACTAGAAGCTTTTGTTGGAGTGGCCTTACTTAGCCTTTTATTTCTACCTTTTTTTTCCCTGCCAGGGAGATGAGCTCACTCCAAGTTAAGACCGCAAAAAAGGCCATCGGTTTTTGTCAAAGTCAGCTTGTTGAACTTGTTTACTACCTGTTTGTGCAGGCATCAGTTCAAGCACAGGCAGAGAGGGAAGGGACCCAGCAGCCAGGAATGGAGATGAAGAGTAGGGAGACAGTAGCTGCTCAGATGTAACTTCACAGCCATGTGAACTAACCTACCTGGTCCCTCTTGACGATTCACTTTTCTTTATGAAAAAAAAAACAAAAAACAAAAATTAGGCAAACAAAGAAGTCAATGCTGGCAAACTGTACAGTTTGCGTAAAAGATCCTTATTACTGAATTAATCCGAGTAACAGTGCATCAAGTTCTGTGCTCTTACAAAAGCATGTGTACCTGTGCAAGTTCTCAAAAGTGCAAGGTCCTTTTCTGGGGTGGGACTGATGTGCTTGCTTATGGACTCTGCAGCAGTACAGACCTATAGGATAGGAATATGCATTAAGCATTGCACCAGCATTGTTTCCGAAGCAGCAATTAAGTAAATGTCATTCTAGTTTTTGTTTTGTCTGATAACTACGTTTTGTCATTCATTTATGTGTACCCCAGATGCTCCTCAGGGAAATGCTCAAAATAAAATTGTTGGCATGGTGTAGTTACCTAAGTTAGGTACGTTTTGTTTGTGTTGTCTTAGAACATAAAAGCCCAGGTATATGTGAGCTTAGTTTCATTAAAGTAGCTAGCCTTCCTTTTCAGGATCCCTTACGGTTTAGGAGCTTGAAATCAAGTTTTTGTGTTTAAAAACCAGTTTCTTACACTTGCTGTTGTTCTAGCCAAAGTTAAGAGTGTGATTTTTCCAGTGTACCCATTCCCACTTGGGGAAGGGACAAGTAAGTTTATTGGCTCAAAGATTCTCTTAAAGGAGGTGGTAACAGTTTGGGCAGCTCAATGAGATTCTGGATTCTCTCTCTGCCTGTTCTCTTTTGCCTCCCCAGTTCCTATAGGTTGTGCACAGGAGTGGAGCGTAATTATATACCCTTCTCAAAAGGATTTTGCAGCAGGCCATTAAAATGCCTGACAGATGATTACAGGGCAGGAACGTGTGTGAGAGGTTCCAGGGAGAATCCTTCAGTTAAGGATGAGGAGGTGGTGATTTCAGCGTGTGGTGTTATCACAGTAGAGTCCTACACTCTGATTTGAGTTCTCCTGCGCTGAAGATACCTGATGGTTTCTTCACACAGCGTGTGATTTCACAGGGAAAGAGCAGATACCGAGCAGTCTGTGAGAGGAATAAGGTCGGGCTGCGGAAAGCAAGGTGTATATCGCTAGGTTTGTGTCTTACTCCATTTGTTCCTGAAGCTCTGAAAACTAGAGTTTCAAATTCCCTGTGCAAATAATGCTTTGCAGGGGTACGAAACACTCCTAGCACTACACTTAACACACACTTGCAGATAATGTGTTTTGGGGTTTTTTTGAGGAAGTAATTGTATGGGGTGTGCCTGGCGGTGGATGGAGGGGCATTTCTGAAGTTGGGTGCAAAGAGGATTTCTGGGAACACCCAGCTGCTGTTATTCCCAACTGTAGCTGTGTTCCCTCCCTTTATAAGGGAGCTTTAGTGAGGTGACCGAAAAGAGTATTATTAACCAGGTGCAGGCAGCAAAAATACAGAGAGGTGGAATCAGGCTGCTTTTTAAGTTTGTTTTGATTGAGGCATTGTAAGATGAAGCGGAGTTTTCTGCCCTCCTTCCTCTCTAAGTTCCAACTTAGGTATGTTCGTATTGTCCAGAAATTCTGCTTCTGACCTGAGTCTTGTATTCCTCCTCCTCTTCCTCCTCTACATTCTTTGGGATGCTATCTATCAAAGCAGTCTTGCTGTGCATACAAATTATAGAGTGCTTTGAGTGTTGAAATCAGCTTCCTATTAATGCAGCCGATGTAAAGATTTTTCCCAGTAACTCACCTGTTACAGGAGAAGCAAATTTGGATTTGGTCTTACCGAATGTCATAATTTCAGATTTCATAAGATACATGTTTCTTCACTCGGTCCTTTCAGGGGGGTCTGTGTCTTGAGTGTCACTGGGTTACAGAGCTTTGTGTTCTTGCAAGTAGCTGTTCTTGAAAGCATCTGTGCAAGCGCATAGAACTTGGTGTGTGTGGAAAAAAACTACCGTCAAATAGTAAATTAATCTATTGAGAAATAAAGCCTTGTGTAATGTATGTTCTAAATATTGATCCATAGGCAGTGTCGCAGAGCAATACTTAGTTGTGAACCAAGTGTAAAGCCTTGGCAAAATAAATGTTTTATCAGATAAAATTCAGGATGTAAAAAAATCCCTGATGTGGTGTCTTAAATTAGGCCAGTAATTGGAAAAAAAAAAGTTGAGATTGTTGTCAGATCAGTGAGCAGTGGAATTTCTCCTGTATTTCCATTGCTTGTTTGAGGTTTAAAAGTTGAATCTACTATTTTTTACTTTAATCTTTATATTCAATATAGCATTCTGAAGCATATTAACTTATTCTAGCATTTTCAAATTTATTCTTACAAGGCTTTCCAAAACTAAACAAAATGCAAAGGTCTGGGGTCATGCCTTTGTTTTTTCAGACTTTAGGCTGTTATATTGACCATGAATTGGATGCTAACAATTTCTTCTTTGACAGCATTGCAGAAATTCAGAAAGATGTGGAGTATCGACTGCCATTCACTGTAAACAACTTGACAATTAATATTAATATGTAAGTAGAGTGAGAGAGTGAGATCTCTCTATGCATATCTGGAAAATTAAAATTGTTCTCAAAAAAGTAGTAACAGAGCATAAATTTGGATTTATATTAGTAGTTGTAGTGATGTGAATAAAACTAGTTCTGTACAAGATGCAAAAGCTCAGCTGAAAGGAAAACTACATTTTGCTGTGCTCAGCTCCTAAGATACCTGTGTGGTTTTAGTTGAAGGTAAATAGGAGAAAATGCTTGAGAGTTTCTGGTGACTTTGAATCCCCTACAACTGAAAATAAACTTAATTATTAATTTACTAATCTGCTGTAACTCCTAACTCTTACCCCAGTGAAGCTTCTGGATCGTAACTTAAGTAGTTTTATTGTAGCATTTCCTGTGAATTTACTTTGGGGGTGCTTTTGCTCTGGCAAATATTGATGGTATTCTATTCACAAGGTTTTTTATTAGTTTAGATTGATAACTTGCCTGATAATTCTTGCAGGTTATACTGCACTGTCTTTGTAGTAATAACATTTGTATTAGGATATATTCTTTTTATGCTACAGTTTTTTCTTTCACCGCAGATGTAATTGCTTCATTGTTATAGTACAGTTTTGCCCAGTAAATGCTCTCTTCAGTTCTGTGGAAGTCTCGTATTCTGAACTGCCTGACTTCTAATTTTGTAACTGAGTAGTCCTTTTGTGTGCTTCATTCACTCTGTATTTCTCCATAACTCTTCTTGTAGAAAAATAAGTTTATGTAATTAATAGTAATTTATTCTTTTTTTTTTTTTTGCATAATAAGTCTTCTTATGGAAACTTTATCATGGGATGTAGCTGTAGTAATGATTATTCTTGTATTTGCAGCTTGCTTCCACCTCAGTTTCCTCAGGAAAAGCCAGTCATCAGTGTTTTCCCACCTGTGAGGCATCATTTAATGGACAAGCAGGGAGTATATGTGACTGGTCCACTAATCAGTAATGTATGTATAATTTGTAGCTTCACATATATCTACGGTTAATAGCAATTTTAATACTTGAGGTAAAAAAGACTGTTACAGAATCTGATCCCTCTCGAACTGTATTTTGAGAGATCTGAAAATAAAAATTCAGCAGTGTTCTGTATACTACTGTTTATTCTTTTGCTGCTACCATTACTGAGTTGAGTATTCCCTATATCTAAATCAGTTTTAAGTTATGATGGCTTAGAAATTTCCTGTCACTTTTCTTGTTAATGCCAATAGCCCAGTTTTGTTTCTCTACAGTGTATCCCAAATAAGGGAGAAGGAGGCTTTAAGACTGTTTTGTAACACAGTTCTCTCTACTCTAATCCTATTAGAAAGATGTCAAGGTTTTAGCTCTAATATTCAGGATTTTAATGTGCTGTTTTGTGGAGTTTTTTTTCCTCCCCTTTTCTCTGCCAACAAGGATGTGGTAGTTTTATGAGATGGGGGGAGGTTATGCCTTTTTCAGACTGCTTTTTGTCTCAAATGTTAATTCCCTCCCCTTCTCTGTTTTCCCAAATGTAACTTGATAACTAAGTTTTTATTTGAGGGGAGTTTTGATTATTCATCAGGAAGATTGTACTTCATTGATTCTCCATTGATAATGGCATGTAGAAAAGACTTGTAGTTTCTGTTCAGTTCTGGGTGGCTTTATCACTTTATTTGGAGCTTAGGTATACACAGTTTACATTGGTTGTTATGTCTCTGAAACAGTATTCAGCACATTTTCGAACTTCTGGATTCCAGGCATAGCTTTTCTCCTGCATTGGGTTTTGTTTTTTGTTTTTATCAGTTTACAATGCACTCAGATCTTGGAAAAATTATTCAAAGTTTACTGGACGAGTTTTGGAAGAATCCTCCAGTTCCGGCTCCAAGCTCAACGTCATTTCCCTAGTAAGTATCTATAAACGTGATGAATGGAATAGCTTACATTTTTTAAAAAGAGATGAAACCAAGTATTAGGAAGGCAGGAACAGGAATAATGTAGTGGATGTACTGGGAAATGTAGATTCCCTGCCCTTGCACAATTTCACATGCAAGGACGTGATTGTTTTACAAAGAAACACCAGATTTCATTAGAGTTACTGAGCAGTTTTGTTTCTTCATATTCTGTTCATAATCTCCCAGGCGTAGGGACAGCTTCTGTTGCACAACTATGCAACAGAAATTGTGCAATTTAAGAAATTATATTAAATATGCAGAAGCGGTCTGTGACATTACAGCTTTATCAGTACAACTGTGGTTCTCGTGGCTGACGATGATACTGGCTTTATATGCAGCTGCAGTTGTGAATTTAAAAAAAAAACCAAATAAATCATCCGTGTTATTTAGAAGCCCTTGTGTGTGTGTTGCCCAAGCTATTCAATGCTGTCCCATAAATAAGAATATGACTTGTATAATGTACAACACAGATGCATTTCTCAGGACTTTTAGGTGGAAACAATTTTAATTTATGCTCTCATAAATTTTTGAGAAGTAGTTCTCTTAAAATTAAGAGTGTGAGTGTGTAAAATTAAGAGTGTGCTTTACAAGGATATAGTTTAATGGAGTTGTATATTATGTTGCAGTATAAGACATAGAGTAGACTTCCTACATTGGACGTAACAGAGCAAAAAACGCAAAATTTATGGTGATCTAGAAATTCAATCTTAACATCTCGTATGTGGTCTAGTAATTGTAATTCATGTGTTAAATGTGCTGTAAGAGGTTGGTTGCTCATGGTTGTGAGGTGTTTGTCTGTTTGTTTTTAGCCTTTTCAACAAACCAGGTGGAATGCCTCCTTATGCTCCTCAGGGGTTTCCATTTCTCCCTCCGTACCCACCTCAAGAACCAAACAGAACGATGGCGGCCGTGCCCGTCGCCGAATCTGTTTCTTCAAGCCACACTACGGACAAGCCTGCTGCTCCCTCCTACGGCTTGATTGCTGACCTGCCCCTGCCCGTTCCGACGGCAGAAGCTGTGCTTCAGGTCTGTGCTGCTTAAGTTTTGCTTATGTTTTGCTGCTTAAGCTGTCAGACACAGGGTAGGAGTGCCCTCAAGGGCACAGAGGGCATGGCCACAAAACTCAGGGGAGCGGTCTGAGGGACTGCCCTTCCTTGTTTTGTTGGTGCTGGGAAAAAGAAACTCTCATTCTGGCTTTGGTGAGAGCGTTTTTTAGAAGAAACTTGAAGTCAGAGCAACAAGTTTGTTTTTCTGAGTTTCAGTGAAACTAGTGTTACGCTAAATATCTTTGAATATACGTATTTTCTGGAGCTGCACTCCCCCATAGTGCAGCTGGGAGTGTTTCTCCAGCCATAGAAAATGATATACTTGTCTCTCTATGGGATTTCCATGATTCTGTATGGGGATTCTGTGATTTCCTGCCCAGAACCTGTCAGGTGAGAATGATGTGCAATCTCAAGCCCTTATGTGTATTTATTTCTCGTTTTCACGCTTAAAAGAGTTTCTCTTTACGGGTCTCGTATGTGTACACTCACAAACTCCCTCTCACTTATGTGCTCTGGAAAGAGTTTTCTGAATGTCCTCCAAAAACTTTGTATCTAAATGTTTAGTCTTTCATCAAATCTTGTCTTTAGAAACAAAAGCTCTCTTAATCCTGGAGGACACTTCTCTGGCTTTGTAGAATTTAAAATTTCTACATTCTCTGAAGGCAGACTTTTTATTTCCCTTGTCTAAAACCATTTTTTCCCCAAGGGATTATAGGTTTAAAAATCACATGAAAGAGATCAAAATGTCAATCTCATTCTCTGTTCTCACTTCCCCGAGTTATACTCCTCCTCTCTGTTTCCTGGGTCATCCCAGGTTGTCAAAGGGAGGACATAGCAAGACAGAATTATTTTCCTCCAAAATTGACTCCTCTTTTATGACGTGCCACCCCAAAGATCCCCAAGTATTTTGTTTCCATGGTTTGAGTTGAGACATCTTCTGTTCAGAGAGTAGTGATGCTGCTTCTTACTGCTTTTCCTACTTTTCTTGTTGCTGGCAAATACTTGTCTCTGGTTTTAGATTAATCAGGTTAAATCAAGAAATTGCTCTTCAAAAATCTACTAAGCATTTCTAAACTTCCATTTAGGTTGGTCAGAATGGATTTACTTACAAGATGCCCGATGTTCCTGACACGTTTCCAGAACTCGCAGAACTAAGGTAAATTTTCAGAAGGCAGCAAAACTTTCCGTAGTCATTAAAATGCAATTACTGCTGGTCTGTATCTGGTTTTTGTCGAAAGTCTGTATCCATCACAAAAAGGTTTTTGTAGAAATTATAAACAGGAGAACTACTACTTACCAAAATTGCTAGAGTCAGAAGGATTAGCCAGCCTTGTACTGTTTGTTTAGGGTTTTCTCAGCAGGAACAATTCTATAGAATTCAACAGTAGGAAAAAGAGTATTTTTAACTTTTCCTAACTTATCAGTGTTCTGGGGTCTTTTGGGGCTTAACCAGGTACTTAATTTCTAGTAATACAATAAGCGGAACTTCTGAAGGAGGAAAGGGGACAGGGAAGTGGACCTGAGACTGGTCCACAAATTATGTTTTCTGAAATTTGAAAGGACTGTAGCGCAGGGCAAACGTTGGGCGACTGTGTGAGCAGCTCGGCGTGTGCAGGGAGGGTGGGTTGGATAAATCCAGGCTGTGAATGTGCCGGTGCAAATCACTTCCGCATCTGAATGCTTTACATATATATTACGTAAATATTTTCCGCAAAAGCATATCTTGCCACAATACTAAAAAAAAAAAAAAAAAAAAGAATTAGTTATGGTTCCCAACAATTTGCTCAATCTAATGAGATGGCCTCCTAGGTCAGTTATCTGGGACTGCCAGGAGCTGCAGCCAGTGGAGAGGGACGCAGTGCTGGAGCAGGGGAGAGGCCGGCGTCGGGAGGAAGGAGCAGCAGAGATGGGCTGTTAAGGACTGAAAGCAGCAGCTGCAATTCCCCCCCGTCCCCACACTGCTTGGGGCAGGGGGAGGCGGGGGAGTTGGGGATGGAGGAGGGAAGTTGAGCCTGGGGAAAAAGGGAGTGAGGTGTTTTAGATTTTGTTTGTCTTTCTTACCATCCAGCTCTTACTGTAGCTGGCAATAAATTAGATTTTTTCCAAGTTGAGTGTGTTTTGCCTGTAATGGTTATTGGTAAGTGATCTCTCTATCTTTATTGTGACCCACGAGCTTGTCCCCTTTACCCTGCTGAGGAGGGGGACTGAGAGAGCAGGTGGGAGGGTGTCTGAGAGCTGGCCAAGATCAACCTACTATAGTAGCATTAAAAAACTCCTTTTAGGAAGCATTTAAGCATTCAAGCATTAAAGGCTTGAAATGAGAGATGCTTTTCAACACACTGCTTTCTAAGCTCACTGCTGCGGATAGTAGAGCCCACAGTCCAGGAGAAAGGTGGAATATAAGTTGTGGTCAAGTGTTGTGTGTCCATAAAGTCCCGCTAAATTCCTCAAACTTCTGACTTTTGGCAGAAATAAGTAACGCTATGTGTAATATTTGCAGTTAGCTTTATATCTGCTCCCTCTCTGTTTGAATGTAGTATATCGCAGCTGACCGATATGAACGAGCAAGAGGAAGTGCTACTGGAACAGTTTGTGACTCTGCCACAGCTGAAGCAGGTCATTACTGACAGAGACGAGTTAGTCAAAAGCATCGAGGAGCTGGCAAGTAAGATGTCCAAACATTAGCACCTCTGGCTGTGTTCTGTAAACGGAATCCTTTAAAAAAAGTAGTAATGGTGACTTTATTTTATAGAAAAAAACTTGTTGCTGGAGCCCAGTCTTGAGGCAAAAAGACAGACGGTGTTGGATAAAGTAAGTGAACAATAAAATCTTTTTCAGAAATATTAATTGTAATATCCTGTATTTTATCAGGGGGAAAACATTCTTTTTCTTCTTCCTTCCAGTATGAGCAGCTCACACAGATGAAAGCAGCCTTTGAAAAAAAGATGCAAAGACAGCATGAACTTAGTGAGGTATAATCTCTGTATTTATCCTTTAAGAATACTTCAGTAAAACTGAAGTTTTTATTTGTATCCTTACCCATAAAGAATATTCTTCTGGTTAAACTCTAATTTTGTATGAAATAGATTCACATCAAGTACGAAATAAAATGGAATGAAGTACCAGTTTGAAAGCAAAACAGGGTTATGATTGCACTGCTGGTTTCATGGAGTAGATGAAGGGTAGTCCAAGCATCCAACATCTATGAAGATCTTGATCTTCGCAGTTCTGGTTCTATACAGTCTCCTCCTGAAGACGTGAATCACGTTCTGATTAACTGCCTAAACCTATTAGAGGAAAAAGAATGAAATAATATGCAATCAGCAGAAGTAAGGTTTGAGGTGTGTAAGAACAGAAGAATGAGGATGCTGGCTTAGATTAGCAGCCCCTCTGCTTCTTGGGGAGGTGCTTTTTCTTTTCATGTCTTCCTCTCCACAGTCATTTCAAGGGTATTTAGAAACTGAACAGTATGTGCTTTTTTAGCTTTTTATGCTTGTGAGGCTCACCACTGAGTATCAAAAGTAGACCCTACTTACTGAAGAGGCTTGAACCACTAGTTCTACTCCGAAGCCATGCACTCGAGAACCTGTCACATTTCCAAGTGGGATGTTTTCTACAGTGTAGTTGAAAAGCTTTATACATCTGTGAGAATGATTGTGAATCAAGACCTAAACTAGCAACTCTTTTCTCACGTTGAATCCTTTCTAGTTTAACAAGTTACGCTGTTTCCTGGTGATGAAGCTTCATCTGGTCACTTAAGCTTTTATGGAATAATAATAATAATGTTACGTTCACATGTTCCATATTTATATAGTCATTTATCTTTCTTCTTGGAAATGTAGGGGTTTGGTGGAACAGTTTAATATTACATAGGAGTTTTTATTTTCTTAGAGTTGCAGTCCAAGTGCTCTGCAAGCCAGACTTAAAGTAGCTGCTCATGAAGCTGAAGAGGAATCCGACACTATTGCAGAAGACTTCTTGGAAGGCAAAACAGAAATAGATGACTTCCTTAGTAGTTTTATGGAAAAGAGAACAGTATGTAATCCACAAATCTTTCTAATCTTAGAGATATACATTCACACATAGTAAATAAATTTAAGACTTAGAGTTTGAGCAGTCCTGTGATACAGAACAGTGCTTTAGTAAGTTCCAACAGAAGAAAAATATATCGATACGTTGCTTCAGTGTATTTAGAATATAATTTAGAATATAATCTGCATTCTGAAGGCACATATTTTTAAGGCGGGAGTGTGAAGGTCTCCTGCATTAGACTCTTGTCATGTGTAGTTGCAGATGTTTTTGTGCTGCTTTTTTTCTATATCCTGTATAGATATAGGGAACTTGCATGTGCAACTTCAAATTTGGTAAACTGACGTGGAATGACATGTTATTCTAAGCAACCTTAATGCTTAATTAATTAAACTTCTTAAACTAATTATTCTGTTGATGGTTACCACTGAATAAGTAACTGAGGTTCAAAACCCACCGGTTTTGCTCATGCTGTGACGAGAGCAACTTACTGGGTAGTGGACCTTTCTTTAAAGATGCCTCATAAATTAATTCCGTAACATAGGAAACAATTCTCTTCTCTTATAAGCAATTGTGGATGGAATAGTGTTACCAATATAGACAACTGTTCTTCAGCCCGAAGCTTAGAAGCAAGGTGGTTCCCAGGGCTTTCCTTTTTTAAAGAGGCTGTGAAGTAGCTAAATCGTTCAAGAGAAACTGTGCTGTGTGTTATAAAAAATTCCATTTAGAATTCACCCTTCCTGTGTCTTGCTCTGTAGCTCTGCCACTGTAGACGAGCCAAAGAGGAAAAGCTTCAACAGGCAATAGCAATGCACAGCCAATTTCATGCTCCGCTATAGGTAAACTGCTGGTTTAATATTTAATATTAAAATATATATTGAAAATTTTATTTTATTTTTTAAATTTACCTCATTGTTACAGACCTACAAATTACTAATTGCAAATGGATTTGTTGCAATGCTTAGTGATCTAATAATGCTTTCTCTGGAAATCTAGTATGTGCTGCACCTGTTGTTAGATGTATTTAAAACATAACCTCTGGGGGAGTCAAAATATCTAATTATGGAAATTTGTCTTTACAGACTTCCTGCAAACTACACCTGCCAAGAGAACGAGTGAAAAGCCCAATAAAGCACACTTTTTAATAATTATTATTTGCAAATAAGCATTTCATCCTATACGGCTGTATTTATAGAAGAGATTGTATACAGAGCTGGGGTGGTTTTTGTACAAATTAGAATGTCTCTTTATATTCTCATTGTACTCAAGAATCCTTCTATTGCAATCTTTGCACTAATTTCTTGTATTTATTGTTGATAGTTCTTATTATATTTAAGTTCCTGCTGCTATACTCCATTCTTCAGAGATTAAATATCTAAACATGTAATTTTGACTAGCTTTTTACATTTTTATAAGAGCATAATTCATATCTTTTGTATTTTGAACTTACAAACATAGATTTGGCTTGATCTGTGGAAGAGTTTGAGATGAGTGGTGACAGGACTTTGGAAACTGAAGAAGTTCATAATCTTGGGATTGTCGGTGGATTCAAAAGCTGTCTTTTCTGGAAGCCAAAATGTTTTAAGAACAAGTTTTTTTACTTTTAAGTAATAATTCAAAACTAGGTATAGCCTGTATTGTGTTTTGGATAAGTAGATTTGGATTAAGCGAAGGATTTGTTGGAACAAATTCTGTTGGAATGGAAATAGAATAAATGATCTCTGCGTAGATTTGGTATGTTGCTCAGTAGCACCGATGCACTTGATTTCAGGAGTGGCTTGGTACCTACCACTGTAATTAAACACAGTTTTCATCTCACAATTTCATTTTCATATTTGTTTTTACTTAAAAATAATCAGGTCACCTCCCAGTTTCTGTTTTGTGCAACATGAGTACGTTCATCACGTGAGGAACTCAAAAGCACTTTACAAAAACGACTTCTGAAGTTCTTTGTGAAGTAGCGGTTATTTTTTCCTAATTTTAAGGAACAAAGGAACAAGCTAATTTGGCTGGAGTTGCGTAGTGTGTTATGTTAAGGCCAGTGACAGAATTTCGCAGCAAGGCTTAATTCTACCCTTTAATCACGGAATCTTGCCTCAGGTGAGCTGACTTTTTTTAGGATGGGGGTATATGGTGAGAAGGGATAGGACCAAGTGCGGTGTTCTATAGGAGAAAAATACAGCCCCTTAATACACGTACAGGTGTTCTCCCTTCCTATTGCAAAAGATACGTTCTTTTCTTAACCTTGTCAGTGCATTAGGTTTTCATGAAGACAGTCGAGTTTCCCAAAAACAGGAGGAATTGTACAGTTCTGAGAGATAAATAAGATAAAGCACTGATTAATTAATGTATTGGGAACCCTGCTCTCTCTCTCGTCAGGAAGCCGTCTGGAGACAAAGCTCCTAGCCAAGACCCTGCCTCTCACAGATCTGAGTCTCAAAACTCAAGCACGTCAGTCCAAGCCAGTATGTTTCTGTATCAGCCATCTTCAGTCAGTCCTAAACGTGATGCTCTTCTAGAAAAACGCAAATTGGAGAAACGTGAGTGATTTTGGAGCTGTGAAAATCATGTAAGTGCAAGATGTCTGTTTGAGAGGCCAGCAATTCTTCAAACGGGGCTTTAGTCCCAGCCCTGTCGTACTTTACAGTATGTGGTTGTCTCTCTTAAGCTGCTGCCTTTCAGGGTGAGTGAACTATTCACTGGTATTTGATGGGGTTTGTCTTTGTAAAGCTGGTCCAAATTCTGAGATCAGATGTCTCAAGAAAACAGAACTATGGTCCAAATCAAAGAAGATACTCAGGTGCCTGAAAAAGTAAACAGGTTGTAAGTGCTGTGGTTTAGCAATAATTTTAGAGTATTTTCTTCCGAAATACATTCCTACTGACTGCATAACACTGCTTGTGTATTGACATAGCACTTCTGCTAACTAAAGCCCTGACTCAAAATGAGATCGCATGGGTTTCCAAGGGGTTCTGGCTTTGGATCTCTGAGTAGAGTGGTTTCTGCAGCTCTGGAGAAGAGTCAGATCTCAGTCATCAGTGTTTCCTCCTCTGCAAACTCCATCGTGTTTGTGCTGAGTGTACGAGTTGTTTTGGATCTTTTTCTGGGTATCTGGCTAACCTTTCTGGAAGGTGGATTGTCAGTACGTCCAGCTATGCTCAGCACCACCGGAGAGGCTGTAGTACAGCCCGTTCTGAGCAGTGTCCAGTGATCTGCTGTGCTTCGGTTGTTTGCTCTGTACGGGCCCCTGCAGCTTTGCCGCTTTGCACCTGGGCCAAACGGGGAAGTTGGAAATCTTTTAAGCCTTGTTTCTGTCCGAGTTCTTACTGCTCCCTTCAGAGACTGGGAGACATCTTTCTAAAAGAGAGAGATTTGGGAGACCTTCGGGTAAAACTGAAGTAAAGAAAGTTTAAGTCAGTTAACACAGCGAGTTAGGCAGCACAGTGAAGTCAGTTATCACAGCCTTACTGCGTACGCTCTTCCCAGTAGTAAATACTGTGGTGTGCTGAACTTCCACAAATAAAGGCTTTGGGATTCTTAATGTATCTTTTACATTACTAATTAAGTTAGTAATTGTCTAACTTAAGGATAGAGTTGGGCGTTGCAGGACTTGTTGGGTGGATAGATCCATGATAGATCCATGAAGATCCATGAAGGACATGGATCTGTTGGAAGGGGTCCAGCGGAGGGCCACGAGGATGATCAGAGGGATGGAGCACCTCCCCTATGAGGACAGGCTGAGAGAGCTGGGG
>JAOXNO010000033.1:72161524-72187543 GCA_028565335.1 Limnodromus scolopaceus
CCAACACCCCCAGGTCCTTTTCTGCCAGGCAGCTCTCCAGCCACTCTTCCCCAAGCCTGTAGCGCTGCCTGGGGTTGGTGTGACCCAAGTGCAGGACCCAGCACTTGGCCTTATTGAACCATATATACGGTATATATATATATATGTGTGTATATATATATATTGAACCATATATTCATGTATATATGTATAATGATGAGGGCTTGGAAACAGAAGACATATGATTTCTGCTGTCGGAGAGGCAGAGAGCCACCTCAGTGGTGTTGCAGCCTCCTACAGCCGCGCTTGCTGGGCTCCCCCCAAACCCATCCTTCAGCATCACCACAGGGGACGGGGTTTGAGTTAAAGCGATTCACTCCACGGTTCTCCATCCCCGAAGGAAACCTTAGCAAAACCCCACTTGTGGTCAGAAAGTGTTCTGACGGTGAGGTAAAAGCCATAATTCAGCAAGGAAAATACTCCCCTGAAAACTTTCCAAGCTCTATGCCATGTTTAAAGAAAAAAAAAAAAGAATAATCTCTCAGTTTTTACAACATTATGTTTCTACCCTGCTGTAGCCAAGTGTCTGGTTTTTAATATTACAGAGTTTGTGACACAAAAAGAAAAAAAGAGGGCAATCGGAATCCAACTCAGATACCTCAATCCAGCAGCAAACGAGTACTCAACATTTGGTGCAACCTATTTTCAACCGTGAGATATTAAATTCACCCCATAAATAGCCTACGTGTTTATTTTGATCCGTGTGGAACTAGGCTGTCTTTTAAGGAAAAAGATATCAGCCAGTGAAACTCATGTAAGGAATACAGTGAAAAATGTCATCATTTCTACTGAGTTAGAGAGTCACACAGAATCACAGAATGATGTGGGGTTGGAAGGGACCTCTGGAGATCATCTAGTCCAACCCCCCTGCCAAAGCAGGTCCACCTAGAGCAGGTTGCACAGGAATGTGTCCTGGTGGGTTTTGAATGTCTCCAGAGATGGAGGCCCCACCACCTCTCTGGGCAGCCTGTGCCAGGGCTCTGCCACCCTCAAAGTAAAGAAGTTCCTCCTCATGTTTAGCTGGAACTTCCTGCGTTCAAGTTTGTGCCCATTTCCTCTTGTCCTGTCACTGGGCACCACTGAAAAAAGCCTGGCCTCATCCTCTTGACACCCACCCTTTAAGTATTATGTATCATTTATTATTATAGTAGCTTTAGTATTATTTAAGTTAATGTATGATCTGTGAATTAATAATGTCTTAGTAGGTCTCTTGTCCTCTGGAAATCTTCTAAAAGACTCAGTTAATTACGGCCAGTGGTGTAATGTTAGTTTTCTTCAATATAATTGGAATTTAATTTTACAATCCAAAGCCAGAGTTTATACCACATCTGAATGTACCTGGCTGGCTTAACTCCCTTTAATTCAGAGGCAAAACAGCCTAACGTGTCCATACAAAGTCGTGCAATCTCTGTACGCAGGACCTCTTCCAGATGGTTATTTTAAAAGTCATTTTTGAAGGATATTTATAAAAATGCATAGATAGCAGCAGGGAAAGCAAACAGCGTTTCGGATGATTAATGCTCCTGTGCAGATGGAAGCATGACCAATTAGTAGCTGAATTCTGGCTGAAGCTGCTGTCCCTGTTTACAAAAGCCCAAGGCAAGGCTGAAACAGTGCCTTGCTCATTCCCACTACCAAATTTGAGTCAATATTTACCGACCACTTCACTGAGCAAAGTTCAGACTGTCCTACAGACATACACTGCGTATTTCACATGATTTTCGGCTACTGATCTGGACCCTAATACTGAGTTCAATTATTAATTTAATTAAGAAGTTTATCCTAAGGGGAAAAGGCATTTCAGCAGAAAAGGCGGCAAAATCTTGAAGAAACAAGACCTGCACAGGAAAATCAAGACCCCTCTGGGCAGAGCTCATAGCAATCCAGGGTGCTCCCGTCCCTGGGAGGGGTGGAAGAACCAGGACACATGGTGGAACCTGCCTCTTCCAGCAGCAAAAGTACCAGAGGGGGATGCTGGACCAGTTCCCCCATTTCTGGTAAGATGGCCATAGGCAGAAGAAGGAATAAATGCCATGGGCCAAACCCTCACTGAAGTCCAAGGATCAGAGGGCTGCTCTTACATCAGCAACTAATGCTCCTGGTATGAGGGGAGGAGAAGCTCATATTTGCTGTTTAAATACAGAGAGGGACCATGTGGGGTCATCACCTCAACGCACAACAGCTGGGGGTCAAGTCTTGGTTGGCCCCCGGACGTACGGCAAAGCTCGCCCCGTCACACGTGCCAAACACCAGCCCGGGCAGCCCTTGAATCTTTACCGAGAAAAGTCCTTGTGCAACGTTTCCTTCTAATACTAAAAATTATTTCAAGGAGGTTGGACTGCAGGATCAAAAATATCACAAGGATCTTCACATGCACCTCTCTTTAAATGACAAAAAAAACCCCAAAACATCAATGCTATACTAAGGCAATATGAAGCTGCAGAGACAAAAGTAAAACTTTTCTTCTGGAAGGAAATGCCAGCATGCTGAAATGCATTTTACTTCCAGAGTGCAGTCAAATCTCAACATTCTTTGCTTATTCTGAAAGAATTCTCCTTATCCTACAAATGTAATCATTTTATAACACCGATATATTTTGCTGAAATAACACTATGCAAGAGTAAATACATGACGAAGTTAAGATAAATAAAATTGCTAGAATTACAGTCAGTAAAATCACAAAGCCGAATTATTATCTACTCATAAATTATTGACATTAAGTATAAATTGATTTCTTCAGCTTTTTCTGAAAGAAACATCATTGAAACGAACATGTTCCCCGTACAAGTGCCTTTTCCGATGGCAAAATGAATACCCAATTTTTGTTCAAATTTCCTCAGCACTGGAAGTTATTTAAAAATTTATATTGAAAATAACCTGCAGTCTCTCACGTGGAAAAGATCCTCCAACCTTCACTTCTGCTTAATAGCAGTAAATTGGCTAAAATTGGCCTTGCACCCCTGCAACACATCTGACCTGTTATGTTTTGATGTCCTCTCTTGATGTCCCGTGCTGTACGCTTCCAAGCAACAAGACAGCCCACATTAAACTAAAATCAGTTGTCACCAGCCCCATTCATCTTTTCAAAGGTTTTTATGTACCTTATAACATCTGAGAACAGATCGTGAGCAGCAGATACATTTTGTAATGCTGGCAGGGTAATGCGATGCTTTACCTTAGAGATTCCCCCAGGTGTGCTTAGGTACTCCTTCATAAAAATTTAAAGCCATATTAAATTTATATTATCATAGTTCGTGGCGGCCTTTTTGGTCCTGGTTCCTCTTGTATGTGGAAGTCGGGTAATAAATACCCTTCTAAAGGCCACAGGGGAAGCAGATGAAGGGACGTTATCGCAAACGGAAAAAGATGAAAACTATGCAGCCCCTTCCATGAGAAAAGCCTTGCTTGTACACTGAAAGTCATAAGATTTTTATTTTTTTTTTAATAACAAAACAATACTTGAAAGGCTCAAGTGTTTGAAACTACAGATTTAACTTCTCTAATTTCTAATCTTATCAGCCAGGTCAATAAATATGAGATTTCAATATAGCAAAGATAAAACCGATGAAAAAAAAAGCAGATGTTTTGAACACATGGCTCATTTAAAAATAGATGTTAAGAAGTTATGCCCCCCCTCCCCCCAAGCAGCCTGAAGCGTTCAATGCATTAGAAAGTACCTTGTTACATGTCAGTTTGGGCTCAAACTTTTGGCTCAAAAATAACACGCAGCACTGCCCCAGGCAGCCAGGCTGGTTGTTTACTATTTTGACTTTGATGGTCTTAAGCTGAATAAATAGTGACAGGTTTATTCACCTGACCTCTCTCCTAGCCAAACAAGGCTCCGCAGTGAACTAAAAATCCTTCTATATTTGCCTTCCTGAGACCCTTAGACCAAGGAATAAGTCAAAATAGGTCACGAAGAAAGTGCAAGTTCTACCTGCATCACACTTTACTGCCAGCTTTCATAAACTGCTCTCATTTGAAAACAGAGCACGGCTGTGCTGTCATGGAAAATGGGAGCCCTTCTTAGATCTGAGATTCACATTTGCATACAGACGATGGGAGACAGATGAAGAATAAAAGAGCACGGGCAGAGCCTCAAGTCAAGAACAGCGAAATGAAGCTGATCCAGGAGGTGAAAGAAGGTGTTGATGATACACATGAAGTAAATAGTGAGACTCTGGGGAGTGAGCACTATTCATTGTTTGCTTGTTGAAAGTCAACAAGCTGTTGAGGGTCAAGGATGGTTTAATTTATTCTTACCCTTTTCCCAGAAGGCACCTAAACAGTAATGTACTCAAAATATTAAATGGCAATGCAGATGTGCTCGTTTATACACTGATAAGTATTTATAAAGCAATTATTATTAATTTTTATGGGATTATGAAGGTGCTGAATGGTTACACCCATTACTGTGAGTTTCGATGTGACATGCTCTATGCAGGGCACGAGTAAGTTTCTATTAAAAAAATCACAGTCTAAAATGCAGGACTACCTTACTGACAACATACAGAAATCAAAACATACATTCTCTGAGCTTAAAAAACAAATTCTTGTGTTTTCCACTAGCATCAAAGTCAGCATAAGTGATTTTTTTTCATTATAACGTCAAACTGTAAACCCCAAAAGACGATGTAGCAGAAGTAAGGTGGATTGAAGTCAAATGAATTTCGCCACTAAAGTAAACGATACCTGGATTTCACCCATGGAACAAGGTGTTTGCACAATTAGGAAATCCCCACTGGTTGCCACGATGCTCCATTGCACGGGTCCCACTAGTCAGCAGGCAGCTGCATTCAGCACTCTAGGGAAAGTTCTCTTCTCATACCCATTTTCACTGCTGCTGGTTTCAGAGCAGTCCCCCTGGTTTACATGCCAGAAGGATCAAATCTTTCCTCCAGTTTTCAATAAAAAAAGAGAGTTACCTTCAAGCATTTTCTGCAGACTGTTTCTCATGACGTGGATGTTCTCGATGCCTATGAATTGAAACTTGATGTTGGAGTAGTTGTCTTCGTTTTCATACCCCTTCCCCGCTGCTCTGTTTGCCATGGCGTTGAGCTGAAGAAAATTTAGGGAAAATTGGATGAAAACCAGCGGCAAACAGATTCTTTTCAAAACAAAGCTCGCGGTCTACTGCAATAAATCTGAGTGATTTAAGCCAGGCACAAATAGGAAGCATTTATCAGGGTGTCAACACAACGGGTTAGGAATCGGGGATCTGTTTACAGCCCATTGCAGGGCGCTGGGCTGCTGAGGCTCTGACCTCCACTTCACACACTTGCAGTGTTAACTTCATTAGTGAGCTTACAGACTAAAAACACAGCGTGTG
Source organism: Limnodromus scolopaceus (assembly GCA_028565335.1). Lineage (NCBI taxonomy): Eukaryota > Metazoa > Chordata > Aves > Charadriiformes > Scolopacidae > Limnodromus > Limnodromus scolopaceus. Next base: position 72,166,893 of record JAOXNO010000033.1, read on the forward strand.
TAGGGCTCCTCTGCAAGACCATAAAGGTTTTAATTTGTTTTCAAAAGGCTATTCTAATTTCATTTTTGACCAGCATTATGTTTACTAGCAGAATATACCCAGGAGGTGGCAGTGTCTTATCTGCCGTGCCACGGTTTCATTACACATGCATGCTGTAATGTTGCCCAAATTACTGTATTTTACCGCTCAAATCATCCAAAAGTTGATACAGCTTCCTTCTTCAAAGCTTGGAATAACGAAGAGAGGGTTGGAGTAGTTTTCCCCTATGTTTTTAGTAACTTGGCTCTAGTTGTGTAAGACCGCAAAAGATTTAAATTGACAAAATTACCATAAATATTTTCATCTGCAGTGCAGCGCTATCAAATATTTTGCTGTGCTTCAGCAAAAATACATTCAACTGGAAGTTGGAGTTTTGCCTGTGAATCTGTTACTTGCTTCCTGGCATGGGAAAGTCACGAAAGGCTTAGTTGAGTTTTCCCAACCATAAAATTAAGGGTGTTTTTTAATGCTTATTTTGCCCCCTTTTGAAATTCTTGGGGGGGGAAAGAAAACTGTCTGCCAAGCCCCTTATGCCAAATTTTGATCTCTGGGCTGAAAACTAGAGCTGATAGAAATTAATTAAGTACTTTAATATCCCATCTAATTTATTATATATTTTTATTTATTTATTTTTTATTTTGCATAGCAAAATCTCACTGTCCAATAGAAAGAAACTGTCCCTCTGCATGAAGTCCCTGTTCTCCTACGAAATGCAGGCTGTAAGGTTGGGGAGCATTTGAACTTCCCAGGAAATATGAAGGCTCCAAGAGGAACAAAAACATCCCACATGGCAGAACCCCCACTCCTCCCGGCACAACTAACGGCTTCTGCTCAGGAAATATTTAAGAATTAAATAACGATGAATAGTGCACATCCAGACTGGAGGGCACTAACGAAGCATTTCACCACAGTGAGAGCCAGTGCTCATGAAATATCAAAACAAAGTGTGTCTTAGGCATTGCCTGGGGGGCATGAGGCTGTGCAGATAATTCCGTTTCCACTTTATTTCCCCATATCGCAGGCAGAGCTATTGATTTGCTGCTTCTGTGGTCACTCCCGAAACTCACAGTAATATACTTCACTACTCGGCTGATGGGATCGTGAGTATCAAGAGACAAGAATATGTATCTTCCTGATCTCTTCTACCCAAACACTCATACTGCCGATATTAAATTTTAAATCGGAGCCTAACGCATGCAATCGAGTAGGATAGGTTGGCAGCAGACAACCAATCTCCAATTAAGATGAACAAGTCTAGCTTTTTTATATATTGGGTCAAAACAGGTTTCTATGGACCAAATTTGACCTCTTAACTTTCAAAGAAAACAGCTAAGACTGAAAGCTTTTTACGGCGTTATAATTTCATTTTAGATGCTAAGAAAACAGGTAGGTGAGACCACTTCTCAATTCTTTTATCCTGTCCAATTTAATATGTGAAGATAAGGAACTTTTTCCCATCTTCACACTTCCTAATGCATCCATTCCCACGAGCAGGACTTGGCAATAGGAATACATAGTTACATTTGTGGACCACCATTTGGAATTGAAACAGCATGAATTTCATGATACAACAGAAGGAACCATATTCTGAGATAGGAGCCTAGGCAAAAAACCCCAGCATTTTTCATTTACTCAAATCTCATGTAAAACTTATTTTAACTTGTAGTATGGAATTCAGGAAAAAGTGCAGGAAAAAAAACCCAAAAATCTTGTCTATCAACCAGCAGTCTGCTGATGTTTTGACTATCAACGAACAATAAAAAAAAAAGATACAGCCTGTGAACAGACGGTCCTTTAAGGACAGAGTCCTCTGTGTGACTTGCTAGAAAGATAAAAATTATCTGCTGAATCCTAATCTTTATCTTTTGAAGTAGACATCAGCGTTCTAATATAAACAACATGGAGCAGCCTCTCTCTGCAATAGCACAGAGCTTCAGGAAGCAAGATCTGTGCACATGAGTCTAAAGCCCCGAAACCCTACATGAAAAACAACTAGCCCCCAACTGACCTAATCCTTGGTAAAATAAATGCTATTAACTGTCTCTGCCGCAGAGCAATTTTATCACAGAAATCCCTTATTAAGACAGTCTGAAATAGCCCTCTTTAAAAGCAAATAAATATAAGGTTAAATTTGCAAGGCTTTCTAACACTCATTTATTTTAAATACTGTCAGTTGCCAAACTTTGCAGCTGCCACAATATTTACTAACAAGTTTTCCACATCACCTACCAAAATTCCATCTGTTGCTCTTAAAGCAGTTGTTGCAAAGCTCTCCAAATTATGCCTGTCCTCACTTAATCTCAGTGAATATGAGGAGACAACCTCTAAAGGGAACAGACCTCACTTACCAGATTTCCTGGCATCTTCTTTAATGTGGAGGATAACCGAGTCCTGTCTTGTTATAAAGAGTTATAGAACTAATTTGTTTCACTCATAAGCAGTAATTTTATACTAACTTCTGTAAACACATAGAGGAAGGAGAAAATGAAGACAGACAGTAGCCTAAATAAAGCTCTGCATATGGCCATCCTGGTGTATTTAAATGAAGTGGAAACAAAGCTTTCCTCTGCAGCCAAAGCTTTTGTTTTGAAGAGTATCAAGCACAATGAGGGGCAGCATATGAATAGCTCTGGGGAAAGCTGAATTCCCTGCGCCATCAATATTCATCACCTTTGCAAGGAAGCAGTTCTCATGACAGAAGCGGTAGGTAGTTTTTTAGCTTCCTCCAGCGCTTGCACCAGACTCAACAACTTACCTTTACATCTGTTAAACGTTCCCTGAGGAACGCCAGGAACCGCTCGCACTGATATCTATCACTTCCTACGTGCTTTAGATTTACACATGCATCAGGAGCTGCAAAATTAACTGTAACACCTGTAACAAGGCTGTATTTGGCATCTGGGATCACAGGAGCTTTAGAAAATCCATCCACTCTTGGAGCACAGAGATAAGTAGGAATCTGTCCATACAAACGTCTTCACATCAAAACTTTTTTTTTTCCCCCAGAGAAATGAAATGAAAACAAACAGTTTTGATCTGCTGAGTGGCTCCTGGAAAAGGAGTATTGCTGGAAATATGCTGTCGTTCATGAATAAATGAGCCAATTTCATACTCTCCCCTTAAAGTACAGGCTTCTTTCCTTGCACACAGGAGGTGTCTCACCGAAGTCACTCACCAGAAAGGTTTACAGGATGGGTCCTTCCTGTTACTACCTTGCAAAACATCATTAATAGCCAAGTCAGTAAGTCATTAGTAATAAATCCCATCAATGAGCAAGCTTCAACTAGGGAAGAGTACCAATATCATCAGCCAGGAAATGCTAAGCTATAAATATTATCACATACAGAAAACTATTAAACAAGCATTATTTGGGCAGCCAGGTCTCTAATTCCCATCCAAAGCCTGCTCTGAACACAGTTGTGCCAATCCTTTCCTAGTGCTTATCACTATTCACTTGCTTCAGGACCACAAATAAGGTGGTACCATCCTTGTCTTCCCAGTAAAAAAGAGGGAACTGGAGGTCAAAGTAGTCACCAAATGACAAAGTGCAATGAGACATGCCAAGGCCCCATTTATCTGGCTATTGCCTTCCGTTACAGCTGCCAGCGCTCGGCACTTCCCCACCAGCCCCCAGAGCTTCAGTCAGTCGCCAACCAGACAGGTCCCTCATTTCTGTTCCATCTCTGCCAGGTTTGTCCTTCCTCCCTCTATTCCTCACATTTCTCAGCTTTAGCCACCCTGCCCTTTCAGGCTCTGTCTCCTCATCTCAGGCTGCTGAAACAGCTTCCTTGTTTGTTCCTTTTCCTCAAGCCTTTGGTCTTGTTTTCCCTCTTCCTCCGCTATAGCACATCCTAGATCTACTAGGCATTTTGTGGAGATTTGCTCCTTTGGTATCTTTTCTTCAGGTGCTTTGGTAGCTTCAGCAGAGAAGCTACTGATAGTGTAAGAAAGAATATATCCCTGCTCCCACCTCCAGACACCGAAGCCTATCTAGCTCTCATCACCTGTTTGCTAGCACGCCAAATTTGGACACAAAGTTTTTTTAGCTTCCAGCCTCTTCTAGATCATGACTGAGTTTCAGTGTTTCTGCACAGCATAATTTTTTTCTAAAGCTTTTATCTTGGCCAAAGATTTTAGTCAATTAAAGAGATTCGGCATCTGAGATCACTATTTACCATATTTCTGACTCTCTCTCAAAACCACAAAAGTGTTGGAGATATTCAAAGAAGGTCTCCTTCTTGTCACCTCAGTGAATGGCCTTTCCTTAGCCTTATGCAGAGGTCATTGAAATTTTCCCACTTGCAGGAGAAATTTTGCATGGAAGATTTTAGTATAAGCAGGCAGAGGTTTGCACCATTACAAACAACTGTAAATACAGTTTTATAATGCAAATTATTTTTTGCTAACCACGTCAGTAACATAGCTACTGATAGCTCCTCTGTGTGCAGAAATGGTTCTATTTTGAGTCACTTACTTTTTTGTATCTCGACATTCTGTTATGAACAAAAAAAAAAAAAAAAGAGAGAAAAGCTCAGTGCAAAGAAAAACTCCTCTAAGGGAAAAAATGTGGGCAAGGTTCCAAGTTAAGATTCCCCCTGATAAGTCTTGATTTACCTGTGGAGTTACACAGGTGCAACTAAGATCAGAACTACGGTCAGTCATTTGGGCTGTGCTTCCTCCCTAAGGTACTCAGCCCAGGTTCAGTCTTGCTACGTGTGAGAAATTGAAGGTACTTACTTTGGGCCGAGTGTCAACAACGTATAGGAAATCACTCCCTGGGTTTGCTTTTCTAATGGCCTGGAGCATCTGCTCATCCTCAAGGCATCGAGCACTAAAGCCAGATAAAGGCTGGCTGCTTCTACAGATGGACGCCTGCAGAAAAACAATCAAAAAACCAAAAATCACCATCGTTATTAAGCAGAAGTTATTCAGCATCCAGAAGCATATACAAAACAGCTCATTAGATGTACAGTTAAGTGGGAAGGGCAGAATGGTAAAATTACATGTTAATAAACAAATTCGTCCTTAAAAGGCAAGGAAATATTAAAACAATACAATCCCATTGGCCCAGGTGTAGTCTTGAATCCGAGTTTTAGAGCTATTTTTACTACGGTATTTCCCTAATGTAGAATAACTTCTGAAAGGTGGCCTCTAGAGGATGTGAGGAGTACAACATTGCAATCATGAGAACACTGGTATAGCATGAATCACAGAATGGTGTGGGGTTGGAAGGGACCTCTGGAGATCATCTAGTCCAACCCCCCTGCCAAAGCAGGTCCACCTAGAGCAGGTTGCACAGGAACCTACTGTCCAGTTGGGTTTTGAATGTCTCCAAAGATGAAGACTCCACCACCTCTCCAGGCAGCCTGTTCCAACTGCCACCCTCAAAGTGAAGAAGTTCTTCCTCATGTTTAGATGGAACTTCTTATGTTCAAGTTTGTGCCCATTTCCTCTTGTCCTGTCACTGGACACCACTGAAAAAGGACTGGCCCCATCCTCTTGACACCTGCCCTTTAAGTATTTATAGGTGTTGATCAGATCCCCCCTCAGTCTTCTCCAGACTAAAAAGACCCAAGTCCCTCAGCCTTTCCTCATAAGAGAGATGTTCTAGGCCCCTCATCATCTTTGTAAGCCCTTTGCTGTACCCTCTCCAGCAGTTCCCTGTCCTTCTTGAACTGGGGAGCCCAGAACTGGACACAGTGCTCCAGGTGGGGCCTCACCAGGGCAGAGCAGAGGGGGAAGATAAGCTCCCTCAACCTGCTGGTCACACTCTTCCTGATGAAGAATGGGTCCCTTTGCACTGTCACTCACACTTACCACTGGGGATACTGATTATACCCAAGTTAAAGCAACACATGCTTTACTAAACAGCCTGAGACACCACGAGTCCAGGAAACAAAAATGCCTAACATCCAGCTGGACAGATCAGTGACGGTGGTGTATTTTTAGCACTGCCTCTGGAGAAAGACCTCGTTGCATGGGAAGTGGGACAGGCAGCCTGATTCCTGGAGCACAGTTATTAATCAATCAAGACTCATCAGGATCAGACGTCCAGATGAAACTGGGAAAGAAGGAACAGAATGTGAAATGGGTGAGCAGGGAGGGTTTAATTTCTGCTAGGCAGCTAGATTTGTAGAGGGCAAGGGGGCTAATACATGCACTTTCTAAGCACCGGACATAAGCATGAAGAGAATCTGCCTGCTGAAGGTCATGACCCGTGCGGACTGCCCTACAGATTATTTATTACTGTGAGAAGGGACATGCTCATTTTCAGCCAAGTCTTTGAAGTATCAGTAGTTAATCGGTAAAACGTGGATCTTTAATACAGAAACCCTGAATTGTGCCTGCTCACACTTTACTAACAGTTTTTGCAAACAGATTATTAGTTATCAGGAGTCTCACCTGCTGATTAGCACACATTCCAGTGATATATGCTTATACCTTCTTTGCATGAAGCAAAAGGTACATGTGAATATCTCCACAACATGTCATTTTAATAGAAGAAAGGCATTTCTCTCTCACCCCTTGTGTACCATGCACAAGGCAGATACGGCCCTCAAGGGTGAAGTTAGGGTTGTGGATGAAGGTTAGGATTCAGGAAAGTATGGGCTGGAGCCCATTGCATATATCATCCTGGGAGCCCAAAAGGCTAAGGTGTGGGCTGGCACCAGTATGAGAGAATGGCTTGTCTGTCGAGTCAGGCTTGGGGTTTAGCCCCAGCTTAAGAAATAGCTGTGCTGCCAGCATGGCAAAACTAGAGGAAGATAAGCTGACCTAGTGACCACTAAGTATCATAGCTGGGAATCATTGCACATGATATCAATGAAGAGATCTCCTCCTGCTCACCCAGACCAATTGCTTAGGATGGGCACACTTGTCTATAAAATTTCTTGGGCTATGTTTAAGAGTAGGGCAAGAGAGGGTCATGTTTTGCTATTGCACATACTCAACTGATGGTTCCAGAATTTGGTCTTATCACATTCACACAGAGCAAGATGTCACGCCATCACTGAATTCGTCAGTACCAAAGAGCTAAGGCAAAGTTCTGGGTATGAAAGACTGGATGACTGGCACCTGCCTCCCCTGCATGCAGAAGACCTCTTCCCAACCTGCTGTCACCATAGCTGTTCCAGATCTACCATCAGGAATCTTACCCCACTCTCTTAGCTGGCAATTCATGGCAACCTTCAAACTCATGAAGAGTTATTTCCCCCAACATTCCCAATCCTTTTCCCAGCCCTTTGAACTGCGAAGGACCCAGGACTAAACACAATACTTCAGATCCTGGTGATCTGAACCTTCGCTTGAATTCCAGCTACAACAGAGAAAACATTCAGACTGAAACCACGGAACTCATCTGAACTGGATCACTATATACTGGAATCTAGCTGATCCCTGAGGCCTTTCCTTTCACTGAGATTTGGAAATGTCCGAGTGTTTGAATCCTAGATATCTATATTTGGACTTACTTGATTATCCAAAGTTATTAACTTTGAAAATTTTAGCCCTAATGAAATATTAAAGATAATACAGAATTTATGCAGAGGCTGTATTTACTATTTAAACCTCTCTATCCTCCTGTTTTGTTGTCAAATTCAGAGATCTTTATGGAGGCAGAATTCTGATGAAATAAGGGGTAAAGGAGGAGTCAAAATAATGTCTCATTACTTCCTTCTGAAGCTTAAACCTACGATAGTGGCCACTGTAAAGATAAGATTTCCATGGAGACTATAGGTTATGATTTCTGCTTGTGACATCCTATGGAAATATCTCCCATCCTGCATGGCAGACTCTACAGACGCCCTGTAATCCCACACTAGCTCTGTCTCTTGGGAAGTCCTGGCCATCTCCCAGCCCTAGGGAAGACCTCTTGATGTAATTGCCAGTCTGGGACTGAAACAGGAGATATGAGACACACAGATCCTTTGTGAGTACAGAGGGGACACCGTCCTCCTAACCGGTAATGACAGCTGAGCTAAGCCAGTCCCTAGGGGGCTGGGATGCAAATGGAAAAACATTCAGTCCATGGGATCCTTCAGTCCAAGGGTCTCCTTTACCTCAGCTGCCAGAAATAGAAATGCAAACAGTCTAGGTACAAGTCTTTTTCCAAATGGTGACAGACAATTGAGGCAGTTCCTCACTCAGCCCTGAGAATATCTGTCACGGAGAGGAGAAGGTGGCACCCCTCGCTCTTACAGGCAAGGAGAGTCTCTTCAACAAAGCTATGACACGCTGCTCAGCCAAAATTGGTAGCTTTTTCATCCACCCTTTTTGTGTCTATTCACAGATCTTTTCTGAAGACACTACTCCTTATTTTGTAATTGTTGCAAGTATGGCTTTTCCTCCTCTTTGACTTGCTCTCGGGCTGTGGCTACCACATCCTAAATTGCTCTGTTCTCCTTCCAATCACCTGCTAAGCTTTCTGCTACTGCCCTTCACTCTTCTGTCACCCATGTCTCAGGACCTCTTGTACTACTCCACTTCCTTGTGATACAGGGATCACATCTTTTTGTGTTACCTGCATGATGAAGCTGGGTTTTAATGACTGCATTAAATGCCTATTAATGAACTAACCATAATTCCAGTGTGTGCCCATATGTACAAACCACACTAAACAGACTACACTAACTGTCTTTTAATATTTTTTTTAAAAATAAGCACTGATTTCTTCTTGTGAAAGGTTAACAGAAGAATTATAAAAGCAAGGCCAAAATAAGCAAACACTTCACAGCTACAAATTCACACTTACATTGTTATCCTTGCAGTAGTAGGAAAGAGCTGGGAAACGCCTTCGGCTCCGAAATTTAGAGCTCCCTACTATGATGTGTGCAGTCGCAGACTTTGGTACATACACTTCCGTAGGGTAAGAGTCACAGACCTGTGAAAGGAAACTCTGATTATTTGGTCCACAAAATACTACTAACTTTAACTATCTCTGCAGCAAAACCAAAATACCAAGGAACTCTGCTCTCAGGGAATATTCCATAATTATATATATATATATATATATAACACATATATACACATCACCTACATTTCTCAAAACAGTATTTTGAAGCTGGAAAACATTAATTTTAACTTACAGATGTTAACTGAAGCAGAGGGGTTGAAGAGCTATAGTTCCAAACTTTAATTCATGCCTCATTGAGAATAAACAGGTAGATCATACATTCAAACCAGGAAAGATTGACTGTTATATAGAGCAAGGTTGTATTTACAACTGAGGTTTCCTCTGTAGCTGAATTAGGAAGTAAGGATAGGAGGGGGTAAAGTTCTCAAACACCCCTCTCTTATAAAGGGATGAGATTACAGAGCCAAATTTTCCAGCAAATCTGATAATTAAAAAATAAAAATTTAAAAAAAAAAAAAAGACAAAAATAGGGACTGGGACAAAAGAAATTATTCTGAATAAAATGAGGATACCAAAAGGCAAGCAGCCCTGACAATGCCTTCTACATCTGAAAGGAACCCAACAAGCCTGCAAAAAAGCCCAGAAGTTCCTCTGGAGAGAAGTGGGACCACAAATGGCTCCTGGCCTAACTTCCTTTTCCTGATCCTGCCTATGGCATTCTGGCTGGGATCAAAAGGGTATCCAGTATCTCCCTGGGACTTTCTGAGATGACTAAAGGAATTAGGATGCCCAGGAATAAATTAGGTTCTGAGAGAGCCAAAGATAAGTAATGAAGGAGAGGAAAGAAAAGCAAGGGCTTGTGGTTACAGATGCCGCTGTGGTCAACTGGGTTTTATTCATGATGCCATTTTTCCTACACTTTATCTTAAAAGAGGTCAAAACATTTTTTCCGCTTGTTTTAACAAAAAGAAAACAAACCCTGACAGCACATTCAGTCTTCTCTGAGAACTTCACAGGCCTTCCTTAACATGGATATGCTCCAGCAGCAGAGCCAATGGAGTGCGTGAACAAACTTCCTTCAAAAATATTTTGGTTATTATTTCTCACAATTAATTAACATTCTAGGGACTTCAATTGTACAGGACTGAACTGGGCAGGACAGCTAGGGAGAGATATGACCTGTCATGATTGTGAAAAACACTAACAGTCAATCACAGAGTCTTCAAAAAGATTGTGAGGATGGCCAGTGAGGAAAAAACATTGCCAAATCCACTATTTCAAGTAAATTTTTGTCTTAAAATGACTGTGTAGTAATTTTATATAACCCTATATGTCAGGAAAATGCTCATTCAGACATGCAACATTTAAGTATGATTTAAACTTCTCCCCAGGCAGCCAAGCACTGATGTTGGAAACTTACTGCTACAAGCTTTCTGTGCTTAATTTCCACATGTATTAAATAAAGACACGTCCTTTCTATGTGCCTGTTTATGTAAAAGTGTGGAAGAACCACACCTTACTACATGTACGTACAGCACTGAGCACAAAGGGATCCTGCATCTAAGCACTTCACTAGTCCACAGTGAGACTGCTGATTCACTTCACAGCCTGTGCAACAGAAAAATCACAACAACTCACTCCATAGTCTCTGTTTACATCGCTAATCTGCCAATAGCTGTTTGGAATACCCATCCGATTATATTCTTCAGTGAGGTCCACCAGCTTCCAGCCTTGTTCTCGTTCCTCTTTATCTAATTTTGGATTGAAGGAGAAACAGTACAGCTCTTCGTATTTCACTGAAAAAACACCAAGCAAACAAACAAACAAAACCAGTAAAACACGTCAGATTTCTCATCCTGAAATCATACTTCAGACCCAAAATGTAGTATTGTCCTATATGTAATTTCTGCTTTAAAGTAGTATGCTCTGCTACACAAAAATACCCTGGCTTATAACTATTTTCAAATATACTTTGAAAGTACTGTGCTGGTTTTTTTCATTTTATATGTTGCAATATATTTGCCTTATTAGTAACACTACTTAAATATACTGTCCTGCTCTTCTCTACTGAATTGTAACTCCCCTGAACTTCCCCAGCACAAAGACAAAATGTCAGTGACAATATGATTTCATCCAAAGAAAACCGAAGTCAGTGCCAGAATAAGCACTTGTTCTGCAAAAGTAATTGCTGGCCAGAGGTAGCTGAGAAAACTCGTTATGAACGGAACATCAAAGACCAAAGATCTGAAGAATAGACTACGCAGCACATCTTCCAAAAATGTACTAACTCAGAAGCCTTTGTCTCTAAATAAGGAAGTTTTCAATAGATTCAATGACTTTTTAGCTTTGTGGACTGCAAAATTCTGTCCTTGAATTATTAGCAAAGGCATTCATGATACAGATGTTGTAATAGCATAAAAATAGCGTATGTTACATCAATCATTTCATCATGACCATGAACTCGTTAAAGTAGCTATGCCACCTGTCACCCTTGGTCAAGGACCATACAAAAAAAATGCAGGTGCTGGCGTTTTTAACTTTTTTTAGGAGGATATCCCTATTCATGCTAATGAGTGTCTTAATCCTGGTGACCAATCAGCCAGACACCATTGCCATTAATTGCCAACTGCCACCGATATGAATAACTATTCAACATATAGCTTGAAATTCACATTCCTGTGACATATTGTTATGTTGCAATGTTTCATTCTATTGCTCTAAAACTTTCTGACCAGTGGATTTTTAACTTTAGAACTGAGTCCTCTCTGATTTCATAGTTTCCCACTGACGTACTTGCTTCACAATAGAATTTTAACAAGGTCAGTAAATTTAAACACTACACTTTCTCTGACAATATATACCTAATAAGCACTGTCTTAGAATATTTCAATAAGGAACTTATAGATCCAAAAATAGTAACAAGGCTAACCACAATATTAATAATAATAATAAAGCTTCTATTTTTTCTATAGAAAGTCTTTTTCTTCTATTTTGATTATGTCTTTTAAAGGTGTAATTTAAGTTATATTTTGCTTTTTAAAATTTCAGTTAAAGTGGTCATACATATACAGAAAAAAAAGTATGAACATAAGGAAAGACAACTGTGTTAGCTCTGCCAGGAAACTACTGAAAGTCAACAAATTCCTGAGTAAGGAGAAATAAATGTTTTGCACATCATCTGACAGTTCAAACTCTTTCTGTAGTCTCTGATTTCAAATTTCTGTCATGGCACAGATTAGGAAGACAGCCTGGTTTATTTCTCATCTGCTAACATGAAGTTTTAGCATAATCCATAAATCCAATCTGAGCTAATTTTTATAAAGAGCTTTTGGTAGCAATCTGAGGGCTCGATTTTACTGCTTGCTTCTCAGAAGCACCTGGATTTTCTTTACAACCAGACCTGCTGTTCAGAGGCACATGGGAAGCCTTTAAAAATCCACCTGGTAAAATATATCCAGGTTATTTATGACAGAAGCCTGACTCAATGTTACAAGTATTATTACATGATAGTATCTAGAGGAGGTAACAAATCGGTGCCATAAATCTCAGTCATCAGCTCTTCTCCAGCACTTATAGGACCTTCCCTAATCTTTCCCAGTTATTTTGCCACACGCATCTGCAATCCTGCCACTACACCTCATATTGGGTTTGCGTGGCAAGGGTTTGGTAGCCAGGGCGCTACAGGGGTGGCTTCTGTGAGAAGCTGCTGGAAGCTTCCCCCATATCCAGTAGAGCCAATGCCAGCCAGCTCTAAGATGAACCCACTGCTGGCCAAGGCCTAACCCATCAGTGATGGTGGTAGTGCCTCTGGGATAACATAGTTAAGAGGAGGGGAAAACCTGCACAATAGCAACTGCAGCTGGAGAGATGAGTGAGAATAAGCGAGAGCAACAACCCTGCAGACACCTAGGTCAGTGAAGAAGGACGGGGAGGAGGTGTTCTAGGTGCCAGAGCAGAGGTTCCCCTGCAGCCTGTGGTGAAGACTATGGTGAGGCAGGCTGTACCAATGCAGCTCGTGGAGGCTAATGGTGGAGCAGATATCCACCTGCAGCTCGTGGAGGTTAATGGTGGGGCAGATATCCACCTGCAGCCCATGGAATGGGATGCACCTGGAGGAGGCTATGACCCCATAGAGAGACTGCACTGGAGCAGGCTCCTGGCAGGACCTGTGGAGAGAAGTCTATGCTGCAGAAGGTTTGATGGCAAGACTTGTGGCCTCCAGTGTGGGGACCCACACTGGAGCAGTCTGTTCCTGAAGGACTGCACCCCATGGAAGTGCCCCATGCTGGAGCAGTTAATGAAGAACTGCGGCCTCTGGGAAGGACTTATGTAGGAGAAGTTCATGGAGCGCTGCCTCCTGTGGGAGGGACCCCACACTGGAGCAGGAGAAGAGCATAAGGAGTCTCCCCCCTGAGGACGAAGGAGCAGCAGAGACAACATGTGATGAACTGACCACAACCCCCATTCCTCAGTGCCACTCAGGGGGAGGAGGTAGAGAAATCTGGGGTGAAGTTGAGCCCAGAAAGAAGGGAGGGATGGGGGGAAGGTGTTTTAAGATTTAGTTTTTAGATTTTTCTCATTATCCTTCACTGATTTAATTGGAAATAAATTAAGCTAATTTCCCCAAGTGGAGTCTGTTTAACCTATGGCCGTAACTGGTGAGTGATCTCCCTGTCCTTATCTCTATCCATGAGTCTCCCATTATATTTTCTCTCCCCTGTCCAGCTGAGAAGGGGAGTGATAGAGCAGCTTTGGTGGGAACCTGGTGTCCAGCCAGGCTCAACCCACCACACACCTCTAAAAACTGTTATAGTCAGCTTGTTCCACAAAATGGCTTAATTAAGCAAAAAGGCCAAATTCAGCTGACAGGCTGACCTTATTAAAGTGTTATTAACAGCTGGCAAGAATAAAATCAAACACAAATTTGCTCCTTTAGTGTAACTAGGACATCAGATAACAAAGAATATATTCAAGCCAGTATTCCAGATAGGCTTCGTTCAGATTCAGCTATGGTGGAATTAAATGAACAGGCAGAGAATGAAAACTAGGGCCTGAATGAGTCAAATTTTCTCCTCATGGAGTAAAGAGTACCTCAGAATGCTGAGTAACTGTATTACCTTAGGGAAGTACAGCTTTGTGTCAAGAGAAGAAGACACAGCAGAGCACTGTCAGGGTGCATATGGCTCAACTTGCAATTGGGGCCTTCTAATTTTAAGTAAGCAAGACTTCATCCTGCCTCACATGAAGATCAGATATTTTGCTGGAGAAGGATAACTACTGTGCAGCTGAATTACACAAAGAGCTAATTGTATGTTGCTCTTATTGCACCTTCTTCATTTGAACCTTCTCATCCATTGCAGCCTGGCACTGAACTTGTATTCAGCATCCATGGCTTTTCTTCTCTTCATTGTTAGGTACCTCCATATGGAAGTGTCCTGTTCTGGTGAGCAGCAGTACGCACACCGCCTCCTGGCTCCAGGGAAAGAGTGTTATGGAATCACATTCCTTCCAGCAGGCACGAGCACATACTTGCTACTGAGGCCCGTGGAATTAATCCAGATTTACATCAGCAGAACCACTGACTGAATTTGTCTCGGTGTTTTTAAATTTCTCCAATTACTTCCATCTTGCATCACCTGGCCTATCGAGTTACATCTGCTGCAGCTGCATATTACTGCTACTACTATCCTAATTATAGAAGGTACTTTATAAAGTTCAGTGGTTGTGCTGGCTGACTGTGCAATTTTTTCCCCCTCTACACAGCTGACAAAATTGGTGTTCTCCTAGCAAGATACAAATTAAAGCCAATGTTGTCAGTTTTGTGAACATTTTCTTTGCATGCTATTAAAATAATAGTAAAGGATGGAGGCTGGTGGTGTATCTCTACAATTATCATTTAAAAAAAACAATCCAGAAGCCTTGCCTGCTGGTTCTTAGGAGAGCAGCTGTAACACAGAGGATCAGACGTTGGACTTTGCTGCAACATACAGATTTTAATTGAAAAGAGGAAAAGTTTGAAGAGGAACTTGATCTGAATTCAGAAATTCAAAAAGGGCACATTCAAAACCTAGGTAATAATAGGCACAGGCAGTCCAGTGGAACAAATCAACTACTTGCTGTAACAGCTTTCACTGATTTTAAGAAATTTATGCAAAGCACAGTAAGGGAAAATCCAGACCTTGACTTGGCCATTAAATAAATCATAAGTTTTTTGTCACAGCAGAAACGTGAAAATTCCCTGGATTTAGAGACTTGACAGTATTTTCCTAAATCCACGCTTACGCAAGGCAACCAGTAAACAACAGTTAGACATGAAATAGCATTATAATGTATTTTATGGCCAACGATAGACTAGAGTATCATTTTCACCAAAAGTTCATGACGTACTTTATGGAATGAGCTACTTCTTATGATGTGCCTTCTTCGTTGCTCCATGAGTGATTATTTTAATATGCTCATCTACTCAGACACCTTTTCTCTCATAACCCATCTCTAAGAAAGCCTTTTTTCTTAACCTGCAAACTGCAAAGGTGCCCAGCTGCACTCCTTCCATTATATTCTCCCTCTTCAGCATGAGGATGGACTTCTGTGTCAGTTTCCTTCTCATACCTGGTCGTGCTAGACGTATCAGAGATATGTAAATGTCATGGCAGTCTCGTTCTTGAGGGATGACCAGCTGGATGACCTGGAAGTTCTTGCAGCGGATCAGCAATGGGCATCCAGTGGCAGTGGTGGCCTGCTTCTCAATGGAGGAAATCTGGCTGTGAAGAACCTGTGTGGGAATTGAAAACAGTTATGCCAAGTGATTCAAATGTTTAGGGAGAAAAATTATTATTCATAATGATGTGCCAGGTATCAGAAAATACCCACAATCCTCTTGTAGTTTTGTTCCTATCTCCAGCCTCAGGCTCAAGCAGCGCTTCATATATCACCTACAGAGAAAGTAGCTCTTGAACCGTTTCAGCTGCTCAAACATTAGCCTGGTCATGCTATCTAAAGCTTTGTGTTTGTTTGCTTTAGTGTAAGCTGACAGTTACCAGAAAAAGAGCTCTTTTCATCTGTCTGTACTGTTAAAAGAAGAGTGAGCATCAATTAGATAAGGCTAAAACGTTGGGGCTCCTCATTGGCAGAATGGTAGTCCTGATACTGCATCAGACAAGACGAAACATTACAGTAACAATCACGAGGGGAATAGTGGGACCAGAAGAGGATAGAATTAATAATTAGTACAAGAATGGACAAAGGGTTCATAATTAAGCTACATAAAAGACTCCCACATCGTATGAAACCAGAGCTATATCTGTACCTATGTATATACACACCCAGAGGCAACAGACCCATCAAAATAGATAACTCAAAACACTACATCAGGAAAAAACCAACCAAACAAAAAACCCACAACCAACCAAAAAAAAAAACCAAAACCAAAACAAAACCCCAAACCAAAACCAACTAAAAAACCAAAATCACTAATCCAGCACAAGCAGTCAGAGAGAGACGCAGGAGCTGGCTGAGTCAACGTAATAATTCACATTTGAAGCATTTATCCTCAATTATACGATAGGAACAACACTGTAGTTTACAGAGGCAGTGAATCACATCTGGTATTCGTACGGTGAAGGTCCTTCTGCTCCCCTTATTGTGTTGCAATATCCAGAATCCATTGACAATTTTCAAAAATGACCAGCCTGGAATTTCACACGCTCTGAAGTTATGAAATCTTCCATATGCACTAATTTACTACGTTTAAACTGTTTTGCACGTTATTTTCAAATTGCCATCAATAAAGTGCCACACACTTACAGCTAACTGAAAAAAAAAAAAAAACCAACAAAAATTCATACCCAGGTTTCTTTACGAGCTTCAGAACCATTCTCCACAAATATGACATGGGTAGCTGTTAAATACAAAGTTCCCAGTGCAGCTTTTCTTGAAGATAAACGATCAAGTAACCGGACATTTTCCACCTACACCAAGAAATGAGAGGAAAAAAAAGAAATAATTAAGCTATGACATAGCCTGCCATAGTGAGATCTCAACATCCACATTTTGTTCACTGCAAACAAATTGCACCGGCCTTGTGTTTGAAGTCCAAAAGGTGACTTGAGCGTTGCTCTGAGAAAATGGAAGAGGGAAACCAAAAAAAGAGCAAAGTTAAAGACGACCCTATCACTCTTACACTGCAATAAATAAAGTCTTGTACCAGTTTCCTGAAAATCAGAATTGGGCACAATAAACACAAAGAAAAGAAAAAAATAAATAAAAGAATCAGCAAGATCAATGTGATTTTCAATAATGCAGTGATTCCAGGTTAGATTGACAGAAACTTCCAAAAATGCTCTCAGAGATGGGATGTAGCCATGTACTGTCAAAACTATGCAAAAGTAATTCCACTGAAATCACACCAGGAACAGAATGATGCCAGCACCTAAGAATTACATGTTTACAATGTGTATTCCAAACACATTTTAAAAATAGGAATAAAGAAATCCTTGAAACCAAAATACGCCAGTTTTGGTAGTAAAATGCTTAAAATCAAACAATTAGTAAAACCAAGACTTGTCCCTCAAGGCCAGTTATAATCTGCTTTAAACAAAAATAAAGCAGCTAGAAAGCATGGATAAAGTCTTTTCCCAGGGCCATCTACTTCAGAGGTCACATATTGGGGCGAGGAGGAATGGAAGAAGCACAGCACTAACCCAGCAAGCATGCAGTAGCAAGCAAAAGAGGAGATATAAAAGAGGCAGGGAGGCTACAAAAGTAGGCAGTGCCCTTCTAAAAGGAACCCACAAACAACAACAATAAAAATAAGGTTTGTCTGGACAAACACGAGGACTTTACTCTGAGGGTGGTGAGACACTGGGACAGGTTGCCCAGAGAAGCTGTGGATGCCCCATCCCTGGAGGGGTTCAAGGCCAGGCTGGATGGGGCTTTGAGCAACCTGGTCTAGTGGGAGGTGTCCCTGCCCATGGCAGGGGGGTAGAACTAGATGATCTTTAGGGTCCCTTCCAATTCTAGCCATTCCATGATTCTATGACTCTGCTGGAGAGGCTCTAATGGCTCATAAGGCAGTCATCACCCCCTCCCGACAAACTGAGGTGGCTTGGGCCAGGACACACAAGCAAAGTAGACATCCACACGGCACAGCAGGGGCTGAGGGAATGAATTTCCAGGCTTCCTGCTCACATCCTCTCCCCATTCATCAATCAGAGCCCTATGACTGAATAATGTTGACAAAGCTCTTGTTTGTTGTTTTTGGGTTGGTTTTGTTTTGTTCCGTTTTAAATACAGAACTACAAATAAAATAAAGGTTGGATCTGAATGAACAGGAACAGTTGCAATAAGAACTATGCAGTAAGTCATATTTCACTAAAGCAATCACAACAGCTGCACTGGGGAGATGGGAGATTCACCCTGTGCTTTATCTCTCAGAGCAGACACGTGCAACTGCTGAGGGAAGAGTATGAGAGGCAAGCGTGTAATGTTGCTCCCTCAGGGTGTTATCCCAGCTTCTAAAAGCAGCAGCTCCAGAGGCTTTCTAAGTTGAGGTGATAGTTTTTACTATCCCCTAACTGCATTTTAATTCCATGAATTCTGTGAAATAACATTTTGAATCTCTGTAACCCATTGGCACCCTCAACACCCTGTGAGAGTGAACTTCACCTTTCAGCTACGCGTCATACAAAAAAGTCCCTTCCTCTTGCTGGTTCTGAACCTGTCACCAACAGCAGGAGCACCACGCACTTGGTGAACGATCTGGTAAGCAGGGAGAGTTGTTCCTTGTTTATTTTCTCTGTGCTGCACAGGCTGTTACAAATGCTTCCCCCCTTTCCTTTCATTCCTAGACCCAACTTTATGTAGTTGTGACCTTTATGGATTCTATTCCAGACAAGCCCTTCCACACTTTTGATTATCCTACAAGAGGTCTGGTTCTTGAAAAGAGGACAAAAGTGCAAACAGAAGTCAAGATTTGGGTGTATGGTAGGTTTGGGTGGTAGAATGGTGATGTTTGCTGATTTGTTCTCTATTCAATTTTGAAAAGTTTTCAAATATTGCTTGCTTTTTTGTCCTCTGCTGAACACAGTGGGGTTGGGTGTTTTTTTTAGAAATAGCAATTGTAACTCCAAGTCATGTCTGCATACATAATTTAAGACCTACTGCCCATGTGTATTATATTTATGGATTAATTTTGTCCATCAGTATCATGAAACATTGCTGCAAGCCCCCACAGCAACCTTTCATTTGTCCTACCCTGAATAATGTCAATACTATCAGTGAATTTTGCCACCTCTGGCATGTCCTCCCCTCCCCGTACTTTTCAAAACATTTTTGAGTTGAACATCACAGGCTCTTAACAGCTTCATTGGATCTCTAGGGACGAGCTCCCTCAGCGGCAAAAAAGGATAATGTACTCTTACTATGTGTTTCTTATTTTTTAATTAGTTATTACTGGGAGGCCTGTATGTCTTATCCTATGACACTTTAGTTTATTTAAGAGCCTTTGATGAAGGACATGCTCGAACAAGTTTCGGAAGACCAACTATCGATCAAATGGGTATTATGGAATACCAACTATCTATCAAAGCTTCTATCAAATGGATCACTCTTGTCAATATGTTCAGTTACTTTTAAAAAGAAAAATTAGAGATTCTGGGTTCCTTGATGAAGGCTATGCCGATTCTTCCCCTTTTTATCATACTTATCCATAAATCTAATGATTTAAAAGGGGGCCTAGGGAGAATTGCAGTTCCTGCTAATTTTTTACTTTTTATTGCTGCCACTTTTTTCTGAAATCTCTTACAAGGTTTTTTTTTGGTAACAAATCTCCTGATATGTTTTTGACAGAGAAATATGCCAGAATGGGCATGTCCCTAAATACCTTCCCTACTTTGATCATTGACTAGCCCTGTAGATTTTCTCTCAGGATTTTACGTACTTAAAGACAGCTTGAAAATGGCTTTACAAGTAGTTTTTACCCGGCTGTTCTTCAAAATGTCTTTTGGCCTGCCTTATTTTGTTTATATATTTAACTTTTTTATGCTTTGTTTTCCTTATTTAGGCACAACTTCAACTTGAAGAAAGGCCATTTACTTCTAACAAAAGAAATCCTTTTAATAAGACACATCCTCTTACTCCTTCACTCTGCTGTTTAGCTATGCAAACCTTTTTTTGGCATTTTAAAGCCTTTTTCTGGAAGTCAGCTTGCAGCGAGCTCCCATATTTAAACAATCTTCATGACTCCTATAAACATTTTAAATTTTGGCTCTCTTTCTTTTTAAACAGTTTTCACATTTTTATGTAGTTTCCTCTTAGCAGTTAAACATTGCCATGGGAGACTTTTTCCCCTTTTTTTGCTGTTTCAAGAATACTGCGTCTCAGCACGTTAGTTGCTATCACACAGAGGTTCTAGCTCTATTTTGAACGAGGTCTTTCTCTCACTGTCTGAGGCCAGAACGTAGAATTATTTAGAATTACCTAGAATTACTTTCTGTTTCTTTCAGATAAACAAATAGCCTCCATATAAGCAATCATTTTAAAAAGCTAAAATTTTACCCAGAATCATACACCCCCCCCAGCCATTTACCCAATCTCAATTTGGTAGATGATGTTTCCCACTGTTATTGCATTTCCCGTCTTCACACCCCATTTGATCTTGTTTACGTCATCACGGGCAATGTCACCATTTAGAATCATAGAATCATAGAATGGTTAGGGTTGGAAGGGACCTCAAAGATCATCTAGTTCCAACCCCCCTGCCATG
>JAOXNO010000033.1:72187643-72254831 GCA_028565335.1 Limnodromus scolopaceus
GCCTTCTCTTCTCCAGGCTGAACAGTCCCAGCTCCCTTAGTCTGTCTTCATAGGAGAGGTGCTCCATCCCTCTGATCTGATTTAGATGACTACTGTTTAGTACTACAGTCCCAATACTGTGCTGCAGTGCTGTGGTGCTACAGTTCCACTTTCCCTGTTTAATCTCATAATTTCTATCTGTAGGGACTCTGTGCTTTTGTGACATAGTTAATCTATGAGATCTGTTTACTTCAAGACAGAAAAATCTGCTCTTTGACAGGCATGACTTTACCTGTATTTCCCACAAAATTTGTCACCAATATTAGCCTGTCACATTGAATATTTTTCTTCCACTAAGTTTCTAGCATGCCTGTTAAATCAATATTCTCATTCATAACCAGTCATTTTAATTTCAACACTTTTTTCCCTGACTTCTAATATTTGTACTGAAACATGCACATATTTGGTCCAATTGTCTATGTTTCTTTACTCTGGTTAAGTGGAACTCTAGGCAATTTCTATTCATTTGAGAACATAGAATTTTTTATACTGACAACTTTTTGTGACACAGCATCCAAAATAACATAATTTTTCTGCATTCTAACAAGAGCTTCTCAGTTTTTACGTACTTCAGTGTGGATAAGTACAACTCAGAATGAGCTCTCCTACCAGGGTCAACAAGGAAAAAATACTGTTTGTGAGACGATGCAGTGGACTGAATTTTTAGCTAGCCCTTATATCTGCTGACCTCAAAGAGTACAGTAAGAGTTACTTAAAATTAGTGAGAACCTCAAAATTTGGCTGAATACAAATTAGCATGATTCGTTGATTAACCTTGCCTAGTTCTCACGTGATATAAGTCTATCATTGTAGTGTGAGAAAAATAAAGCAGGTTTACTCATAACTTGCCTCATGACATATCTAACATAATTTCCAAAGGGAAACTTGAGTCTAAACTCTACCTGGATTCAAATCCACAGTTCTGATTTATGGCAAGTGGCATGAAGTGCCTTCAGGAGCAGTAAGGGTCTCTGAGCTCTCAGGAGCTTGATCTAGAAACTCTCTTCATAACCCCTGTGTGGGTTCTCATCTGAGCCCTATCTGTAGTTCTTCTGCCTAGTTTCCAGTTACTCAAACTTTCTGAAAAAGTTTCACCCATGGACAAGGGGAGTAAAAAAAACCCAGTATAATAGAGCTAGCCTCAAACTTTTCTTCTTCTTCTTCTCCATCCTTCCAATCAGGAAAAGAAAGCCAAGTCAAGCAGTGTCTCTAAATGGTCTAGAGGGAATGGGAATATGTTCATTTCCACAAGAGGGGAAAAAACTTTGCAGTAGTGCTTTGGAAGAAGATGAGTTTTTCTATCTAAAAAGTAGCAGCATGCTGAGAAATCAGCATTAATAACAGAAAAAAAATTAATTTCAGAAGTAGACACTGTAGTAATTTGTCTCCTAGTTTTTCTCAATGAGATGCTCCATTTTTTCACTAGAACTACTGTAGAGTTCACTGGAGAACCTAAGAAATCATGTATGTACTGACACACCTCAGGGTAAAGCATTCACACCACACACATGTGCTTTGCCTAAAATGAACAGCTGGTGAGAGAGACCAGATCAGAAAATACCAGGTGAAGAATTAAAGCAAAACCAGCCTGTAAAGCTGAAAGCTGGAAGAGCTCAAGAAGCAAAAAAGAAAGCAACAGCCAAGCCAGTCTGGAGAGGGGCATCTACGTAAAAACTTCAATAATTTATTTGAAGCTGTTGCCCCCGTCATTTATTTTTGCCTGATGACTGTGGTTGTCTAGGCTTAAAGAAAAGACTGCCAAGAGATTTATTTCAATGATTACAACCCCTTACATGGGGATAAATAAAGTTGGCCAGAAACTCTATTTTCAATGCAACACAGATGACAGAAAAAAGGAGGCAAAAATAGAAGTTAAAGGGAATGCAGATTAAGAACAGATGGAAGGCACTTTTTACTCAGAGAATAAACATGACAAATGACTTATGAACAAGGTTGCCAGGAGGTCATTCAATAAAAAAATGTCATATTAGGGAAAAGCATGGGTCAAAGCTTTATTCAGGCACAACTCCCAGTTTCAATGGGACTCCCACCTATAGAAGAATGGCAAAGACATGACCCTGAAAGTGTTCAGAAAAATTGGCGTGCCAAAATGTTTTCCCTAAAAATATTCATGTACCCTAATTTGTTTTCATTTTTAGTACAGATTATTTCTTTAATAAGCTCTGACTGCATGGCCTATTTTTAAATGCTTCTTGAATATGGTACCTTTGTTCTCACTTCTTTACGATGTATCAGTGTCTCCAAACACATGGCAGCGTCATAAAAAAATGCCAAAGTTACTGCTACTTTTTCATGCTGTTTATAACTGCACATGGGAAAGTACCTTCAGATGCAGGATCAGTTTTGGCTGTTAACTCAACACTCGAGCAGGGAAAGGAGAGAGAAGCAAAGCTGTGGAGCAGATTGGTCAGATTGGGAAAAATTATGCCTCGAAGCAAAACTTCAGTCCCACGCCTTTCCACATCGCTCTGCTTCCTGACCCAACACCCCATCCTGTCCAGCAGGGAGATGCTATCTGACACAAAACAGTCTCTGCTGTAGGATTTTCAAATAAAACCAAGTCCTGAATCAAGAAAGGCCATCTGAAAGGGTTTTACTCTCACCACACAGGTTTTCGGTCTGTGTGTTTGCTTCCCGTCTATTAGCTAAACCTGAAGTAGAAGACACTTGAACTGACAGTTCTGCCACAGTAATCACCGAGCTGCCCACTGCAATTATCACTGTGCACCTGGAAGGAGAACACAAGAGGAAAAACCTATCTGGCAGCCAAGAACAAAATAGGTCTGCTCCCATCTACCCCCAAGTGCTCCCCGCTCCTTTAGGAAGAACCTTTACTAATTCCTCTAATTTCTTACCACAAAACAAGGAAGAAAAGCCAGAAAACCCTCCCAGCCAGGAGAAAGCTGCTAATTAAAAGTGAGCAGAGAATGTCCTAGCTCAGGCTACAAACTCAGGAGCTTCTCAGTTTGGGAGCCATTTAGAATTCATTGCTTTACAAAAAAGCTTGTCAAAGCAAGTTGCAGGTAAAAGCTGAACAAGTACCCTGACATTCGACTGGTCTAGTGGGAGGTGTGCCTGCCCATGGGATGATCTTTAAGGTGCCTTCCAGCCTAAATTTTTCTATGATTCCATGATTCTGTGACTGTACAAAGGAGTCTCATTGATTCTTCAAGGGTAAAGAGAGACTGCTTTCACAGCTGTGCTGTTGAAAAGGTTGACCCAAAGCCAAGGAATGGGGCCGGTTAGGTTAGTGGCATGCAGTTAGAAGGGCTTCTCCGTGCTCTTCCAGGACTTCACCTTCCCTTGGGCTCCTAGACTGCCCAGGGTTCTGCTGCCTTCCCTACTCACCTTGGGATGTTACACATGCGAGTAAAAGCAAGAAGAAACCGAATCCTGGGACTTAGTGACAAGACTCTGAGTTCGTTCAGCACTGCAGGCACGCAAAAGCGAAGGGAAGAGCTTGTGCAAGCCAAAAGCCTGAGCCTAATGAGAAAAAAGGAGCACAGCTGGTATGGTTTGAGGCCAAGTGGAATATTTGAGCTTTCCTCACCCTGGTTGACCCCAGCTATCCATGTGTTTAGCATAATTCCTGAGGGTGAAAAACTACAGCATGCCAAAGACCCAATGCTCTTACAATTTTTTTCACACAAGGATAGTATAGTGTTGTACTCGTTAAACAAAATATACAATAAGTGATCTTTTTGCATAATCTTGGAACAAGAATAAAGGAAAACTGAATTGCCAATTGATGCTGCCATTTAATGTGGTTTCTATTCTATTTCATAAGAATCACGAAAACTGTAGCTGATCCATGTAACTTTTTTGTATTCCCATCTCTGAAAATATTTCCCAAGTGCAGTAAAATAATGCACAATCAGTCTGTAACACAGAGTCAGACGGTTGCATATGTCAAAAGAATCAACCAAGCCAAAAAACATCACAGTCATTAAATTTAAGTTAAGACACCTTAAGCTCTGTATTGTAAAAAGTTTCCTCGGGGCAAACCTGACAGGGTGGAGGAAAATATTGAAGAAAAATCTGACCCAGTCTAATTTACTAAAGGATAAAGTGAAACAGGAATACTGGAAAAGAGCTGAAAAAAATTACAAGGAATGACTCGCAATGTTAGCAAGACAGTGAACAAATTACCTAACAATTTGGCTCAACAACCCACTATTGTCCACTAAGATCTATAAAAAAGTGGGAGGTCAGTACCATATTATCAGATACAGTGGAGTAGCAGTGGTTTAATGGATGCAGTGAACAGTAACTTACTACAAGTGCACATAACATTGCAATACAGTGTCACCATTGCAACACAAAGCTCTTCCATAATGTGTTTCCTCTCAGTCCATACTAGATCCCGTTTATCTAGAAAAGGAGAAGAGAGCAACTGAGGAATTTCCTCAGTTTTTTGTGTGTTCTATTTTAAAGCATATTGAACAGCTTTAATTTACAGAAAAAAAGTGCTTCCTCAAGTCAGTAAATCTTAGTACATTTCCCAAAATTATTTAGATTTAGTCCTGAAAAAAAAATACATAGAAAATTATCATATTGCTTACAGCAGTAAGCTGGAGTAGCCTGAAATTATCCCACATATTTCTATGTCCCTATTCAAGGGACATTGAAAAGAAATGTACACTTAAATTTCTCCGTTTGGTACAGGCTGCTCCATTGCCTGGGCAAAAGGATGCCCTGCTGAGCAGTCTATTTTGGAGCAGCAGCACCAGGCGGTTTCAGCTGTGCAGGCCACAAGAGGTTTGCATTCAAGATGGATTTGCAGGACTCCCTTTTCTCGTGGTAGGGATCTGGCTTTCTCAGCAGAGTACACCTGCACACCAGGAAGTGTCCGGGTGCATTTTCTGTCTGCAAACAGACCATTCCTTTAGCCTACAGACACTGACAGATCAAACACCACCCACTCGAGTCCATTAACAGCAGGCTTAGAGATTCCAGCCCAGACCACTCCAAAGCCAGACTTCCCAGATCCTCTGCTCCAACCTCAGTCTCCTACTATGCATAAACAGAAATCAAAGAGTGCCCTGCAGGCATGCTGTCCTAATGATTTTCAGCACCATTTTTTAACTGCAACAAGTTTGAGAGTTACTGGCTTATACACAGATACCAAGAGAGCAAATTAAAATATGTGGCTATCCATGTTTTTTAGAGCTCGTTTTATGACTTTATCCAGCTGCTTCTTTATTGAGGGTCACATGATTGAAAATATGAAAGCCTGGCATAGAAAATCTAAAGGAGGTCTGCCAATTCCAGAATTATGAAAATATTTACATTATTATGGACTTAACAGAGCAACCTAAATCTATAAAGAATAAATACAAAACTAGAAATCTAAAGGCAAATTACCTTTCCAATTAATACAATGAGTCAGTATACTGATCTCAAAAAGGAGAAAGTGCCTTCCCACTGACACAATGTGGGAAAAACAAGGTATTTAGGGAAAGGCTTGATTTAAAAAAAACCAAAACAAACTAGCACCAAAACCCAGCATTACAACCAAAACAGAAATAAAGTGCATATTGGAAACAGGCATCTGTATGAAAATCAAGTTTCAAAACTGAAAAAGCATTCAGAATAGAAGGGCCCTAGTGCTAAGGGTAACGTAAAATAATGAAAACCAAGTGAAAATAGAACAAAAAACATAGAAGCCAAAATTCTAGATCTTGAGTCTTTTCAAGCCAGAGCAATTCTTTCATTGCCTTAAATGACCTTTGAATTAGGACCAGCGGCTCCATCAGTGTTCATGCTTCAGGACATAGATTTGGAAGTGTTCTGCCAGATGGATCATGCTTTCCCTCACTTCCCTTTACATCTCCTGTTAGTTAGTATTCCAAATAAGATGTTTTGGTTACAAAATCAGAAGCACCACTAGTCTGATCGAGTAAAACAGCTCCTGTGGTCACTTGGTAAGTCATTCACCTCACAAAGGTCAGTATGCTCCTGGGCTCACTGAAGATTAGATATAACCAGTAAACATTGAATTTTTGGGCCTAACTCTAGGTGGACCTGCTTTGGCAGGGGGGTTGGACTAGATGATCTCCAGAGGTCCCGTCCAACCCCGTATCATTCTGTGATTCTGTACCTAGCTGTTATTTAAATGGTCAGCTATCCTACAGACTCTTACTACTACACAAGCACAGAGTTTTGAGATGATGAATACATGGCACGTTTTAACCTGTTCCACTTGACACTTCCAATGAGATGACCAAAGACTAAGAACAGAGAGAGGGATGAAGAGGATCAAAAGCAATTTTCTGTTTCTTCACTATATGTTCAAGAGAATGTATATTAATAAATCAGTATTAAAAATATGACTCACATTACACAAGTGAGAAAATAGATCTAAGTAGTGAACAGATGAAGCTGATTATTACAACAGAAAATGAAAAAAAGATATTAATACCATCTAAGTTTCAGTACCTTATTTAGGTATCTAAGTTAGAAGATTATGTACATGAAGAATGAAGGGTCCATGGAGACTGTGAGTCTCGTCTAATGGGATTCTGGAAATTCCTTTGAGTGTGTCCATGGAGCCTCTGTTCTTACGTTATGCACCTAATGCTAAATAGTAAAAATCTTGTTCCATAAGTAGTGATGCCCAAAAGGAAAAAACAAACAGGAGAAAAAAAACAGAGCAAGCTTCAGCCAAATAAGCAGAAAAAGTATAATTTTTGCTTAAATGGCACTCCAAAGTTTTAGTTTTAGTCTTCTGTAACAAACAAGTTACTTGAAAAACCACAGTGGCATACCATCATTTAGATTATATTTTACTATGTTGCCAATAGAAAAATCGTAACCTACTTCAACAAAATAGGGTTTTTATGGATCATGTGGCAGTTTTACCTGTGCCATGTACTCCAAACTCAAAGAAAAGGGAGAAAAGCGTGATAATTTTGTGAAAATTTGAAATTTCAGCAACAGCATGTATGTTTTTTTTCTACTGCCTCATCAGAATAACACTGTTGGGCCAAACATGTCTGCAATACAAATACATTTTGCATAGATAACAAAATCAGGGAAAGAGAATGGCACAGGAGACTTCATGACTGTGGTGTGGTGTGCTCCTGTGCTGAATCTGCCAAGGTTGGTGGTTTGGCTCCTTGCCCCAAGCAATATACATCTAGTGCCTGTGTGGCAAATAGAAATAGCCAGTGCCTTGGATTGCCCTAACTTAGTTTTTTCTTACATCTCCAGAATGTCCCTTTTGGTGGAAGACCTTCAATCTGATACAGTAAATCTAAAATCTATCTAAGTTGGAGGCATTTCCAGGGCAATTGCAATGAATGTAATATTTTATTTATTCACATTAAAATCCCAGCAAAGTAAAAGATGGGTGCAACTAATGGAAAACGAAGTAACTATTGATGAAAACCTCTTCTGTTTCAGTATTAAAAAGTCACGACTTCCAAAATTCTTCACTTTGGATGAATATTTTTTGCCTGTTTAAAAGCAGCAACACTTCATTTTGAAAACTTCAATGCAACATTTCACAACTTGATATTTCATCTGCTCTCCCCTACTTTGGTAGACTTCCATCCCTTTGACAGCTCTCCCTGAGGGCTGGCACCCTGAAAACCCTGTGTACCCTGAAGCTCATAATTGAGATTTCAAACTTCAACCTCCAGAGGTTCTCCGTCTAGAAAGGGGAAAAAAAAAAATATTTTTTTGGAAGGGTTGGGGATGGGGAAGCTTTCTTCTTCTGAAGCCTTCTTCATCTCTATCACATGGAGACTAAATTATTGTCATAACAATGAACAAGCCTGAAATACCTGAGTTTCCAGGTTCCTAGGTTTCACAGGGTGAACATAAGTTCTCAAGTTCACAGCCAAATGCAAGTCTCACAGAACTTTGAGACATGCTGGCTGGTGCAGACTGTGAGAGCAGCAGGACATTGACTACAGACTCAGGAACCAAGAGCTAGCTATGGTTAGGTCTGCAGAAGAAGAACTGACCTAGGACTGTGGAGCTCAGAAATCCCAAAGTCTCCAGTTTCACTGCTGACTTGAAGGAAGGACAATTCTCAGTAATCTCCTGGGTAGACAGCCAGGAAAACAGGCACATTTTCATCAGAACCCTGCTGATGCTTTCACAGAACTTCAGCAACAACAATAGCCTTCTGCGATTCATTTTGGTCTGGTAAATAGGAACATGTCAATTTAAAATTATTTAATTGAAAAGTTCCTGGTAACGAAAAATGAAATTATGAGAGTTGAAGAATGGAAAGAGGGTGGAGTCCAACACAAACACTCCAAAAGAAGGAAAACAGCAACACTACAACCTGACAAGCCTGGAAAAAAGAAATAAAACATCCAAATCAGTGAACAAAAAAAAAGGGAAATACTGCTCAGGGAATTAAAAAGCAGCCAAAATCTTCCAATACAACAACACAAAGTCTGGTATTCACATATATACAGTGGGAATGAGCCATGCTAAACCCATGATGTGGGGGAGGAGGAAATCCAAGACCCGAAGAGCAATTCTGGCTCTGTGATTCACTGAAATTACACTGCAATATGTCTTTTTAGCAGGAGTTAGTTTAATTTTACTAATAATGAGATTATCTTGAAACCCGCCCAAATCAAAGACAGCTCTGGATCTTCTCCAATCCCAAAAAGACATATTAAGTGACTTAAATGATAAAGATGATGAAAAAACAGCCTGAGATGAACAATGCCTACCTGGAAGGCAGTCAGATTAGCTATGAAAACAAGATATATGAGTGACGTAAACTGTAAATATCAAGTGTGTGGTCCATACTGTAATCAGGCTGTGGTTCTGACACCCAGTCAAATATAGCTGACGTTAAAAAGTCCACAATTCCCTGAGGTGGGTTAGGAAAAAACCCACCCTTGAGTTGGAATTTCATTAAAGGGGTATCATGAGTGCACAATAACCATGATTTGCCTGACCTTTTGACCATTTTCTGACTAAATCTTTTGAGAATAACGGCTGTTACAAGTTTTTGTTTAAATCTAAACTGACATTAATAAGCAGGTCCCTTGATGACTCTAATTCAAAACAACTATTTTAGGAGCAAATTCCAAACTGAGGTTTTAAATCCAGTCCCACATCACCTAGTTATCCTCTGCAGTTCCTATTTTAATTTTATCCACCTCCAGTCTTGAATGCCAAACCACAGAATGCTTTTCAGCATGGTATATTACAAAGCTCATTTGCATTAAATTTATCATTTGTGCTCAAAGTTCCACAGTACAAAAATGGAATAAATGGAACACAAAGAAAACTAAATCGCTTTCTAAATAGGGAAGATTTATTAAGAAGAAAAAAACCTATAATGCACAAAATCAGAGTCAAAAGCGTCCAGAATTAGTGTAGATGTTTTAATGCATCACTTTGAGTACAAGCAGTCAAGTAGAATGACATGTTTGAAGTCATTCAACGTCACCGGCCCCAGAATAGGTTAAGCATTTCCTAACTGTGATGTAAAGTGAGACAAGAGTTATGGAATCAGAAAGCACCAGCTGAGCTGTAAGGTGCACTGCTGCAGGCTGTGTGCTTAGAGGAAAGAACAGAAACCACCTCTGCACAACACTTGAAAAGCAGAAAATCAACTTGGCACTTAGAAGAGGTTGCAGTAATGTGTCTACCGTAAGCTGATGACTCAAAACACCAATAAAGGGCAAGGGCCATGCCAGCCTCACCTTCTCTACCTTTCCTAAGTAGCAAACTAAATAAAAGTTTATCTGGGAAACAGCCAGCCCCCATCCCCAGGTGGCTCTGGTACTGCCTCAGGACTGCTGCCACCTTCCTGTGTCACTGAAGTAAAATCAAACTTTTCCAAAAGGAGTTGTAGCCTGAAAATGGAGTACTTAACTGTAACAGCACCTTTTATTCCAACAGAAGGCACAGAGAGAGCAATGGTAGAAATGCCATCTTAGCTTAAAAAAAGGTGGGGATCCAGCAACCAAGAACATGTAGCTGGAGAGTAAATATTAGGCGTGCTGGTCTCAATCTCGCCATTGGCCTAGATGAGTATGGGGACAAATATTTTGCCATTTACATGTGTCATATATGAAGTGGATGAAAATGATATGGGTTTCCTGATAGAGACTTTGGGAAAACTGACATGTGTTATAAAACTTTTTGAATGAAGAACAAGAACTAGGGAAAGGAAAATAGATGGAAAAGAAAAGGAAAGACAACTCATCTACACATGCTGGAAATTTGTTTTGGAAAGTAATACATCTGGTAGAAAGATTTGTCATTATCATGAGAAATGGCAGCGTATCTTAAATTCTGCCTGAGAAAGGGATCATTGAAAGGAAATACCTTGCCATAACATCACAAAAATGAAAGCACTCAAGCCATCCCAAGTATTGTGTTAACAAGAGATACTGAGCCAAATGAATTTCTGGGCTAACTGCACTGAGGACAGCTGTTACACCAGGGATAAATCTGATGTGTTCTTTATGATAAGAAGGGCATTCAGGAAGACTGCTGCCAGTATGCAAAGACAAATGATAGGGAACAGTGGTAAATAAAATCAAGTAACCAATTAGCAACAGTGCACGAAGTTTCCCTATGAAGTAAACATATTTGCAGAGGTCTTTTTCTGTCAACCTGTCCATGGCCAGAAATATCTCTACATGTTAGCATTGCCTATTCATTTCCTATGACTGTTATGAGCAGTTTGTCACATTTTGGGTTTTGACAGTTTTAACGGGAGTTCTATATTATCCCATTTAGCAACGAGTGATTCTGAGCAATTCTTTAAATGTGCTCAAATTATAGCCTTCTTACGTAGGATAACATTTACTTTGTGAAAACATCATCACTGCATATGTATAAGCACACACCAATCATACGCTGTGCATTCTACCAATAGTATAATGATAGCACAATAGCATTCGGTACATAAAATAGTGTGTTACGGACTTGGCTATCCAGAAGGTCCAGGGAAGGTCCAGAAGGTTTAGGGAACCAAAATTCAGAAAAATTTTCTAAGGATGGCATTTATCTTGATTTTCCATTTGGCTGGGTTTGCAAATCAAGGAAAGTGTCATTATTCTGAGATTAATACCTTTAAAGAGTAGGGCATTTGCTTGCCAAATTTCTCTCAGGGTGTAACTGGGTGGGGTGAGGAAATGTGACACCAGAGACCACCACACGGTAGAGTGAGAATATCCCTACATTCACATAGCTTTCCCTTACCTATTTTTACATTGCTGGCATTGGAAATCACTTAATATTAAATTCAAATTTATCAAAACAAATTCAGTAAAAACCAAATTCAGTAAAAACAAAACCCCCCAACACTGGTCTGGTGGCTGATACACTGACTCATCAGGGTATTTAGGAGTAACTGGAGATGGAGTATTTCAATACCTACTCATGTTGAATGTTCTAGATTTTCTATATGTAAGGAATTTTAAAGTATTTTTGTATCACTTGCCCCTTTAAATCACGCCTTCTAAACTGCTGTATTATATTAGAGAGATCACTTGCAGCATAGCTACAGTGTAAGGGAATGCCAGGAACCAAGACTGCAGAATCACCTTGCACTGAGTAAGATTTTCAGTGTCTTGAGTCATCAGTGCAGCGCCTTCTCACAGCTCTCGGGTACAGAAATGGGATTTACGTATGCATAGTAACCTTTTAAGGACTTGCTTGTTGAAAAGCTAACAGATCAGCTGCCATTGCTGGCAATGGGGACTTGCCTGGGCCTTCCATTCACAGCAAATATAACCATTTCTTTTTAAGATTTTTTTTCTACCCTTATTAATTTGTTTTCACTATTTTCCTTGTTCATGCTTTCAGCATTCTTCAGCTGAAAGGTCAGAAACATCTGTTCAGACAACTTTCATTGATCGTTTCCTACCTGTGGTAGGATACATTCTTACTATTCTGATATTCTTCCTTTCCACAAGAGCAGTTAACGGATCATGAAATGAGATGAGAGAAAAGGCAGTTGTTATAAATGCCAATCTTCTTAATATATCAGCAGCTTAGCACCTAGAGGCTTAAAAATCTACGTTAAGTGTGAAGAGGCCCTAGTCTAAAATTCATGCCATCATACTAGATAATGATAATAAACAAATAGGCACAAATCAAAAACAAATAACTTCTTAATTGCAAGAGTTTGGGCACATAAATAAATAAATAACATGAAAACATATTCCACCCCGACTTCAAATTAACATATTGCTTAGGTTCATTGTTTATGGTTATTTTTAATATACATTTTCTGCATATCAAAACTTTGTCCTGTTTTTCAGAGCAAGACGACAATTTTGTTAACAAATACAGGCCTCATGCTTAGAAAGATGTAGAAAAAGAATGATTACACTGGTCAAATGTCGGTATACAAATACAAACAAATTCAGCACCAGGTCTGACATACTGGGGTAAACTAAAGGCATCTGAAAAGCCGATAGCACACCTCTCATTTCGGATACCTACAACTCACGGAGAGCATCTCTGTTAATAGGAAGGACTGAGTAAAAGGCAAATAAAATGCCCCCTAAATCCTCAGCCGCCGTCGCAAACCAACGCGTTCACCTCTAGATGTATTTGAGCGGATTTCATAGCAAACTGGCTTAAAGAAAAAACCCAAAACCCTCACAGCAGCTCCAAAGCAGGCAGAGGATTGGTGAGCACAGCTCAGGCCCTGGGAGGTGGGCAGGGAAGGCAGCGGGGATGGATGGGGGCTGGATGCATGCTGCGGGGATGAATGGGTGCTTTGGGGAGGGATGGCGGCTGCTGGGATGGATGGGGGCTGCGGGGAGGGATGCTGCGGAGAACGAGGGCTCCGGGCCACCTCTCCCCATCGCCCGCCGGGACCCACCTTGGGCATCCGGATGTGCTCCATGGCGGCAGCTCCTCATCCACCTCCCGCAGCCGGCAGAGGCAGCCCTACGCACCTGGCTTCTCTCCTATTTTCTCCTGCCAGCCCTGCTTTAAAAAAAACAAATATTTTTTTTTTTAATTTTTTTTTTTCCTCGTATTTTTCCGGCGCAGGTAGGAAGGAAAAAGGGAGGATTTATTCAAAGCGGATAAGGTGCCGGTGTTTCCCTCCTGGCTGGCTCCACCTCCTCGGCCGCTGCCATGCTGCCCGCCGGCGGGGATGCTCCGCGACCGCCCCGCCGGGACCACGCTCCCCGCCGGTGGCTCGTCCCCCTCTCCCCCGGGCGACCAAAGGCACGGCCCGGGGGCGGCTCTGCGGCGGTTTGCGGCCTTATCTACACTTACATCGCTCTGTCCTTTCTTTCAGGAAAGATAAGATCAGAAAGA
Source organism: Limnodromus scolopaceus (assembly GCA_028565335.1). NCBI lineage: Eukaryota > Metazoa > Chordata > Aves > Charadriiformes > Scolopacidae > Limnodromus > Limnodromus scolopaceus. The sequence continues at coordinate 72,200,973 of JAOXNO010000033.1, forward strand.
TAAAGGGAGCTCTGTCTGAGATGGCCTCCCCCTATTTTTTTTCTGGTTCCCTGGCCCAGCGGGTGCTGCATCTCCAAGACAAAAGCTGCCCTTACTGAAACTGAAGCACTGAATTCTGTTTATCTCAAGCTCTGAGAGTCTGTCTTTCTGTAATTCGGGGTGTTGCTGCATCCTCAGATTTGCAGGAGGGGAGACGTTTTGTGACATGCAATTTTCAGACTTAGGTCTGAAACCATCCTATTTCCCTTGTTTGGTCCACGAGATGTGGGACCTCTCCAAGCAAAAAGAAATGCTACAGAGCTGGTTTCCCCAGCTTGCCTGCACACAGATGAAGAACAGGTATTTCTACCCATCTTTGAATCACTATCATATTCTGAGCAAAAAGAGAAACTTCCCAGTGTTTATGCCAATGTGCAAATGACCAGAGATGCTAATATATTATTTCTGATAAACCACAGCCTTTGAGGCTTCTAAAATGCCCAGGTGTTCTGCATTAATCAATGTATTCCAGTGACTCTTTAGAAATGGGGGCCAGCCTCGTCAAGGGATAAGAAACAAATGTGGAGATCTGTCAAACCTCACAAAGGCCATGGCAAGAGCAGCAGAAGCTCCCTATGTATCCTTCTCTTGCCTGCAGAAAACAGAGCAAGCTTGACCTATTTGGTGAAAGCCAAAAAACGGGCTGAAAATAAGACAGGGCCACCAAAAAATGTGAATGCATTTTATCCCAAGGGAAAGGGAAGAACAGGTATAGCTGCACCGGCTCCAGTCCTGCCAATGCTGTTCCAGTCCTGCTGCTTTCTTGCTAAGGCAATGGCCAGATCGTTCAGCATCATGAGGTTTATCATGCCAACTCTTTGGTTAGAGGAGACAGAAGCTGTACCATCCTTAGCGGAATATGTGTCATCCCTGGATTTGACTGTTCTTCTTCCTTCCTCCCCTGTTTTAGGCCGTTCCTGCCCTCCTTTCTCTCACAGCCCAACTGCTGTCATCTCGCAGGAGTGGCTGGTATTACCATAATCACAATGACACCATCAACTGGAGGAAAACTCTTCTCTTCTGGGAGTTTTTCATCTTTCCATTTCCCTCTGTTCACTTCAATCTGAAACGAGGGCTGGAGATACCATCTTCTGCTTGAAAATTCACTGGCTGGTGTCCATAAAACTGCATGAATTGTGTGAAGTGTGGACTTCACAAGACTCTTGATCGGTGGCATATTTTGTTCTCTATTTTAGGCCAGAGCTATCAGAATCAATTAAGAATTAACCAACCATGAAATATGTTTCCTTTGTAGTTATGGCTGATGAGATTCACTGCATACATTATCATCTTCTGGCATTTGCTACTGCCAGTGAGTAAGTCAAGTTGGACGGTTGCACAGCTATCCTTTCAGTCCTCAGAGATATTTACTTTTTCTCTGGTACATCTTGTGACTCATTACAGCCAAGTTCAAGGCCTACTGTTGGTGGCAAGAAGACGCTCAGACTTCAGTGAGAATGTGTTTTATCTCTGCTTCACATTCATCAAGAGCTGCAAAACTAAGCCATGGCTCAGAGGAGATTGTTTATGAAGCAATCAGTTTTTCAGCATCCTGCCAGAGTTTTTGCCTTGTCTTGGGCTGGTAAAATAATTAATGGGCGAGAGCAGCTATAAACAGAACTTGGGTTTAGATAAAAGTTATGCCTACTGTAATTGCCATGGAAAGCTGCAGTAAGCACAACCTTCTGCAAATTCTCTGACATTTTTCATTTGCCTTTTGCACTCGTGGAGACTGCTGTCTCAACAACCCTGGAAATGAAATCCTCTGTCCATAGTAGAGGGTAACAACCAAAAAATAACTCTCCACAGTCCACTGCTCTGATTCAACTAAGATGTAAAGGCAGGAAAGTTAACTTGCCGTCCCTATGGAGGTTCTGACCTATTTGCTGCAACTGCTAACAAAGCTCTTGGTTAATGTCACATGAAGAAGGCCAGTCACTGAAGCCGTAGAAGGACACCAGTGTATTTATTTTCTATACCCATAAACAGTAGAGGCAGCTTTCAGCCTCATCCAGTAAAACCCAAAAGCACAAGTTTCACTTCCAATATGTAAAAATTTCTGTTATATTCAAAGAAGCTGCCTGAACACTCAGACATTTTGCATCTGTTACTACCTACCCAGGCAGGACTGGATTTGAATCATCATGTTGGATCTGGAAGGCTTAATAGACATATTTGTGTTTTATAATTATATTTTACTAGTCTAAAAGTGGTTTCCTGTAGGCTGCATTTTAATATAATCCAAACTCAAAGCATAAATGTATGTACTTGCATTAATACTTATTTTCAAGTGTACTCTACAAGTGGTCATTCAGATTTATAGACATACATTAAATACTACCACATAGGGAAGAAATCAACTTGGAATTGGTGGTATAACAGCTTTGTTGCTGGGACATCTATATCCAGCATGACGGAATCCTCCATCTAAAGAGTCCGGAATGCGGGATGAAGACGTGGTGGTTGGGGCAGCCCATGTTACTCTGGGCTAAAGGCAGACAGTTGTGGTTTGAGTGCAGATCTGGGTTTGCAGATAAGGGATGGAGCAAAAGAACTGCTCAGAGGTTCCAGTGGCATCTCACCAAGGAAACGCTTCAGGACTCTGCGCTGGCAAGAAGTGGTTTATGGGCAACACTTTCTCCTGTGATGCAGCATACAGGCCTTTGTGCATTATTTGTTGAAAACAACAAACCAACAAGCAGGATTACCTGAAAGTCACTTGACGTTTTTATCGGTCTTCTCCAAATGGAAATATCCAGTAAGACCCATAGCAAAGTAGACTTTTTACACTGGAAAAAAAGGGAAACAATACTTTTTTTTAACATAAAGTACAATATATTAATAAATTCTTGAAAACTGTATATCTACACCTGTGATGCACCAAAGAATCATGTAACTTGTAAATTGGTAATTATGACTTAACAATACCCGCACACCATAATAGTATACATTTTAGGCACATCTACTTTGTAGTTTGAAAATTCTTTTCTTTCACCTTTTTTACAGTGATGCTCTACTGTTTAAACCCCTTCATAAGGTAACAAAATTATCATTTCTTGTTTCCTTTTTTCAGGTATTTTTATGCCACTTTTCAACTTATAAAGATTAATGCTTTGGGAACATGCTAGTGGAGATACTATCACAGCCTTTTGAAATACAAATGCCAAACCCCCATAAATTCATGATTTTTTATTTAAGGACAACTTTGGACACTAATATCAGTGGGAGTGGCAGAACCTCCTTGCAAAGTCTATTAGAGGAGCTGTATGACCTAATCCAGAGCAACCTCTCACCTTTTTTAATGACCCAATGTGCGAGAACCCTTGGAAGACCCACAGTACAAGGACGTTTCTGAAGAAACAAGAAGCCTTTTGAAGGTTTTCAGCAAGCCTCTTTCCAACACAAAAGCACATTAAGAGCACATGTCCTTAGCAGGCACCATAGCTTTGCAGTGTTTCAGCTTCTTTCCAGCTGAGCTTTCACTGGTGTCAAGATCTCAGAGAAGAGATGTTCCAGCCCTGCACTACTGGATGTACCTGTAACAGGCTCACAGTGTAGCTGAGCTGAACTAACTGCTGCCAGTGCAGCAAGGTAGAGCACGAGCTTCTTTTTTCTTCTTCTTGCCTTGGCTTCCAGCCCTGCAGCTGCCTCTGCCTATGCTCTGTCTCGGTGTTTATCTTGCCTTGGTGTTTGTAAGCCAAGTGAGCTTCCTGCACCCTTTGCTTCATTTTGACTGTCTAGTTTTTAGTTATTTGACCTATTGGAGCAGGTTCAGAGGAAGCCACGAAGATGCTCAGAGGGCTGGAGCCCCTCTGCTATGAGGACAGGCTGAGAGAGTTGAGGTTGTTCAGCCTGGAGAAGAGAAAGGCTCCAGGGAGACCTTATAGCCCCTTTCAGTCCCTAAAGGAGCTACAGGAGAGATGGGGAAGGGCTCTTTATCAGCGAGTGGAGTGACAGGATGAGGGGAAATGGTTTTAAAATGACAGAGAGTAGATTTGGATTAGATATTAGGAAGTAATTCTTTCCTGTGAGGGTGGTGAGACACTGGAACAGGTTGCCCAGAGAAGTTGTGGATGCCCCATCCCTGGAGGGGTTCAAGGCCAGGCTGGATGGGGCTTTGAGCAACCTGGTCCGGTGGGAGATATCCCCGCCTGTGGCAAGGGTGGTTGGAACTTGATGAACTTTAAGGTCCCTTCCAACCCCAGCCATTCTATGATTCTATTTTTGTGTGACACAGAGGAGGCAAGGGGGCCAGCTGAAAGAGAGCGGTGACAGTGAACCAGGTGAGTTTAAGGGTAAAAGGGGGGAAGTGAAAATTTTGAGAAAACAAACCGTGAGGAGTCGGGCTGGGGGATGCTGAGGTGGGGTAACTTCCCTCACTGGGCAGACGCGGCAGGCACTCATACACTGCAGCATCAAAAATCCTGTTTGCCTGTTACCTAATGCCACTACCGACAGCAGCCAAACAGCCGAGGGTGCGAATGCACATGTGCAGTTTGTAGGTGTCTCGACAGTGTTTACACCTGGGACAATTAGTACCATGGATTCAGACACAGTGTGTCTGTTTGTATTTGTTTCATAACTTTTGAACTTTCTCAAGGAACAGGAAAGTTTCTCGTGGCAAATACACTCGGACATATAAACTTCTCCCCCAGTTAATCTCCCAGGAGCTGCATGTGACAAGGTAACAGATACAGGAGCAGCTTTCACTTTATTGATTAACTCGGCTAACCGTTACCAGATTTGACCTTTTAACACTTCCTTCAAGAATTACTCAAAGCAATTTTGATTTTGCCTTGTTACAAAACATTGTTGCATTGTTATAAAAGCAAATGTATGCAGGAAAGGAAAAAAACAACAGACCTCTCAAAATTGGAATGGTTTTGATCCTGTTCTGCAGATAGATGAACTGGTATGTTTGATATATAATATATGTTACATCATACATGATATCTGGCCAGACACATGACAACTGGCCTGAAATGTGTAGTAGAGAAATAAATCAGATAAAATTCTAGAATGAAACAGGGTAATGTCCAGTTACTCACATGAGGATTCCCCCAGCTGAGGAAACTGGTAATACCTTGGCAAAGTGACAACTGCCTGTTAAATGACAGCATTTCAACACGATTAGAATAGTTAATTCACCTGTTCTGAAAATGCTGCAATTTTCATAACAACACGTTAGGACAATCAGCTGGAGAGTACAGCGTTGGGAGGTCAGCTGTGATATACATGAGCTGGTACGTGTCATGCTACATAGAACAGTCAAAGGGAAGTTTAGCAGTTAAAGGGAGGGGTCTGTTATTACAACAAGGATCACAGGGGGAAAATGTGTTTCTCAATATAGCCAGTACAGAAATAGACTCTTCCACAAGATGACTAAAAGCTCCTAAACTCTTGAAGTAGCGTAAATAGTGCTTGGAGATTTACCTCATTCTGCAAATCTCTATATACAGATATTTCTACCTACACACTTTTGCCAATTACATAGATAGTTAGACAGCTCAATGCAAAGCAATTGCTTCGTCTTGCCCTCTCAGCAGGACACTGCTGTAATGGATGACTATACCGGGAGCTGGGAAATGGGAACATGTAAGAGAGGCCCCTACCTCCCCCCTGCATTAGCTATTCTTGAATATAGTCAAGCAAGTCTGCTCCTAAATTCAATCTCCAGCTATGCACAGAAACTTAGAAGAAAAACTGATTTATTTTTCATTAAAATCTAGAAGAAAAATCTGTTTCTTCTGCTTAAAAATGAGAATTGGACATTTTGCAAGTGGCTTTAACACAGAGTCAGGTATCAGCCATGAGTGACAGTGAGTAACTGAATTCTCTTTGAGAGGAGGTGTTAAGAAGCTGTCCCAGCTCCTAGAGAAGTCATGTAAAGATTCTCCAAATTGTATCATGTGTGATACTCTGTCATCCAGAATCTTAGGCAGGAAATAGTCCCTTAACTGATATTAAAAAACGTTAAAAAAAAAATAATGCAGTTTTATCTTTTCAGACCCTTTCTATTGAAATGTTCAGTCACAGGCTCAGCAGCAAGTTAGGAGAGGAAAATGAGACTACTGAGTTCAAAGCAGACCACAGCTGTGTGTAGTCTGAAGCAGTATTGTTCAATGAAAAATAAAATCACGATAGCAAGGCAGCTTCCAACATTTTCACAAAGAAAATGTTCTTAACTTATGGGACTGTATTAATGGTCTGCCTAGAGCATTTTTCCCAACATGAAGAAAAAGAAATGGACACGGTATATTTGAGTTTAGGGAAAAAAGGACAGAGAAGAAAGAAAAAGTGGATGACAGAGGAAATGTATCCCATGGTCTTTGTATAAGAATTAGCTAAAGCTATGTTTAAAATACTGAAGAGTTAGTTTATCTTGAAACTTCCCATTGACCTATGATGATTATAATTCAGCCAAGCGAATGTGGCCTTTTCAGTGATGAGATTTATGCATGAGTTTGTGATGGCAGAAAATTATTTTCCATTACTTTCAAATTTTACAGAAGCTCCAATGCTGTATGTAGGGAAATGAAAAAATGGCATTTGTTTCCCAAAAATACATAATAAAAGCTTCTCTGAAATTCTGCTTCATATCCCAAATCCACATCATATGAAAGCATATTTTTTAGACAAATAATTTGTTTCTCTCTGCACTTTAAACAGAAATCTTAAGATTAGGTGTTTTTTAAAAAATAAATAAATAAAGTGCTAAAGCAAAACACAAATCTTTGAATGTCTACGCAGAACAGCTGAAGCTGATGTGATTTCTACCGTCTTACTGACAAGCAGCCATCACATTAAGTGGCCAGAATCAGTTTTGGCTGACTTGTGCCTCTTGAAATCCTTCTGAATTTCAAGGATCACCTTGGCCCCTTATCTACCATAGCATTAAGGAGATAAGCTGACACTGTGAAAGTTGTCAGTGAAACCTCGCTTACTAACCTGCTGCAAAAAGGAGGCTCAGATTACATGATAATCTTTCAGCTACTGACAAGCAATTTAGTTTTTGCGAAACAGCTGATTAAGCAAGGGTGATAGAAACCTCGGTGTTCAGACTGAAAGGATGCTATGATTGAATTCACATGTGCTTTTCCAAAATTTGTCCAGTTTTATACTTGGATTCACTTTGTTTCACTTTCACTTGGTTAGTATTTTTCAGGTTCCATTATGGCTTCTTGGGTTTGGGGGAAAAAATTAAATTTTGGGGCGGGTTCTGAAGAAAGTTTGAACTGCTTCTCACATTCCTAGGCTGAAAACTCTGAGGCTTAGGAAATGTCTTTAACTCCTGAAAGTTTCTCACCCTGTGTAGTATTAGATTTATGTTCTTGATCTCTCTGACAATTATTTTCATTGGCTATGCATGAGGAGACAGTGTTTGACGTAATCTGTTCCCAGAGTGGAATGTCCAGGGTATTGTTCCAACATATTTTGCCCGCTGGTTACAGTCAGAGTGCATGAATTATCATGGCTGAGAGGTCCTCATCTGAGTGGAAAGGATGCAATCTCTAGAAAAACATGTGTGCGAGATGAGATGTATCATTAACTGGGGATAGCTACAGATATCGTTGTACATAACTGTCCACTCTGAGGTTAACGGTTAACTAACTTAATGATTATAGTCAACACATAAAGCATATGTCTACACTGTATTTTTGCTGCATGCCACAACATGAACCACCGAACTGAGCTAGTTGTCACTCGCCAGTTTACATCTCTAATGCTTATCTATGTCTGTACAAGTCTCAGGAGAACCCCTCACATCCTGCTGGCTCAATAGCTATTCCATGGTCTCAGTGGCCACGCAGGGCAGGTCTTTCTATGGCTATGCTTGCCAGCCATCTGCCTCATGCACATTATACATATATTATACATAAGAGCAATACGCCAGGGTCCGGTCCTTCCTGGACCTTCCCCCTGCCTCAGAGATGCTCCTGCTCACTGGGGCTGTTTCCCAAGCCAGGCTATGGCAACAGGCCTGATGCTGTTCGACCATGCCAAAGGGGACCCCAACACATCCAGATCTGATCATCACTCAGAAACTGCTCCTAGTGCAGCTGGAAGAGTCTGCTGAGGAAATACTCCTTAAAGAGCAGAATGTTGGGTCCTGGTCTGGGCTTTGGGTGGAGTCCACTGTGGTCTCCTCAGAGTCAGAAAAGATTTTGCCTCTATAAATCTAGGAATGGGACTGTGTTGTTCTAGCCCAAGTTGACTACTGTGAGGGGCAGAACTTGCAGATATAGAGGTTAATGTCTGAAAGCCTCTATTTCTAGTTATTGCCTTCCCTTCAGCATCAATATACTCCCTTCTCATTGTTTATCTCTGTGGAAGAGGGTGAACATCAGTTTGTAGACCTTCATGACCTGTGACTGCAACTACTACAGTCATGCTTGTTGCTGGCCAGCCAGTTTCCACCATCGTGTGGTCATTGTCGGTGGGATCATCATGGGCAGCTCCTACTACCATTTGGTCAGCACTGGCAGCATCCCCAAGAACACAGCAACTTTCAGTCACCGTCAAAATTCACATCGGGAAAATCACCAGTATTTACATTCTGACCCATGTTGTCCCCATCTGACCAACGCATTTATAGGCTTGTGGTGGTAAGTCTTCTGAAATTTTTAATTTTTCAGAGATAAGTAAGCTGGCACCCTCTTCCCTCTGGGGTACATCAGCATCCAATGAGTCAGCTGCTAGATGCAGCATAGGTCTCCCTGCTACAGCTGGGGTCTCCAGACAGCCCACAAGCTCATGGCCAACTGTCTCTACAACCAAAAGGGAGCATTTATTCCACCACTTTATGCTGGAGGACTCTGAAGAATAAAATAGGTGCTGACAGTCCAAAATTATACCTGTCTACTGCACTTTATCTATCGCTGCTTATTGGTTTCAGACATCCCTTCCCAAGGGGCTGCCCACAGCTGAATGTCAGGGCAGGAGCAGCCTAAGCAGAGTGAATGTCCTTACCCCCTCCATAGTATAAGATGGTACTGCAGAACTTAGTCACAAAATAAAACTTTATGATGTTTGGTGCTTGCAATTGCAATACCTTGGCCAACGTGGCCAGCAAGCACTGTCAGGAATGTAATACCATATTAAATACTAGTGTAGTCAGCAGAATTAAAGAAAGATGGAACCAAACCAGCCAAGTAAAATAAACAAAGGCCTATGTGTTCAATGAACAGAAAAAGGAAAACAAACTTTCTTCTTGAAAGGATTTAACTAAGTGTTACGTCCTATGTGGCTTCCAAACAGCTGTTCTTCACTCTGGGCTGTGGACTGCGTGCTCTGGCATTGCCTCCTCCCCAGCTGGCGTGGGGTTAGGAGCTTGTAGCAAAGCTGTCTGTAGACTCTCAAGGGTCTGAAGAATCTTGTTGTCCCAAGTGGTTGTCCCAAGAGGAAGGCCAACATGAGACAGATTAGGAAACTGAACCTGATGTGCCTTAACCTGCAGGGTCAGCAAACTCACGTGTCTCCTCCCCAATGGCCTTGATCTCTTGCCTTGTCTCCTTCTCTTTGGCTTCTTTGTGAATCTTTGCCATGAGTTACCACACAAATTTTCATGCCATCAGTGTACTCACTGGCAGAGATGGACCATTTCCCTAAGGAAGATGGTCTGCTTCCCTAGGGCCTGCTCCTTTCACTTGAGGTCCTTCCTTCTGTAAATCTATACATGGTGCTGTCTGGATGATTCCATCCCTGCCATGCCAACCAGCAACTGAACAGCAGTCATGAAGCTGCTAGAAGCCATTTTTTCTGCTGGATTGTCAATAATAGAAGGACACTGACAACCTTTGGGTGACCCAGCTTTGGACTCGAGACAAGATGGCGCAGCACTCTGTCCAGCTGGATCTTAAAAGTATCCAGTGTTGGGGAATCCACTGCTTCCCTGAGGAGATTATTCCAATGGCTGATTGTTCTCATTGTGAAAAATTTTCCTCTTGTGTCCAACCGGAATCTCTCCAGGAGTAATTTGTACCTATCACCCATCGTCTTTTCCACATGACTCCTTGTAAAAAGGGAGTCTCCATCTTCTTTGTAGCGACCCTTGAAATGCTGGAACATGGTGATAAGGTCCCCCCTAGGTGATTCTGAGAGGTGGATGTAGCTTCACTGTCTCTGACCACACCTGATGATTGGGGAGAGAGGGAGGAAGAAGAGCAAAAGAAATTGCTAAATTGAAAAGGTAGAAGTAATTTCGTAGACTGGTGTTCAGGAACATATTCCCTGCCTTGTTTCACATCTGTTGAACTTCAAAAAATGTCTGTCTGCAGTGTTCATTACATATTGTCACATGAAAAATAAATTTCAGAGAACATTTTCTCTAAATCTCCAAGTGTATAAGCAGAGCTTCCGTATTGCAATCTCTACGGTCTTAGAAAATATTTATATTTAATTGAATTATTTGAAGTCTTAATCTTACTGTGTATTTTGCAAGACAGAAAGTTCAGCAAGTGTTTGCAGAATCATGCAAGAAAATACTGGAAATCAAGATAACTTTTTCTTTCAGATGTTTTGGCTTTTGGTGTTCTCTTTTCTTGGCAAGTTATCTACTTTTTGTTGGATAAGCCCTTTACTGGTGTATTTCCCAAAGCAAAGGAGCTAATTGATTTCTCTCATATTCTGGCGACTTTTTAAATTTTTGTCCTTAATTCTGTATTTGTGGAAAAGTAGTTATTTTGGTTGGGTGGGTTTTGTTTCTCTTCTCAGTGTAATGCAGAAACGGACAAAAGAAAGGTGATTTACGCAAGAGAAACACAGAGACAAAAAGATATAATCCTGGTACGTGGAATGGTTTGTGGAAGAGCCACAAACCTCAGAAAATATACTTTTAGAATAAAAGCTCCAGATATCCTATGGTTAGACATGTATTTGAAGTGAAACTTGAAAGATCCCAAAGGTCTCTCTTCAGAAGTAAGCTTTTTTAGCATGACAGTAAAAAATTTGTTAAATTTAGAAAGATAAGGAAGCCCTCCACTGATTTGCCTGAGATGTAATTGAATTGATTAAACAGTCCAGAAATGGACTTTTTGGGAAGACATCATGGTTTTGTCAGGTTGTCACTTATTAACATCCAAGTATATTTTTACTGTGGAGAATAATATGTCATTGTCACGTTTTTGTTACCATTTTAATGTAACCATCAAAACATAAGTTTTGGTAACTGATAAGAAAAAGTAAGCAGAAGATACGATCAGCAGGTGCCTAAATGAAACTACACAGTCTTCATTTCTATTGTCTGAATCTGTTTCCATAACTGATATTGGCAAATATATTACAATAGTGTTTCCCAGTTAAAAAACAATGTCAAACAAAGCCCTTGAGGGCTTATTTAAATAGAAATAGGTGATGTGGATTTAGTAGAGTAGAAATCCAAGGTCTGTGTAATTTAGAACCTTGTGTAATTTTCCAGTTGTTAAATCACGTGTGGTTCTCCCTTGCAATAGTGACCTTGGTTAGATTTTGATATGGCAATAACTAGTCATAAAACATAATAAACTCTATGCCCCATCATTTCAATAAAATAAAATATTCACAGTCTACACCGACTTCTATCATAAACTCATTTTTCCAGCATTCATTATATTCATAATTCATCAATCAATTATATTTTCCATATGATCCAACACATCACTATGAGAAACACAAGAGAAAGTAAATTACAAATAAATTACCAAGTAGAAAGTTCCATTTTTTCAGACCTTTGAGAAGTCCACTTGTGGGTGCCAAATTCTTCTCTGTTTTATGCTCTTTGTTGATATATATTGAAGGGATTAGGAATCCTGTCTGTCATCTGGACAGCTTAATGGGTACTCAGAAGCTGTGCAATCAGATTCTTCTTTTCCTAAACGGCTTTTGTACTATTAACTAGAGACAAATTACAGGATTAAGTGATTTCTGAGCCAGTAACCCTCTGCACTGGAAAAGTGTGATAGCTCCTTCTTCACCAAATGAATAGAGGAGTCAAGTTCCAAAAACTTATAAGACTCACTGCTATCACGGCAGAAAAGCCAAAAGCACTAGAAGTCTTCACAAGAAGGCATGCTAAAGAAGCGTGCAATAAAATGTCCACATAGATATACGTAAATCACACTGCCTGAGACCAAGTCCTGCTCCAAAAATTACTGTGGAAAACCAACCTACCAAACCTTCTTGTTCAACAGGTTTGAGCAAGAGCAAGCAAGGAGACATACAGATTTTCTGCTCCAGAGAGGCTGTATCAGAGAGTGTTTCTCGTAATTTCATCCGTAGTTCTCTTCTCACAAGCATACTAAGGCTTTGCATCACCTTGGCAACTGTACATCTTGGCACAGGTGTTTTAAATACTATAAAGACAATGGAAGTATGCCCTGCCCCTACAAAACTCCCACCAAGTTGAAGAGGTCCAAGATTCCACACAAGGAGCTGATTTTACAATGCTGAATTAAACCCAAATTTCTACTTACCGTTTTTTTGACAGATTTCAATGCAAGATTGTTGGAGCCTGGTACACATTACGATTTTTTTTCCCTGGGAATTTACAGCTGTCATATCACTGAAAGGATGGAGAATGCAGTAGTCAGAGATAACCAGTTAGTGTATCAAAAGAATAACAAAGCTGTATTTTGTTTTCCCATTCTGTAAAATGCATTAGCTAGTACTCTGAATGAGGTGTTTGTTGGTTTGGGTTTTTTTTTTAAATTTGCATTTAACTAGGCTGTTTAAGGCACAGGGGCTTTCACATGCTTGTTCTTACTGGCAATGGTGTGAAGTAGCTGCTTTTCCTCTGTGTGACTTTTCTGATCTGTACAACTTGAGACATTCCCAGTTTTTAAGTAGATAAAGCTGGTAAAAAAATACCTATTTTTCAGATGTTTTCTGCCGGCCTTTACTCTCTTGAATATAACCTCTGACATAGAACTAAATAGCAGCTAGTCTCAGACCTCTTTTAAAAAACGTCTTGTTAAGATTAGCCTTATTTTGAGGCTGCGGATGAGAACAGGATGAAGGCTCCTATTCAGCAAAAGGAGTCATAACAAATGCATCAGCGTATTGTTGGGAGGGCATACACCAAAGTCTCTTCCAAGCTGGATTTTTTTTTTTTTTAAAAGACCTATGTGAAGTAGTGCTAAGAATAGAAAGCACGTTTCTGTAATTGTTGCTGGATGATACATTGTATAAGGCAGCTGCAAGTCTTCCCTTCTCCGAACAATCCCACACCCTCATTCACCCTAAACTACTCTTTCCCCATTAATGGAAGATACTGTTTCTTGATTAAGACTCTAATTCTGCAATACTTAGGCAGACTCAAGGGGCTTTAAATGGGAGGTTTAAAGTGGGTTAGCACGTTCCAGGGGGTGTGCAGCACCTTACAAGGCTGAATCCTGAATAAGAGGCACTTCTTCTTTCTTGAATAAGTTTGTGATTAGTACACCTATTCCATAAATCAAAATTTCTGAGTTGGTAGCTTCAGTATTAACATACAGCATTTACCAACTGTACCTTTTTACTAGTAGGTTTTACCTAATACCTCTTACAGCGAGTGCTCAGTGATGGAACCTCATTCTTCAGTCTTTGCAGAACCACAATGAACCCCTCTTTGTATCCTTACAACATGAGAGATGGAGGGGCGCGGGGAGCAATCTTAACTCCTTTGCTTCTATTGCCACTCCAACACCCTTTCCTTTCCAAAAAAAAAAAAGAATGAAAAAAACAAAGGAGAAATGGAATTTATTTTCATTAATTCTTAACTTGCAGTGAATCATTCTATGCCACACTCCGCAGCACCCCACTTTAGGCCCAGGACTTAAGGGGGTGAGTTGGAAAGCTTCTCAAGTACTCAGTGCAGGCTGGAGGATCCATTCAGTGCATCTAAATTACACTGATGCTCAGAGCTATGCTCTGGAGGAGCAGAGAGAGGAAGACTAGCTAAGCTAGAAACCTGGAGTTCTACAGTATGCATGTCCCACGTGCTGTCCCCTGTAGCTTAAAAGAGGAATAACATCCATCCACCTCTGGTGACAATGCTAAATCGCACTCCTATGAAAGTACTCCGATAACAAGCTAGGCAAGACTCAGCATCAAATTCAGCGGGAAGCTGCTCTTGCAAGCTGGAGTGACAGTGACAGTCTGAGCCACTTTTGGATGACCTTCACCACTTCCAGATTTCTCTGAGAGGAGCTGGCTCCCACATTGCGCTGCCAGATCCACCCCCACCCCCATATGTGAGCACCAGTCCCTGCGGACAAGAAGACTGACACAGCTTGTAGAGGCTAACTATTAAAGTGCAGTAACACTTCTGGCTTCTATACCGGGCATGGGAAAGTCCACGCTGAATAGACTGATGTGTTGGAAGTGTGCCTAGCAATACAGAAAGTCCTAAATTTTTGTAGGCTTTCTTACTGTATTCTATTTTTTCAGTATTCTTGATTTTTTGGCAAATTTCTATGTACTCTGGTGGTAGATTTTTCCCACAAAACTGGAGAGCTATAAAAAGTGTAATTGGCAGGAAGTTTACCTGGTGTGATTTTCAGTTTTCCTCACTAATATCTCAAGGCAGTGAATGTGGAGTGTCATAGAATCACAGAATGATACGGGGTTGGAAAGGACCTCTGGAGATCAGCTAGTCCAACCTCCCTGTCAAAGCAGGTCCTCCTAGAGCAGGTTGCACAGGAACGTGTCCAGGCAGGTTTTGAATGTCTCCAGAGACAGAGACTCCACCACCTCCTTAGGCAGCCTCTTCCAGTGCTCTGCCACCCTCAAAGTAAAGAAGTTCCTACTCACATTTAGATGGAACTCCTTATGTTCAAGTTTGTGCCCATTTCCTCCTGTCTTGTCACTGGGCACCACTAAAAAAAGACTGGCCCGATCTCCTTGACACCCACCCTTTAAGTATTTATAAGCATTGATTAGACCCCCCTCAGTCTTCTCCAGACTAAAAAGACCCAAGTCCCTCAGCCTTTCCTCAGCAGAGAGATGCTCCAGGCCCCTAATCATTTTTGTAGTCCTTGTAATGGGATTTACGGAGGGGTGGTGGTGTGTGTGAGAGAGGAGAAAGGGTAAAGCTCTGAAAGATAATTTGGGCCGCTGGGTAGAGGAAGTGAGAGCCTCACCTGAACAACAAGCTGCAACAGAAGCACAACTTCTGCTACAGACCAGGGAATCTGCACACAAGAGATGTAGTAAATGTTTTCGAAGCAGAAAAAGCCACACTACTGTGTGTGGCTAAATTCACATCTACTGTGAATTTAAAGGCTTACTGCAAATTTACACCCAGAGAGTTGGCTGCTGCCCAGGTGTCACAAGACAAGAAAGTGCTGATCTAGTGGGGTGGGCAAACAGCTGGCAGTTGGCAAGGAAATTTTGCCAAATTCTTGGATGCAAGTATTTTTGGTGCTGACATAACGCAGCACTCCTTTTCACTGACAGTGAAATTCAGATTTATGCATTTCAGTGTTATAAGTTATTGACAGTTTGGTATGGGACAGGTTGTTGACTGTCACTAAGGGCAAGTGTTCGGAATTTACCTGTTCGGTACATTCCTGAACCTGAGAGAGTTCAAAATCTAGCCATCAGGCAAGAAGTTACTAGAAGAAACATAGCCACAAAAACGTCTCCTCTACCACTGAACCTCCTGAAATCCTGTCACTCTGGAATGACAGCAGGAATACAGAAGCATCACACTGGACGGCCAAGGTTATAAATGTACAACCTGAACCTGAATTATTCCTTGTGCTCTGAGATGACCATGAAGAAATCCCAGTTTATGGCTTTTTAATACATGGCTGTCAGTGTTACTCTCCTACAAAACAGGCACATTTGTGGCAATTTCCATAAATCTTAATAAACTGTTACAGCACCTTACATACTACTGAGTGTTATACAGCCCTGAGGGCATTTGGCTGGATACTCACCATGTTTCTGCATCTGAGTCCCATTGGCATTCCCAGATTCCAAATTATTCAATACTATTCTTGTAGTTATTCAAACTACAAGACAGGACTGGTACCCCCAAAAAATCCAACCAAAACTAAAAGAGTATAAATTTTCCATGGATTCACCTGATGTTGAAACAGGAACATCTCCAACCATCAGAGCAGTGCAGTTCTGAAATGCTGTCCCAGAGGGATAACTCAGAGCTTTTGTGCTCCAGTGACGAAAAAGCTGCTTATATGAATCTGGTTGCGGTGAGCTGTTGTGTTGTATCAGGTAGCCTGAAGCATCTATCTTGAATGCAGCTTCTCAGTTTTATGAAAATTGCATAAATTCAGTATTTCCTAGGGAAAGGAGAAGTCAGAAGTTATAGGGATAGGGTTGTACCTTTTCTGACCTGTACATCTGCAGATATTTACTAGTGGTACTGCAACAGCTGTCTGACTATAATCTACACCTCAGCCGTTGTCATTAGCTTTTACTCTAGAAATCTGCTATTTTTAAGCAAACTGGACACAACAAAGCTTGGGAGGACTGGAAGGCCTTCAACACCAGGATTAACAGGTCATGCTCCGTATTAGATCTGACAGCGAGCAGCAATGAATCAAATTACACTGCAAAGAATTGCACTTAGACCAGTATAGCCAGTGTCCAACAGTCACTTGCAAGGGTGATAAATTCTATGTCTTATATAGCATTTAGAGCGGGGCTGCTAATCCAAATAGTGTTATAGTGTTGTTATAACTAGTTTAATTCTTTTCTGCCTTGGACGCCTTGCTTCTTTGGGTAGTACTAACACAATCCCTTTTTCTTGCACTATTTCTATTGGGAAATAAATCCAATCCATGTGTGCTCATTCTTATAAAAAGCATACATAAAAAATAAAAATACGAATTGTCTCTAAATCCTTGTGCTCAGGCCTAATGTTTCCCAGGCAATGTTACAAACATAGACAGTGCTCTCCAAAACTACTTTAGTAAATTAAAAATATATCCACGCTTTCAGAAAGACAAAGGACTGAAAGGGACCCTCTGGATCATCATGGTTAGTCCCCAGCTATTGTGAACTACTCCATTATATGATTTTCTTCATCAATAGCGCCATTTCCGTTTTAAGACCAGTTACTTATTTCCCCCCTCTACATCCTACATACACACACACAAAGAATTAGATACTGACTCATATGTCCCAGCCAAAATGTATTCATGGGCTTCTTGTGCCAACATCTTTTGCCAATCTAAACAGTTTCTCTCTCTTCCAGAAACTTACCCTTTGAAATACATGCTGCAATCGTATCTCCTGTCAGCCTTCAATTTGCCAGGATAAAACCTCTCTTTTGGGAGTATTTACACTGCAGATTGCAGTACAGTACGTATACATCACATGGCAGCATTTGATGAGGGCAATCTTCCTGTGACAGCTGGCAGCTCTCTGCGGTCTCTGCATAGATTTCTCCTTGCGGTTTCCATATATTTAGTATGCTTGCTATATGGTGTCTTGTCCATCAGCATTTTAATGAATGTAAAGATCAGCCAAAGAGTAAGAAATTATAATGCATAGATATACACAAATGTATAATGCAAATATACATATATTTTTGCATTTCTGTGCAAGTATAGTCCACTAACCAATTAAAGGGGCTACAACAGTGATTTGATTACTATATGCAAGAAGATGCATGTAAAATATCACAACTAATTTATGTACTAAACCAAGCAAACTTAATTTGGAAGATTAGAAATCAGTGTTGAGAAAGTTAATAATCTCAGCTTTTGTGACTGCAATGCTGAGAAGTCTTTTCCATATTCGCATTTGAAGCCAAAATTCAATGCTTTCTCCCTTATAGAGTGTTTATTTCTCCTGCGTAAGTGGCTACAGTCGTGAAGCAGCTCTGAGGGACACGTTCTTCCCCTTGAGTTCTACCGAGGTCCTTACAAATGTGAAAACGCATCATTAAAGAATGTGCATCTGTTTTGTACTGTCCTAGATAGGAAATGTTCCAAATTAAGCCTTTCCCTCTGCTATTTGAATCACTGGACATATTACCTTTAACATTAGTACAACATAAGTGACAAAACAAATCCTGCAACATTACCAGAATCACGTCCTTTACCTTTTCAGTGCTTGGAACTCTGAACTCAAATGAGCTTCTTCCACTCCCAATCACAGTTTGCATCCAGTAAACATTTTACTCAAGTAAGCTTATTTGGTTAAAACAAGCACACCAAGTTCTCACTAGAGTCTCAGGTCTTGTACTTGTTTCAGAGGCCAGTAGAAACTTAGGAGTTCACCAGAGTTACCAGATTTAAACCTCGGAGCAGATACAGCTCGTCCAGTTTCTCACTGTTCTCTCATGTTGATTAATGAATTCAGTAAGTATTGATTAAAGACAGATTTCTCTCAGTGTATAGAATGGCATTAGTTCCCACCATCCTGAAGGACATGTTACATGTGGGTGGTTAAAGGGGATAAAGTACAAGTATCGATGCTGTGAGAAAAATAAATTCTTCCATCACTTGTTGCTCAGTTAAGCTCACCACATTTTAGGTATCAAAAGAAGAAAAGAATAATAGTGTATGAATCATACTTGTTATTCAAGAAAATTAATAGCAGCATGAAAAAAGGTGGTGCATACAAATCCATCATATGAATAATACCCAAGATTTACTACCACCTTTCTTCTGATGGCTTCAAATAATTTCACAGTGCACATTTTCAATGATCATATCACTTCTCACTGATGAGTAGTAACCGCAGGAGTGAAGCAATTCAACCACTTTGTTGGTGCCTGCTAATACTTCGCTGAGAAGAGGAAGTGCACAAAAAGATCAAAAGCCAAACCCAGTGGCAGTTGCAAGGAGTTATCCAGGTGGTATTTTTCCTTGATGAAACAACTTCAAAAGAGCAAACATTACAAAATATGAAGAGAAATTATGTGCAATATCCAAAACATGTTGCCTTCTTCCTTAACACCTAAAAATTTAGCTTTGTCTCATCAAAAAGTAGCTGCAAACATGTTGTTCTTTTCATCAGCTTCAGAGTACATATACGTATAATGTATATCTATATATAAAGTATACACATGCAAACACAGATGAGTAAAGACATGCACAATGTACCTCATCATAGAATCTGTGGCATCTCTGGAGTCAATTACAAGCCCCAGTTGTAAACATTATTTTCCTTGGGGAATATTTCAGTAATTAATGAATGCTGCTGTTGTGCAGAGATGGAGCAGAGTGTGCTGACATTATGGTTTCCCCAGTGGTATAACCGGGACTGAATGATTCAACTTTCTTCCCACCACGCTAGGCAAAGCTGAACTTAAAAATGTGTCAGTATATATTTATACTCCTCCTCTTCCAAGGGCAGAAGGGCTGTTTAAGTCTTCCACATCTGGCTGCTCTCTCCCACCCTTTTCCTGTGGGAAGTTCTTCTCTCACATCTTCGGCCACAGAGAAGGGGAAGAATAGCTGTGTTGGGGACTACACAGCAACCCAAAGGTCAGTAGAATCTTCCTGGGAAAGCTGATTAAAAGTATCGCTTTACTCTGAAAAGTGATTTTGTAAAAATTTTGGTTGGTTCTCTGAGTGACAGAGACATGCTGAATCACAGGAGCTGACTTTGGAAAGCTGGAGGTTCTGGTAGGTAGGAGCTCTAGGATACAGCATAAAACTCTGCAGAACTAGAACTAGTATGTCTGATGAAAGTCAAAGTAATAGACTATTAATTAATTAAGACCAATGCCATTGATGTAGAATTGCCTTTGGCATTAAAACTAACCATCTGACTGGAACATGTGAGGCAGCTCACATTTCTCACTATGTGTCTACCCTACCCAAGTGGCATGTAGTGCAGAAGTGCCTGACGAAACTCTAAGAGATCCAAGTCTGCATGTCAGGAAAAATCTAACAGCGGTGACACAAACCTCTAGGAATAGTTATCAGAATCTAGAATCAAAGACTTGTTTGTTAAAAGATAACCTGAGTATCTTTACATAGGGGTTCATTCTCAAGTGCGAATTTTTTTTTCAGGAATCCCAGAAGCTCAGTGAGATGGCATCTGTATCTGGTTATATGAGCTTTCTTCATAAATCACAGGCAAGATACTTTCTCTCCCTTTAAACTGAAAGTTTGGACTCTTCAAGACAGCTAGGTGTCTGAGAACACTAGGTCAAACAATCCATGGGCTCTGCTGATGCTGGGAAAGAGGAAAAGTTTATGGTTCAGAAGCTATTCTGAGCCTGCAGAACTGCTAACGATAACGGTACCCCACAGCATCACTTTTGCAGGGCTGTATTTAGAAAGAGGTTCCAGTTTAAGCCTTAGCAGTTCACCTCTGCTGGAACACGTAATTGCTCTCTTCTTGCTTCTCCCCACACCAGATAAACCTCCATGGGCAGGTACTGCTTTTGTGCAGAACTCCATCGAGGAAGGCATATAATGCATATAATGCACATATGCATAAACGATGCATACAGTTTCTGAACTCAACAAGCCCCTCTACGCAGATCAGACTGCAAAACATGCACCTATTCCATGTCTTAAAAAGACTCAAAATCCCCATCCTAATTGAAGAGATTACCTCCTCCACCTCTTTCAGACAAATTAAGGTGTCAGTTTGACACACAGCCCATGTGGAAAAGTAGAAGAGATGAAAAGAAGCCAAGCCTCACAATCCCATAAGGCACAGTTCATTCTTTAAATGTGCCAAAACTCATGTTGTCTGGTTCGGCTTCATCAAGTCTCCTAATATATCTTACAGAGGCAGCTCATGTGATTCATTACGGCTAATCAGACCTTAAGTACTTAAGTAAAATTCCGACCGCAGAAGAGAGTACGCTGAGGCTGTGACCAGCGTCCGTCTCCACCACAGGAGACGGTGGTTAATGTGTAAGCGGCCTATCGATACCTGCAACAAAAAGTATGTTTTCTTTGCCGGTGAGGCTGGGCCCACGTTTCTTGGCGTGTGCGCCTCCTCCTTTCAGAAGTTTCATTGACACGGGCTGGCCTCGGTTGCTCAACGGCTGAGACTTGCCATAGGTTGCTGGTGGTACTTGGTGGTTACCTCAATGTGGTTTGCTGGAAAACAGAAGGTGATTGCAGGGCTCCTGCCACTCCCCCTCACACTCCCCTTGGCACACCCCCCTCAGCTCTCAAATGCCAGCCCTTGCTTTATGCGGCCGAAGAGCAAGCCTTGCCAGGACTCTTTTTTTTTTTTCCCTACTGTTATGGAAAAGCAATAATTCATTTCTGATTCTACATAGCCAAGATCTCTAAAGAAAATAAACCCCCAAACTTGTTGCAAGGACTAAAAATTGTCATCCAGTGCTCATGTAAATATACTTTTAAGTCTTCATACCTTTTTTTTTTCCTGCAGCTGCGTAATGATTTACAGAGATACACAACTTTTCTGTGATTTATTTAAATGTTCTTTTGTTGTTGTTCAATCTAATAAAACACAGTTTTTTTTATTTATTAACACAGATTAAAAATACTTCTTGGCCTTTTTTTTTTTTTTTTTTAACTTTCCAAACTTTCTTCACTCTGTGTTTGTATCTGAAAAGTTTAAAGGACAATCTGTTCTGCATAATAAAAGCTCTTATTTATCTAGTGGCTAAATGTATTCCAAACGTGAGGCTTCTGTTCTGCCAAGTAATTCTGTCATGACCTGGTGGGTATTAACCTGTTTGCAAGGAAGAGTGTCTTCATTTTGATGGCATCTGTATTCCTCACAGAATCACTCACTATGAATAACATTGCCATGAACTAGGCGGAGAAGGGGGAGGAGTAGCCTCAGGCTACAGAGTAGCCTCTTCCCCCCAAAATCAGCAGCCAGCACAGCTCACAAGGACATTAAAAGCTCTACCAAGTACCTTCCTTCAGAAGAAAATTCCCTGAAAACATTATTAACAGAATTAATGTACTTACATCCATAGCTAAGTACCCATAAGCAAACTTTATTTTATAAGGCCTCGTACCTTTGGGAAGAATATGGGGCTGGTTAGAGAAATGTATTTTTTCCCTGTCTTTTCCCTTTGCGCCAACCTGCCTTTCTAGTTTTTTGAACCTTTTTGTGTAACCCATTAATGACCTATAAGCCTGGGCTAATATCCTATATTCTGCTATACACATCAGTTACAATCAGTATCATGAACTGAATCTAAAAGCATGTCAGACTCCAAAAATTAGGAGAGTTCTTAAAAAGTCATCAGGTTTTTCAATGTTAAATTTGATGTTATTTATCTTCAGAGCCTTGTTTTCTGAGTCTCACTTGGATCGAGCTGTATGTTTTCCATTTTTTTATTTGCAAAGAGATTTTATGCCAAACTTAGATTCAAGATGTTAAAGAAAGCATGGTAAGACTTACAATGAGATTGCAGAAGTTAGCAGTACCGGTGCATGTTAAGATGGCAGAGCTCTCAAAATCTCACATATCCAGAGCAGTCTGAAATTCAGACTAAAAAAGAGGGATATCTCTATATGCATCACCTCCAATATATGATGAATTTCTTCTTCAGGTTTATGTATATGTACCGCCACATACATGGGTAACCACCCTATTCATTCTCACTGACTGGCCATTATTTTTTCATACTTTTATCTAGTTATTTGATTTGGTGAAAACCATTAAATAGCAGCAGATTCACTCACTAAGATTGAGAACTGGGGAAATAAAGCTACTTTAATTATGTATTTAAATGGAAAATTACATGTTTAAACTTCAAGACTTTAAGTTTACAACACATGTTCATTAAGTATATTAATACTTATCTCTTCAACATTTCCTCCTGTCAGTACTCAGAACAGAAACATAAAAACCCAACCTAGTGAAAAACAGAAAGGTAAAAGGAATATATTAACAGGGGAAAAGACTATAATTCACAGAATGAGAACCCAGTCCTACATTTCTATAGCATCAACTCAAATAGAAGACTGAAGAGTGGGATTTTTTCACCTCTCTTTTTTAGAGGATGAGCCTTTTCTTTTTTACCTTTGTTTTATACATGTGATAAAAATCTCATTGCTCTATCAGCTAAAGATGGGATGGAGAATGGTCATTTTGTATTTGTGCAGTCACAGTACATACAGTGTAGTAATAACACGCTGGCTAACGGGAAATTTCACAAGATTAATATTGTATCACAGATTTGGCGAGACTAATTAATTCTGTTGTGCTTAATTATTTTAGCATCTGACTTCTGACATGCAATGTAGTATAATCACATAGAGGACTTAGTACAACTTTTATATTTACAAATCCAGTTACTCTAAAACTACCTTTCAATAGCATTCAGAAGATTTTATGCATCACACACATCATTTATTGATATGGATTAGAACATTTAGCCAAAACTGTTGCCAGGCACACATGGCAAGGGCAACAGCAAAAAACTTTCTGATTGACAATGTTTTGATTGAATAGGTTTCCCATCAGTAACATAATTTCTCTGAATAATTGATGTGCACCATGAAAAAAATCTTTGCTGTACTGCTTACATTAATGATGTAGCTAATTCTTAGTAGGCTGATGACACTCCCTACCATGCCTGAAATGTCCAAAAAAGGGAAGATGAGAAATTCTACTGAGACTTTAACAGTAAAAGTAGTTCAATCACATGGGAATAAAACATGAGTGTTTAAGAGGATGGTCCGTGATTTATTCTTCTGCAGGTAAACAGAAAATTGTTCCATCCTCTGAGCAACTTATCTAGTGCTAAGTAACTAAACAGTCGATCCCCAGATACATGTCTGCTCTCTTTATTTTTTTAGGTTGGCCTCAGCATGGTCATGTGAAGTAAGAGACTCACAGTATAAGTGCTGAATCAGAAATATAGATTCTTGGCTTCTTTCAGATTTGCAGTTCTGAAAGAGTTTCCCTGTGGAAGGAGAAAGACAAAACCTAGCCAGGTTAAAGATGGAATTTGATCTACTTTTGAAAAGAGCTATACAACATCCTTGTCTCAACAAGGACAACAAACGTACTTTTGGATATTTCCATAGAGTAGTCCAGGCAGTATCTAACAGCGCGGTGATGGCCGCAGGGATGTCATTCATCTGGACTCATTCTTGTCTGTTTACCTGTAGTCATGGAGATACAAAGCTCCTTGCTGACTCCAAACATGCCCAGGAAGCTTTGGTAAATAAACAAAAAATTCTTGGGCGTGTTTGGAGTCAGCAAGGAGCTCCATGACTCTACTCGTTTCTGATCTGGCTGGTTTGAAGCTGGATTGTGAGTGTGTTTGTGAGGCTGGAGTAACTATTTGCTTTTCGATCAGCGATAAATTGAGTTTGAGCACCTCGAAGTGGGAACCATTCCAAAAGAACATGCACTTTACCTCGTCTGCACAGTCAAAGGACTTTCCATTGAAGCAAAGGAAAGCTGTGGCTGCGCAGGACTACCAGACCTCCCAGAAACACGCCTGCTGAGCTCTGGGACACTGCTGCTTTTTATAAAAGCAGTTACGGAACTGTCAGCATTTCAAAGCCACCACAGTGACCGAAACAGCAGGGTAAAGCCATTTCAGTTGTTAATGGTGCAATGTGGTAGAATTAGGGCTGAGATAATATCTGCCCACTTCTCCTCTTTTAGGTGCTGGCATTTCAAACCCCCATTTATACTGGATGTAAATATCTAAATTCATACCTTACAGGCAGTATTGATAGAGGAAGACACACATATACACATGACTGTTTAAGGTGGCATTTCACAGAGGAAAAAACAAGTCCTTTTGTCTAATAGCTGAAAATTACACTATTAAATATTAATTACGTAACTGTAAGGAATATTGTTCTTCATCATGGAAAGAACTATATTTAAGAGAGACAACTTGCCTGAAGAGCAAATGGCATTTAGACCTCAAAAATGAAAGAAAGGGGAATATATTTAATCTGCAAGTCCTCTACAAAAAAAACCAAAACCAAAACCAAAAACAAAAGAAAAAGATAGAGCTCTAGGGGTGCTGAGAGTGAACCAGGTCTTCATGGACTTTGCCTGGATCCTGGACAGAACACGGCGTTAGACTTTTCAGGAAATCACATGGATGTGGAGTGAGTAGAAGCACTGTAGGGCTGGTAAAAAATCCTGATGAAAATATGTCAGCTTTATTTTTGATGAAATGCAAGCTTAGTAACTAGACTGAACTGAGGACAGCTCGTGATGATGTGTGATCACTGGTCTTTTTCAAATATTATCTGAAGCAAATTTTAAGGCCCCTTCAGAGCAATTTATGTGAGAGTTTACCCCAGCAGTGAAATGTTGGTTACACGTGATCCACTGATTGCACAAGGTCTGCGCATCATAATATACGATTTGTTGGAAAGCTGTGATATAAGCAAAAGAGTCAGGTTTAAAGATGTCACACAAAAATCCAAAGACTTTTTTTTTTTTTTTTGCAAGTCAGCTGTATCTTTAGTTCTGGTGTTGAGGAAACAATTTGCATTTTCTTAAAGACTACAGTAAGGATACGTGTGTGTTTATATGTATATATAATGTATGCATGCACGTGCACAGACACACCATGTAAGTGTATATTTGTATATAATGTATGCATGCACGTGTATGTGTACAGACATTCCAGGTAAGTGTGTATATATACATAATGTATGCATGCACGTGTACAGACACACCATAGAGGTGTGTATGTATATATAACATATGCATGCACGTGTATGT
Source organism: Limnodromus scolopaceus (assembly GCA_028565335.1). Taxonomy (NCBI): domain Eukaryota; kingdom Metazoa; phylum Chordata; class Aves; order Charadriiformes; family Scolopacidae; genus Limnodromus; species Limnodromus scolopaceus. Next base: position 72,226,602 of record JAOXNO010000033.1, read on the forward strand.
GCACACACACGCCATATTCAGTGACAGGCTATGACAGAAAAGAGACCAGCAGACCTACAGCCAAAAAGGTATTCCCAGTGATTTAACGCATTTAAATTATAGCGTTGAAAGGACTTATTTAAGTGGAGTATATTCAGGGGAAAAAGAGATGATGATTTTAAGATTTATTCTGGCTATTCTTAATGTCAGTTATTCTTAGCCTAAGACTATTCTTAGCCTAAGACTATTCTTAGCCCTAAAATGAGGTTTGTTTTTTTTTTTAAGATATCTGGCCCAGGGGAAAGATTTATTGAATTATTTAGGCTGTAGGAGAGCGGGGCACAAAACCTCTCCAACCTGTGGACAAGCGGAGCTGACAGGTCCCAGGCCCCTCGACCGACTATGACAGGGCTGACAGGGAGAGGCAATTTAAGGAGCTGAGCGCCCGAGGCTGAGGGGAGGAGGGGAGGGAAGGGCGGGAAGGGGGTTAGCTGGCCCCGCTCCCCGGGGGGAAGGCCGGCCATGGGGGCTTCCTGAGGGGAGGAGCGCCTCGCCTGAGAGAAACCCGCCGCCGCCTCCGCACCTACCCGCCGCCGCCGCCGCCTCCTCCTCCTCAGCTGAGCCGTGCCTGGGACCCGTAAGTCTGTGAGGAAGGGGGTCCTTTTCCCGCCTTTCGGGACCGGGTGGGCGAGGGGTTGGGAGGGGGGAAGCGACTCTGCTGGGGCTTCTCGCCCGGCTGGGAGGCGGGGGCGAGGGGTTCCCCCCGTGCGCTGCTGGAGGGGCTGGGACCCCCCGTGAGGGAAATGGCGGCAGCTGCCCCTGGTCGCCGTCTCCCTTAAAGGTTTTGAGGTGACGGTGCTCTCCCTGGGATCCCGGCCAGCTCCCTCAAGGAGGGGCTTTCCCTGAAGGTGCCACCCGGGCGGGTTTTGGGGTTTTGGTTGTTTTTGGGGATTTTTTTGACTGGATTTAAAGCGTGCCATGGCCTTTTGAGAAGCTGAGGGAATCGCCCTTCAGTGGTCCCTAGCTGTGGTAAAGCAAGTTTAGGAAGCGTAAGGTTCTTCTTCCCTTCTGCCAACTTTGCACGTTTAAATATAGAAAGTGCGTTTGGAAGTATATGTTGTCCAGTCCATAATGCTACGGGCAGCTGGGGAAAGCTAGTCCAATAAAATAAGATTTAAAATGTAGCGTGCCTGAGGCAGGGGAACAGAATCATTCATTTTCAAATATCGGTTATCGCCACGATGCCATCTGGGTGGCAGGGTGCTGTGGGTCTGCTGCGAGTCTGGCTGAACTCCGTTAAAACGGCCGAAATAGGGTCTTTTTCTAGAGGGGAATGTCACATCCCTTCTGACAGTGAGTGTAGTTTCTGCAGATTGTTATGCTGCTGCCTTAACACATCAGCCCGGCAAAATGATGGGGAAAAAAAAAAAATATGAAAAAACCCCCATTCCACCTGTGAAAGGGACAGAAGCTTCCTCAAGTTTGGCCCCAGCTGTGAAAGGAGGAACTCCTTCAAGCACACCCTGCGCTTCAAGCGTGTTAGTACCTAATGTGTATTTATTTTAAAAGCTTTCAAACGCATTTCTCATTGTGTTCTTCCTAATTGAAGCCAAAATGAACACATCGGGAGGCACTCAGATGTTTCAGAGATGGGGAATGTCAGGGAAGGGATCATGGTGCATAGAACTCGTCTATTTTGAAACAAGCTGATGGTAGTTTGTTTATGTTAGAAAGACAAAATAAAACAAATTCTAGGAAAAGTTCATGTAGACACTGTGCAGGTTCAGTACACAGTGGATCTTGGATTAGAATTTGGATTACACTGTGTAGAAAGTGTTTTGAATTCTGGTCTGTGTTACCTAATGGCATTAAAGCATTGACAGTAAAAAGAAGCATCATTTATATAGAGGCCTATATAAAAACCAAACTTGTTTTTGTTGACATCTATAACGTACTGTATAGTCAGACAGAAAAAGACATAGTGCCTGCCCTTCTCCTGTAAGCAGATGTCGATTGCTGCTGTTGATTCCATTGGACACTATCCCTGTCTGCACTGTGCTTCTAAACCCTGCTGGCTTCTGATGCAGCTTGGGACAGGAATAAAACAACCCCACAGAGACATAAGTAGCTGTAATTATATCTTTTGAAAGGTGCAGTGACTTTTTGTATGAATGACATACATTTTTAGTCTTTTGGCACATGTTCTGATGAAGATTATCCATGCATGGAGTAATCTTCTGTCCAGCTGCTGTTACTAAAATACAACTTCTGATTCCTCAGACTTGGATGAAGGTTGGCATTTCATGAAGTTTTAATGCAACAATGTTTTGATGCTGAAGCTCAGTATGTTGGCTAGTGTGTGTGTGCATAAATGGTCTGACCAAGATTCCTGACCTCAGTAAAAATGTACTCGACAAGATGCATGGATGTGTAGCTGCTCCTAACTTTGTACACACTTATGGATTAAATAAAAATCAGTTTCCACTTTCTTAATAAATTAATGTATTTAGCATATTTTCAACCTGTCTGTATATAATTCTAAGTTTTTTTTTAAGCTTAAGGTTCTAGTTGACAAGATACTTAAGGATGACAATGAATTTGGAATCAATATGTTAAGTTATTGATGCCATTTATTAGCTACTTTATGGGGATATTTGCTATATGAATATATTGGCATAATATGTTGGAAGTGAGCACAAAAAGGCAGGTAAGATAAAAGGAGAATAATAATTTTAAACTTTTTAAAAACTTACTTTTTCACTTTCTAAGTGTTTTGGCAACAATGTATTTTGAAGGAGGAGGCTTCTGTTTGTAAATCAGTGGTTGCAGATGGCTGTTACAGTGACTAAAACCAGACAGAACTCCTGGGTAAGTATGTTGGATACAAGGATCCAGCAGCATAGAATTCCTCTAGGTAGAGATAATTGCAAAAACCCCTTATATCTTAAGTGAAAAGATGTGAAACTTAATTTCCCAAGTGTAGGGACCAGAAATGGGACTGTGGGGAAAACCCACACATCAGATTAAGTCAGTGTGGTCTTTAGCTTGTGTGAAAATTCACATTGCTTCTACCTTTCACCTTGCATGCACTGCAGAGTAACTGAGGAAAGGTATGACATGCATTCATAGCAAAATGAAATGTGTTGAAAGGTGCTGTGAAGGTTTAGCTCCTCCTTTTGTGCCTTGGCAGATTTTTGTTCATTTTGCAGTGGACTTTATGTTTAAGGCACAGGCAAACAAAGGGGAAAGACTGCATATGACCAAAAAAGAGCTTAAGTTAAATCTCATTCCCTAAGTTGTCATAGAGGTTGTAAGATGATAAAGTTTTCTCAGCTTTACTCATATAGCTTTTGATCATCTTCGCCTGTCTTGACATCTGTCCATCATGACACAGGTAACATATGACACAAAAAGCCCCATGACAAAACATGGCGTGTTTTCCTGGTTTGCTGTCCTGTTTTTAATCAGAATTCTCCCCAGCACATCAGATGATGTACTACACGGTAGAACCCTTTAGGGAGTCTTTCATTTTCATAGGGAATATTAAGTACAGCGTTAACTTAAAATATAGCATGCATTGTAGGTTACCACTCCTTTTGACTTACTGTTCTTCTTTGATACTGGAATGAGCAACTTCCTGCCATTTCTTTTCCCTTCTTCGCTCAGGTACTTCCCAGGAAGGTAGTGATCTATTAGTGCCATGTAGCCAAAGATGTAGAAAACAGTTAGCAATGCCATTTGTAAGCATTTTTGTGACTTTAAAGCAGAACGTCATATATTCACATTAGCTTTTTACATATTAAGACATTGAAAATTATTTTATATGCTGCTGAAATTATTAAAAAGTATATAAAATACTTGGAGTCGTGTTTCTGTGTCTGAAAGCTTTCGTGCGTCTGCAAGTGCCCACCTTTATGACACCTTTGCTGTTGATCCCTCAGTGCCATGATACAGTTTGGCTCCTCAGTCTCGTCGATTCTTCAACCTGTGTGTTGTGCAGTTGGGGTAAGAATCATCCTCATTCCCCTGGTTTTAGTAGCTGGTTTAGTAGCTAAACAATTTAGTATTGGTAAGTCAAGTGATGGGGCCATTGGAAGCAAACAGTGGAGCTTTCAGAAAATGATGAAAAATGTTCTTCTCTCTGCTGGGAAAAGCACTCGTGTAAGTGATCTGCCCCTACAACTCCAGCGAGAGTTGTAAAGGTTACTAGTAAAAGTGGCTTCTGGGATTCCTAAGTTTAGTCACTGCTGACAGTCATCCAAGATCCACAATATTGTCTTGCCTGATCTCAAAATTGTAGTTCATCTGCGTGGATGTGATCCAAGGGGAAGATCTTTATGAAACGCACAGAATGTTGTCATTCTCTTCATGAGCTCCTACATGGGATTGCGTAAGTGTGGAATGAGAGATTTCTGAATGTATGTAGGGTACTGATGGGGAAATGTATTGCATGTGCTTGACCACGGAATGAGCAGTTAGCTCAGGACATCTTGCTCTACACAGCTGGAGAAGCAGCGCACCATTACCTTGAATAAAGCATTCTGTTTGCGAGATGATCATTGCAGATCTCTTAATGATGAGTTATGATCTACAGCAAACTTTGTACATGGATATCCTTTAGTTCCCGCAGTGTCACTTGACCACGAGCCCCTGTCAAAATGAGGGTGGGTGGATTGTGACAGTCTAAGAAGTCGATACTCTAATGGCTGGTGTTGGGTCTGTGTTTATTGAATGTAACTAGGGGAGAGGTGCTACTGTAATAGCATATGTAAGAAATGTTCATATTTATGCTGTATTTACTGTGGCCATTAAGATTCTATCCTAGACTGCATAGACTCCTATATATCTATGATGGTTGTGTATATATGTACATGCACACCTGACGTATGTTACAAAGAACTCAGCGTCAAATGAGAGTAGAATATTAGTATGGTTAGACTTAATGACAGAGGCCTTCACAAGTAAAGTATACCTCTGTGCATATATCATAAAATTAATAGAACCCTGAAGGAAGACGTAGCCTCTCAAAATGTGGCCCAGGCAGCAGGGAACTGCTATTTTCAATGGTATGGAATAGCAGTGGGAAGGACATCACAGCTCTTCTAACAGCTAGTTACTCTAATTGGGGTTATGGCTTCTTGAAACAGCATGACATTATTTAAAACTAGTTTACGTAAGAATCCAGGCCATAGGATGACTTCTCTAAAACTTACTTTGGAAGGGTAGAATCTCTTACTAGTGTCTGAACGGCTGAACGCATCTGACAAGAAGCAGGAAAAAAAATCATCAGAAAGAATCATCCATAAACCATCACATTATTGTAGTGCTTGTCCACAGACTCCAGTTCTCCCATCTCACTTTTTCAGTTATCTTTCCCTACCTCACCCAGTAGTTAATGTAGGTGACCCGTAACGACCTCCGTGCAGTTGCTAGAGAAAGGTGATGTTTGGTGCCCTCAGTTTCCTGTGACAACTCATCAGAAAGGCAGCGGAGTGCACACAACAGCTGCTCTTTCTGATAAGTACTCAGAATGGGCAGAATCAGTGCGGGTCATTCAGTGTTGTGCTGTAGTCCCCTGTATCAGTAATGGCAAGGTGGTTTTGCCTCTTCGTGATGGCAGCATCAGTTTTTAGAAACCTTGTATGGCTGTTCTCACTAAATTACCTCATTTCTGAAAATTACTTTGTCAGATGTACTACCAGAAAGGGATGGTACTTGATTAGATTCACCCAGTTGTACTGGTTACTAGAATCTTGGAGAGTAGTAGTTTACCTGTGACAGAAAGGTGACAATGTAGAAAGGTGTCAACTGATGAAATCCAAATAAATAAATTTTCTTCATAGATCTTCTCCAAGGAACTTAACTGAGAATCATGTGTCAGTTGAGATTGGGCTGAAGGAAGAGACAAACTGTACCAAGTCATTTTGCCAGACTTTACTGTCATCTTCTGTGTTTAATATACAACTTCACTTCATCTGTGCTTTTTGCTTTCCAGAATAAAGTGGGGTTTTTTGAGAAATGTTTGCTTTAAAGAACATTATTCTTTATGTGACTCTTTTTGGAGGGAAGGAGTGGGATTCAATGTAATCTAATCTTTATTTTTCTTACTGTGGAAACAGTGACTGATGTGGATAACGTGTTCTATAGCAGTGTGAATTCATGCAGCTAGCCCCTGGCCCTAGCCCGCGTTGTTTGAGATTAGTTAGTTTTTTGTCCAGAGTTTGATTACATGCTATTTGACAAGATGGCAAAAGTGACTGTGTTTGTTTTATTTTGTTTGTGCAGTACCATGTGCATTGTGGTTATGGAATAAATAATAATTGAAATGGAATTTGGAAGGGATTATTTATTGTCCTCTTCTCAGTTTCCTTAGATTGAGAAACATCTCCATATTAGTTAAGGAAAATTTAACATTTGGGTATCATGAAGATATCTGATTACTCCCATGGGGACTTAAATTAATTCCTCTGAATTCACTGTTCATGAGTGATTTGGTGTAATACGGATTTTGTTCTGCCCTTGAATGTTTTTGGACTGTCATGCAGTTGAGAGAAAACAATGGGATGTGACTTGACATGAAATACTTAAATGCTTTCAGCACTGTGAATTAGATAGAAAAGCTTGTGGATATATAGAATTAGCACGAGTGTGTGATTCTTTTCAAGGTACATGGCTTCAGCGTGCCTTTTAGAAGCAGCAGTTTAGATGACTAGGTAGTATTTTTGATCCTTGTAATGATAGTGTAACATATTTTAAAGTTAACAGTAAGTATTTGGGTGCAGTCAGTAGCAAAATTTAATTGCTTTGTTCTGCTGTAAAGATTTGAAGAGAGGGAGAACTATTAAGGGCGGTACTGAAGAAGCATGTGTCATGAAACACAAGTTTTGTTCTGTGGAAATTATAGCCAGCAACAATTCTTACACATTTTTGCAGTAATGGGTACGTGGTAATTTATGTGTTCTGTTGTTGTTTTTCCTCAACAATACGTTTTTAGAAACTCTGCGTGTTACACCTATGCACTGCTCACCAAACTGCGCCCACCCTCTTTCTTTGCAGAGGCTCGAGGAGGGACCCTGGGAGGTTATTGGTAAGAGGGGCTGTTCTGAAGGTGTAACGAGGTCTCCTCCTGGGGGAAGAGGGAAGGTCCGAGCTGGGGGCTTCCTTCAGGCCTGCGTGTAGAAAGTGCCTCTTACATCTATGAATTCCTTGTTCGAAATATTATTTATCAGTAAGGCACAGGTATGCACTGGGTGCATTGCTATGCTGACAAACTCCTAAGAGGAGGATGGTAGTTATGTAGAACTAGATCAATAAAAAGATTCAACCCTTCCAACCCAAACCATTCTGTGATCCAATATAAAATTCATTTATATGAATTGCCAAGAAGTACAAAGTGCTTGTTTGAAAAACTATAAAATTTGCAATTATAATATTCAGTATCAGATGGAAAAGTCCAGAGAAGTTGAAAATAGTACTTCTTAAAATACCTTCTATGAGGAGACCTCCCCATTGCATCTAATAAACCTGCTTTGGGTTTTCACGGTTTTAAGGTGACCAACGTGCCGGTCCTTGCCATGCCTTGAAGTGTATCTTATCCTTTCTGTGAGTTTAATTCTGCTCCATTCTGAATTGGCCCACAGATTTGCTATAAATAAAGATTAAAATATCTTTTCAAGTTATTTCATAAGGTACAATGACTCCTAAGGAAGCCAAATGGACGAGTTGCTGTCACTCGTATTCTCACAGTGCTGTTTTTCCCATTTCCCAACTTATTTTTTAGTGCAGTAGAGACTGCTACACTTCATGTTTACATCAGTACCTGTGGAATAACTTGATGGTCTGGTGTAAACAAACAAACTATGCTTCCAGCTACATACCCTGACCATGGTGGAGCTAAAAACATCCTTGGAAATAGACTTTTGGAGGTGAAGTATTTTTCCTAAGGTCCGTAACTGCCTTCTCCCAGTATTTGTATTTTTCTGCCTTCTTGTCCAGAGCCAAGTGGATTTTTGTCAATTGTCCATTTATGTGAAAGATCTAAACACCTGGCACAAAGTAAAGTCCACATCCTTATTGTTTTCCAGTATCCGAATGCTTGAAACCAAATCTACCAGATCCAGTCAGACTTTTCTTGTGGTCTGAACAACTGGGTGGGATTTCAGCACATTAATCTTGTTTAGTTGCCACTTCTGTGGCAAAAAAAAAAAACAAACTATCATGAGTTTCTCTGTGGTAGTTTGTTTTCTGTAGCAGCCATGGCTGCAGATGAGATGCTGCACGGGAAAGCAATGGCTTTTCACATGGTGTTTGCTCCTGAGAGTTGGAGTGGGAGCAAGTGAATATTAATACCTTGCTTAAGGTCTGTGGTAGGACCCAGATCACCTGAGAACTTCAGGTTTTCAGTCACTTTTTGCATAAATACTTGTGCTGCGTAGAACTGAAGTTATGAGCCATATCAGGGCTGCCTCATTCTCTGGCTTGCATGGAAACTAAACATGTGATGTAAGTACAAGATTCAGCGCTGGCGTGTTTACATTTTCTCAGAACATTAGAAAGAAGAGCATACTTTGTGGTCTTTGGTTTTACTCTTGCTGACTTGCTAGCAGAAATTTCCTTGACAATAAAATAAATAGGTTAGAACAATCCCACAGTGGACACCAAATTTATTTAAATGCATGCTTCTGCAGGAATGAGTTTTTCATAAATATATTTTCCCATGTGAGAAATGTTGTGACTTCACAATTAGTGTGTTCTCTGCTCCTGTCTTTGTCAAGCATATTTTATTATCTTTTTAAACTAAAAGAAATACGGTGTTAGTGAGATATTGCTTGCCTGCAATAATAATAATAATAATAATTTTTATTTTGCTGAAGTGCGTAACAGTCACATCAGAGCTTGAGTTCATGGATCTTTTAGGCTGAGATCATCATGAAGACTAATTTGTGATCTTTCACTGCCCTCCCCAAACATATGCATACTCCCCAAAATCATTCATTTGGATTTTAGAGCTTAGTTTTATTGTAGCTGTGCCAATTACAATATGATTTTCATATATGACTTTCTTACCAGTCTTCCTTTTTGTTAATTTTACCACCTCTATTTAGATTTCCCTGCTCTCTTCTGAATGTCCAGCCTCTGAAATTGTATTTTCTGTGGGAATCACGTTGACCAGCTGTTGCTGAGACTCCTTTAGATTCTCAAGACAATGAGAAGTTTTCAGGCGTTGAAAAGTAGATGTTGGTATGTCATTTGGAAAAATCTTCTCCTTATTTGTCCTGTGAAAATGCAGCTTTCATCATGGTGGTGGAGCCCGATGCTGGAAAACACCAAGTGGTAGCAAGTTAACTTTTGCTGTAGGTGGTGTGGTAGAATGACTGTCTTAGAGCAGCCAGGTATTCACTGTCTGATTTTTGCATGGTGGAGAGAGAAGAAACTGAGGGAGAGGGAAAAAGGAGCCCTGTAAAATACTTCCCCTAAACGGAGGAAATCTGTTCTAATTGTTTCAACATTTATTCCTTAGTGGGACACTGCTTCTGGGTATCCAGTCCAGAATTGTTTGCAGTCTCCCATGCAATGTCCAACTATTAAAAGTATTTTTTATTAGACCATTTTAATTTATTACATGCGTGTGCCTTATTCTGAGGCAACTGGTTTCAACATCAGACTTAATAACCCCATTTTGTATTTCTAATTGTCCTGGATGTAAACTTTTATAAACCTTCCTGCAATTTTGTAGTGCTCTGTAAAGCTTTCTATGGTGTTTAATTGCCTATATACTCCCCTTCATTAGTTGTCTAAGCAAATAATTTTGGATTTGTGTTAAATAAGATTTTTTTTTTTTCCTATTTGACTGTTTTTCTCTCTTATGTGGTAACAGATGGGTTGCACTTAGTTCAGTGAACCAGATGCAAAAAGAGCAGAATTTGCAGTAAAATACTGTTGATGTTGCGTTTTTTTGGATTATTTTTTTTCTTTTTTTATCCGCACACAGTAAGTTAAGTCAGCCTTCTGGTTATGTAAAGCGAATGTTTACGCTATTTCACTGTTACCGGTTGAAAGGCACCCGTGAAACAAGTAGGTTTCCCGCTCGGGGTGGGCTCGGAGGTGTCGTTTGTGTGTCTCTGGCTGAAGCCGTGTCAGCATCAGCAGCCCTCGTGCTGTGCCCCAGGCTGCTGTCTCTTGTCCCTGCTTCAGCGACCATCCCTCTCTGCCTGCGCGCCTGCTTGTGGCACTCTGCAATCAACTGGATTAGGAAACTAATTCTTCGGGTTTTTTCCTTAGGATACTTTGGATTGAGGATGAGTTCCCTGTTCCCGTTTGTCACACAGCCACACACATGGCGCTGCAGCCACATCTAGGGGATGGACTCAGAGGAGAGAATAGAATAAGCACTATGAGCTGCTTAATTTGTTGCACCATTGGGAGAAGCTATGGCATATGCCTCATAGAGCTGTAAAACATACAGTAATTTCTCTTATCCTCTCTAATTTTTGTCTTTCCTCCCTTTTAGACCATAATTTTTAATTATTTTTCTATTTTTTTTTAACTGGAGAAAGCATTAGTTGCAAAAACTTTGGTTATGGAAGTGCTTTATCTCTCAGCCTTTTGCAGTAAGTTTGGGCATTTAGAATTGTGTTTTTCCTGCAACATAAGAACTGCTGTAGGGTTCAGTTCTATAGTTTCATTCCTTTTAACAGGAGCTTAAACAAGTCATACATCTTTGAACAATGTATCAAAGAGGGGAGATTTGGATTAGATATTAGGAAGAAATGCTTTCCTGTGAGGGTGGTGAGACACTGGAATAGAGGTTGCCCAGAGAAGCTGTGGCTGCCCCATCCCTGGAGGTGTTCAAGACCAGGCTGGATGGGGCCCATGGCAGGGGGGTTGGAACTGGATGATCTTTAAGGTCCCTTCCAATCCAAACCATTCTATGATCAAGAAGATGTCACTCACCGGTTGCATTTTCGTTGCTGCTATCTTGTAGGCTTGCTTGGTAAATGCCTTGTATGTGAAACTGTATTTTTATGAAGTATTTTGGGTAGTTCCCGCTTCGCATCTATTACATCTTTACTATAACTGTAGTTCCATTACTGTATATTTGACCTGATTCTGATCTTGGTTTCGCATTTTAAATAGGGAATATTTTCATAGGAACCAGTGAAATTACTGAAGCTGCAAAACATCCTTCTTCTTTCCACCCTCCCCCTCTCATTTGCATTTATTAGTAGGCTACTATAAGCTATCATAGTTCTTCAAAATCATCTTCTTGTGTCTGTTTATGAAAACATGTAATATTACAGTATATTTGTCCAAGCAACTGCTTGATGATTGGTACCACTCCTTCTGTAGAAGACTGTGAGTGGGATGAGTATCTTCCTTTCATCGAAACCAGGGAACAATGAAACCCAGTATTTTAGTGTAGCTGAAACCTAGGTGATAAAAGTGTGGGTTCCAATGTTCCGTATGCTTTCTAAGAGTCTGATAAAAATCATTGCTGATAACACACAGCCAAACAGCGCATTGGTTTAACTGCAACTGTTTGAAGATGGGAGAAAGAATGGTGTGAAGGGTGCTCATAGTGTTCCCTGGAGGGACAGCTTGGAGTTGGAAGTGGTGGCTGGAAAGAAGCCTGGAGCTGTGAGCAAAGCATGTTCAGGGAAACAGGACTCTGGAAGAGCACAGCAGGGCATCTGAGATACGCGACGCTGAATTTCTCCACCTCGCTGGAGGAGATTACAGACCCTTGAAAACAGATCATATGAGTCAAAAGGGAAAATCAGTAGTTGGTGGAGCATTTGCTTTCTAGGGAGACAAGCTTGCAAGGGCTGTGCATAGAATCTTCCTTGATGGTAAACAAACCCCTTGAAAAATTCGCCGAAATACTGGAGGAAGACCTGAAACAGTGGTATACAGCGATTTTATTCACAGCGCTACTTCTGTGAAGTGGCATTCTATAAACAACTGGCATGGCTGTTGGCTTGAAACTGGAGAACTTTTGCATTTAGCAAGCAGGATTTCAGGAAAAACAAAAAAAGAAACCTTCCACAAAACTCAACTTGGGAAATAAATCTGTGAATTGGATAGGCTATAGATATCGTCTGCCTGGATGTGGAACTGGGTCAGCCAGGGAACTTGCATAAGGCCGAATATTTTACCACAGGTTTCTACTCTGGAGGCCCAGGAGGGGAAAGGTTGGATTGCCCCATCAGAAATATTGTAGCCCTTGACATTAGCTTTTCCTGTGGCTGATACAGTTTGCCTGAAATTTGTTTGGCTTGGTTCAGTATTGCTAGTAAATTGGGTAAGTTACTGGGCAGAACAGAAAGGTAACTTTTTGAGCACGGATTCTTAGGTCGGAGCCATTACAAGAAACTTTTATTGCCTGAAGAGGCGAAGCTTGGAATTGTTTTGCTGACCTTTGGTATTGATTTGACCATTAGGAGAGGTTTACTTCATTCCTTGTATGTATCATTGAAGACCTTTCATCAAGAAAACACGTCTGAACCTTCAGCCACCTCTGGGATCTTGCTCACTGGTTAAGATAACAGGCAGGATTGTATTGTGTTATAGACTATGGGAATTTAGCAGTGTAAAGTTGGAGAATTTTACGAATAAAAGGGATCTTGGCTGATACAGAGTGGGGTTGTTGTTGTTTTTCTGTAGTGAATCTTAAGTTGGTGAGCAAGTCTGCATCCAAAGGCCAAATGCTCCAAAGAATAACCATGGACTGTTTTTGTATGAGGATGAGCGTGTGACTGTTTTACGTCTGACTTCAGGCTTGTACAGAATTACCAGTTTGCTTTTGGAGGGTAGGAAGAAGGTACTGCCTGCATGCCTGCCGCAGCCTGTTCGCTATACTGAGACACACACTATGAACTTAAAGGCATACACTAAGCCCTTTGAGCCAGGTGGACAGTTACCAGTGTGAAATTTATGTCAAAAGGGAAGTAGGAGAAGTCTTCTTACTACTGATTTAGATAAATGTGCCCTAGAATTCAGTAGTTCCTCCTGCCTGAATTCCAAGTTCATGTATTAAGTCCATCTCAGCACATGGTGGGGGTGAGCTTTTGTGATGGTCTTTGCCAGAAACTGAGAAAACAGCTGTAGAAACTGAAGACTGAAAAAAAAAAAGTAAATAAACCCATCCTATACAAATGCAGCTTCTATAGCTTGCTGTCCTTGTCTCTCTCAGCTGCTTTTTCCTACAGTTTGTACTGAAATAAGAGTATTCACAGTGAAATTCTGTGATTCTGTGAAATAAAGACTGAAAATACAACTTGGGAAGCATTTTCTTAGAAGCAAAGCCGAACTAATAGTGTCTGTATTACTTCTGTAGAAATCTCATTATACTTTTTGAATTTCAGATCAAGTAACTTGGAGCCAGAGGTTCGTTTGGCATTCCCATCAGGCAGCAGATGCCACATCAGGGTGCAGGGTGTGGTGTCAGTATCCAGTTCATTACACAGAACTTGGAATGGAGTAAGACTTAAAAGTAACTTTTGTAACCAGTATTCTCCAAATATCTCTGTTTCCCTAACATGTACCAGTAATGCTCCAAACTGAACAACTGACCTGTCCAAGTTTACTCAAAATGGATTTGTCTTTTGCAGGTGTTTCTGCCAGTGAAGGGGTTGGATTTGACTATGAGTCATCCACCACGGACGCTGCAGTGTTACATTCTAGACTTCAGTCTTGCCATTCAGGCTGCTGTGGCATTTACAGGTTCTTAGCTTGCCTGACAGCTCGGCATTGCTTGAGAATAAACCTGTCCTTACTCAGAGTTATGGTTACACCAAAAAGGAGTTTATTTTAGGTCTGTCATTTCACAAGTGTTGCAGCTGGCACGGCCACCAAAAGAAGCAATGCCACTTGCCTAGAACAGTTTATCCTTCCTCATGTGTCACCCTGCAGCAATGCTGCTGGTACAAGAGCTTGTGCAGCTCTAGTAAATTTTATTAGGAAACTAATCTAGGTCAAAATTGTCTGTTTCTTTCTACCTACTCACCATTCCCATGGCTCCATTCCCCGGTTTAATTCACTTTGCAGCCACAGGGATATTTATGTTGACCCACGGGAAGAAAGCAGGAGGGAGCATCCAGTCAGTGGACACCACTAATTTTGGTGGAAGTGCCAGCTTGAGGTGTTAGTTCAAATCGTGCCATAATTGTTGATGAAGCAGTGACAGCACAGAGCACAGCTGTCTGGGAAGCACCTTGGCATCCAGGTGGGTTGGCAGACCAGCCTTCGCAGCCGAGGACCCACTGTCACCTGTGTGCAGCAGCAGTGTCGCCTTCAGCAACGGGTGCAGCTCTGCAGGAAAACTTTTGGTGGTTGTGGATTTATTGACCACACCACTTATGTCTTTGGTATGTGTGGGGGAACTGGGAGGGCTTCAGCTTAGCTTTTGTCTGGTCCCAAGGATTGAACTAGATGTTAGAATGCATTAAGTGCTCTTCTGAAGTGCACAGTCCAGTTTCCTTTCATCCAAAAGGAGGGTGCAGGGTTGCTCCATGGAGTGAACCAATGCAGAGTGAATGGTCAGGATGACTGGGAGAATAATTCTGAAAATATTCATCTGTTCTGAACAAAACCACTGGTATAAACATACCAAGGGTGGCTCAGCTCTGCCTGTACATGCTGCAGTCAGGTCGTTGCAGTGACTGCTGTATTGGTGGGGTTTCATTTGTACATGACTCTTGTTCTTTCACATGGTATTTCAAAACTTGTTCTGCTAGCCGTTCTGCAGCTCATCCTGAACCGAGTGTGACCCACTGTTGCTCTCCAAGCTCTGAAACAGATGCCCTCACTCTGTGTTGGCAGTAACAGTTGGAAAGAGAAATAAGATTTTCGCACCATTTTATTACTTATCTGTACTTTGGCACTAGTCCATGAAAACAGAGCTAAGTATGGCACCATGAAGACTAAGTAATATAAAAACTCTTTTCTCTGGACTGTTTTTGGTGTGCATATGTGCTCTGATGAAATTTAGATGTAGTTAAAAAAGCTGGGAATTTCTTATTCCAGACTGACTGTGGATCTTGAGCTGATGGAGCTTTGCCAAAAAGAGGGGAGTGTAGACACTTTCTGAACGTGTTGCATTTGGTGCATAATGGAGACTACTGGATCTGCATAACCAAAGAAGCACCAGAGAAAGAAACTTGGATGTAAGATTTTAGGCAGGAAACAATCCTGTTGGATTCCACTTGGGCAAACTGTTGACTATTGAAAAAGTGATTCTGCAGGAAGCAGCCAGCTTGAATTGTGAGGGGGGAAAAAAAAACAATTTCTGGCCTGAATCAACTGAACTGCGTTTGAAAGATGAACTTTACAAACTGTTTCCATTCCTGTTTGAAGGCATTAGTAGCAATGGCTACACTGGAGCTTCTTGTTTTGACAGAGTCAGGGAAATGGACTGCACATCAGTAGGAAGACAGATGAACCCGCCATCCCAGGCACTTTACTTCTATTTGGTTGTTTTACCTCTGCTTTTCTCACACCATTGGTTTTTCTTAGATTAAGCACTTGGACAGGCCTTGATCCTGGGCTGGGTGTTACTGCAATATGAATAATTGCAAAGATATTTTTTTATCTTAGCATGGCTGAAAAGTTTTTTGTTTCACTAACTAGGACTCAGAGTGTATTTATGGAAATAATTTTGCCATGTGGCTACAATCTGTAGTAAATTCAAGTGCTTTTATAACAAAGCCCTTAATTTTGAAGGGATTTCAGTCTTTTGGATTATACATAACTGTTTGAATTTCTGGATCAAGGATAAAGAATTAAGTATTTTCTTTTTCTTTTTTAAAGAAATAAATGCTGACTCTTGCTTCCCCTCCTCTTTTGGAGCTAAAACAGCTTGGCAGCAGTGTTTGAACACGGTTCCAGTTAAACCAGTTTTGGGACATAGTTTGGCAGAGACCAGAATGGAGTCAGGCCAAAGTACGTTACAGCTAAGTTTTAAAACCTAATTCTAAGCTAAAATTGTAGCTGTCGTGAGAGGGAGTGATGTGAAACTCAAATACAATGCTTGTCTCTTCCCTCGCCTCCTTTTTTCTTCTTTCTCTGGTCGGTCAAACTGTGCTCAGCTGCTAGAAATGGGGCTCAAACTTCTCATGAATCTTACAGCTCTGCTGCCTGCACCTTGGTCAGTGTGCACGGGAAATTTCATAGTTAACTAGTTCTTTGAGAAGTAGCTTACTTTTTAATCATATTATCATTGCGTAAAATTTCACTTACCTTAAAAATTGTGTGGAGCTTATAGCACTGCAAATAGCCCGTCTTTGGGCTGTGTCATTTCTTGCAAAATAGTTGAATCGAAGGCTGTTTCCATCTCCCTTGATACCTTCCAGTGTTGTACAAACACAGCTACTTTCAACTGCTTCAGTTTATCTGCTGTTGACTTTAGAAGTATAATTTGCAATATGAAAGGATGACTGCAGGACATTATTTTTAAAGTTTGTATAAAAGTGATTGTGCATCTTTTTTTCCCACAGTGAAAATTGTCTAGACTTTTCTGAACCTTTGTAAAGCTGTTATCCAGACAAATTAGTTCCATGAATTTGAGCCACATCAACCTCAAGAATTATCCAAATAAATGGGGTCACTAAGTCATTTTACTCTTAGCTATAATACAAAACACTGCTTGTAATCTGAAAAGCTGACAGATATGAAAATTGCTCATCAGCTACAACCCAAATTTTTTCTTTCTCTCTTTTTTTTTTTTTTTTTTGTTTAACAGGAAGATTTTCAATTCATCTGAGTGTTAAAAATATTTCCCAGCAGAGTGGGCATTCTGTTGCATAATAATTTGGGCTGTCTCTGGGCATTGAGAAGTTGTATCAAGCACAGATGTCATGAGGAATAATTTGTGGCTAGCATCTAACACCAAGCCTAAGACTAAGAGTCCATGTAATACCCAGTTATATTTTTAGGGAGATGCTCAATTCATTCGAGGGAGGGGGGACATCGTACTCTGAACTGTCAGTAGCTTCTCTTTGATCTTTTATACTGTTTCAGAATCCATACCAGTGCCAAAATTAACTCCTTCGTATCCATGGCTTCTCATCTGGCTGTGATTGTGCTTTCCAAATAGCCTTTCATCCAGCGTGTGCTTGTTACTTGTGCTTTCCTTGTATGCCCTATGCTCCCCAAATGTGCTTTGTTTTAGTCCCAGGAAGCTGAGACTGAACATTATTTTGTTTGGTCTTTTGTCCTTTGTAGAAGAAAGGGGAAAAGGAAAAAAAGTAGTATGAATAAATTCAGTTAAGCTAAGTTTAGGAGCCCTAGTTTTAACAATTTCCCCAGTTGAATTATACTTTCATGCTCTGATTATGTGTTTTCTTTCTTAACAGGTTCGAAACTTTCTAAACAGGTTCTTTCTGACAGAAAGAGAGGTTCTCTAAGTAGCAACTGTTCGCAGAACACAACTTTAATCACATCAAATAGTTTTCTGAAGCATTTGGTTTTTTCAGAGTCTGCATTATAGAGCTTTAGGAAGAGGTAGAATGAAAGGCAATAGGAAGTTACTTCAGCTCTTGAAGGAGTCATGTCATTGTCGTTACATCACTGATCCCAGTGTGTATTTTATAGTGATAGACATGAAATGGTAGAGTAGCTGTCTCTGCTTTCTCAGAGGTGTTTTCTACCTGTTTGGATGATTTATGTCTAATGTCACACACCCACACAGCTATGACACCGGAGAGCAAAGTTACACTTAAAAAGTAAATGATAGGGTCTTTATTGTGAGGGAGTAGCTGTCTTTGATCTCTTTGATCTCTGGGCTCAGTAGCTCTGCTGCATTTCTCTCTTTCTCTCATGTTTTGGCTTAATAACCATCACCAGATCCGTGTGAAGCATTGCAGTCCAGTGCTGAGCCCACTGATGTCCTTCAAGAGTAAACCCATTTTTTTTCTGCTCTGGACAGTTCATCCATTTGCTGTTGCCTGCCCTAAACATCCTTTTAGAAGTATTCCTGGCTGTTGCATAGTTGTCTGCAGTTGTGGTGGGGTTTTAAGGTCAGTTTTAAAGACAATGAGTCAGCTCTAATGCTTTGGGGATTCATTTTTTTTCATTTTTCTTTACGATTGTAGGGAATTTCAGAGTAAGCGAAATATGTTCAACTGTAGCCTTGTGAAGTCTTAGCCTTCCTGCTTAGAACACTACCTAGCTATATTTGACATGTAGAATAATTTGCCTTGAAAATTGCAGAAGAAATGCTATTTATGTTGTATGACCAGAACACCACCACTTTTTCAGACTTTTTCCTCTCCGAGTTTTCAAAGCTTTATCTCAACATCATGTCAACAAGAGACTGTAATCTGTCACCGTCCAGTGTACCTTTGATGATAATGAGAGTGAGTTAGGATGACTACTAGCGCTACTGGAGTTACACACGAGGAGGTAGAACTTGTACCATCATTCAGAGGTAAAGTAAATGCAAATGGTTTTGCACACAGACAGCCTTCTATGGCAAGTTTCCATAAGTATCTGCAGTGCTTTAGCAGAGTATCAGCTTTCATTGATTTTTGTCTTCTATTTTAAAGTTTTGTACCTACAGAGTTTGAAAATAGAGAGGGGATTAGTCTTTAGGGAAATCTCTGCCTAAATCAGAAGAAGGTGTCAGTTAACTCAAGGTGGGTCATACGGTATATCTTCAAGACTGGTTTTTACCTTTCATTCTGGCAGGAAATTCCGTGCATATAATGATAGATTTTTAAAACTATATTTAGCTAGCACCAAAACCATCTCTAATTTGTACACCACCAAAACTTTGCTAGTAAGTACAGAGGGCCTGCAGTCTTAATCCAGAAAAATCCTCAGGAGCTCTTTGCCCTTCCTATTCTTTTATCAAGACCCAGAGTTTCTGCTTTGGATTTCCAAACTTCCATGCTATTTGGTTACTTTAATTAGAACTTGTTATTTGTATTTTAAGTATACCATTGATAGCATTAGAGAAAGATATTTTTTCAAAGCTGTTTATCACTTCAGACCCAATTATCTGAAAAAATCATGTTATTACTGGACGAAGCATAGACTGGTAACTGCTGCATTTTTTTCCCCTCTTTTTTCCTCTCTTTACCAAGATATGGGTGGATAATGTTTTAGGTAGATCAATACAGACATTTAATGTTTTACTTGAGAAGACTATATAAGCCTATATAAAGTTTGTGAAACTGGAGGTATTTAGGTGCTTTGACCTATCATTTCTAGACTTCAGTGGAGAAATGCTGAAGTACAACAGTGATTTTCCTTCTGTTATCATCAAAGTATTTCTAAATTGTTTTTCTTTTGATCATTAGAATTCTGTTAGGGTTTTTTGGACCTAACACAAAATATTCTTAGCATAAAACTAGAAGTAATTTAAAATACTTTAAAGAAAATTTTCATGGTGGAGCAATTACTGTATCTCAGTAGTTTCCTGTCTAATAAGTGCTCTACTTTCATTCCTCTAGAATGGTGCTCTATGGGTTAAAATAAATAACAACAAAAAAACGCATTAAAATTTCTTTTGAGGTGAGGTTTATTTTTGAAGTGAATGCTTAAGATTGATTGTTTAAATATAACATGTTATGTGATGGCTTTTGATATTCCAATCTACTGAGGAAATTATTAACATTTTAAAACTGCTTTGCTCAAGCAAAATTTCAAATTTATTAAGATGCTGTGGGATTGTTTTAACTTCTGCTGAAATGGATGGAACTCTTTACCACCTTTTGAAGAACACTCATCACATCAAACGGCCTTTCTCTTCTGGATTTTTCACAAAATCAGCACAACTGCAGTTAAACAAGGCAGTCAATAATGATGCTTTTCCCGGCATCTCTGTTGAAAATCACGTATTGTGAAATTACAGTGATGTTTTGTCTGGGTCTCATATCACTAGTGATGCATCCGGTTCACTTTTCGTGCTACCAGATAGACTCTGGCACCAACTGATGATGTGTCTGGAAGTTACTATTGGCATGTGATACTGTTTGCCCACTACTTCTGAAAAACAAGCTTCATATTTAGGTGGATACGCGTGATATTTCAGTGCTAGAAGGGCTATGTTTTCGTGAGAGGTGATAGTTAAAAGGAAGGATATTTGGATATAAAGATGTCACAGAATCACAGAATGGTTGGGGTTGGAAGGGACTTCTGGAGACCATCCAGTCCACCCCCACTGCCAAAGCAAGGTCACCCAGAGCAGGTTGGACAGGGATGCATCCAGGCGGGTTTTTAATATCTCCAGAGAAGAAGATTCCACACGTTCTCTGGGCAGCCTGTCCCAGGGCTCTGGCACCCTCAAAGTGAAGAAGTTTTTCCTTATGTTGAGACAGAATTTCCCATGTTGCAGTTTGTGCACATTGCCCCTTCTCCTGTCACTGGGCACCACTGAAAACAGTCTGGCCCCATCTTCTGACACCTACACTTTAGATATCTATAATCATTGATGGGATCCCCTCATCAACTTCCAGGCCACTCTAGTGGATCCATAAAAGATTTTAAGATGAGACTCCAGTCTTTGCATATAATAATTTAAAAAGGCAGAAAAGAATGGAATTTTGAACTTAGTATATATGTGAAATGTGACAAAAAAGCACCCAAGATTAAAGGGAAATAAAGTAACTGGAAGTTACGGGAGTTTGAGCACAGGGAGCATTTGTTTCTGCTTTAACCTCTTCAGTGGCTGGAAATGGGAGTTCTGCATGAGAAATGCACATGGATTGCTGGCTGCACTTCTAGGGACAGAAATAAAGGAGCAGTAGTTTGACAACTGTTTGCCAAAGTGGCATTTTCTGAAGGCCGCTAAAGCAACGCATAGGTGAAAAAGGATCTTAGCTGAGGCATGCTTGCTGACAAGTTGATTATCATTTAAACTAGCTAAGAATTTTTTAGATTAGGCATGCAGGATTTTGCACCATTTATCTTAATTTCATATAACAAAATTCATTCTGTGAGTATCTGTTGCTAATGCAGAAAAATTAAAGCTTCACATTTTAATAGTGTTTCTATGAGGAATATGTAATTACTCTTTGTGCCAAAAAAGTCTTGCATTATGAAAACAAGTACAGTTTACAAATGGTACTAACCTACTAATCAGATTCAATAAACATCAGTAAGCTGGCAAAATATTCCATCTAGTACTAGTAAGGGAAGCGCTGGCATTTCAGAACTAGAAGTAATTTCTATGGCATTTTGCCACTTGGTATTTTACTTAAAAGGGGCTGTGCATATTCTAGTTACTCTCTTAAAACGAGAAGGTATCAGATGTCAGAAGCCTCTTTCAAACAGTTGGTGAAATGAGATGCTTTCCTGGCTGCAGTTTTCCCAGAGGTTACCCCAGATCATTGCATTTCAACCTAGCAACCTGTTTTCTGGCTTTGGCCCTTGAGATGTTGTATCTGTCCTGGCCACCTTTTCATCCTGGGGCAAGTAAGGAATGGTTTGTGGCCAGATCCTGCCTCTGCATGGGCAGGCACTTTGAAGTCAAGTTGCTGCCTCCAGAGCTTGTGAGAAGGTGAAAGTTTTATTCCAAAATTATGATCCAGCCATAATAACAATGAAGGCTGGGCCACCCAGAAATAAGCTGTCCTTTTGCATGGCAGGCACTGAGAAGCGACCCAAGAAATACTGTAGTTTGCACTCAAGCACACACACAAAGCCCCATACCCACACAATGTGTGGAAGGATCTCTCTCTGGTGATAACTAGTCTAGTTATTTGTAGTGTCTGGACTCTTGGGGGCCTGGCTTGTGCATCTGGGGTGGGGTTTTTAAGCAAATGGAATTGGCTGTATTAGGATCTAGTGTTTTATGGGATTTTTCCCACAACTTATTCACAGCATGGCTGGAGATGAGGCTAAATTTTGTATATATTTAGAAAAAGTGATTGAGTTAGGAACAAATAAGGGCAGAAGTATCTTGTTTCTCTTAAATTAATGGATGATAAAAAAGAAGAAGAATGTGAATGTGCAGTTAAAGAAAAAATATGAGATAAATTGGTGACTAAATGTGCTTGATGTTCTCTGTTCGTAATGTTCAGTACATAACAGGGTGTCTTTGAGGGAATTCTTGATTACCTGTGTGACACCTTCTCAATCAGAAGTTGAGCATTCGGGATCAATGGATGTGGCAAGGGAAGAAGGTGTCTGAGGGGAGGAGGTATAAATGTTTATTGAGATGTTCTGTGTTCACTGTAGACAGAATTAAAAGTTATAAATTTATGGGGCTTTCTGTTGCCACAACAGAGTGAAATTAGAAAACTGGATTTCACTCGATTTTCGTGTGGGGGAAGGGATGGGCTGTCCCAGCCACTTTCCAGTTGTTGTGTGATCCAGATTATGCTGGAAACAGATTTGTGAGTAATTTATTATAACTAGTGTATCAGTTGGTACTGCAAGTATTTTGCTGCACGCAGCGTTCATGTGGTTTGTTCCTCTGTGCCATTTGGTAGCCAGTAGTTTCATAGGTACAATAAATGCAATTTAATGCTCAAGTGACTTCTGATTTTTCTGAGCAGAACAGCCTCCTGGAAAAACTGTGGAACTGCTGAGCTGTTAGCTTTTGCAGTACCCTCCAGACAGTTTGTATTGAAGAAAAAGTTGCAAGTAAAGAACCGTCGTGCTGTCTGGCTGGGAACACAGATACACACACGCACATCCACAACTTGGGCTTTGTCTGGGATGTTTGTGTTATTCCATATGTCGGTTATTATTTTCGGAATATTCATTACTTTATGAACTTACGCTTGTGCTGTCTTACATGTTTTTTTTTATGCTCCGTTGAAATGACTCTCCTGCTATTGCTAAACTTGTTCAATAAGGTTTTTACCAAGAGGAGATGTGGTTTTTTCAGGCAGACTTGCCGATGTTTCAAGCTTTATGTGTTGTCAGATCTGCACAGATCTGCGAAGCAGCAGCCTTCATCGTGGTTCTGCAGCTATCATGCACAGCTCTGATTCGATTAAGAAATGAAAGAATACTTCTTTCTTAAGAGAAGTTCCCAACGGTTTTCCTCTGTATCTTCAGAAGGTGCTGACCAGAGCCTTGCTGCCCGCAGTGCCCTGTTGGGTGACAAAACGGAGCACTTCAACCCGTGCAAGTGTAAGCTCTTGGGAAAGCCACTGGGCATGGTTAGGCTGATGCAGCCTCACTTCCCGTAGCTGTTTCGTGGCCACTTGGAAATCAAGATGCCAGTGTGTGACTAGCAAGGTCAGTGTTGGGTTTTGCTGTGTTTTGAAATCTTGGCCATGTTTTTCACCTGTGAGATGTTACACGTAGTCAAGCTATATATTGACTTCCTCAAAAAACGCTGAGAAATTTGAAAACCCTTTTAGAAAATTACCCAGTTGAAGGTTATAGTGTTCTTCAAGCTCCGGTCCTGATGCATTAAATGTAGTGGTGCTATTTAAAGCCAAGAATGAAAAGGGAATTCTCTGGCATTAGTTCCCTCAGTCATAAATAATGTTAGATGTTAGAATTTATATGATGTTGACATGGACAGTGTATATTCAGAATGTCTGGCTGGAGTGTCTACATTTAATGTCAAAGGGCAACGCTCTGTAACAAGGTTGCTATAGTGACTTTGCAGTGACATTGTTTTGGGGATTTTGTATTTGAAAGAAGCGGTGCTTGATTCTGCAGAATGCAGAAAGTGCACCCAAGGAACGCGGGGTGGTCTTAACACCACTAACTTCAGAACACAGAGTGCTGTTTAACGAACTGGGATTAAGCCCTGCACATGGAGCTTATTTATATCGTGTGAACTAACTATTCCTGTTTATGTTGTTTTGTGTTGTTGTGATATATAAGCCTAGAATAAATCACAGCAGTGCACTTAACACACTGGTTCTGCCTGCTGTGAATGATGTCTGCCTGTGATGTTGGGCACGTCACAGCTCCATTTTGACACAGAATGGAAGCAAAATGCTTCTCTGATTTAATATTTAAAGTCCGGCGATGGAACCTACTTTAAATACTTCACCATTATTTCAGAACAATATTTAGTTGCAAAGGAGACTTGTCAAAACCTTTATGTAAGACTCTCTTAAATTAACTCTTACCGGCTTTGACTTAAGATAAATGAAATATGGAATATAAACAATGTGTGAATCTAATTCTTGGATTTCTGTAAGCGAGAGAAAGCAAACTTGGCTTGTAAAAACTGTTATAATTGGTGGATAATTAATACATACTTCATTTTAGAAGTTCCATTCTGAGAAAGTTGTGACACCTTGATTAGGTGACATAGTTCTTTTTTTATTTGTAATCCCTTTAGGGTGGCATCTTTTCAATGTGCCATAAAAATTATATAGAAACAAGTAAGATACGTAATAGGAATTCCTCCCCTTCCCTTGCTCCATGACACTTCTGTAAGTGAAGCTATTTCCAATGTCTCCCATGATTTCTTTTAGTCTTAAGTTAGATGCATTCATCCTTTCTCTCTCCTCCACTGTCTATTCTTCCTTCCTTGGCCCCATAGAAAAAGGCCAGAAGTCCACTTTTTAATATAAAATCGAGTTATTATAAACCATTTTCAATAAATCTATACAGAAAATTAATTGCACTGAGTTTTTTTTTAAACAAAAAGACCATCTGGAGCCTATTAGTGCATGGGGCACTGGTCAAATGGGCCAAGAGGTGCTGAGACCTAGGGATGGGACTGGGCAACCTCAGCAGGGCAAGAATCCCTGATGCTGATACCGCTTCCTGCCATCAAAACAGCCGGCTGAAGCTGGGAACAGAGAGGAGAAATGAGGTGAATCATTGGTTCTTTGTGTAATTTCCATTCTTACGTCATGAGATTAGGCTACTTTTTGGGCTGTTGAGCTGTTCCCTTTGTGGTTCCCCTGTGGAAGCGCACAGGAGCACACAGCCAAAGCCATTCCAAAAATACATAGAATTTATAGAAATTGTAGAAGCTACCTCGGGAGTTTAGGCATGAGAGAGGGCTCTCATGATTTCTACTTTAAAATCAGTGGCTAAGTCTCTCTTACAGAATCACCAGCTTTTGTGCAAATTCGTACAATTTTCAGCAGGGGAAGGGTTGAGATTTTATTTTGATCCTGAATTCATTACTCATATCTTCCTATTAGCATAGAAAAAAAAAAAAGTATTCCAGGATTGTATTTGTAAATACTTCTCTAATAGTGTGTCAGGGTTTTGGTTTTTTATTTCATCTGGTTTTGAAGAAGGCGGAATAGATGGACTTGATCTGATGTAAGCTTGTGAGAGGCTTCTGCTTATGTCTTACACAAGAGGCTGTCATGGGAACTTAGTAACCATGGGGTGAGAGGTAAAGCCCTGTTACTGATTAAAAACAACTTAAAAAAGAGTGAATAAAAACAGCAACTTGCATATCATTTTTGCAGGCATTTTCCAGCATGGAAAATGATTGTTAATTGCATACCTCAGGAATGAAGTAAAAATGGAGTTAATAGAAACTTTCCGGACAAAATTCTTTTTGATAGGAAAACTGAATCTTCATTAAAGATGGTAACTGGAAAGATTTCCCTTTTTTGATACAGGAAAAACATAACACTTTTAGCCTTTCCAGTTAAAAGGTTTTTTAACAAAAACAAAACAAAAAAACCCATCAAAACCTCTCACAAATATTCCTGCAACAATAAGAAAAATCCAAGTAAACTGAGAAAAGAGATTATTTGGCTCGGGGGGAGGAAGAGTGAGTTGAAGGATGACAGTCCTATATCATAGGACAGGGAAATAAATTTTCAGTTGGTTAATTCAGGTAGTGAAGAAAGTGATAACTAGAGCAAGGCTACCTTAAAACAACTATAAAGAGAACACAGTAAAACCAACTTAAATAGTACTATCTTTGTAAATAATGATATAACTCTTAATAATAAATAACTTTCTGGTTTTTTAAGTTTTCTTCAGTTTGAGATTTTGTGAGTTCCATCAGCCTTACGGAAAAACGGAATAAGTTGTTATCCAATAGCTTACACCTCAAAAGCTGCACAATGCCTTAACATTTTGTTTTCTGATAGATCTTTTTCCTTGGTCTTACTGAAGGACCATTTGAAACTTTAAGCCTCTGATGGAGAAGTGTGCTCACGCCTCGACTGGCCTGTGGTTCCTTCCTCGTGCTCCTTCCCAAGCCGCAGCCTGGAGCTGCGTGTGATGTTCCTTTCCGAGGTCCCCGGAGAGATGGGAGACCGCTTCATTTCGGTCTTGGCAAGACATGGCATTGCACTTCATTTTCAATTACAGATCAAGTGTTAGTTTTAACTTTGATTTTCTTGGCTGTTCTTTGTATATATTACAGACTTTTCTGTCTACGTTTTGTATTTGTATTTATCCTGTATTCAAGGTGTGGATTTGGGCCAAAAAAGTATGTGTGGATTTTTTTTTTTAGAAAGAGCATGGCTTTAAATAGTTCCGTTCCTTCTCCAAGGCTCCTCCAAAATTCTGATTTTAGACTTGGGGACAGTGCTATGAGTCAGCACTACAAACATTTTCTTTAGACCCTTGGGAATATTTGGAATTCAACAAATGATAGCTTGTAGCTGCTTGGGACATGCTTAATGTTAGGTTAAATGACTCATTCCTTGGGTGAAAATAGCTAGTAGCTCTTCTTGCTACATATGAAATGCAGATTAGCAGATTTATTCTTAATGTCTGTATTAGTCTGTGATTATTAGTATGTGATTATTTTTAATACAATATATTACGTTTCTCTTACAGAAGGTCAGGATTTGAGGCATTTTTCTTTCTAAGTACAAACTGAAAAAGAATTATTAAAGAACAGTTGAGAGACTTGGTAAGTGATAATTTCATTTTAATCTGTACAACAATCTGTAGGAACTAATTTCAGCAATCTGCTTGAACCATGAGAAGCGATGTAAAATAAATATATTTATATTTTAATAAATGGGAAGCCCTTTGAAAAGTGTTGGTTGTCAACAATTTTTTTGATTTTTGCTCTTCAGAAATGATCCTGTCATAACATTATAGAGATAGCCTACGTTGCTGTTGAGATTTATAAAGATTCTTTTTCTCTCTTACATGTTTATGATCACCTCATGTAGATTAGCACATAGATTGCACTAATTTTAATTTTTTGTGGTAACCTGGATTTTTATTCTCAGAACCACTAAAATGCTAATTACTTTATTTATCCTGCCATAGAAAAAGATTCTTGCTGGCACTTGATGAATCCCTTTATGAATACTAGTACATCTTCTCAAATCCCATCAGAGTTGCATGAACCATACAAGTCACGTTGTGGTGGGTTTTTTTTTTCTCGAGCACGTCAAAAGTTATGTTTGTTACAGTTGGCTGCACAGTCCTACCTTCCGAGGCAAGAGCAGCACGTGCTGTGCAGAGCACCGTCGGGGGACTGCAATGGTTCACTAAGGCCCCGGTCCTGCAAGCACTTTTGTTCATGTTTAACTCCGCTGCGGTGTGGGTAGTTACATGGGCAAGCACATGGCTACCCTTTGGAAAATTTAGCACGATAACTAGTTACGTAAAACTCCACGGCTTTTTTGGCCCGTAGCCGCGAGGCTGTGTCTGTGAGGCCAGTCAGAGCCGACAGCAGAGCAGCTTTGAATCAGTTTGATGCTGGAGCTTCTGCAATATTATGTTTCAGTTTCTGCAAGAGTTTCACAAATTAATGGGGATTATTTATTTGTTTTAAAATTTAAAGTTCCCCGAGCATGAATTTCCGCATAACTCTGTGAAAATATGTTCATACTCTCTTGACGCTATAAGAGAAGGTCTTAAAGGAGTCTTCCATAGGAAAATAAAATAAATAAAACAGTTTCCTCTTTCAGTTCATTCCTTATAATGTGGTCATCTGTTTCATGGCAAGAAGAGAATTTCTGATCAAATTCTTTATGGAAGGAATGTGCTGTGAAGGTCCTTGGGGTGTGCAAGTCAGAGAACTGTTGGATGAGGCACTTCAGATGAATCCAAGTGTGATATAGTTGCTAAGGAGCAGAAAAGAAGTCTATGAAGCCAGAACCTAAGCTATAAAGTAATGTTTTTGGTCAAAACACAGTTGGAAACAAACTGGGAGCCAAAGTGGACTACACTAAGTGCACATACCACAGCTCTTTTCTGGAAAGAAAGATGTCCCTCTCAGCCTGGAGCTGGGGACAGTTCTAGGTTTGAGTCACAGAATCATAGAATGGTTTGAGTTGGAAAGGACCTTAAAGATCATCCAGTTCTAACTCCCCTGCCCTGGGCAGGGACACCTCCCACTAGAGCAGGTTGCTCAAAGCCCCATCCAGCCTGGCCTTGAACACCTCC
>JAOXNO010000033.1:72254931-72279847 GCA_028565335.1 Limnodromus scolopaceus
TGGGGACAGTTCTAGGTTTGAGTCACAGAATCATAGAATGGTTTGAGTTGGAAAGGACCTTAAAGATCATCCAGTTCCAACTCCCCTGCCCTGGGCAGGGACCCCTCCCACTAGAGCAGGTTGCTCAAAGCCCCATCCAGCCTGGCCTTGAACACCTCCAGGGATGGGGTGGTGCCCAGCTTCTCTGGGCAACCTGGGTTAGTGTCTCACCACCCTCACAGGAAAGAATTTCTTCCTAATACCTAATCTAAATTTCCCCTCTTTCAGTTTAAAATCATACCCCTCGTCTTATGGCTACATTCACTCATAAAGAGTTCCCCTGCCTGCATCTTTCCTGTAGCCCCCTTTAGGTACTGGAAGGGGCTCTAAGATCTCCCTGGAGCCTGCTCCAGGCTGAACAACCCCAACTCTCTCAGCCTGTCGTGGTAGCAGAGGTGTTCCAGCCCTCCGAGCATCTTTGTGGCCTCCTCTGGACCCGTTCCAACAGCAGTCTAGCGGTATGCTCCTGGTTCCAGGATTAAGTTTTTGGCAACTCAAATGAAGGGCCGGCATTGCAGCTCTTGTCTGTCTTTGTAATGATCCATGAATTTACCAGTGTTTCCAGGGATGAATTGTTTTCACAGCCAGGTGATAGCTCTGAAGGAGCCAGAAAGTGCACTTGCAAGTGACTTTCCAGGCCCATGGATGTGGGAAGGGTTTCTACTGTTAACGTGAAGAATGAGGGTGAAATGTTGAACTGATTTACACAGCCCTTGAAGGATTTGAACTTTTAGTGTCTGTAACAAATCTTTACCATAAGGCCAAGAATAAAAATGAAGAAAGGGAGAAAGCAAAGAGGGATCTGGTTATTACTAAATGTGACTTACTGTAATCTCGTTTCTGACATTTTCCTTAAAAGGAAGATCCACCTCTGAAGAGGGAATCCCAGAGGAGCTGGTGCCTCAGAGCTAGAAATGGTACCAAAGAAAGATTTGGAGATGCTGTGGTTACATGGATGAATAAATAACTGTGCTCACTTCCCAGTTTTCCGCTAGAAACTGGATTTTTGCAAACTCTAGAGACCTGTGCACTGGACTGTTTTATGTTGTAAATTAGATAAAGTACTCTAAATATTGCTATTGTTTATATTATGGCACTTGCAATCAAACTTAAACCAGATGAATGACTTGTGTGGATACATTTCTATTCTGTTTGGGGAGTCAATGCATGTAAGAGGTAGCGATGGGGCTCTACTATGAAATAATAAGAGAACAGATTTTTATTCTTCTCAATTATGCATTGAATGAATTGAAAGAGTGCTAGACATTGCAGTGGGTAGTGGAAAAGATATATTTGTTGGGGGAAAGTGTGAGCAATACTTGTGTTGTGGCTGTCTATTGTTGGCAGAGGAAGGGTTAGTCCATTCTGTTGTTACTGTCTACTTTCTGTTTCCTAATTCAAAGTCCTCAGTTTGAATCAAATCCTGACCCCAATGATATAATTTGCAATTCTGCTGTTGACCTCAGTCTGACCAGGTTTGTGTATTTATTACCTGGAATTGTTTGTCTTGCTCTGTGAAGATGACAACATGTCCTGGGTGGCTCTGTTAATTCAGCACAGGTTTTGAAATGTGTGTACATGCAAACGCAAACAATGCATATATATAAAATGTCCACAGAATATTTTATAGCTATTCTTTAGATACTGCAGGAAGAACTATGATTATAGGGAATTAATGGTTACAGAAATGGAAATTGGAAATTAAAGTACTTTCTTCAGCTTGTTCTACCTTCTTGGAAATACAGAATTCCAATTCCCCCTGTTTAAATTTGGGGCCGTTCTCCTGCTATGACCACATCTATATGGCCTGCATAGCCTTCAGTTCTGCAGCCACATTTAGAAAGTAGTTGGCAGTAGTTGTCAAGGTTTGCTTTTTCGTTTGGGTTTTCTTTGGGTGATTGTTTTTTGCACGTTCTGGGGTGTTTGTGGTTTTTTGGTTTTTTTTTTCTTCAGCTTGCTGAACTGTCTTTATTAATAATTAATAAACCACTTGGGAGTGGTGATATGGTGCTACCCCAGACAGTGGTTCCAGCTGCAGGAGTGACAGAAGTTCATTGATCAGCCCAGCGTAGAGCATCGTTATTAATCTGGCAGGAGTCTACCAGAGAGCGATCGAAGCAGGACACCAGTGCCAGGCTGGCCTCATGCTCGGCTCCTCTGTGGACATCTGCTTCCCTGGAACTGTGTCTGAGGAAGGCTAGCATTTAGAAGTCAAGAAGAAATAGAACCTGTATTCAGCAGAATATGAAACAACTGCAGCTTCTGCTTTGTTTTTACATTGGAAGGGATGTTTTCCAGCATGGAACTCCTAGTGGATCTATGTGGTTGGAGATGATTCAGAACTAGTCTTTAGGATGTGCATGAGTAATTCTGAACTCATTCATGGACTTGCTAGAGAGTGATGGTTTGGGGAAAAATGCCTAGATGTTGTTGTGGTTCAGAATGATGCTCCTTAAAAGTAACTTCCATATATTTCTACGCAAGAAACCTAACCTGTTTAGCAGCTTGCACCTATAGCATAACTCCTTCTTTCTGTCTTCTGACCAGGTATTAACTGCCAAAGAGATAAAGTTTGTATTTAACGAGGATGAGGTCAGCAGAAGGGGAAGAGTGAGTATCGTTATCATTAGAGCTTCAACGAACAAGACCTTTTCTCTTGACACCTTTTTGCACTTTAAGGAGAGAATAGTCTTTGATAATGTAAGACTCATGGTCTTGAGATGTGGCCCACCCCCCATGGAGCTCACTCTTCTTGGAGGTATTTCTCCTTGTATATGGTGGAGCTGGGGAAAGGTTGTCTTCATCCCCTGTGTGTTGTTGCAGGAAGCAGGACTTTTTTCATGGGGAAGGCAGAGGAACCTTCTGTGCTCCTGCAGCACCAGCAGAATTTACACTCGGGGAAAACTAAAAGCTGAGAGCACGTGGCTGGGGGCTGCCACACTCCATGTGTTTTTCTCCATATTTTCTTAGGAAGGACTTTAATGATGAAAAGCACAGGGCTTTTCTTAGCAATAGTCAGACTTTCAGTGTTCTCTGAACACAAAAAGAGGAATATGGAAACACAAGTGTTTGAAGGGAAACAATATGCCGTGAATAATGTTGACTGGAAATGCTACTACATGTTTGGGGTGGGGTTGTTTGCCATTGGAAGTAATAAAAATACAACTGTATATTATCCATTGGGGTTTGTTTTATTCTGGAAGCTAATTTTTAAGAAACTGAGGGTTATTTATTGGTTGTGTCACAGGAATATTTGGACTGTTCTAATTCCAGTCTTCAGCATTTTTACATTTCAAGCCTTATAAAGGAGAAGAAGATATATGGTGCCTCTGCCCCAGTTCAGCAGAGTGGGCTCTAAGCAGACTCTGTAAATACACTCTCTTCTGTGTTGTTTCTAGCCACAGCAGTACTTTTCAAATTATTTATATTCTTCTAAAATTCACTCAGCCAAAGCAGTTGTCATGCTACAGTATCGCATTCAGGTCTCGAAGTGTCGCAAAGGATACTTTGCAATATGCTTCAAAGCCAGTTTGTTTTTCACAAGGGGAGTGAACGCCAAAGCTGGCAAGGCTTTGCTGTTGCAGTGGGAGACCCACTTTGACATCCACATTTTTTGCTTTTCCTTCAGGATGTGTAAAAGGAGTCCCCGGGGGGGGTGTGTGGCCCGTTCCCCCACAACAGCGTGTGTTTTATATGCAAGCATATAGGTGTGTTTAAATGCAGAGAGCGACATTCCAGTTGGATTTTATGTCATGAAGTAATCATATGATTTATCTGAACAGCAGCAAGACTTTTTCTCTCCCTCCCTGCCTTTGCTGGGCAAATAGCTGGCCGGCTCACAGCCCTCCAATCACCCGGGCTCCCGAGCCTCCACCCCTCAGCCTCCACCAACAGCTCTCACACCACCTACAGCTGGCTTTTTAAAGCAAATATTTTAATAAAATCACTTTCGGGTATCACTCTTCGATTTAAGACAGCAGAAGTTGGGGACTGGGTAAGAGGAGCAGAAGTTTGCCCAGCAGAAGTTGCTCTGAATCAGGTTTGTAATGAAGCTTACTGCTGAAAGTAGTAACCTGAAAGCAACGTAGCTTATCATAGGAACTTTTTTCTTTAACATATGTGCTTTTTGAGCGGCAAGAGCTGTGGTATACAGTATTGCGTTTAGTTTACATTACAGCATTATTGTGCCTCTGACGAAATGCAAATTACAGTGGTAATATATAGAAGATGCAATTTATGTTTTCCTTCCCAGTCTGACTGGAAGGTGTTTCTGCTTTTGGATGATAAAGCGTTCTTTTTCCATTTTATAGATGTCACATTTCTGTTACAGGTGCTGCTTTCCAATTTTCAGGCTTTCATTATTATTTAAATAGACTACTTTGCATATTCCAAGACATTAGGAGTTTTGTGAAAGTCTTGGGCACAGCATCAACTTCTAGGACACTTGCAGTAAAATCATGTATTATCTGTGCATGTGTGCACACACACACAAATCATAGACTGCACCTAGTTTTGCTTCACCTCTGAATTCTTTTACTTTGTTATATTATTGCACTAGGTCTGATCAATGCAATACTGCAATTTTGAATAAGGCTAAATGTACTTAAGAGCAAACAAAAATATTTGCATAGAGTCTACAGATGGAAGATATAGAATATAAACTTTTACAGTTTTTTTCAGGAAAATGAGGCTGAAGGAAGACTCTAATCTGTATACAGTCAATATATATTTATATTTTCCCATTTTCAGTATGTTACAAATTTATTGGAATCTTTTCTCTCTAATTTGTGCTGTGTAAAGTGTTAAACTACTGCACCTAAAATGTATAGCGTATAAATATATAGTTATAGTATATAAAATTAGCTCAACAAAAATAGTTTATAAATATCTTTAAGTTACTTTTGCTTCAGGAATTTTTAAATATACATCTCAATAACAGTATTAAAACTTTCTGAGGTTTTACATTGCTTTATAACAGTTGCTTTCCACATGAGATTTTTATCTTTTTTTATTAGAGCGTTTTATAGAAAATTTTGTAGGACAAGTTGAATGGGAACTGCAGAAAAACTTTGGGGTTTCCCACCTGTAGCTTGGGTTTGATGTGTACTAACTCAAACCACTTACTGCATGTAATTAAATTAACATGTTATTTTAACGGAAGAGTGCGATGATATATGATACGTTACTTTTTTGCTCCAGTATCCACCTCTTGTTTGTGGTTTTGTTTTGGGGTAGGTTGGCTGTTGGGTTATTCTCACATAGAAAATACTTTGCAAAAATGTTAGATTTTACACAGCTGTGAAGCAGCCAAAGCACTTCTGAAGGTGAACGCAAACTTTGCAGCTGGAGACTTTGTCCCTTGCATTGTGTTTGTAGTTACAAGTTTTTTGGCACCAAACTTTTCCTGCTAGACCCGGGCTAACGGTAAACAACCGTTAAATGTTCCTGATTATCCGTCTGACTGGAAGAGCTGGTGTGAGTTACAAGGCTGAACTCATCTTCTTGAGTTAGCATTTGGATGCGTGGTGGTCAAGCAGTAAATTATCTGGTTTATAACTGGCCAGGAAAGACTGAAAGTAAGAAGCTGCTGTTTATCAGCAGCTACTGTAGAGAAAAAAACCCAAGACAATAAAGAAAAAAAGGGATTGGAGAAGTATCTGTGCTTATTCAGGTACTCTGACAAATACTGTGAATGTCCATTAGACATGAAGAAGCTTTTGGGTTTTTTCTCCCCTGTGTTAGAGAAATCTGTCCAATTTCTTTCCTGTCTAAGTGGAGTCCTCCTGCCCTGCCTGTCTCCTTGTTGCCTGTGGTTGAAGGGGTAAAACTGCAAGCTGCAACGTGGAACGGCGTTGCGATTCTTTCTAGGAATGCCTTCAAGGAAGGAGGAGGCTTGAATACAGGCTGGACATTGGTCCTCAAGTCTCAGGCAGTTGGAACTGGGGCTTCCCTTTTTCAGAGGGCTGTTGGAGGCGTATTCGGTGTTACAGAGTAATCTGTAGCTAAAGAAAGACTTGGTCCAAAAGAGGCTTCAGAAGTGCAGTGACCCAGCGCCCACAGAGCCAGGGAGCTGCCACCTCTGTTGCAGGCAGCAAAAGGACCGTGCCAGGGTCAGTGACAAGTGGACTTCACAGGTGTTTGCTTGTGACAAATGTCTCCATGAAGTAGACTTGACCGAAGTGGAGCCTAGCGCAGAGTTGAATGTATGGGAGAAGCGACAGGTTGGGTCTGCTCCTCACCTTAATTTGAAATAACAGCACGCTGCTGGTGAGCACAAGGGCATTTTCCTGTGCTTAAACTCTGTCAGATCAGGATTGAACCTTTACTCTGTTTAAAACTGCATGGACAGCCCAGCCTACCCTGACTGATTGTCCTTTCAGGCTACATGCCCAGCGCTGGTGTATCCAAGTCAGCCCTAAGAAACGTGGGAGAGGTACCCCAGAGATGCTTCAGGAGCACTGTGAACTCTGTTAGCAGGAGAGCATTAAGAGAGCTCACTGCCTTCTTGACCGATTACCCAATATATTACCAAAAACCCCATTTCCCAAGCTGTCAAGTGTGCTTGCCCAGGAAGGCTTAGAGAAGAGCCAGCTGTGCAGGACCTTCAGCGGGGGCCTGGGTCAGTGCTGGTGGGGCACGTGCCAGCAGAGGCCATAGTGGTCTGCTAGGACGAGGCAGGCTTAGGCTGCAGCTGGGAAAGGAAGAAGTAAAAAGGAGCCGTTAGGAATATCCTGAGACCTGCTGGCCAAAAAGCAGGAGAAATAATTTTTTTTCCATGTTCACTTACCCTACTTCATGTTCCTCTCTGTCCTAACGATAAACAGAAAAAGGAAACCATGAGATTTGCCCAATGGTGCTGGCACAGGAGTAAGACCCTTTTTAAGAGCGTGAGGTTGCAGCCAGTGTAAGCTTATCTAGGACAATGCTGCCACCAAAAGGCACTCCCAGCTGTTACCTTCCTTGTGCCTGTAGGTTGGTATTTGAGCACTTGGCCACAGCGTTACAATAAGCTGTGCTGGACCACGCTGGGTCAGAGCCCGGGTTGTTCTCTTGCATTGGGCAACACGTTAAAGGATATAAGAAACGTCACGCTTGTCACTGATTTCTGAAGACACTTTGTCACCACTTACCTATGTCACTTGGTCCTGTGTGGCGGCCAGATATCCTCATAAGCTCATCAGTGCTTCCTGCTGCACCTTCTTATCAAATATGAAGTGATGAGTACTGGAGTCTTGGGATGTCTTGGCCAAATCTGAAAGGGACCTGTGTCTGAGGTACAACACTGCGCTTGGTAGACAGCAACAGGAATTTTGAAGCAGTATGTATTGTTTATTATGCATAGGTGCATAGTAGGTATAGGAAACAGTGTAACGCGTTCTGGATTGCAATGGTCGTCATAAAAGGATGTGTGTTCATCACGTCCACGTTAGGATGGATATACCTAAAGAGATACATTTCTCATGCATATGAGATTTATTTATGTTTTTTTTCAAACAAAAAGTCTGTATCTTGAACCTTGTCTCTGGTTGTGCTCCAGTTTCTAAAGGCTAAAGAAGGAAGGGGGGGTTTGAGTCAGGACAGGTGCTTCATCATACTGGCTTGTGGACAGCAAGGACCAGCCTCCTGTCCTCCACTAGAATCGGAGAAAGCAGAAGCAGAAAAAAACCCTCCTGTTTTGTCATGAGGATTCCTTCTCAGCAGAGAAAACCATCATATCACCCACCCAAATTGCAAAGGAGCAGAGCGATCTGAGAAGGCATTTGAATAACGAGTCTTGGAAACTTGTTCTCTGAGAACAATGTTTGCCAGAGTAGTCTTTCCTGTTAATGAAATACCAAATGAACTATCATTTGGCATGGGGAGGGCAGAGTGAAAGAATTCCTTAAAAAAATGTCATGTTTCTGCAACATTGAAATTGTTAAGGAGAAGGGCATGGAGTCACGAGGGCGTTGCTGCCTGTCATGATGGGCTACAGCCTTATGAGGAATATGGTAATACAACATCTGAAGTGATTGCTACAGCTTTGAAAGTGTCATTTTGGAAAAAAACCAGTGGCCTTGGGGAATATTTGTCAAAGTGCAGCCCAGGATAGACAAACCTGGCTTTGGGGGAGTGGAGTGCCTCAGCCTCAGGCCCAAAGAAAGGCTGCTCTTGCTGAAGAGTCCAGGAAGTGCACCAGGGGATTTTGCCTGGGCAGTTTGGTGTTGATTCCCCTCAGAGGAGCTTATGGATCTCTCCTGTCTGCCGACATGCGCATCGTCTTAGTTCTGAAGCTGAAGCGTGAAATCTCCTGGGAGCCTGGTGGGCTGGAAGGACTGCCTAATTGCAGCAGAGCTTTGGAAACCTGCCCATCTTGCCTCCTTCCGCTGTCCTGGGGCAGCTCTCGCCTTTCTAATGGGCATTAAGCATCACTGCCCAGAGCTGTTCAATTCCATTCACCATCCTTTAGCAACTTCCCTTTCCTTGAAAGCAAATTAAGACCGGTTTTTTAAGAATGCTCTTTGAAGACAGAAGTGGCATGTCTGAGTGAACTTGGGGAGCTGTTACAGGAACAGGAAGAAAATGTTTCTGCATGGAGAGCTCTCTCTTTTTCATACCCAAGGGGATTTTTTTTCAAGCGGTCTCACATTCAGGATGTCAGTTCCCTTTGTTCTAGGATAAAATACTGTTAAGTGAGCTCCCCATCTTGATGCAAAGTCAAGTGGATTAGCTTAATGGATTGAACTACTGTGAGTAGAAATGCTCCTGACTGGTCCAGGAACTGATACAGACCTGGGAGGAATCTCCTAGCAGAATATCTAAATGAAAGAGATTCTCAGGTCCCAG
Organism: Limnodromus scolopaceus; assembly: GCA_028565335.1. Classification (NCBI taxonomy): domain Eukaryota; kingdom Metazoa; phylum Chordata; class Aves; order Charadriiformes; family Scolopacidae; genus Limnodromus; species Limnodromus scolopaceus. Next base: position 72,263,797 of record JAOXNO010000033.1, read on the forward strand.
GAGGGTTCCACATAGCAAATCATGACCAGCGTATGGATATTTATGGTATGGGTTGCCCAAAACATCAGTTTGGGGAGATGGCAGATGGTATCGCTTAATTCTTACCAAACTCTTAAGCCTCAACAATACAATTCAAACAAATACTTAAAGAATGACAGAACTTGTACACTAATGCTGCCTCTTTTATAGCCTTACTGTGGGAGTTTTAGATCTTGAAAATCCTTATTTATGTTGGTGCTGTTCCTTATCTTAAAAGTCCTTACAATATATGAGATAATAGATCACTGCTCTGGTTTTATTTTAGACATGGTTAAGAAGTGGCCATTAAATAAATAGAAACAATTTCTTCTTTTTTACAGAAGTGTAGTAAACCTAAAGATAATGGATATCTTTCCCTGAGGAAATAAGTGCTAAATCTAAATTTAGGAATACTGAATCCCTAATTTGTTTCCAGGAGAAAAAGCACATGCCAGCTTATTTAATGTCACAGAAGGGTGTAAATATATTAATTAGTTGGTGTGATTAAAGTTCTTTATGCAAATATATTTTTTCATTGTTTTTCACCAGCGCTTGTGCTACCTTTTATGTACTGTAATAATGTCTTTTCTTTCAGAGCTCTGCATCCACCATGTTGCCCTGTGGCCCAGCCTTGTCCTTTGTTCGGTGTCTGGTGCGGAAGAAGAACGTTGGTGGTGAAAGCCTCGAGGACTCCAAGTTGTGCCGATGCTTGTCGACGGTGGACCTTATCGCCCTGGGAGTAGGCAGTACCCTGGGCGCTGGCGTTTATGTCCTTGCTGGAGAGGTAGCCAAATCCGACTCTGGACCCAGCATCGTCATTTCTTTCCTCATCGCTGCGCTGGCGTCTGTGATGGCAGGTCTCTGCTACGCCGAGTTCGGTGCTCGCGTCCCCAAGACTGGCTCTGCCTATTTGTATACTTACGTAACTGTCGGTGAACTGTGGGCTTTTATCACCGGTTGGAATCTCATTTTATCCTATGTTATAGGTAAGATTAAGAGCAAACACAATCTCAAGGGTTTCTGAGACAGCAGATATAAGATAGAGATTTGGGTCTGTCTTTCTTTTCTGTCTTTGTACTTCGCTACTGTTGCTTTTTACTCCTGCTGGGATCAAAGAACGAAGGTATTTTGATTAGGTTGTTTCCTCCTGTGCATCACCGTTGTAAACACATTTTTTGAAAGATGCTTTTGCAAACGGTGTGTCTGCAGCAGCGTGGACTGGAGACCTTGTAGGAAAATCGTGTCAGACACAGTTTGGTGATGATGCACAGCAATAAACAGGATTTCTTTGCTGTCCTTGGTCAGCAAGAATAATTTCAGTAACATCAATAAGCATATGTTTTTGAGTATACACAGCAAGTACATTTAGAGGGACACCATTGCTATAGTATCGCACTTCAAGAAAATCATGAAGCTTAAGTATTAACTTTTTACTGTAACCTCATGCTAACTAAATGGTGTCCAATCATGTAACCCCATAAAATACAAAGTTGACAGATCTGAATAAAATTAATGCTTATATGGCAGATACTCAAATAACTATTTCAGTGCTTTAGCACAGACAGTGTTTATTGATTCAACAATGTTTTCTTCCAGAGGTACGTGCCCCAAGCATCCATTATATTGTGTATAAGCACGCCTAGCTAGTGTACTCAACTACAGGACTGTTGCCCAAATTGCTACAAAATCAATATGCCCGAGTATTGTATTTGTAAGTGTATTTCGTGATAGGAGAGTGGTAAAAATAAGGTTGTATTTAGCTGTGGCCACATACATATTTTACTAGAGGAGAGTATTTCTCTTAAATACTGCCTCCAGTAATACACAACTTCCTAGTGATTTTTTTTGCTTCCAGGTGAACAAGCTTTCCTTCCTGTTCTTTCTGGAACTGCTTTCTTACCTGACTTTATATTGTTTAACATACATCATATTGTAACTTCAGAAATAAGTGTCTTCCAGAATGACATCAAATATAAATGATACACTAATAATATCTCCAATATTTTGGGAATAAGTGAGATACAAATTAGTAAATTTTAGTCATAGAATAATATGTTATCATTTAACTATGTAGAAAAATTCCAAAATGTTAAAATTCCTTGGCAAAAAGATAAATCACTGGTTTAACACAAGCTCTTCAAAATGCAAGTAGCAACATGCTTAGTTTTATTTCCTTTTCAGCAGAAGTATCTCTATCCACGTATGTATGCCAAACTCTAAACATACATGTATTTTATGAAGGTACATCAAGCGTGGCAAGAGCCTGGAGTGGCACCTTTGATGAACTTCTTGGAAAACAGATCGGTCATTTCTTCAGAACCTACTTCAAAATGAATTACTCTGGGCTAGCAGAGTACCCTGACTTCTTTGCTGTATTCCTTATATTGCTTTTATCAGGTAAGACACATATACAGCTTCATTTAGGGTGGTTGCAATGTCAGAGTGTTTCTCGCAGACAAAAATGCTAAATTGTAGTTCGTGTTTCCTGAGAAATTAACGGTTTTGTATGGTTTTTATGGCTTTTATTACTGGTGAATGCTTTCAGAGGGACCTTGAGGTTAAGCTCTGTAGTTTGGTAATGATGTGATATGCTCTCCTTAAATCACACATTGTGCATGTAGTGTTTCCCCTCTAAATTGTTAATTTATTCAGTATAAAATAACTTTACTCTTTCTAAGTCTTCAGGAGAATTGTCTAGCCTAGAACTTGTTTGAGCTAAAGGGCACTCCAAGGCACTGGTGCGGCCCAAGAGGCTGGTTTGAAACCTGAGTAAACCTTTCATGACTGCTCCACTCAGTTCTGTCTCTTCTACATCTTTAATCATGTGTCATGTTTTTAAATCACAAAAATTTGATACTAGCTTTTTGAGGGATTGGAAAGCCCCAAATTACTGCCACTTATTTGCATGTTTGCATTTAGCAATTGCTTTCCCCAAGGAAACATTCTTACTGCCACCAGGAGAGAAGGAAGCAGTATGTGTGTTTTGTTTTTAAGTGTATGGTTTGTTTTCAGCCAGTACTGCAAGTATTTCAGTGTTCAGTAGAGGTCTTACCCAGTTCTCAAATATTTGTTGTGTTCAGTCTCTCTTTAGATCAAACAAAAGCAGGAGCTTTTATTCTCTGGAAAGTCAAATTGATAAGTTATATGGGTATAACCTTCTGTGATCTTATTCTGTTATGAGGGGCTTTTTTTGACTCACTACTTAAGAAAACATTTCCATTCAACTCCTAATGCCAGGAGTGGCCAGTGCATCCTAAACTTTTATTAGGTCTCTGTACATAAAAACATGAGCTCCTACAGTAGTAAACCTTAATTTATAGCTGTGCTTGTATCTTCATTTCTTCTTTCTGCCTCTTTTGGCTTTGTTCATTTTACTGGAAAAAAAAAAGAGTGAACAAAAAATACATAAGATGCTGAAGTCCTTGTTTGAAAAATGTTTGAGAACTGCATTATTTGAAAGATGTAGGATTTACCTACACTGTGAGTCACATTGCAGTGTAGGTACTCCCAAGGTGACTCAACACCCATACTTCCAGAAATTTTACCCAAAATTTTTGAGATGGTTGTCATACAGTCACTAAAGTAAGCCACAAGAAACTAGCAAAAGTAGAATCTTGAGGAAGTTAATTGTACAATTTTAAGAGTAGAATATTACTCAAGTGCATTAATTTTGTAGAAGTTTTAAAAATAAATGCCTTGAGATTCAGAAGAATGTCATACTTGCAAACAGAACATACTTTGTGAATTATCAGCATTAACGGTTGGTGCCTGTTGGTGTCCCGTGTCTGCACTTAGGAAGATCCAGGAGTTTACTAGACCAGCTTTAGTCCAGCATCCTGCCAGGCTTGTGGTTCAGAGCTGCCTATGGGACCAGTTCAGAGCCTTATGTCTTCAGGAGCAATAGGATTGAATTTGGTATAGCTGGAATGGACCTCTCATTTTCACCTCCTCCAAAGGCAGGAGGAAAAAACCAATCTTTTGAAAAGCAGAGCACTCCACAAACCAAACTATAAAATGCTAGTGTAGATACTGCCATCTTATATCTGTTTTCTCCACTGCCATTGCTGCTTCCTAACATCAATAGCAGAGATTCTTGATAGAAGAGGAAATCTTTCTCTTGTGGTTCTCCACTGAGCTACTGGATTTTCATGTCTGTCCTGTATTTTCAACCTCACCATCATTCCTTCCTCACCTCTCTTGTGCTTGTGCTGTGAATTACCTCCCCAGGTCCCTGTGGAAAGCAGCTGAAGCACCAGTGAATTGACTGCAGAAAGTCTGCAGAAATCTGGTTTGGCTTTTTTATTCATCCCTACAGAAAGGACTTAGAAAAACTGTACACACTGTGTTTCATACTGCATTAGGCTGATTGAGACACTGCATTTTTCAGAGAAACTAAGCTAAAGAAAGCATACACCTATTTCCAATAAAAATGCCATTGGTGAAGAAAACCCGAGCAGCTCACATGGTAACTTCTGTGCTATGATAAGATACCAAATGTCTCATTAGCAGAGTTGGACATTTTTTGGACATTATCTTGAGAGGCTTAAAATTTTCAGACTTAATCTCTAAATAATGAGGCAAAGTATGTATGTGATATTAGTGGAAACACTTAGAGTGCAAAGAACCTGTGGAGGCTTTCCCATTGTATTTAATTTTTCCTGATCTGCTCGCCACCGGCTCTTCCATTACACTGTCACTACACTTACAGTTGTTACAAACCTAACGACACAGAAGGATTCTGATGCAATAACTTTCAGATTGTTTAAATGCACTGCTCTGCAGCCTACGGCACCTGGATTTTGTATCAGACTTTTTTTCTAGAATCTCTACAAATCAGTGTTTATGAACAGGAGGTGTGCATTTCTTTTAAAGGTTTTATTAATGAGTTAGGAAATGGGACTCTATGGTGGATATACCCCGAAAAACTTAAAGTGAACAGGTCACATTCTAAATCTAATAATTTTGATTATGTTATTAATCTAATGAGTAATTGTTCTGTACGGAATAGATCCTACCAATCTGTTTTCACTAAGCATAGAATTCTTTTACCTATTTTTGCTCCATTGCATAAAATAGAGGTATGAATTGGAATCTCAGAAAAGCAGAAAGTTACAATTGCTTAAAATGCTTTTAAATACTTTAGAGAATATAATTAAAGAAGCTTCCTGTTTTATGGTTTCCAAAACCTTTGCCTATTGCCTTGCTGTCAAAGAGTATTGTAAATTGGTGCTACAGGTTTTTGAATGTATAAAATCTACTGCTATTTTTTCATATTATTCACAGTACTTTGATGTATATCTTCCTTAAAATGCCATTTTATTAGTTTAAGAGACTATTCATATCTATAAAATATTTTTATTTTATAGGTCTTTTATCTTTTGGAGTAAAAGAATCTGCATGGGTGAATAAAATTTTCACTGCTATTAACATCTTGGTCCTACTCTTCGTTATGATTTCTGGTTTTGTGAAAGGAAGTGTTGACAACTGGAAAATAAGTGAAGAATATCTCATAAACCTCACTGCAGTAACAGAGTAATTATATTTTTTAAAAATCAATTTACTTGCTCATATTCCAAGCAATTTTCCGTTATACTTGGCTTTTGTGGCATTGCGGGTAATGCATCAACTAACAGCTCTGTTGCTGGGAATGATAAACATTTTATTCCCTTAAAAATAGTGTTTTATTTTCTTGTTTTTAGTTTCTTTTAAAAAAAGTCTTATTTCAATACTCTTGTCCATAGCCATCTGAGAGGTTACTGCCTTCTCATCCTTAAGCCATGTATTTACTGCAGTATGTGAGTATGACAGCAGGAGTTGCCTGTACCGTTAGTGTTTTGATGTCTTGCTGCAAACTGCAAAGTGAGTCAGATGATAGTTATTGATTTGGGCATTATTCCATTTGCTGTTATTTTTGTCTTTCTTACAAGCACTGACATAAAAATGTCTTCTTGTGCAGTTTTGTAAAGCAGAACTCTGTCTCCACGAGAGCATTTTAACATGTTTTTCCAGAGTGGTAGGAGAGGAGGATGCATGTGTTTGTCCTATCTATAATAAAAAGAATAACTTCCTTATGTGCTATATTTTTGTTCTGTATAGGAATGCCTCAGTCTTTGATACTGTGACAAGCATGTATGGGAGCGGTGGCTTCATGCCATATGGTTTCACAGGAACATTGGCTGGTGCTGCAACCTGTTTTTACGCTTTTGTAGGATTTGACTGCATTGCAACAACTGGTATAGTACCTATATGTCTGTGTATGTGTGTATGTGTAAGTATACATGTACCACATGCTATTTTTGTGAAAAAAACCCCACACAAACAACAGCAATCCATCTACTGTTTGTCCTTTGCTTTTTCCTAAACCTCCTTATGTCCATGTAGAATGAGGCTAAGTTCATTCTTGAATGTGGCTGTCATTCTGGGAGGAAGGGGGAGATTTTACTTGTTTTATTCCTGTTCTAAAGAAATCAATTGTTGCTTTCTAAGTCTGGGAAGTGCTTAGTATGCAATTCTTTCTGCCCAAGTCATACTAATCACCTGCTGATGTTCACAGTTCTCTGAGATGAGGTATCTCTCCTATCCTCCTAAAGGCTGGCTTGAATGGTAGAATTCTATAATAGGGAATCACAGAATCATACGAGTACATTGAACTTATAAATCATAGGTAAATAAATAGAAATTATGTGCTTTGAGTACTCTAAGTATAGAGTGTATTTTATGTCCTTTAGTTTACCTCTATTTTTAAATGCTATTTCTGGCAACAAAATACTGAGGTTTGCTCTGTATCACTAAGGGTTTTTTTATGCAAACTTTTAAAACTTCTATTACAAATACGATTCCCATGGCTTAGATTAACAAACGATTTGTCTTTGATGCTACCTTTTAAAGCTGAAGGTGGGAATGAAGAATTTTTGGCTTTTTTGTTTTTACTTTTTTTTCAGGAGAAGAGGTCAAGAATCCTCAGAAGGCCATACCCATAGGAATTGTGGTGTCCCTGCTTGTCTGCTTCATGGCCTATTTTGGGGTTTCAGCTGCACTGACACTCATGATGCCATACTACCTACTAGATGAGAAAAGTCCTCTGCCGGTAGCTTTTGAATACGTTGGATGGGGTCCTGCGAAATATGTCGTAGCAGTGGGATCCCTCTGTGCTTTATCCACAAGGTAAAGACATTGAAATACTAATTTTATTGGGAAATGCTGGTGGATAATGTACGACGTTTAAATAAATGTTCATGCATTAATTTTGAAGGCTCAGTTCATGCAAAGGATTTGCAATAAGTATTATAAGCATATTTTAAATTTAAGCAGGTCTTGATCACAGCAGGTCCATTAATTTAAGTTCCTTTTTTAAACTCTACTGTTACTGAACTCTACCTCTTTGGCTTATTACCCAGAAGTTTTTTATGAAAATATGTATTTTCAGACCTGCAAGTTATCTTTATTAACTGATAAAATAAACCCCACCCATTTTGTCCTTTCTCGCTGTCCATTCCTAGTGACTCAGCCACTTTATGGGCTCTGTGTATTTGCAGGCAAAATCGAAGAGATGATTAACTAGCTCCACTCCTCATCTTGGTTGCCTGTCTCTGTTTTCCTCCAGTAGCCAGTCTGTCTTCTGACATCATCCCTTCCTGTGGTTTCTGTGTGGGTATTTGAGATGTAGAAAATATGATAATTTATTCCCCTTTGTGAAACTGTGGAGGTAACCTTACCTTAACGTGTTATTTTGATTAAAAAGATCAGGGAGGGTGTGATATATATGTTCATATATGTTACACCCCAATCCTTATGTTGTATAAAAACTTTCATAGAATAGAACGTTGCTTGGTACTTGAATTTAGGAAAAAGACATGCCTGTTTAAGCACTAATGCTGTCAGTACTCTGATTAAACCCTGTAAGCATTAGCTTGAAGAAGATGAGCACACTGTGGGCAATGGTTTAAAGGAAAGGAGTCTTTCGATGTAGGAGGGGATAGGAAAAGGAAATAGTTCCAAAATTACATTAACAGAGCTGTAAGGCTGACTGAAGAATGTCGGTTACACAGTTCATTCTGGGATTATACTTATTTTCTATCCACTTGTCCTGGTCCCCTCACTTTGAAGGGTTTCACTGAATTTTTCCTCTATATTTGTAAATGGTAAAAGTGATATATAAGCAGAAACTAGATTAAGGAAATTAATACTGGAAAACAAAATGAATTGGCATGGTAAAACACTTTTACTAGTGTATTCTGAAGAATTATAGTTAACCTATATGGAGAGGTTAATCTTTCAGTCTGTTGACTGATGTCAGTTTAGAACACAACATAGGGAATTGTATTCCATATTCCTCAGTTTAGAGGTATAATTAAGAAAAAAAGTCGGGATCATTGCTTTTGGCTGTATAGTTACCTCTTATTATGTTATGTCATGAACTTGTTTCCTCAGGGTAAAGATGTTTGTTACTTCTGTTATTTAAGTGAACGTACTTAAAGAGGGGTAGCAGAAATAAATTTTACAAAGCCACAACAGGAAAAAAAATGGGCAGTGGGTTTTAACAGTATCCTCATTTGAAAAATCAATTGTCACTCCGATTTAGGAAACATTCTTTTTTGGAAGGGACATTCATACATCAAAATCAGTTCCTGTGCAATGAAACATATTTCCCGTGTGTCTGGCCTTAGCGCTTGTGCCTCACGAGCGTTACTGGAGGTACTTAGTGTCTGTGGTATGTAAAAGCAGTGCCTTCTGTAAGTGATACAGCCAGTTCCCTAAATTAAGAAAGGCAACCATTCACCTGGGTAGAAACTAGCGTGTGCTTGCTGCAGGGGTTATACTGCCTGTGATTTTGCCTTTTGTCCTTTCAATGTTTTTGGTTTTCTTAATCGCAATTATTTTGCTTTGAGGGAAAGAAACCACCTAATTTAAGAAATATGTTTAAAAAGAGCTTCCAAGATATGAACAGTTTAAAAGCTTTCTGTGTCCTGCTAATAACAAATTTAAATTAATTAGCTTTACTTCATCAATAAAATGAAACGATCTTAATGAAGCTTTGCTAGAGGTGCTTTAATCAAAAGAAATAATGTGCCCCAGTATAACTGTAAGGTGCTTACTTTGAATTCCTGTTAATCAGCAGCCTCCCATGGAAATGTGGAGTGTAAGAGATGCTGCTAATGCTTATCGATTTGCTGCTGCTGACTGACAGACTTTCCCCAGGAATACTAAAGCTTAATTGCACAGTTAGTGGGACTTGGAACATGTTCCTGATCCACTAATGCCCAAGAACTACAGTGATGGCAAGAGTCATTTTGCTAATCTGAATTTTCTCTGATGAAGCAATTCTATTACCTAAATTTAAAAAAAAAAGCAAAAAAAAAAAGCTATTGACTTTATCGTAAAAGAAATTTCTATTTGTGTCTGATCTCTAGTATCTTGGGCTATGGGGCTTTCTGGTTTTGTCTTACAATCATGAATTTTGTTTCTATACATGCCGTTAATTAACATTGTTGATCTTGTCCATGATACAACTCTGCATGAACTGTGTTTGCCATGTTGCATGTGTTTGCTTTTTACTCAGTCTTCTTGGATCCATTTTCCCAATGCCTCGTGTAATCTATGCTATGGCGAAGGATGGGTTGCTTTTCAAATGTCTAGCTCAAATCAATTCCAAAACGAAGACCCCACTAGTTGCTACTCTCTCGTCGGGTGCAGTAGCAGGTGAGACTAAGAGTTGATCCTTGTAAAGAAAGGTGCACTGCTAAACGCGTTGCAGATATGGAAATAAACTACTGTTGTGCAGCTTTGATTTGCTTGGGCCTGAAATGATCAAATCAGATTGTTGCCAGGTAAAGTAGGCTACCTGTGAAACTTTTCTCTACCACAGATTTTGTATTTGTTGGTTAATCTCCAGTGCTTTCAAAGCCTAGGTTGAAAATAAACAACAGCCCAAACCCAAGAACATCAGTCAACCAAACCAAAAACCGAGAGCAGCGACACAGAGCCTAAACCAAAACCATACCTAAACCCATTAACTCTTCTGAGCTTTCTTTTTTTTTTTTTGTGTAGTTGGGTTTACCGGTAAAGCATTGTGCTTTTAATAACCTGTATTTGAACTATACATTTTTCTGTTCTAGTCTTCTCGGCTCTATGTTCCCTTTGCCCCGAATTCTGTTTGCCATGGCACGCGATGGTTTACTCTTTAGTTTTCTTGCCAAAGTGAGTAAGAGGCAGGCACCAGTTTCTGCCACCTTGACGGCAGGGGTCATCTCTGGTAAGCTCTCAAAGCCCGTGTTACTTGAAACTGAGATTTAAACTCTCTATGCACGTGCATGGTACTTTGTATTTTTGAAAGGGGCTGCTTGTTAACTTCCCTTGCATGTACGATGGGAATAAAATTACCAAGTAATCAAAGGATGTAAGATCTCCAGATCATGCCAATCATGGTGGTGGTGATGTCCTTAATGTCACAGAACTCAAAATGATTTTTTTTTTAAATTTTTAATATTGGCCTCTTGTGTTGTGAATGAGCTTGTTCCTTAATCTGGGTCCCTTAGGCTGATGCTTTACTTACGGGGTTTCCTTGTCTGATGTACACCTATATATTTATCGCATCTATGAGGGGGGGAAACTGTCACAATTTATATTATGAGACATGAGAAAAAACCCCTATATTTTCACTAGGATCAACTTTTGTGTAAAATACAAAGATTTTTGAATTTTCTTCTAAAGAAAAAGGATTCTGTTTTTGTATTGGCTTAAACCAAATTGCAGTTGAGGAGTATGTGTGTGTGTTGGGGGGTTGTATCCACATACATGTACGCACATACATGCCCACATATATTTTAGCAAAACAGCATTTCGGGAGCTGTTGCCAGTGAATTTTTAACATACAGCTCTTTCACTTTTGTCCATATTTCTTGCAGGGCTACATGTAGTTGTGCCCAAATTTCATTCTCATTTCAGTGGGATGTCTCATTACCCAGGAAAACTGGGAGCTCTAGAAGTATTTACCTCAAAGGCAGATAAATAAGTCTTAAAAGTAATTAAAACATGAAATACATGCCTTATAACATTAGCAACCCTGGCTAAAATGGATGTCAATTAAGAAGTGCAGAACTGAGATGAAAATATTATTATTTATAGTCCGGGTCATCCACAGATGCCACAAGACTGGAGCTGCTCACGCCGTATAGTTGACAATGATGTGGGAAGGCACAGTATTGTCCGGGTAGTTCCCATTGAAGCATTATTAGCAGTTCCCTTTTCTATGGTCAGAATACAAATTAATTGCTTAGAATTACTTTTCTTGTTTTGACTATATTATTTGAATTTATGTTATCGACTTTTCCCCCTATCATAATTGGGAAGCGCAGTTATGTGGGATGAAACGAACATCTTTATGAAAGAAGCAGTAATGATGAGGAGAAAGAAAACAATATAACTGATAAAGTTACACAGCCCTGACTGTAGCTATGCAGCAGCTGTCACTTGGGCTGCTTTTAGGCAGTTTGGGGAATTTGGTGTGTCAAGAACTCACCTGGAAGACAGCCTTATCTACTGCTGTCAGTAGATAGAAGAAATTTCTTCTTCTGTTTTTAAAAAGATGCATATTTGGTAACTTGTGGTCATAAAGAGTTTTGCCAGAATGGTTACGGATGTATGACACAGCTTATATTACCTGAATTTTCTATTCATTCATAGCATGGATAGTTTCGTAACTTTAAAACATGTTAAGGAAATTAGATGTTTGACCCCTTATTTATAGTTATCAGGTCGAGGCTCCAGCTGAGGCATTTGTCACGTGTTATCAATGTGACTCACCTTTTCACATGTGGTAATCGCGATTGCAAAAACTCTGCACATAGCGAAATGTTTTGGTGTCAGTCCAAGGTTTCTTCACCATAAATTGATCTACCGTTGTTCCTTACAATTGGAGTGGAATTAAGAGAGGTGGGAAAGCAAATCTGTGTCTTTTTTTCGTCTTAGTCAGAAACTCACAGGAATTTTTCAGTTTGGTTCTAATGTAAAAGAATATTCTGGGCCGCAAGTAGCCTTTGGAAGACAGGATTAATAATTAAATACAGCTTTTGGACATGAGGTCATAGTAGGTTCAGTTGTTCCTCAGCTTTGTTAACCCATGCTCTTCTGAGCATGCAAAGCAGGTATTCAGAAATCTACCCTGTAAATGACTTATCAGATTTAGGAGCATCCACTGTGATTAAAGAAAACGGGATGGTCTTCCTTCCTTCATTGGAAGAGGAGACTCCCGGGTGAAATAAACCATCTGTAACAGCAGTCTTGTTTTCAGAAAGTCACATTTTTGCTTTCTCCTTCAGGATCAAGTACAAGGGGAATGTGTGTTTGTGTGTTTGTGCACCTATACACCTGTCTACAAATATATTAACCAACACGTAACATAAGTATAATATATAAGTATTTCTGAATATACAAAAAATTTTGTGTGTGTATACATAAAGTGTATAAAGGCTATGTTTAATAGTTTCTTTTGACGTTGAGATTACTGGTGATTCAGAAGATTAAGTATTTTTAGATTCTTTTTGCGTGTCAAAAATGTTAAAAAAATTCAAAAATTTTAAGAGGTTTTTTGACCACGTATATTTCAAATCAATTAGCATTAGCCTTTCATTTATTGATGGCTTGTGCTAATTTCTTTATGAGCTACGTGTGTCTGTGTACAAACAGCATAGACAAAAAAAAGACATGCCAGAATCTCCAAAAGAATGTGGCATTGGCTTTTATAAACACAAAGACTGTTACAGTCACTCTCAGTATCATGGAAGTTTCTGCCTCTGATTTCAGTGATCTTAAGCATATTAATTCCTGTGAGATTTTGCTGGCCTTTCCTAGAAGGCCGCTTGAACTTAACTTCTTATATAGTAAAATAATCAATTTAAAAAAAAACCAAAAACACAAAAGTATTTTATTTGACACAACTCCTGGAAGTCCTCTTTACACAGAGCTCTTTTTCAGCTCAGCAGCAATTTTACATACCGCTGACTTACTGGGTCAGATCATTTTTCCCCATTTTTGCAGTGGGACCCATCCTCTCAGCTTTGGTGAGATTCTGTTGCAGGATCTGAACCTTATTCTCTAAAAATGTATTTTTAATGAGGCCCCAATTCAACAAGCTATGTGTGCAAATACCTATGTCCACATAAGTCCAATATGGATTGTTTGATTCTGCAGCATGACAGTAGGGCTCACCAGTGCATATCTATATGAATGAGATTCTCAGCTGTAAGGAATTAGGTTTGGGAATGTTGGTGATGACTTAAAAAATGTGTTTTTAAGGATTACCGTGATTTCACTCAGATTGCTGTCAGAAAAGCAATGTATAATTACACTGCAGATTGATTTTAAAATCTTAGCTCTTAATATGTGTTAATATTGATCTTAGCACTCTTATGGTTGGGCACGATGATCTTAAAGGTCTTTTCCAACCTAAATGATTCTATGATTCTGTATCAGCCTCAGACAAATTTTGCATTTTCTTTTCTTTTCTTTTTTAGCTATAATGGCATTTCTGTTTGACCTTAAGGCTTTAGTGGACATGATGTCTATTGGTACGCTTCTTGCTTATTCACTCGTGGCAACCTGTGTCCTCATTCTTAGGTGAGTCAGAAACATCCTGTGCCTTACTTTGTGTTGCTCAGTATATAAACAGAGGTGCTAGATAGCTAAATGTTTAAAAATTAGCTGTATGCATATAAATGATTACTAAGAAGCAGTGACCCATCAAAGAAACCAATGATATACTGTCCTATCAGTATAGCAGTTAGTCAAGTCAAAGCTTCATGTGAAAATCTAGACACTTTTTGTTTTCCAGATGATGTACTGGTCTCCAAGCATTAGTCCCAAAGGTACCAGATGTAAGCTTGTGTACTAAATTCAGTGGATGGTATTTTGATGGGAATACAATCTGTGCTGTACACCAGGCCTATGACATTGTGGAGCCTATGTGTGACGGGTGTAGATGTTCATAGGATGAAAAATTATTGCTTTGTATTGCCCTAATCAGAAACGTAAGACAAGCATTTCAAATTGTGGTAGCCCTAGAAGAGGGTGCAAATATTATCTCTCAATGAGTGCGATTATAACTACTTGTCAGAAAAACTCTGGTATCTGTTCTGTTTGTAAAGCTACAGAATAATATTTATATATTGCTAGCTACAGCTCACTTTATTGTGTTTTGCTCTTTTTCACTTAAAAAGTCAGTTTTTATTACTTAATGCTAAGTAATTAACTTTGAAAAGTGTAATAGCTTAAATTCAGCCCAATTCAATTTTGCAATAATTTACACTTTAAAATAGAAGACTGTTTTATCCCATAGTGACTTATTTAACATATGTATTTTTAAAAATACACTAAATTAAAGCAGATGCAAAATTTCAGTTTACGCCAGTTAGTAGGCCTCTTACAGTACAGGAAGCAAGTCAGAAAGAAGCTCCACTGCCCTTTCCCTGCTGTTTGTACGAGATTTGTACGAGACTCGTCATTTCTGACCCATTGGTGCATTCTTGTGGCTTAAAAAACTGCCCAAAAAAATCCTCAGACAAACCCAGCAAAAAAGTGAGTTGCCAAAGTTTGTTTATATATGATAGTGACTAATAATATATGCCATTGCAATGCAGTTATAAATTGAAAAATTCTAAATCTTTACTGCAAATAATTTAGTATTTAGATACATTCCTAGAGTCATATTGCTTCAAATCCCAAAGTAAGCTTAATTTTTTTTTTATTATCCTGTTTGTTTTATGCATAGGTACCAACCCAGTTTAAGCTACGAGCAACCAAAATATTCTCCAGAAAAAGCAGCTTTGGCTGCATCTGAAAGGGAGTCTGCAGTGAGTGAATCACAGATGAACATGATACAAGAGAATCAGTTCAGTCTGCAGGCCCTGATTAATCCATCCAGTTTACCTACCGAGCAGACTGCAACTACCGTTAACTTCTTGGTGGGTCTCTTAGGTAAGTGTTCAGCTGTCCAAACTCCTATAACGCATTAACATAAATAATGGCATTTTATTAAAGACAAAATTAAAAATCCAGTGATAACACGCCTTCTTTCAGTCATCATTAATGTGACATTCTGCAGAATGCTTTTATGCTTCTGGCTGGATCCAATCTGTAGTCTACTATATTTTCCTTTGATTAAACATTTTCATTATAACATTTCGTACTGAAGACTTGCTATCATTCTTCTTAAAAGTCATGTCCTCGTCAATGCAGAGATTAAGTGACCTCTTTCCATTTTCCATCATTTCATTTTTCACACAGCTTTCTTGGTTTGTGGCTTGAGTGTCCTCA
This sequence comes from Limnodromus scolopaceus, assembly GCA_028565335.1. Taxonomy (NCBI): domain Eukaryota; kingdom Metazoa; phylum Chordata; class Aves; order Charadriiformes; family Scolopacidae; genus Limnodromus; species Limnodromus scolopaceus. The sequence continues at coordinate 72,279,124 of JAOXNO010000033.1, forward strand.
CTACTTACGGGATTGATTTCATTGCTAACTTGGAGCCCTGGAGTATTGGCCTTCTCGCTGTGTTGGTGGCGTCCTTCGTTGTTGTCATTCTCCTCATCCAAAGGCAGCCTCAGAACCAGCAGAAAGTGGCCTTTATGGTGAATAACATAATCTCTGTGCTATTCCTTAATGTGAGGTGTGGATGGATTCTAGCAAGTGGGAGAGGGGCAGAGAGACAGAGAGATGGTCCTTTTTCAGGCAGTCTTTCATGACTGCACTGCCACTATTGCAGGTTTTTTGGTGAAGGTAAGGGTAGCAGGTGCTAACAGCTGAATCATGGGCATGTGCAGTCTGGTCCAGATCTTCTCAGGACCAGAGAAGGGGTTTCATTGCCCACAGATTGAGAAGTGTGACATGTATCGGAGCATGTGTTGGAGAAAGTGGCTGTACAACTGATGTTGGTGTGAACAGCTGCTTTTACAGCTAGTGGATCTGACAGCCCAGCATGGGCTGGGGCACCTCTCCTATGAAGACAGGCTGAAAGAGTTGGGGTTGTTCAGCCTGGAGAAGAGAAGGCTCCAGGGAGACCTTAGAGCCCCTTCCAGTACCTAAAGGGGGCCTATAGGAAGGACACGGGCAGGGAACTCTTATGAGCAAATGTAGCCATAAGATGAGGGGTAATGGTTTTAAACTGAAAGAGGGGAGATTTAGATTAGATATTAGGAAGAAATTCTTTCCTGTGAGG
>JAOXNO010000033.1:72279947-72290846 GCA_028565335.1 Limnodromus scolopaceus
CTGGTCTGGTGGGAGGTGTCCCTGCCCAGGGCAGGGGAGTTGGAACTGGATGATCTTTAAGGTCCCTTCCAACCCAAACCATTCTATGATTCTAGGTATTCTTTTTTAGACATGCCCCAAAGCGCACATTGTTGAGATCCAAGTAATTATAGATCTCATTTTAATCACTTAGAAACTGGAAGATATTTCAGAAACTGGTTCGTGTGCAGTCACTTGTCTGTGTTTTGTGCAGTAGTTTGGACCACAATGCAGTTTGTACCTCCCAGAATATATGCCTTTGATTTTGAGCTTTCACTTAATGTTCTAAGTTCAGTTATTTAATGGAAATAATGAAGTATACTGAGGAAGGTCAATGAATCTGATGGATTCCAGATCAAGGGGCAATTCAGAAAGAAGGAATACATAAAAATATACAAATAATATTTTTCAGCTGTAGATTCAGGAATTCATTAGTATATGTTCAGCACAAATGGGAAAGTTTTTCTTGACAGCCTTAGAGAATATGTTTTTAAGATCATTTATTTTAAAAGTTTAAGATATGTAGAAACCAGTGGTTAAACTCAGTGAGAAAGGAAAATTTTCTTCTTGAAATATAGTGAGATTTTCTATTCTTTTTAGCATGTAGATGTGTGACCTCTGGTTTGTGTTGTATAACTGAAGTGTGACATGCAAGAAATGACATTTAATGCCAGAGACATATTAAATATTTTCTTTTAGGTTCCACTATTGCCATTTTTGCCATCATTCAGTATCCTGGTAAATATTTATTTGATGGTGCAATTAAGTGGAGACACTTGGATCAGATTTAGCTTCTGGATGGCGCTTGGTAGGTGTTTCTGTTCATTTCAATCACTTCTTAATGTCAGGCCTGATTCCCATATTAGAATATTTTATTCTCTGCCTTTAAATACTTGAGCAAAAGTCTGTGTTTTACTAAGTCAGCTGATATTTCTGATCAAAACAAGAGAATGCCTTGGAAAGGATATTTATATGCAGTGAAAATTGTAAATACAGTTGTGAGGTAATAGAAAGAATGAAAGTTAAAGGACTAATTCCAATAAGCCACAATTTTTATTTCCTAATAAGTATAGCTAAAATTTTGTAGAGACCCGTTTGTAACAGTTTTCTTTCCAGAACATCAGTCATTCTCCTTTAAGATATGGAAAATTGTATTAATTCCATCTTGACATAAATTAGAGATAGTAGTTCCCATGACCTATTAGAGCATTCAGTTACGCAAAAACGATGCACTGTGGTTTAGTGCCTGCACTTTCCACAGCAACAGGGAAGACTTGAAGCCTCTAATTCAGATACCTGACAAAGGAACTTCTTCTGGAAAACATGTTCAGGCAGAGAGTAATAACTAACTAGTTCTTGGTGCACTACTTGCCTGAAAACCCCATTAACTTCCCTTTTTTCTTTTCGGAAGGTTTCCTCATTTACTTTGCTTATGGCATCAGGCACAGCCTTGAAGGTCATCGTGGCGATGGAGATGACGATTCTTGTTCAGAAAACAGTGGGCTGCAAGAAAAGAACCCTGTGGAAGAAGTGGATGAACCTGAAAATGCAGATGAAAGCGATCAGTTTCTTGCACATGAAAGGACAAGTGAATGTTAATCTATGCAAACATACAAGCCTTTTAAACCTTTAATTGACATTTTACTTGGGGACTGAAATTTCAAAAGCTTTCTGCCAACATTGTGCCTCTTGAAAGTGTTTACTACAAGGCCTGGCTGATATTTTGGACAAGCTGCTAATCCATCTTCATCATTTCAGAACTGACAGCATGGAGATTAGTACTTAAATTAAAAAACAAACAAGAGAAATACCCTCTGGCAAGGCAAAATTTGGATGCATTGTTTGAACTGTCATCCAAAATCACTGGCAATATGTGATTTGATATGAAATCATATGAAAATATGAAGAATTTTAGAGCTGCCTGCAAGAAGTTATGAATATTTGACACCACATTGTGAACACAAGTGCCTTTCGTACCTTCTTCTTATCTCTGTTACTTGTTTTGGTGACAATCTAATAGCTCTCTTTTTTCTACAGAAGTAACTCTTACAGGAGATAAATTGCAGACAGGCCTGGAAAGTATTTGCAAAATGAAGGGTAATTGTACAGATCTGATACTTTGCAAAAAGTAGAGGATCGTATATGTATATAAAAAGAAATAACTGCCTACCCTTTCTAATGAGTAGTCATGGAGAACTCCAACAGTGAGGAAACTTCAAAGGCTTTTAGTCCCTTTAAATAGTATTCAAGATTTCTTCTTATGTGAATTCAGAGATGCTGTGTGTATAAAATAGTACTCCCCAAAGGAGTTATGTTGTTTTCTGCAAAAGTATCTGGGAAGTAATCTGTTGGTCACAGTATTGACAATGACATTCGCATGTGATTTAGCAAGTATTGTGCTTTTGATTTCAGAAGAGCCAGGATTTTATCCCTGACTACATAGTTTAGTACTTACATCCAGCAGTCATCAAGTTTTCTTCCTTAATATTTATTTATTTCTCCTATACTTTTTTCTCTATCATGTGGCAGAGCTGATATTTCTAAGATTAGTTGTTAGACATTGCTTCTCCTCAGAAAAATTAATGCACAAAATCCCAACCACCTTTTCAGATGGAAGGGGAGGTTAAAAAAACAGAGGGCTCAGGCTTTGGAAAAAAATCCTCATCAAAAGAGTATTTCAGTGCTTCTCTAAGCCTTAAACATATGTTAGCACAGCAGTTTTCCATGAGCCAAGCCTTCATCTGCAAATCCATTCATGTGAGTAGGATGACCAAATGCTAATTTATGTAAAGTACCAAACTGTTGCAGCAGTGCTGGGTGAACAAGTGTTTTAAAGCGAGTGAAAACGGGAGCTGTTCTTTCAACAGAAAAGTCGTGTTACCTGTCAAAGGCAACCAGATATATTAATCACTTTTTCTCAGTGAGAAGTAGGCTCAAGTCCCGTGATGGATTCCAGAATATGAAGTTATTTTGCAAGAATGTATTTATAAGAATAACTTCCCTAAAGTAAGAACTGTCTTGGACTTTGTCATGGAGAGTTGCAATCTGTTGCTGGTACTAATCATTGGTATTAATCTCTGTTGTTAGGTATAAAAACTTTAGGTCCCATGAGAGCTGTGTTGGCTGACAGTGAAAAGCACCTTACTTTTTATAATAGCTGGAATTTCACCAAAAAAAGAGAAAAAATACAAGAACAAAAAAAAAAGAAAAGAAACTAGTTAAGCTGCTTCTGTCTCTCTCCTCTTCTTTTCCACAGCAATAGATTTGTGCTTTTTCATCTTAAAACAACTCCTGTTCTTGTAAGAGAGTAACGTGCCTAAATGTTAAAGGGCAGAAGGAGAAGAGCTTCTTGACAGAGAACCTTTCACTGGGCTGATACTCCACCGTGGAGCAGGACTTAGGTTTTCAGCCTGATCCTTTCTTCTCAGCTTGAACAGGTAGGAGAGGGTCCTGCCGTGCTGGCTCCAGCGAGCGGGTCGATGTGTGCTGGTGTACCAGTGGCCTCTACTGGCTACTCGGCGTTAGGAGTAGCAATCGGAAAATTCGTTTAAAGAATAGGTAAAACACCTATCTCTTAACCCAGGTTCCAGCATATACATCCTCTAACTGCAGCTGCTCTTGTCCTCAGGACTGTTCTAGCAACTGGTGGTCCTTAAAAATGGATGAGACGCAGAGGATGAGCAGAAACTATAGGGTAGGTGGCAATGGGATACTTGATTTTTAATAAATCGTACTCCATCCAGAATTGATCAGAAGTTATAGCCATTTGTTCCCCACATTCATCATTGCTTACAAGATGCTATTAAAGGAAGGCTCAGATCTCATATCAGACTAATACAAGTGGATGATACACTAAGTAAATGTGTGGTTGATAGGAACGGATAGGAATTCTCAGGGCAGTTCCTGAAGCTATTGATAATTTCCAATACTTCTATTCAGTGGATGAAAAAGCTGTCTGTGTCAGTTGGATCTGCTGTTTTAATTGTACTTCTCAACTAGGGCCCATTTTTATGCCAAAAATGACAAAAGAACTATACGTTCTTGTTTATATTAGAAATAATATATTAGAAATAAGATAAATATTAGAAATTTAAGGCTTTCCAAGCTCTTGAAAGGAATCCAATATAGTAATCCGTATATGTGTCAAAACAAAGGTTTTTATTTTAACGTATCCAAAAGATTGAGTAAATGAATGTATGTTCTGTTGGTTTTAATCCCACAAGTATTTGAAACGGAGAAGCTTTTCCTGAAGCACGGCCTCGTTCAGTGGTTGTGCTGTCAGAGGACATTCTTAACCTGCCTTGTCCCGCGCTCTTAAATCCTCAGCTGCAAAAAAATAATGGGGTTGCAGTGGGAGCAGGCCAGCAGTGCTCAGGCAAAGCTTTTGCACCACAGTCTTTAAAAGCCTGGAGTGAAACACGGCTCTTTTGAAAGTTCCTTCCAGGCCTTGGGGGTGTGGGAAGCAGAGCCTGGTGTTTTCCCTCTGGGTGCTGATGCGGCAGAGCGGGCAAGCCAGGCTCCCGAGATGCAAACCACTGCTCTTTGGGGATGTGCAACGGAAGACCCTGCTCCCTCCCAAGGCCATCATATAGAATGTGTGTCTGTGTCTGTGTTTGCGTCTGTCCGACATGAGCCCATAGTGATTTTGATGTACTGATTAAAATAATGTCTGTACTGCACTGGAATTTTCCTTTGAAGGGATACTGTCAATGTAATAAACTTCTGACTGAAGCAAGTGCCAGCTAAAGCTGCTGGAGATACAGAAATTACATCTTCCAGTTTATTTGGACTAGATGATCTTAAAGGTCCCTTCCAACCTCGACAATTCAATGATTTACCTAATGGATGGGCCAGCACTTTGGGTATTGACAGTTTCCCCTTTCATTTGTATTAATATTTCTCCTCCCATGCTAGAGAAACTAATTGTATAAAAATACAAGACTGTTCCTGTACAAATGTTGCTAAGGAGAGATGGGAGCAGCTGCAGCACAGGAACTTAACTAATGAGATATAAAGTGAAATTAAAGGAAAGTCATTGGGTATTCTCGGTCGCTTCACCTGCGCGAAGCTTATTTATATGTGTGTATAGTTATTATTACATTAGTCAGTCATTATTAGTCAGGGGCTGAGTAAGAACTCGACAAGCCAGAAATCAGGTATTTATGCTAATTTGGGTGCGCAGTCTTGAAATTGCAGATGCCTTAGTGGGACGTTGGTGGAGCTGGCCATGTGGGGGACAGCCGTGCTGCTCCTGCCACAGGAGCCAGGTGGGAAACAAATCCTCAGTTTCTTCTCACATTTGCTGTGTGTCTGCATGTGCCGAGAGAGCAGCTGAGAGTCCAGTGGAATGAAATCCTCACTGCTATTTTTTAACATAGTTGTTGATACTGTAAATTGTTCTGTGCAAATAATAATGGTATGTGTTAATACAAAATATCTATTATTGGAGGTAGATTATTGGGGTTTTTTTTCTTCCTTTGTGGAAATAAATCCTCCAAAGCATGTATTTGTGTTGGTACATTCTGGATGTGCCTTTATAGAGGAATAATTCTTACCTAGTTGGATTTAAGAAAGTAAGCCAAAGCATATTTAAGGGGAAAAAAAAATATCTTTTTGTTCTGAGAGAGAAGAGACAAGATGACATTTCTGTCCAATTCATGTTACCTAAAGCGACCTTCTTGTGGTACTCCAGTCCTAATTCTGCCACAGGAAATTATATGAGGTATCTCAGATTTCATTGTCTGTTATCCTGGATAAGAACTATTCCTTTAATAATTCTATGCTTTTTCCTGCATAACAAATGCTGGTTAGATTCCTGAAATCTGTCACCATGTGTTAAAGCCATTTATATTACCTGCTGTTAGAGAATTATCAGTAATAATTGTCAATACTAGTAATATATAGAGTTAATTATGAAATTTTACTGTGCCATCCAGAAACTTCAAATGACACAATGAATTTAGAGACAAAACCTGCTAAAGCTGAAATATATAGTCTGTATTTTATTAGTTGATAAATGTACAAGTCTAGCCACCTTTCCCCTAAAACATATGCAAAGATATATATATTTATATATTTCGGAAATGAAAGGCATACTGTTTTCATGGAGGTTTTAGTAAGTGCCAATATGAGATGTGCCGTAAGCACCCCGAGATACCGATAGACCTGGGTGAAATCCGGGACGGTGCAGGAAATCTGTGTGGGACTGTGCAATCCTTTTAATCAGGGGTGATGCCTCCGACACTGAGGTGTGGTTTTGTAGAGTAGGAATTTAATTTGCATGATGGCTGGCGTGTGTTACTTGATTACATAAAAAAGCACCTTTTAATGCTCTTGGGCCCTAATTCTTCCTAGACTTTGGAAGGGAAGTCTGTGCAAATTGCAGTATGTTGATGGAAAGCACTGGGATTGCTCAGTATTAGGCAAATCTGTATTTTACAGAAAGAGCAGGTGGTATTTCACATAGTACAGGATCTTTGTATTTGTTTTTAATTTCCTGTACTTTTAGTGTTTCTTTCTGGTATATGTTTTGAGGACCTCTGAATTTTTTTAATAGTTGGACCTTTCCAAAGCTAAAATATAACGCCTTTGCCATCCCCTGATCTGTTTTCCATTCGATTTTAGAAATCAAACTCCTTAACGTTAGCCAAGTTGAAGGATTTCTGTGCCTAGACATGCATTACAAAGAACTGTGTATATATATCATTATTTTTATTGTCAGTTGGACAAATTCTGTTGTCTTTTTATGTTTTCATTGAGCCTTGTGCCAGGTAAACTCCAGCTTCACCAAGTTTAGTTGGAGTCAGGACAAAGGATAAAAGGATTTGAATGTTTAGGAGGGCTTTTCTTTTTTGTGTTACCAGAAAGTAAAGCATGAAATATGTGTTTCATATCTTTAAAAATAGTTACATGTGCATCATTTTAAAAAACATTAGTGTTCATATTCATTTTAACTTTTCTTTTTGTTCATATGTACATTGTAGTGATTATTTCTGTATTATAATGCTGCTGAGCATTTAAAATGTAGATAGAATGATTATGATGCAACTGAAACTACAAATTTCTATTTCTTTGAAGTGTTCTACCAAAATGAAAAGTCTTGAATTTTTATGAATGTAAAATGCTTATATTTAAGAATATGGTGCTTGTTTTTTCACTTTTACAATAGAATTGTAATCAGCGATATTTTTAGTTACCTTAGTTTCAAATTCTGATGGAAATTACATTGCTCTTCATTTACTGTAGAATGTGCTTCATGGGATAACAATTGTGCATTTGTTCCGTATTTTTTAAATAAAGCTGAGTATCACTTGTATGTACTTCATACAACAGCTCTAACTCCAACCACCACTATAATTTTAGTAAAGACTAAAATCATATAGTGACTTAATAACCATTAGTATGTCGGATATCTCACGCCATGACATTATACAAATCATAACTCTTAAAATTAATAACAAGATAGCTCGCATGGGGTTTATAGAGGGGAAAACCCCCATGGTTTATGTTTAAATCTGTTACTTTTCCAGTGGTCTGGAGATGGGGATAGTAGAAGCCTTTGTTTTGTACTTGGTTCCAAGCTCTCAAGAAGTCACCAAAATAGAGAGTAACACCCTTTGATTTGGGCATTTTGACTTACAGTGCCAGACCAGAAATGATGTTAGGTTTGAGTTCCAGAGTGAGCAGCCCTCGGCATTCATGGTGCTCAACTTTCTGAAGCACCAAGCCTCGTCCTGGCAGCATCAAACCTCAGAGCTGGATGGTGGTGTCCCCTTTTTGGAAAAAAAAAAAAAAGGAAAAAGAAAAGAAAAGAACTTCTTCAGCTTTGAGTAGTACTGTGGGTATATCAGGAGAATAAAAGCATGAGGCAATGGATAACAATAGCCTTGACACTGAGAACCACACTCCCAGGGCAAGCTTATCATCTTTTTATCATCTGGCATTGTTTTTAAAGACATTTGGGTAGTCATCTTTGTTCACAGATTTATTAGCAGCTATGACTTTGGTTTTTTGTTCATTGAGGAATTCTGCAACTCTTTTATATAATTTCTTAAAAAGTTTTGAAGTGATTAATAGTCACCTTATCATATATACAGATGTACTATGACTGATCTTGAGAATCTTTGTCCCCTGAAGCAGTGGCACTATGGGCCACTGATTTAAATGAGGACAAGAGTCATTCTGCAAGTATCACACTTAAAGCATTGAACCTGGAAAGATGTATTTAAGCTGTCAGTTTATTCATGTGGAGAACTGGGGGCAGTACATGTAGGTTTACATTAGTTCCTCTGATGACCATAAATGAAAATGTAACTATTTTTTCAGGCATATCCATTTAAAACTAGGAAGCTTAAAATTTATACAATCACTTTCTTTCTTCTTTGGATATCTATATAGGAAAAAAGGTATATGTTAGCTTAAATATGTTCTAAAATAAATGCTGTGTGTATGTTATTTCTAAGTGCTATTACCATCTTTTCCAAAATATACTAATATTTGGAGCTCAGTCACCATTAGATCATTGACCTACCCTGTGTATGAAAGGAAAAGGGAAGTTTGACCTAGGAAGGCATGTAAGAATGGCAACTAGCAGTTTTGCAGATGACAGGAAAAAAACTTCTTCATCAGAAGCAAGAGCTGTGAGTATTTCCAATGCGAATTTGCAGTTTATATTATGCATCTTTTCAGAGTTATGTGGGAGATTCACTTCCTTTAAAACAAAGACTAATAACCTTTTTGGAGGTATTCTGTGAAAGGGGAAAATAATCTTAGACTTTTAAAATACCCTGTAGCAACAAAAATGTCATTTTTCTTAATTTGTTACAGGTAACGGACAATGGATATGATGGTGTACACACAGGTCATTGCATAAAACCCCTGAGAAGTTCTAGGTGGAACTGTAATAGGGCTGTGGAATGAGAAAGAGATGATGACGTTTCATCATCTTACTCTGCGCCTGGGCCCTGCTGGCTGCTTTGCCACTAACCCCAAACTTCACCCTGAGGTGTCTTTTAATGGGTGCAGACAAAGCCTAGGCTTCCTTTAAGATCTGTAAATGCTCTGCTCTCACATCTACTCCAGCCCTGGAGCTGTGGCCAGAGACACCATTCCCATTTACTTTATCCTGATTCTTGCTGAACTGTGGTCTTGCCAACTACAGGGTCTGCCCGTGACCCCCAACAGCCACTGCTTTTCCTCCTCCCACTCCAGTGTCCTCACCTTGCCCTGCACTTATCTTTGGGGCCCCTCCAGTCATGTTTTCCCCCTCCCTTCTCCTCCAAGGAAATCCTCAGATTTCAAGAAATGGCTTTTGACAGCTCAGTGTGGGCATAAACACACACGCAGCAAATGTCAAATTTACCACGTTCATCTCTTTGCAGTGAAGAGGTTCTTGTACCTTCATGATGTGCTCCACACAGGCATCAATCATACATGAAGACTCTCTCATGGGCTACGGAGCCCCAGACAGCAACACATAGATCCTTCCTCTGTTTTTCCACTGTGAGGTAGCTTTTCCTGAGCAGGCTTTTGCGAAAATCTTTGCTGTGGCAGGCTGGAATGAGTGCCAAGAGTTTGGTATAAAAATGTACTTTTGCTGGTTTAGGCCAAGACTGATCTGCGCCTGATGCCCATCCATAGAGTCATGTGTGGTGTATAACCTGTATGTCTCCCCAGATGTATCACCTGTACGTCCATCCGTAGGGTCACCTGTGATGTGTCACCTGGGATGTATAACCTGTACATCTACCCATAGGGTCAGCTGTTGTATATATCACCTGTATGTCCATCCATAGGGTCACCTGTGATGTGTCACCTGGGGTGTATAACCTGTCCTTAGCGTCAGTTGTGGTGTATAACTTGTAGGTCCATCCGTTGGGTCACCTGTAATGTGTCACCTGTGGTACACAACCTACACATCCATCCATCAACTGTGATGTATAACCTGTAGGTCCATCCATAAGGTCACCTGTGATGTGTCACCTGTGGTGTATAACCCATACGTCCATCCATAGGGTCGCCTGTGATGTGTCACCTGTGGTGTATAACCCATCCATCCATCCATAGGGTTGCCTGTGGTGTATCTCCTGTATGGCTCCCACACGCTGCTCCTGCTCTGCAGATCCAGCTACAGGCCCAAAGGGCAACCAACAGCTCGCACCTGCACAAAGCCACCTCTGCCAAAGGCCAGCTGTCACCGAGGAGCTCATTCAAGCAATAAACCTCCACAGGTGTGCCGGAGGTCGAGGTTACTGGGGAGGCAGCTCTGTTCCCGCCCTGAACACCGGGCCCCGTCCCTGAGGGGGACACCCGCCGGGCCGGGCCCGCCTGTGGGGCGTCGCGGTCCGTTCCTCCTCCCTCAGGGAAGAAGGGCGGGTGGCGGCGGCCCTTGAGACGGCACAGCCTGCCCCCGCCGGGGAACCCCGGGCAGGGAGCCCCGCCATCGGCCGGCCGGCTCCTCCCCGCCTCGCTTCGCCTCGCCTCAGCCCACCGCTCCCGCCATGCGGCTGTGGGTGCTCCTCAGCCTGCTGCTGCTGCAGGAATCGCTGCCGCACGGTGAGCCGCCGCCGACCCCGCCGGGTTCCCCCGCTTTGCGAGCCCCCTCGGGCTTTCCTGACGGCCGGGGCCGCCTCCCCCGCCCTCAGTGCGGCCGCCTCTGCCCCGCCAAGGCGCTCCCCCCCCACCCCCCCGCCACGACAGCCCCCGGGAGCCATCTCGGGGGGCGGCGGCGGGTCTGCCCTCCCGCCGGGGCGAGGCGGAGGGAAGGCGGGTTGCTCCCATCCCGAGGCTCTTCGGCCGGAGACCGAAATCGTGGTTTCATCCCATCCTGGGGTTTTTGGGGAGAGGCGTTTGCGGCGGCACCATCTGCCCCCCCCGCCCCGG
>JAOXNO010000033.1:72297108-72316199 GCA_028565335.1 Limnodromus scolopaceus
ATGCAGTCCTGAGTGATGTGCTCTGGGCAATCCTGCTTTAGCAGGGGAGTTGGACTAGATGATCTCTAGAGGTCTCTGACAATTCCGTGATTCTGTGACATCCTTATGAAGACTGTGAACTCGTGTTGCATTGTGTGCTAAATGGCAATGACATGGGGTAGGAATGACAAAAGTAACTGGGGATAGAAATGCTGTATTTCTTTCCCTTCCCATTTGTACAGTTCTCATACCTTACATATTTGTCTGTTTACGTGAACTGTAAGTATAGATTTTCCACATGTTGGTTTTTTCCTTTTTCCCCAGGAAAATGGGTCATAACAGAGACTTCAGAAATGTATGGAAATTAACTCTTTATTCCTTTTTATGAATCCTTTGTAGGAAGAACAAAACTTTATTTATTCTCTGTGATAATAAGGAAGATTTTTTTTTTTTTGCAAAAAGACTGTATAACATTTTTCTAATCAGTTAACATTGCCTTCTTTTCTTTATTTCACTAGTTATTGGACAGCCTACGAAGAGTAAGCGTCCAAAAGAACATGGGGAAAACAAAATTAAGCCTGTTAACAAAAAAGTAAAACCCAAAATGAAGGAGAGAGAATCTGCTGACTCCTCGTTGAAGTCCCAGTCCATACTGACGCAGGTGATGGATAAAGGTCGTTTCCAGAAACTAGCTGCCACTTTAAGCCTGTCTGCAGGGCAGAGCATAGAACTGCGGTGTAAGGGGAATAATGTTACTTGGAACTACCCTTCATACTTAGACACATTTAAAGACTCCAGACTCAGGTAAGCTATTTTTCATTTTTTGGGGAAAAAAAATCCAGAACTTTTTTTTTTCCCCATACCACTTTCAACAACATTGTTTTGTGGGTTTGTTTATTTACATTTTTACAATCAAGAGGTTCCACTTCGTGGTTTCTAATGTCAACAAAAAAGGATGAGCATCTTTCAGTCCTCACCAGTTACTGGCCTGTGATTTGCACTGTGGAGAAGTCTTGTAACGTGTGGATTGGATTTCCTTCAGATCAGTCTGAAATAGAAGATGTGGTCCAGCGGGACAGCAGTGTGCTCCAGCCACCAGCAGGGAGCCACGTTAGAGCTAGTTTGAAGTAAGACTCAAAATCCGTAAGCGTGGCTGTTGGGTGCTTGCTACCAACTCTGTTGCTTTACAGAGACCTGCTACTGGTGGGCTGTACTGGTTACTAATGAAGCTACCACCTGAGACTCTAATACTAATTCCTGAAAAGGCTCAAACCCACATCTCTCAACTAGCAAAAACTTACACCAACCGCCATGCTAAGGAGCAAGTAAGAGTAGTCTTTACTTTTTCAGTCAAAGCTGCCTTTGTGTGCAAAAGGGAATTGCAGGGTTTGTGGTATGGCAGAGTTTAATGCAGACAATTGTCACCTTGGGTTTAAGAAGGGTTTTTCTTTCATCTAGTGATATCTTAGTGGAAACCGTATAAATAGTTGTTAGAGCAGGAAGAGGAACTGAGGACTCTCCCTTTCTCTGCCCCACCAGGTGAGTGTTCTGTTGCTCTATAAACATCTTCTCCAAAAATCCATGTATTTGTTTGCCTTCGCAGTTTTTGAGGATAGTGTACGTAATGAAATGAGTAATTTAGTTCTGAATTTGAAAGAGGAGGGGCATATAAGGAGCTTAAGGATGTCTTCCACAGGCATTTGTGTGCCATGAGCAGTGTTTGTTTTCACAGGTTGCTTTATGGAGGTTTACATGTCTTTAAAAGGCAAGTAGTGAGGAGACTGTGGAGCACTGTGAATGATGCCCTAGGAAAGAGCTGTAAGAAGCTCTTCTTAGATTATTAGCTGAGAGGCACAGAGGTATGAGCATAGTATCAACTCCTGTTGTCCTTTTGTTCCTAAATTAAGTACAAGTGTGTATGCTCTCTGCAAATAACTGAGGTTATCTGATTCTCCGTGATCTATTTCACTTAGTTGCAGGTATGATGATATCTTAAAATCACTCCCGGTTAATGACTTTTTCAGATGTATTCTTCTCCTTTCCACTTCTCTTTTCAAAGAGGAGTGTTGAAGATTGGCAGTTACAGACTGTGATAGAAATTCTGAAATTCGTGAGCCAGTTCTCTTGAGTATTTATGTTTGTTCCCTGAAGGCTGAGGAATTCAAGAACCACACTGGCTGAATAAACCTCTGTAGGTAGTGCAGGGCTTCTGTCACTGTAAGTTACAGCAGCAAGCCTGTTTCTGCTCAGGGCTTCTCACGGCAATATCTCTCAAAAGATCTTGTGGCTGATTTAAACAACCACTGCATTTTCTTTTGCAAGAAAAAATGTTTTGTCTGGATTTATTCCAGTAGGTGGCGTTTATCAGCTGCAATACGGACCTGGCCTTCCAGCAAGCCAAAGCTGAACGTGCAGAACAGTATCAACAGGGAGCGTGTGTCTGTGTGCTGGTGGTTGTCGTTTTCCAGAGTATCTTATGTTTTATGCATTTGCAAATAGGCTGCTGGCATGATTTGGTCCGGTGGACCTCCAGGTCATGTTATCTGAGTGTTAGCGTCTGGCATCGAAGAGAAGGCAAGTATTCAGTTCAGTTCAGAGAGGAATCCGAATGTTTCTTCATTATTTGTTTGGCTGTCTATTCCTCTCTTGCAAAATTAAGTACTTCTCTAGTGATGCAGGTGAGACAAAATACAAGATTTTAAAGTATTTTAGGGGGAAAAAAAATAAGCATTTTCTAGTTGTGTAGTTTGGTGTTTTGTAGTTTGAAGTGGTTTGGGATTCTGTTGCCTCAGCGATTTACTCTTCTGTTCTTGCTCAAGTTCACGGTATTTGTAACAGTTTAACCATATAGCAAAAGTTAATAATGTCACACAAAAGAAATGCTGTAAAACGTTTTGGCTGGGTGGGCATTACTTGCCTAAGTATTTATTTTCTTCTAGAAGTGTGTTAGGCTGATATATAAGGGATATATTGAAATACGGTGATCTTTGCTTTTGAAAAATTATTTTGAAATAAGTTATTGGAGCAGTAAGGCTGAGTTAAGCTGAATCAACAATTTTAAATGTAAGCAGAAGATCCTATAATTACCTAGAAAAATTAAAAACATAGATTAGTAGCGTACTTCAGAGTTACAGTGTAGTAATAATTCATGGAGACATTGACCACAGAATCTTGTGCAGTTATATTTTCATCATCCTTTTAGCACGACTTTGTTAATTACCTCAAGATCTTTGCTGCAGTGCTAATAGATGCGTATGAAACAAAGTCTGCTTTATAAAATGTGAAATATGAAAATTATGTTTTGTGGTTTTAGAAAGCTTTGATTGAATTTAACTGGAAATACCATAAAGATAGGATGTTATTTAGTTAGCTCAGTTGGTAGTGTTTGTAAGTGAGCTGGCAGCAGAAAAGGTTATGAACGATGTCATCTTTCAAAAGCTTAGATCTTCCTCATGGCGTACAAAAGACCACGCACTAACTACAATAGGCAAATTTTAAAATTTCATGAATAGATTACATCTGTTATTTTACAACAAAATGCTGAATGTAGAGTGAAGGGAAAAAATTATTATTTTTAATTATATAACTTACAGCAAAAAAATGTTTAATTATCTAGATAGATATATGTCCAGTATCTTCTAACATTTTTTGAGTGCTTAGAGACCAGTTATAAGGTAATCCCTTCATTAGCAATTAGTGAGGTGTGGAGTGAAACTTGAGCTAATTAACTGGGCTGGGCTATTTTACTTTGGATTTCCATGCTGGTCTCGCTGGAGTTGTGGCACCAGTGCAAGCCAGAGCTGGTGGCAGCAGCATTGGGGAAATGAGGAAACAGAGAGTGAAGAAGGACCAGGTTGCTGGGCCAGAGAATAAGTGACGAGGAGGGGCAATGGCAATGAGGTCCAGGCAATTGCTGGGGACTAATGACTGCAGTTCTTTTGTTCATTTGTACATCCCTACAGCTCAGACATCCAATTCCTGTTTTTTCTTTAAGTAATAGGAGGGATGTGCAAATTCAACTGGTCTGGTGGAAATTTTAACAGCAAGCAGGGTGTTTTACATCTCCTGTGAACTGCTAACATCCTCTAACTCTGGCTGCCACAAGGGGAGGCTTTAAGGACCCTGGCATCTAACGAAATTGCAATTACAGGAGGCAGAAGAGACCTTAAGGTTCAGGGCGGTGAGGGTGTTTGTAGCTCAGCTGGTCAGAGGGTTAGTTAATAGCAGAGGTCCAGGGCAGGAACTGACACTGAAGGTGCAAGCTCACCGTGTTCTGTTTCCTGTCTGTAGTTCTGGGAGAACGACAGGGTGTTTCGGTTTGCAACTAGTTAAACGTAGCATCCATGTAGTGTGTTTCCTATGAGTAGTTGGGGAAAAACAAAAAAAAAAGTAGGGATAAAAGCCAGATGTTTTCTCTCCATGCCATGCTCATCTCATCACATTCTTAACTCACCCATATGGTAAGGAGAGAAAACAGCAGCCTGGAGGACAATATGACTTTTCTGAGAAGGAAGAGATTATAATTAGGAAGGCCATTTCTGTAGTATTAGTGTCTATACTTTCTTTGAGTTTGTTGTTGTAGCTATACTTTATGACCTGGTAAATAAAATATTTTTTCTTGTTGTACTAGAGAGTCTCAGTTTTTAATAGGTCCATAGTTGTTAACATATGCTAACATTGCCATATGGGAGGAGGGAGAGACGCTGAGTGAAAGGAAGAGAGGGGCTCTTTGGCTGTTTCTTAGTGCACAGGAGGAGAAATCCTCCCCAGTATCCCTACTGGAGTAAGTAACAGTACACACTGAAATGATTTACTTAGCTTTAGAGACAAGCATGCAGTGCAACGCTGGGGAGAAAGCTAGAATCGTGGAGACTTGCCAACTGATTTAAAGGCACACACCAGCTTGCTTCAGGACCAGCTTATCTCTAATGCTGTCTTGCCTCATGCAGCATAAATACACCCTGCAGATAACTTTTTGCCTGAAAATTTTGTGTACTGGCTGAACTGCCCAAAAATCTTGGCGGTGTTAACGGTCAAAGGCAGCTCTTGCACCTCCAGAGCAGAAGGGCTGGAATGCTGTTTTGTAAGGCTGTGCATAACAGATTAATGAGTGTAGGCTCACCCAGAAACTGCATCTGCAATGTATGAGAAGCATCAAAAGCTGAGAGGGGTGAAAGGAAAATAAGAGCAAGCACATCTTCCCTTTCATACGCTTTATAGAAATAGCTGCTCTAGATGACCTCAGTCCAAGTTCAGATAGTCTCTGCTCTGCCTGACTTGGACCGTGGGTCTCACTTGCTGAAGTCTGGCTGTATTTATCACTGAACTTCATCTGATCTATACACTCAGGTGAAGTGGAACTGCTGTGGTGGAAAAAGCTGGGGCAAAGAGCTGGACGTGCATCACATGCACATTTGTGTGCGCGGTGGGGTGTATGTGGACAGGAGCACTCTCACAAGTACTGAGCCACCTGTACGTTGTAGAGGGCAGAATCAGATGGCTTTCAGTGGATGCGTGCTCCTGCTGGCTTAGTGGGACCTGGGTCGTGCTCATGTGTGTAACTGAATTTAATTTTGTTCCATGTGCTCTGAAGGCTGAAAGCCGGTGAGTTTCTTTGCTTGTGTTAAACTGTAAGAAGTTAGGTTCCTCTCCCAGGTGAGCTTGTATTTGAGATAAGCTCTCTTTTGTGGGTATGAGTACAGCTGCTTGAGAGGGGATTGCTAGATGCTCATTGAGTGATGCCATGCACACTGTCTTTTTGTCTTTATATATCTCTGGTTTTAGCTTCTAGGCTTGGCATGGTTTTTCTGGTGAAGATCTTTTTGATCTTCAGATAACTAAAGCTTAATAAGATGAATGTATGGAGTAAGATTTTGTAGTAGTTTTCTGGTTTCTTTAAGCAGTCTCAAAATGTTTGTATATACAACATTTTTACTTTGAGATATGGAGAGCACAGCAAAGTTTTGACTTTTCAATCAGATTTCCCAGCATCTGAAATACTAATGAAATAAAAGTTATCCTGGAAATATTGGTCAGCTTCAGGATTTAGTATTTATAATTTACTTTATATGGCCTGTTATATCTGCTTAATAAGGTTGTGTCACAAGTTTCAACACTTCCACTCTCAGTTGCCAGGTTTTGTTAGTGCATGTTTGTGGATGACTACCTCGCTAGGCTATTTCCATTGATTACTGGATAGCTTGTTCTCAGTTAAGTAGAACACACTGTACAATAATTAATTAACTCTGACCTTATTTTGCTGTCTGTTGGGATTTTGAGCTATAGTTCAGTGTCTGCATTAACGGTTAGAGGCAAAAATAGTCCGGCATAATGGTTTCTCTGTGATGTTGACATTTAGTCCTGGATACTTGCAGAACATTTTATACTGATGTAGTCATGTAGCCTACGAAATGCGAACTGTGAAACTAAATAATAATAATACAGACTAGGACATGTTTTGGATTTTTCTTTTCTTGCTGTTGGGTATGATACACAACAGGATCTCTTGCACAAATAGGAATGTCTCAAAGCTTATCCAAAGACTGAAGATAATTTATAATGTAACACAGTGTATATATTAAAAAAATGAAAATGCTACTGCTCCCTAATTACATGATTCCAAGAAGTGGAATCAGAGGAGGTGATGTAGGACAAGCGCATTAGCAGGTAGGACACAAGATTTGCCTGTTTCCTTAGGCAAGCCTCAAAACTGCCTTCTGGTGGGTGAGTGTGCTAATGGGGTCTGGGGGCTTTAATGGAATGGAATTCCATTTAAATGGAATTAATGGAATTAATTTCCTTTAATGGAAAAGGTAATTCTTGGTTAGTCCTGTTTGGGTTGTGTATTTGCTGCGTTTCTAATTTCTAAGCTACTGGCCCTGGCTGGAGGCCAAATGTTGGGTCACATGAACCGTTGCTTATGATTGCTGGGAGTAGTTGCAAACTGTAGTAGTGGAACACCTAGGCAGTCAGAAATTTCGGGTATTGCGTGTAGCTGGAAGTAGGGGCCTCTCTGAGCAGTTATTCTGGCTGCGGTGGAGACGTAAGCAAAACGGAGCATTTAGAGCATACAGCACGGTCAGGCATGTCTATAGTGCCTCGGTTACACAGGGACAAGGTGTTTTAGAGGATTTCTTCAAAGCATGCTAATTCGAGGAAAAAAATGATTCAGTCAGGCGTCTGCCTTACAGAATAACTGCCACATTAATAGGAAGAAAGAGGAGGAAAGTAAATATACAGAGAACCCACAGTTGAATAAGAGTGAGAGAGCTGTTCAGACTTCATGCAAACTGCATATTTGTCCAGACCTGGTTTGAAACATTGAAAAGAATTTTGCTATCAAATGCCTAAAACTAGAAAAATCTCTGTGGACTTGGTTAGAACAGAAATGACCTTGTAACTCGATGTCTTGCAAAGGAAAGTGGCAAACTTTAATGTTCTGGGTGCGCTGCCATGTAAAGGCAGATGGTTGAAAGTAACTCCTAAGGGCCAGAGCAGCAGTGGAGGGCATCGGTGGTGCCACACAGCTGTCGTGACACGGTGCCCCCAGAACTGGTGCTTTTGGACCATTGCTTTTGCAGTCTATCAAAAGGCGACACAGCAGACCGCCAAGTATAACACCATCTGTCTGCAAGAAGGAGCCAGGAAAGCAAGCCTTAAAAAAAGAACAAGGTGAGATTGTAGCTGATGAATTTCATAGGTGGGACCTTTGACCCTTAGAAACATTGTATCTACATGTATATCTACATATTTATAAATATTTGCACATCTACAAATGTCAGTCCACTGGGAGATGTATCTAGGAAATTCAGAAGAAGGAGAAAAAAGCAAAGCAAGACTGAAATAATCAAATAGGCTGAATTTTGTGTAGTTAGGTGATGACAGTGCCAGCACACCTCCACCAGTTCTCAGGGTCACGCTCTGAAACAGCCAAGGGGTGGTAAGGAAACTCCAATGAGGTGACTGGGGGCAGAGGAGTAGGCAATGCAAAATGACTGACTTGCAGAACAAATCCAAGCTGAGATACAAGCTCTTTGCGATGGTGTTCACAAGTGGAAACTTGGACCAGGATGTTAAAGATGGGAAAGTGCTCTGAGAGCAGGCATAAATCATCAGACAAACTCTTATTAAAGTACCTGCTACTTACGACTCCTGAACTGTCTTCGTTATATACTATAGAAGCAGTGCTACAGTTAATGGTATCAAAAAAGGACCGAGATGCGTGCAGGTTGACTTGGATCATGAAAATATGAGATATGGATGGACAAACTGAGACAAAGCGTAGATGAACATATTGCCTGTGGCAGTCACAACCCAGTTTCAAACTGGGGACTGAAAGGAAT
Organism: Limnodromus scolopaceus; assembly: GCA_028565335.1. Taxonomy (NCBI): domain Eukaryota; kingdom Metazoa; phylum Chordata; class Aves; order Charadriiformes; family Scolopacidae; genus Limnodromus; species Limnodromus scolopaceus. Next base: position 72,305,430 of record JAOXNO010000033.1, read on the forward strand.
CCAAGAATGAACCGTACAAGACAAAAGCTGCAATCACTCGTGTGAAGTTGAAATCAATAAACCTATTCATGTAAGAAGGTCTTTGCTGGAGCAAAAGGGGGAGTTGCAACATAGCTCTGAAGGCGAAAGGTGGGTCAGCTGCAAAGTAAGAATAAAAAAAAAATCAAAAGTAGAAGTGAGCTGACAGAAACATCTGAGGAAATACATCTGTGCTTATCTGTGCCTTTTGTTTTTCCTCTCCCCAGTATAAAGCAGCTTGACAGGTACGGGCAGCTGATCCTCGCAAACGCCACTGCGGCGGACACAGGGGAATACAGCTGCTGGCTTCAGCTCTGCAACGGGAACAAATGCAGGAAGGATGAGACTAGAACAGGTTCAACGTACATCTTTTTCTCAGGTAATTAACTCACTAGGGAATTATTAATGGAAATATATTTGCTAGTAAGACAGGAATAAAGCTACATCAGCGATTTCACTGTCAAGATTTTTTCTTCCACAATTTTCATCTTTTTCTGCGGATGTTAACGAAAACTGTGCTGGTGAGCAGAAAATTACTTGCTTAGTGTGATTTATGAGTCCATTTTCCCTATGGATTATGCTAAATGTGTACCCAAAATAACGTGTAATGCAGTGGAAAGCAAATACCTTTGAAAAATAGTAACACACATTTGAGGATCTTCTACAAAATTAATTAAAAAAAAAAAAGTTCAATTTTTGAAAATGTGTCAGTGCAATGAAAATAAATCTGTGCAGAAGATTGATTTTGTCCTGGCATTCAGATGACCACATGGACTCTTCCCCCCACTTCCAGTTACCTGCACTGACTTAAAAATCTTGACCTCGTTGATCTTGGTAAGGCCAGAATTTCTCCCAAAAGTCTATATAGCGTGTTGAGAGGCCAAACGCTCTTAAGTACATGTGTTGTCCCACAGAGCTTGAGGTTGACTGTAGCCCTCACACTGCATGGATAGGGTCATAGTAGGATCACCGTGCACAGTTTCCTGCTACTTGGTACAATAGAGCTGAAATCAAATGGTTAATTTGTTCTTCTCGTGGAAGACACTCTGGTGAAACAACCTTCACTGCCTGATTAGAGCTGAAGCATTCTTGGCTGGCAAATATTTCAGTACAAAATGTTAAGATAGGATTGTTTGCGATATGGTCTAATTTAGCTCCAAAACATGAGATTGTGCAGAAGCCATTTATCAGAAGTGCTTAATGATACATTCTAAAGGATACAGTCCTTTAGAAAGGCTGGAATAAACTTTTCAGTCAAATTATGTAAATGCTCCTGCTGGAAAGAGGAATTTCAGCTTTATGTTTCTAAGAAGGATGCCAAATATGGAAATGCTCTTTAACTGTCATTCAAAAAAGACTAAATATTTCAGCTACTTAGAGTAGTAAATCAAACATTTTGCCTAAAATAATATGTATAAAAAAGCTGCAGCTCCAAAGAGTATCTCATTTTAGTAGTGCTTATCTTACGATGGTGGTGGGTTTTTTATGTGTGTTACCCTTTAAAAGTGGGTGAGTGAGCAGAATTAGATCCAGATGAGTAGTTGGAAACGTATTAAAAAGAAATTCCAGAGATTTTCTTCAGAGAAAAAACCCAGCTTGATTACAGTGTAGAATACTTTGGCTTTCTTTTTTATTTAATGGTTTTAATGCAAGGCATGTAAATATATACTCAGAAAAGTTGTTTGGGGTTTTTGTGTGTGTGTGTATTTAAAGCAAAAAGCTTCAGGTTAATTTTTAATGTTGCTCATAGCTATTTTTTCTTGCCATATGTACTTTCTTTTCTTTCTGTTAAACCAGGATGTAAATATTTTTGTAACTGTATCAACTCTTCTGCACAGATAAAGAGGAGCTTTTTGTACCCACTCCCGGTTATTTTGAGATTGTCTACTTGAACCCGGATAAACCTGCAGTCATCCCATGCCGTGTTACTACTCCTTCAGCAAAAGTAACTCTACACAGGGAATTTCCAGCAGAAGAAATTGAAGCAGATGGAACTGATATTATTTATGATGTGAAGAAGGGTTTTGTCTACCAGCACCCTACTTCTGGTCATAAAGGTATTGTCTACTGCAAAGCAGAGTCACAGGGAGCACCTCAGATTTCCATCAAGTATCACCTACTGTATGTGGAAGGTAAGGTGCAGTTTTCTGTGTGCTTACACTGACTCTTGTTTCTTCTGCTGATGTTGTTTAGAAAACAATTTTAAAAAAAAGAAGTAAAATAAGTAATGTAACCAGAATTTTAAAATCTTGATCAAAAGTATACGTGATAAAACTTTGTAGTTTTAAATTCCAGCAATTTCATAGTGTAGAGGAAAGTTGCAGGTATTACCTCTTGTGTTAAGCAAGCAGACAAAAATTGACTCTTAAATTCTATCAGTGTATTTAACTTTAGAAACTTTCTGCTTTCAAACACTGTCTTCCTGTCAGTTCCCAAGGGCCCGCCCTCAGCCACAATTGCGGCGTCATCCAGTAGAGCAGAAGCCAGTGACAGCATTCATGTCACCTGCACGGTCCTTGGGGAGCCAGATGTAGATGTGAACTTCAGGTGGTGGTACCCAGGGCAAGAGGTAAGAGATTAAATGGTTCCCGGCTGAAATGGATGTTCCTGGATGAAGTTCCCTGGCTGAAATAGTTTGTTTTTCGTAAAGGCGGTGCCTTGAATACCAGTCAGTGTCTAGGTTTGGAGCAAAGATTCTTTCAGATTGTGGTGTCTGCCTCGTGCTAGCTCAGGCACGCTGGCAGGAGGAGGCACCACACATCCCTTTTGAACTTCAGCCCATCTTTCCCTGAGAGCCTAGAAGTAGCACGGGAATGAAGCGGGAGAGCTTTACCCATGTTAGCAAAGAATCAAGCTCAGCAAAGCTCACTCCTCCCTCAGGTTTCCATTCCAGAGACAGTTGGCCTCTGGCAGGGTTTACAAAGAAAAGCCCCAGACAGGGTCAGAGCCAGCCAGCGTCAGGAAGCTATTCTAGGGCAAGCCACAAAGCCTCGCTGATGCCTCTGCATTTGATATCCCTTCCATCTCCATGGCTTGGACACGTGAATCATAGCAGCACAAAATCTTTAAGGTTAATTGTTGCCCAGACCAGAAGCACAGAAAGCTGCTTCTGCCCAGTCTCATCTGAAAGAATCCGCTGGAAACATCCACTGAATCTTCAAACTGTCTTGGTCCTTTTTCTTGCATAAAACAAGGTGTATCTGAGTAGCATCGTTAATGGTCCTCTCTCTTCTCTCTCTACCCACTCTGACCAGTTACAGTAGGGATTTGTGTCTTAACCAGCCTCATCTCTACGGCTGTGTATCCTAAGCAGGCTAGGAGCTAAGGAGGGACTGCTGGAAGATGGAACCAGAAGAAAGGGTTCCTCTTGGACCCGAGGGTTTGCATCATATTCCGTTGGCCAGCCCTCCTGGTGCTGGGTTCTCAAAGGATGATGCAGGGCTTGCTAATAAGATACTTGCATCAGCACTGGTGTCCCTGAGCCAGCCTAGAGTTAAGTAATTTAACGGCAGAGGTAATTGCCTGAGTGAGCGGAGTTCAGTGCTTACTGGGCTTGAGACAATTCAAATCTAAAGCCCCTGAAGTTTGCTGTAACCATGAAGATAGAGGCTGTAGCACTTGGTGGCCGTGGGAAGGTGTGTGCCTTTTCAGGGGAAAAAGTAATGAGAGCAAGTGAGTGCAAAAAGGACTTTAGCTGCTGGTGAGGGCACTGGGCATGTAGAACCAGGTTTCTAGTCCTTGCTTTGGTGTTAGTTTGTTCTTTCACTTTCCCCTCTCCCCTCCTCCTCATTTTTTAATTTTTTTTTTTTTTTTTTTTTTGCTGCTGCTGCTTGTCATGTAAGTTTCCCTGTTAAGACTATCCTCAGATTTGTGAACAATTTCCAACTTGCCTGCCCTCCCTGCCCTGTCCTGGCTGTTAAATGAGGGCAGCCTCAACTGCATTTGGTGAGGGGCTTGATACTGATAGCATGAATTAGGTGATCTCAAGAGTAACTACTGGGTTGAGCACCAGGCGAGTTTGGCAGAATTCCTGTTTCTGGTGTCCATTTGAAGCTGGGAAGGAAAGGGGCAGAGGTCTAACTGAGCAGAGAAACTTGCAGCTGTTGGTGAAATAAAAAGTAAAATGCTAGGGAAAACTGCAGTGCCTCCAACCTCCCAAGTTGAGATGAGCAATAGCGTTTTTTGGAGTTAAATGCCCAGTGTCTTCCTCTGAATTTAGCTCTTGGCAGTACTTTGAGTGAGGTGCATCAACAGATGGCAGTGTCTCTGTGTTTAAAGGTGGAGCTTTAACTCTGACAGTCTTAAAACAATTCACTCTCTTGGGTGGGGAAGAGAAGAAATGCCACTGCTGATCACAGTAGTTTTGTTGATTGATACGGTTTTCCATTGTGGGGTTTTTTTTTTGTCTGTTTTGGGAGTTTTTTAGCTTTCCTTGATACTGGTTTATTGGATTGTAGTAACAGGCTATACAAACCCCAATTTTATGTCTTTTGTAACTAACTGTAATTACTAAGAACAAACAATTGAAGGAATTAAATTCTAGACTCAGCCTAGCCTTCCATAACTCTTAAGTGTCCACCCCTTGCTGCTTTTATGTCTTCCCCAGCTGAGTGGCTGCCCAGGCCTGGTCGATGGCTGTTCCTGGCCCAGTTGTAAGCCTGTCAGGTCTTACAGCACCTGGTGCTTCGCTGGCACATGCGCTAAAATTATGCCTCTCTATCACTGGTTGAATATAAACAGCTAAACACATGCAAATCACCTCCCTTGTTTGCTGTGGATACTGGGGCTGCAGCGCAGGGCACATGCACCATCAGCAGAGGACTACACCCTCTCACTGCACCCACCTACGTGGCTTGAGAGAGGGAGAGACTTTGGCCCGTGGCCTGCATCTGCCCTGGAAAGGGCTGATGTGCTGCTTCTCCACCGGAGTAAACAGTCTCATCTCCAGCTGTGCCTGGGGACAGGGAGGGAAGAGTTGTCTTTGGGTTTCTGCCCCAACGAAATGATTAAGTAAATGTCAGAGTAGGAGCACTCTGTGCTTGTTGGAGACTGAACATTTATTAAGGAAGTATTCACCTACTGCAAAGGAAAAAGTGGGAGTGGAGGGAGGAGAGAAAGGACCATCAGTGATGCTGGTCACATAGACCTTCTTTTGTGCAAGAAAAAGGACTGACAAAGTTCTGAGATTCACTGGATGTTTCCATTCACTGCTGCTGCTTTCGGTGCAGGGGCATCAGTGATAGTTTTTGTTCCCCACCCAGCACCTGGTCTGTCATCTACCACTTGACCCCTGAGCAGAAGCAGCAGTTTAATCCCTGCTTGCTCCTAGGTGTGTTGCATTGGAGAGACCCTCATCTCATTCTGTAGTCACTAACCTCTCCCTCTTACTTTTTTCACTTGGTTGTTGGTTTTGGTTTTTTTTTTTTCCCTTGCCACTCCCTGACAATTGCATTTGCTCATCCACCTGCTGTGAATGCATCTTGATCCACTCCTTAATAGGATTCCCTGAAACTAGCTTCAAAGCAGAAGGCAATTAGTTTGAGAAAAAACTAGGCTAGCAGGAGCCCAACCAGGCAAATAGCATCTGCCTTACATGGCCTTTACCTTCACTTTCAGTAGGGTCAGGGAATTTCCGCTTGCTATAGTTAAGAACTAACTTAGGCTTGAATTAAGTGTGTGGTAGCACTTGATTTTCAGGCTGGGAAGAGGAGGTAGTGCTCTGCGAGGTAGAGCTCTGCTAAGTGGCTTGATTCCTTCCACAGGGTTAAGAATTTCTAGGTAAGATTACCAGTTTTTCCGAAAGGTTCTTGCTAGCTGGGGGAAGACTGCCACTTCCCGTGCATTCCCTGACTGCACTGTGCCTCATCCCTAATCTTCAAGAAGACCGGCAGCTTCTCCTCTACTGGTCCTTTTGCAAGTGTGAGATTGTAGCTTTAACTCCAGAGAAGTGTCTAACTTACCCTTTTGCTACTATTAGCTTAAATCCTGGAGCATTCGTATTGGTAAATGGCTAATCCATCTATTTCATGAAGCAAGAGGAGATGATTTCTGAGAAGAAACCTCTCTCTCTCACCAGTTTTTACTGGCTGACAGGCCCCACCCAGAGGGTGGTGGTCAATAGCTCCTCTTCAAACTGGCAACTTGTCACAGGTGGGATCCCCTGGGGATCGATACTGGGCCCGGTGCCGTTTAATGTCTTCATAAGTGATGGGATCAAGTGTAGCCTGATGAAGTTTGCTGATGACACTGAACTGAGCAGGGAAATAGACACTTTGGAAGGGAGAGCTACCCTGCAGCAAGACCTGGATAGGCTGGAGGGGTGGGCCAGTTTCTCTTACACAGCTCTTCGCAAACTTCTGAGGTTCCAGGGAGTGTGACCTGATAAACAGTCCATCAGAGAATTCTCTTACAGAAGAGGAAGGGAAAACCAAAAAAGGCCTGTTATAACAGCAGCAAAAAATCTAAACCACTTCTTTCTAAGCATCCTTGTTTATCTTCCTGGTTTTGAGGTTATGTGCACATTTTGGAAAGCGTGATGTGAGGATTAATTTAGAAGCATTTGTGAGTTGTTACCGTTTGTTTGTATGTTATCTATCTAAAAGGGTTTCTGAAACTAGAGGAGAAGGAATTAGTTTGCAACACATGATTTAAAGCTAGTTTCTGTGCTAAAAGAGACGGAGATAAAGCTTGGTCAATTAACTCATGCCACTGCTGCCTTCTATCCTGACGTCTCCACCAAGACACCTCACCTATTTGATCACCTACCCAAATGCAACTTTAGTGAGTGGCCCACAACTGCAACGGAGTTCGTTCATGTACTGGAGGCAGCGCTTTGGCAGCCCATCACCAAGCTAAAGAGATATAGTACCTGCATTTAGAATGGAGGAGTCATTGTATTAGCCTTATTTGGCCTAACTTACTGGTACATCAGTATTTAATGCAGGGGTGTTGCTGCAACTGCCAGACACCTTCACTTTCCTCACTGAAGGCTGACTTTTAGATGTAGGTTCCTACCATCCACCCTCTTGCTTCAGGCTTGGATAGGGTAGTGTCACTAAATACACCTTGCCAAATCACGCATTTTCTTATGTGTGGGGTTTTGTGTGTTTTATTTTTTTTTTTTTCCTTCTTTTAAACAGTTTGAGAAGCCTGTGATTATCCAAAACTTCTGGAGATTGATAAACAGAGGAACTGGACAAACCACAAGAATCTCAAAGAGCGTTCTTCTTGTTGAGGATTTTGAAGCCAGAGATGCTGGAAACTACATTTGTATGGCTCAGAACCTACACGGAGAAACAACAGTAGCTACTAAGGTTGAACTAAATTGATAGGAAATCATTCTGACATAGAATGAACTGTATGTTATTTGACATTATAGCCATTTATTTTCTCCATTAATGTTTAAATGAAGCTTTTTCTATCACTGTCTCATTTCATATGTCAATGCATTCCATATTCACTAGCTTGAGAGGCCAGAGCAGCGTTCCCTATGCCCTGCTGGTAGGCAAGTGTGAGTTAATAAACCTACTGGGAAGCATTACAGTTTAAGCCGGCACATGCATAGGGCTCATTATATTTAGGATAAGGTGCTCTTGGGCTTTCCTTTGCTACAACCTTTCTCCTCAAACTCTTTCATAAGGTTAACCTACTGTACAGTTTGTGCCTTTTTTGTGTATGTGAGAACTCAGAGGACATCACATATCCTCAAAAATCCACCAAGCAGGTGTATCTCTTCTGGTGCTGTGCAATTTTAGAGTACTGTACATGTGTAAAACAACAACAAAAAAACCAAACCAAAAAAAGTTACAGAAGTAGCCAATAGAAATGTTTATTTTGTAAGAATAATTAAATTTCTGAACATTATAAAAATGTAAATGTGTGTGTGCATATATGTGTGTGTTTTCATTTCATATATGTATAAAGACAAACACACAAAATTCTCACTCCTAGGGAAGATTAATACCCTCTAGTATTTTAATATATACTTAGTATCTCCAGAGATGGGTAAAAGGTTGGGTATGTTGGCTTTTCTCTATGTTGTTGCCTTCTTACAACCTCACAATACGTAGCTTACTTAGCGTTCACTCCTCAGTAGATGGGGTTATGTTTACTAAATTATGTAACAGATTATGTTTGCTAAAGGTAAAACTTGCATTTATTTATCTAGAATAATTAACAAAAGAAAAAAAACCCAAATGTAACATTAGATTAATGTTCAATTATTCAGCAGGATCTCAGGTTAATAACAGTTCAAAGTGACCCTATTAATTTACTTAGGAGAAAAGGAAAGATGTTTCATTTACACAGAACTGTATCTGGATAAATAAGCATCTGCTTTTGGCACCCTGGGGTCAGTTACCAATGTGAGGAAAGAGCCTTTCCAGACAAAAGGTAAGAACTTGGTAACAACGTCGTTGGACGTTTTGGCGATGTTTTTTCTTCCTAGCCTCAAGCTCAGAATCCAGGTAAGCTCGAACTTTTAACACAAATCTACACAGTAGTGCAACTGTGTGACAAAAGCAGTCATAATGTGAGCCATTTTATTTACAAGGCATGTGAAAAACAGCTTGTTCTGAGCATCCGAGGAACCAAACCAGGGACCCGCCCGTCGCTTTCACGCTTCCGTGTGTCTCAGCCTGCATTTGACTAGAATTCCTACAGCTTTCTTCTGGAGAAGGCTTGAAGCCAGCCCTCTGCTCCAGGTAATTCAGCCCTTTGAGCAGATGTTTTGAGTAGTGGTATCTAGTAGAAATGGCAGCTTCTCAATAGTGTCATTAACCTGATTAGCGTTTTCATTAGCTAGGCCAATAAACAAGCTTGCTTAAAGTTTTTTCTTTAGTATGCAGGAACCTAAAGCAATGTAACCAATATGCTAAATACCCACAGTAAAGACTGAAATGGCTCTGTGCACGTCTCATGAAATAGTTTTCATGGAGAATGCTCCCCAGATGCCTGAAATATTGTTGGCCTTTTGAAATGCAGTAGCTACAAAAAAAAATTAACAAAAAAAAAAATAAAGCAAGCTATAGAACCAACTTTGAAGGCATAAGAGGCAGTCCCATCCCTTGTTAATCTTGATGCTATTAAAAGGTATCAAGAAAGTTAGTTACCCGAGTGACTAAAGAGCTGTTACACATATTATAGTAATACCAAAGAGTTTTGTGGGGTTTTTTTTAGGTAAGACTCTGACCAAAGTAACATTAACAATCCCTCAGCTTCTGGGTGAGGCTGTGCAATGCGTTCATTGCTTTTTAGCATTTTCATTTATCAGAGCATTCTATTTCCCTTTGAACTATAGGAGCCTTTGTCAATTTCTTAAAGTGCTTTTGAGCCTTTCATTTGACAATTGATTTCCTTTAAAACACAGAGTAGGTGGGAGATAGTGGCACCTGCTTAGGCTTGTTCTCCACAGTGCGGTGAATCCTGTGGTGGCATCACTGCTGCGGTGACAGGTTGGCAGGAGAGGAAGAAGCCATGTAAATCCATCCCCTCGTCATTGCTGGAGTAGACTCCCTCGGGTTTAATGCTTGTGTCTACCCATCACGTCCTGATTATAACTACAGCAGCAGTGCCTTTAAGGAAGAATTTTTGGTGGTTGTTTCCTCTCCCACGTAAACATCAAAATAATTCTCATCATAAACCATGAGAGTTATCTTACTATGTATTTTACATAGTTCTTATTTTACCAAAAGCCTCCTGGGCAGGCCTCTGATTCTTTTCACGTTGAGGCAATTACACATTTCCACCTAAACGGTCACAGAGAGTAAGACAATGAAGCCCAGGAAATGAAATTTAAGTGACTTGTCCAAGTCGCATGCCTAAAACTGCCAGCATTGTTATTTCTATTTCCATACCTCAGTCACCGCTCTGCTAAGACAAGGCAGCACCTGTGGACAGAAGGTATTTGTTTCTTCAGGGTTCAGTCATTACTCCAACTTTCTGATGACCTTTTTAACCCCAGCTCAGACCTAAACGATTTCCTGGCTGTCGGGCAACTACAGTTTTAAAGATCGGTGGCTACTTACTGCATAGAAGGAATTTCCTGCATGAATTGCATGATGACAGTTTACATGCAAGTGTCTTTGGTGTTTGTAATGAGAAAATTCAAGTCTTCAGTTACCGTAAGGAAATGATTCACCTCAAATTCTGCAGCAGATAAATACAGTGCAACTCCTAAAAAGACCTTTAGAGAAAAGTACTGAAGGGAAGTGAACCATGTTATGAATAGTTTGAATGGCAACAATCTGTTTGGAACAGATACAAATGTCACTGTAACAGCCTCTGAAACTTATCATTAGCATTGGAACTACTAGTTAAGGTTGAGTATCTATCTGAAGACAGTCACTTGTTTAATTGCTGGCCTAGCACTAGACCTTTGGCATGTGTTTTTATGGTGAGCAGGTTTCTAGCTTTTCCCAAAGGAAACTTTATGCTAAAGAAATTACCAAAAAAAATAGGTAAGAGTTACTGGATCAAACAAAGCTTTTGCTAACACGTGGTATTAAGTTAAAGTTGGCGTCCGGTCACGAGTGGTGTCCCACAGGGCTTGGTACTGGGACCTGTTCTCTTTTTAATATCTTTATTTATCAATGATCTGGACGAGGGGATCGAATGCACCCTCAGTAAGTTCACAGATGACACCAAGCTGGGTGGGAGTGTTGACCTGCTGGATGGCAGAGAGGCTTTGCAGAGGGATCTGGACAGGCTGGATCGATGGGCTGAGACCAACAGGATGAGTTTCAATAAGGCCAA
>JAOXNO010000033.1:72316299-72327298 GCA_028565335.1 Limnodromus scolopaceus
GTTTAGTGATTTTTGTCAGGGTTAGGTTGATGGTTGGACTAGATGATCTTTAAGGTCCCTTCCAACCTAGACAATTCCATGATTCTATGATTCTAAAGCTTGAAATACTAATACTGAAACGGAGAAAAAATACCGAAGCAGTGCTTACAGATGAACAGAATTACTAAATCCTTTTGGACCAACAGGGCAAACACTGAACGGGTATTCCTGTGGTCTGATTTCTATACACAAGGATTTGTCATCTCTTCATAGGAGCATTAAGGAGTCTACTTGCAAGAAGTCTAGAGGTGAGGAGTCTCCTGTATTGTGGAGGGAAATTATTGACAAATTAATACCAGTTTTTGTATTATTTACTACACCGTACTTACTTTTCTGTACTGGGAGCCTGGAAAAGCTTTCCCCTTCTCTGTTACATGCAGGAATAGCCTATATTTGATCTTCAAACATTTGTACGTGCTCTTCTTGCATGTTTTACTTGAGGCACTAACGTTACAACTAAGATAATGAAGTTCTTACCAGTGGCTGGACAAGTGTTCTTGTGACATGACCTGTTCAGTTGCTAAACTCTGTGGCTTTTCTCACACAAAAAATAGGTTCCTGAATAAGGTGAGCATTTAAATGCCTTTTACTGGGCATATGCTCATCAGGTCCCTATTTTAAGCCAACCGTACTCAAGTATTTTATTATTGCTTAGTTCTGTAATGTTATCTACATTCTCTTTTTTTTTTTTTAAACAGCCAACTTGAATTGCTAATAATCGCAAGCAATCCATGTGTAACTTCTGCCAACTTGAGAGTAGCAAAGGTAAAGTTTTTCTAAGGGTTAGCAGAACATTAATAATTTGTGCAGTGAAGCTTCATTGTTACTGTTCTGCTGTGCTGAGCTGAGCAGGTACCAAGAAATTTTAGTATTTGGAGGAAGGTTAAAGATCTCTTAAAGATCACTTGACTAATACAAGCAGGAGAAAAACCCTTCAATCAGTACAAAAAAAATTTATTTTTAAAGCATTCAGCTCAAATACATGTGATCAAATCTCTTTGACCATAGAAAATAAAAGTGTTTGAACATATACTTTAAGCCAAGCTTTAGCCCGCAAAGGATTTTCATAGTTAAATTTGAAGCCCCTAGAAAACACGTTAAGTACTGACACCACTAACAAGTGGTACATACAGTGCCCTAAAGAGGATCAGAAGAGAGCATAATGTTCCACAGAAATGGCACCCTTGACTTGTACATTGTGGAAAATTAAGTCAATTTAATGATGAAATAGTCAATCACAAGTTAAAGTATATTACAAATTTTCTTACTGCATGAGCACTGTTAACAGTCTTGTTTGTATCTCTTGTCTTCCTCATTACTAGCCAAGATTGTTCAAGTCTTGGGTGAAATGGTTTGAAGTGGTTCTCCAGTTGAGTTCCCTAAATGCTTTCCACCCCCTTGATTCCTGTCCCCGAGCTACTGGAAAACACGGGGAAACTCAGCAGATAGAATTTCCTGTAACAAGTTACCTGTATAACTAGTTAACAGCATTAGCTAAATAGTAGTACCACAATCGCCCTGGCAGTGGGACTGTAAAACCCAAGCTATTGTGAGCACAAGATGGTGTTTTGTAACGCTGATTTGAAGTTAAACCTGTATTTAGTAGGTACAATGTAGAGATATTAAACAGGTCTGACCGAGGGTGTAGCAAGGTGACACGACTACCTTGTTGAAGCCAGAGCTCAGCACACAACATCTCCAGAAACGCTGACACCCTCGGCCTCCAGTTCCAGCAGCCAGGACAATTTTCCCCCTACTTTACACAGTCTCTCAAATAGGATCTTTTTGCCCAATGAACTGGCAAAACACCGACATCCTGCAGTCTCAGAAGGAAGGTATGGCACAATTAGCAAGATTAATGCACAGCTACCTTCCTCAGGTGAATTTAGCCTGAAGAATATTAATACAAATGCTCACGCTTAAAAAAAGGCAAAGTGTGTCACCAGATACACTAGAATTCACAAATTACTTAAGATTCTTCTTGAGAACTGAGTTAAGAATGCACCTAGTGACAATTATTGCGTTTTTCTCTTTGGCTTTCAAATCTACATCTAGTTTATCCTCAGCAACGGGCATGCTCTTTGGGGGAAGTACGTACGCCTTTTCAGCAGGTAAGGTCAAGGTTCCTAAACCTGCAACTCAACCAGTAACTTCTGACCTTGAGGGTTACCGTGGTTCTGACCCTGTTGACTTGAAAGCCAAAACCCGCTGTATCCTGCAAAAAACCATCTCCTCAAATGGCAGAGTTGTGCATGGATATTAAACCAAAACTCCACGCAAAATATGGCTGCAATTCAGTTTGTTTTGAAAATTAAATCAACGTTGCGTACTCAGGACAGACGAGACACTGCTGAGTCAGCTGGCAAAGCTCTCCTTGCCATTTTTTAACCGAAGGGAAGGCAGAAAGGCGAAGGAAACTAACCTACGTAGTCCTAGCGGCAGTTTCTCCTCATTCCCAGGGGAGGGTCCTCTGCTAAAAGCAGGCAGGCTGACGGCCTTATCAAGGAAGTACGTGTCGATGTATAGTCTTCAGCTTTTATCCTTTATTACGTACACAGCAAAGAAGGCAGCATTTAGACACACGGTGTGTTCCATCCATTCCATTCCATTCCATCCACAGCACACGCACGCACACACACAGCCTTAAAAAAAAAAAAAGTGTCGGTGATAAGGAACATATTATAAAGGTTGTGATCTTTATCTCTAAGCCCCTGAGCTTTTTGTTATAGTTAGGTGAAAAGGCAACGAACAAGTCTTTCCTTGCTCCGTAAGTGCTTTGTGCAACAATGTCCGTAGAGGTCATAAACAAGTCTTTCTGGGAGGAGCAGCACGAGCGTCTTTTCTCCCACGTTCTCAGTCTCTTATCGCCATTTTTGCACCAAATAGTTTCCAGTTACGTTCAGTCGTCATAATCAGCTAATATAGCTCTTGCTCCGGTGATTAAAAGTTAGGATCGGTTCTGCAGACCGCAAATGAAATGCAATCCCCGCTTTCTCTCAAGAGATGTCATCTGGGTGATCCTGTGGGACTGGAGAAGTTACCCGAATTCCGTGGGGACTGAAGAGGCACGGATGGAGAACTGGGGGACAGTTTTCTGGGGCTGCACAGGTCGCCGTTGTGCAACTTCCACAGAAGTTCTTCATTTTCCATTGACAGGCGCTTGTTTACTTTTGACTCCTTCTCTAGCGACTCCTGTAGCACCGCTTGCTCCGTAGAAAGCTGCCTGCAAAGGCGAGACTCACATCAGCACACACAGCCCAAGCTGGAGGCTACAGCACTGAACCGCGCTGAGAAAGAAAGGTTTGAAACTGCAAAAACCCCTGCTTGGCTTATAACAACTAATTCCTTAAAGGGAGGATTTAGCATTTTCTCATCCTTGCTGCGTTTGAACTGGTAGCTTGCAGAAAGCAGGAGAAAGTCCCAGTAAGAAACATTCCTAGAGACCAGAAAAAGCATCTGAGAAGCGAGACTTGTCCTACTGACAGTGGCAGACGCTGTTAAATGGCCACGCTGGAGCTCTTGGGCCTTGCTGCACGCTCAGAAACTGCATTTCTTTTAGTTTCCTTCAGACTGGGAGAGTTTGCCCGTCCGTTTAAGCAATAGTTTAACTTAGAAGAACATCACACCCATTTTATTTGCGTTAAATATTGCTGCTATTGCTAAATAAAACACACTGGTCTTTTCACTGATCTAAACTGGGGAAAAATCACCCAACTGAAGTGGTTGTAAGTAAAACCAGGTTTAGCTCACAAGCCGGTAACACTTTAAAGAGCCAGCATACAATAAGATGATATTTCTGAGTTGCTTTGTCTTCCCTGAAATACTATTTTGCAGCCCTGAAGAATGAACTGAGCCTTCACCCCCTTACAATCTGTTTCTGCTGCTTCTTCTACATAGGAATGCACATTCGTGGAGATACAAGTGGGGAAGAAAGGGGCGAGTTCTTTTACAGAGTACCAAAAAACCTCAGTCACTAATATTTACTCAGAATTTTCTTTCTTGTCACAGGAGCACTCCCCCCAGTCCATAAGAAGATCTAAAAGTCCAGAGAGATTTTTTTACCTTGAAAGCTCCATGTGTTTGTCCATCCGAGCTTTTAATTCTTCATTTTCTTGCTGAACCTTCTTCAACTTATCCATTAAGATTGTGTTGTTCTCCAGCTTAGAAAGAAAGGTCACAGTTTAAAATAAAACCCATACATGCAATCATCAAGATGCTGACTGAGGCATCACTTTCATCATCTGGAGTTTGCAGACCTTGTTGTGGTAAGTGCAAAACCCAGAGTAATGTGGGACTGACCTGATATTGTGGCTTAATAATCCATAATAGTCAAACAGAACCTACGTACCTTCCCCTTGCACAACACTGGCATTTTGCCACTCGTGCTGATTAGATGCTAGTGAAGGAGATCTGGTTACGGGATCTACTAGTTAACCAGCACATTCTAGTAACTTCTGCCAGCGACAGGCAGCAGAAGACAGATGGAAGACTGTCTAAAATAACATGCTAATGTGACAAACCCAAGAGCTCCCCTGCTGAAACAGCTCTCCCTGATGCCACTTCAATGCTGCAGCACGTTACCAGAAGTTAAGCAAAAACAGTGATTAAACGGTGGGATGGTCCAAGGGCTTCTATGTTGTGGCCAACGTCTGTCTGAGAAGACAAAGGGTCACTAGTAATTTACTCCTAATTGTAGACCAGGGCAATACGCGCTGCTGTAGGATACTGAACAACTGGCAGGCATGTAGTCCTCTGTATCCAAACTGCCTCCTTAAAATCTTGCTTAAGCGAGTATTACAACAGCGGTCAAAGGCCCCGCCCAGGATACGGGCTCTGGCCTGCCACAAATAAGAGCGTGCTATGAAATTAACAATTTTTGTCCTCAAAATTGCTTTTTCATGTGGAATTATGCAGAGATCGGGAGCAAATCCACACAGCTAAACAAACAGCTTAAAGATAATAGCTGAAGTGATTGACCTAAGCTAATCAACTCTAGAGGAAAACAATTACTCCATTTCATATTCAAGCCCTTCTTGTTTAATTGGGATCATTTCCTTGTTAATGTTTTCCTGGCAGTGGAATTTATCTTCCGTAACACTCACGCAAATGTAGCAGGTCAGGATTTTCTCTGGGGGGGTGGAGGAGAAGAGAGGGAAAAGGAAAGGAAAGGTGGAAGAGGCTCCCAGAAAACCCTGTACTAACTTTGCAACAGTTTATGCAAAGCACTCGTTGTCTTAAGAGGTTAAAAGGTCGTTTACAGCATCTGGTGATTCCTTCAAGGCCAGGCTGGATGGGGCTTTGAGCAACCTGCTCTAGTGGGAGGTGTCCCTGCTCATGGCAGGGGGTTGGAACTCTATGACCTTTAAAGTCCCTTCCAACCTGAACCGTTCTATGATTCTGTGATTCCCCCTCTTTACATTACAGCCCAATGCAGGTAGAACTGTAGCCACAACGTGAGTGTGTCCCACCTCATTTCATTTTTCCTTTTAAACCAAAAAAATTAATCCTCGCACACAAGCCTGACCAGGCCGAGTTCATTATCAGAACATAACTCGGACACACATTCCAAACCTCCCAGACCCCAAGGAAAACTAACCAGTTTTTCCATCTTCATTAGCTTTATATCCTGCTGATGGAGTTTCTCATTCTTGATCTCCAGCACCGCTTTCAAGCTTTCCAGCTCCTGTTCCAGATACATAATATGCGGGTTTTTCTGAAAGATTTTCACAGAGTTTGCTTAGTATCAGGAATTTCAGGAACAGTTTAAGTGTTTCTCTGCTATTTAGGAAGAGCAAGAAAATAAATGCAGTAATGAAAGTTACTTGTTCTAAGTGAAATCAAGTTGAACAGTTTAGAATAAATTAAAAAAAGACCTGTTGCCACTTTCTCCTCTGCTTTTGTTTGCCCCGAGGTGTAGGTGGACAGCTGGAGTTTTCCTTAGAAGCTATTCAGAAATCAGTTTATTCACAAATGTGAAAAGCCCTTGTTGGGCCGAGGGAAGGCACTAAAGCTGTCACAGCAAAACTTGTTTTACGGGAGTGCCCAAAGCCTCCCTTTAAGGCTAGGAGTTCCAAAATTTATTTCATATTACTCATAACCCATCCCAAGAGGTAATTAGAGTAAACATTTGAAGCGTTTTCAGATGCTGCGGTAGTTCAAAAACCACCCGAAATTTCAAGCCATGAACTTGACTGCAGCTGATTTTCCCTGTTTTGAGTCTGAAGCTGTTTTTTCTGTAAAATTTTTGTTTTTACATTCTTCTTAAAGCCCAGCAATGCAATTGCACATAAAAATCTTGCGCTGATGTACATCCATGACGTAGCTACCATACAGCAAGTTTGAACTTTTTTTTATTTTTCCTTTTTTTGTTGTTTTCCAGGAGGTGGAGGGGAGAGGGGACAGGGCAGGGCGAGACCTGGTTTCCTCAGGAACGTCTTTTCCACAGTGAGGAACTCTTCAAACACCGTGGGGTAAAACATATTCTCTGCATTCCAAAGGCAAAGTCACAGGCAAAAATAAGGAGAAACAAAGCAAGTCTCAGCCCATTTCCAGGTAGCCCAAGTGGAACGCAAACAGAAATCAACCAATGATTAAGCCTGTTGTGTAACTAAGTTTATCTTTAAAAAGCAAACAAAACTTGTTTTAGCATATTTGGGTAAGAATCCTGATGTGCCGCGGCGAGGAGCAGCTTCGCTGCCGCACCAGGAACCCCAGTTTGTGTCCCACCAGGACAGAGCCAGTACATGTCTCGGGTAACCTCCACGTTTCACGCTCCTGCCTGCTGGTACGGACTGTGGCGTTGGTGATTCTCGTTTAATTTCTAGTTTTGAACAGAAACCCACGTGAGAGCAGGGTGTGCTGTGCTGCCTCGGAGGAGGCAGCAGACAATTTGAGCTTCGTTCCTCCCTTTTGTGGCTTTACATGGAATCTGGGATCTAGCCAGAAAAGTGACCCTGAAAAGCCAAAGGGCAGCTTACAGTTTGTTCAAAATTTAATCTTTTTTTTTTTTCCTTTTCCCTCTTCTGCCCCAGCGGTCTTAAAATGTCTTTATAAAGTTGAATCTGAGCCACTACATAGAGCCAGATAAAAAGACCAAGAGGTCTAGAGAAGGTTTTAGCCAAAAAGCTGGGAATATCAAGTGACACTGTCTACACAATACTGGAGAGTTGGAAATACACGTCTGTGTTCAAAGGGCCAGTGGGAATTCTGATAGTGCAGAATTTGTGTTTAGTGCAGAAGAATACACTGGGTCAAATCAGCATCAGAGAAGCCTCAAGCTTATGATGTCTCATGCTGTCAGGATGCAAAGTGCATTTGCAGCTACATAAAGGCACTTGACTATTGCTCCTTTAAATTAAACAACATCCGAGCACGCCTGAGGAACGCAGCTGGAGCTCCCAGTGCAGTGCACAGCGCGTTCTCCTTGGTACCATCTCTCCCAACCACAGCGACACACTGTGGGTGCAGATTCTTCTCGTGACAGCTCTGTCCTGCCACGAGAATAAGCAGTAAGAGAGGGAAAAAAAAAAAAGAAATCAAATTCCAGTGAAAACCAGGGCAACTTCTACTAGGAGAATCCTCAGTGGAATTTCTCACGGAATTTCTCGTTGTGGGATAAAGCAATACTGCTGGTATTCCAGTTATTTCCAGGTAAGCAGAAGGATAACCATGCTAATGTCTAACCCTCCCAGTGCCCGAGAAACCTCTCTCCGAGGATGTTTCTAAGCCGGGAGCGTCACTGATAACAGCAGCCGTGGGAGGAAAGGCAGGATGAAATATATCTGAAGGATAAACCAGCAACGAACACGCATCCATGTTTGAATAAACCCATTAAAGACTCAAGTACGAGGGAGCTCCGTAGCAGCGAGAGATGCCCACACTGATCATAGCGCCGTTAGAACATTTATCGACCGACGAGGAGAAAGCTACGGCACAACTTCTGCGTGCACAGAGGTCTTCAATTTAACTTCGGCTATAACTTGTGCCACTGGCTTAGACAGTCAACAGCTTTATGGATTTGTAATGGTGAGGTTAATACACAACACTGTAGAGATTGAGAAAATGTTCTGGTAGGCGAGTCATTTACATGAAATATTTAATAAGCCTGGGAGCCCTATCAGGCCTGATTGCAAACTTGTCTTATTATGCAATGAAACAAACCCAGGCTCACACCATCTGCTCATCTGCATTACTTTTGAGGATCAAGACTTACAAGATTGGCTTTTTCTTTGGCTATTTGTTTTTGCTCTTCTGACTTCAGCTTCTCACTCAGAGAGTCGTTTTCACATTTCAATTCATAGATTTTTTTCTGAAATGAGAAGATACAGTATAGTTAGGCCAGGACTCCAGTGCATGTCTCCAAACCACCTCTGAAGTTTTAGACTCTTGCAGTGACCCCAACACTTAACAAACCTCCAGCAACTCCTGCTTCTCTTTGAAGGAATCTTCAAGCGACTTCCTCTCAGATTCATGGGCACTCTTGAGCTCTGCAAGAAATTATTTTTGGAGATGTTTAGTACCGCGTAAGACATGAGACCTCTTTCTGAAAAGCAGCAGCAGCACAAAAAGCCAACCAATACACACATACGCACAGATGCAGAGCCCATGAAACACAGAAGGAACATTTATCATCAACTGATCCAAAGCACGTACAAGGCATCTGATTTTTTGCTGCTTCAGGTTTGTCGACTGCCCCCTCACATATCTAGTTAGTTGGCAACGTGTCAATTTTGAAAGCATTCGTCTACACGCAACAAATAGAAGAATTGAGCACAAGAGCCACAGCTGACAAAAGCTGGGTTTCTGATGGGAAAGACAGCAAAAATTCAAATTGTGTCTTCCAAAAACCTTTAGAAAATATTTCCTTTCCCACTTTGGAGATTCTGTGCAAAGGAGTTCACTCTGTGACTGCTGTGGAAGTGTCATCAGTTTTAACAATGGAAAAGTATCACTGGAAACTCGGCTGTCAAGTGGAGCGGGAGGGAGGATGGAAATCATCATCATCACTTGAATCAATGAGATGCAATGCCACTTACAACTGAGCGCGCTCACCACCCCCTCCCTGAAAAACACCCTTTGCCCCACTACACTGTGAGCAGTGGGTGATATTTCTCAATGTTCCTATGTCAGTCTGGGAAGCACACAACCCCGCTTATCCCCAGTTTCAATTTCAAGGTGCTCCTTATAGGAAAAGGAAGGAATTCGGCCAATGTTTTTAACAACAGCTGACTGCCAAGAACAATGAGATGGACATACTGATGAAAAAGTCTGAATATTTTCATTTGTGACTGGCAGTGATACACCGTGTGCAGGTGAATGCAAAATACTTGCCTGAAAAAGAGGATTCATACTCTTTTTTCAGCTCCTTTACTTTTTCTGAGTGGCTGTTTTCAAGTTCCAGCTTAAAGTTTTCATGTGTGATATTTAAGTTGTCCACCTGCAATATAACAACATGGTTATTTCCCCCCTCACACGTGTCAGCTCTCACTTACAGTGCTGTACCAGCGGCTTTACGCAGTACCTTGAGTACATTTTCAGTGGCCTGGGCACCACTGAGCAGATGGCCACAGGAGAAGCTACGCCACATCCAACACTTAATAGATCTGAACCATGCCTACAGCTCACCACGACCAGCAGGATGATGGATGTGTCTGTGGCACACACGGAGCTGCTGCAAAGCAGGGTCATTGGCCAGGGGTGCTTCTATAAATCTTAAAACTGCCTCAAATATCCAGGGGAGCTCTAAAAGCCATTGAAGTTTGCAGAGCATGAGGAACCTCCACCACGTTTCAATACAAGCTTAAGATCTGGGCAGCTTAGGGTAGTAATATTTTTTAGGGGAGCTTCACATTAGATAAAATAACCGCAGGGTTCTCTGAAGGCTCGTTTGTAGCAGAAAGCAATTGCAAGAGAATGTTTCGACTCCAAACGTTACAAACCTGCTCCTGGAGTTGGGCTTTGTACTTTTCAGCTTCTTCAATGCAGGTGCTTTGGAGTTTCTCACATTCTGCCGTGTAGAACTGCTTCAGCCTCTCCTCCAGCTCAGCTAAATCATCGCGATGCTGCTGGTTTAACTTCTGCAGAAACCCTTCATAAGCGGCCTGCAGTTCGTTCCTGTCTCTCTCCAATTTCTCACAGGCTGCAGAAGTGCTTACTGAAGGCGTCAAAAAGAAAAAAAACAAAAGTGAAATTAGCATTGAACTTGAACCATCTTCATTACAGGTATTAAGGATAGTGAACACTCTGCACAGCAACAAGGTTATACAAAGGCAAATACAATTTACCCATGAAATAAGCACAATGTGTCCAAGGACACGTGAAAAGATCTTCGTAAAAAGATCAAATTTGGTGTTTCTTACACTAAGGATTAAGCCAGGAACCCATATAGAAAGCACAAACGTGACAGCTTGTCATGACACAGAAGAATGAATGTCTCACCAGAGACACTGGAGTGCTCCAATAAAAAAATTAATTGGATTTGCTACTTCACCTAATTTGATCCCATTCCAGTAGCGGATTTCTCAGAGTGCTTCACTTTTTGATATATAAACCACTTAGCTAAATTTGAAAGCCTTAATATGCTGAAGAGCTCACTCAGATGTGCAGCAGAGAAGCTATTCCAGCCTGACACGGACTGCCCGACGCAGAACCTCCCATCTCCCAACGTACCGCTAACTGGCATGTGCCCAAGATATTTAAATACGCAAGATACAGAACAGTTTCAGGCAAAAAGTGCAAAATATTAGGAAAACGGAAAGAATTGTTATGTAAAGTGCTACTCTGCACTCGTGAGACCCCACGTGGAGTACTGTGTCCAGCTTTGGAGTCCCCAACACAGGAAGGACATGGATCTGTTGGAACGGGTCCAGCGGAGGGGCCACAAAGATGATCAGAGGGAGGGAGCACCTCTCCTATGAGGACAGGCTGAGAGAGCTGGGGTTGTTCAGCCTGGAGAAGAGAA
>JAOXNO010000033.1:72341220-72358394 GCA_028565335.1 Limnodromus scolopaceus
ACCACCCTCATAGGAAAGAATTTCTTCCTAACATCTAATCCAAATCTCCCCTCTTTCAGTTTAAAATGGTTCCCCCTCATTCTATCACTACACTCCCTGATAGAGAGTCCCTCCCCACCGCCTCCTGCTGAGGACCACAGTGACCACACTGGACCATTCCCCTCTTAATGCTGGGATGTGACCTGGTCCCTGCCCAGAGAAGGTGGAGAAAGGCCGAGAAGATGCTGGTACCAGACACTCAGGCAGCAACTCTACCAGTCCCAGGCAGAACGGGCTAGTGGAAATGTCTCTGAGCTGGAAAGCTGTACATCTTCTAGATTTATCAGCAACACACTTTGATAACAAGTCATTTCAAGAGTCAAAACTTACAAGATGAGAACACTAAGTGTTAAATATAAAAACATTAAAATGCTTTTTTAAAAAGCATTTTATTAGACCTGACTAAATAAAATGTGTTCAGAGCACATAAACCAGAAATTCATCCGTGCAGCAAAGAACGGAAGCACTTAAATGTGTTTTACTGTCATACACAGGGCCAAATTAATTCTATTCTGGGAAAGGAAAGCCTGATTTTTGAAAGCCATTTGCTGTCAAACCACAAGCACTTACTCCTAAAAATCAAACTTAGAGAGAAATACTGAGCACCTTAAAAACATAATAATAAATTATCGTTATTTGCAACCACTTCTGTAACAAGTGTGCTTAGACTTTACAGGAGATGAACGTAGTTTGTACGGAAGAAGAGGGCACAATTTAAATGTTTTTTTCATACTGTCACAGTTGTCAACAGGTTTCAATATAGGATGAGTCTCTCTCATCCGAGGAGATATTCCTCTCATGAAGAAAGCATTAGGAATTGGAGCCTACTCCCTCCCTGTGCCGCACCAGCCATGAGAAGATGAGCATCACCACTGCCTGCGATGTAGAAGCTGAGTCACATCTCTGCACTAACTCCAGGCTCTCCTGTGTCACCAGCTCCAGCCTGGAGGTAGTCACGAAGGGCTAACAAAAGGGCCATTCACATCCGCTATGCAGTATGACATTTGCTTTATGTGGGTCCTTATACTACAGTATTTCTGCCGGTCCCTGGTTCCTCCTTTGCTGACAACACCCAAACCTCCAAATAAATTTTCTAATTCAGCAATCTTCTAAGTTAGCAATTTTAGAAATTAATTCTTTTTTTAAGCTCACCTGTCCCTCACCCCCACATAAAAAAACATTGAAATGTCACTTCTTTCACATCACTCAGATGCACAAACCAGCTAGAGAAATGATCCAAGGAAATGGCACAACAAACCAGATTTACACCCTCTGCTCCGGGTTTATTTTTGCAAGGAGCAGGAGACTATTACTGCAATAAAGTGAAAGTGTCATCTCAAATCAATAAATATACAGGGCAATGACTACTTCCGAATTAGTCTCGGCCTTGTTAGTGTTATGCATTGCCATCTTAGCAAATGAAATAAAGCAATCATTTTTCACCTTGACTTATTACTTCAAACAGAATTCAATTAAGCCTCAGAATGCACCACTTAACGTGATTAGCTGATACAGACTGGCTGTAACTTCTCATATGCTACTTCTCCCATATGCCAGGTACGGTAATGGAGAATCACCTGCTTATTCCCTGATGTTTAGTTTGTGAAACGCGACAGCAGAGAACCAGCCGGACAGGATTCCTATGAGTCACTACCCACCTAACACGGATCGTACACTTGCAGGCTCTCCATGCTGTCACCAGCTTTACGCGGGATCTCAGGCTCATATGGGATCTTTGCTTTCCCACCTAGAAGCGATGCCCACCTTCACACAGTAGCTTCACAAAGTGAGGTCCAGATGCAGTAATACAGGCTATTTAACTTGACTTTTCTGTAACAGCCTGTTTTCTATGACACAGGTTTTCTGAACTCCAATATTAGTTTTCACTTGTCACACAGAATCACTCATTCCTTCCCTCTAAAAATTTCGATCTCATTAAAAAATAAGTTTACCCTACTTAAGCACGCACTTATTTCTCAGATTTTCTAAAGCTTTTGTCCCAGTTCATTTCACCTGAGTGTGACACAGTCTCCATCAGGTACCACGCAGCTTGGACAAGTTATAGTGCCACAACTGAAGTTCTCACGTCTATAAAATGATAATTATCTCTATAAAGTTCTTTGAAATGTTAGAATATGAGATCCTATGCTTGAGCACAATGTTACAGTATTTTCTTTACATCATTCCATTTCTAAGGCTGATTAGAATTTAGTCTGAAAAGGCAGCACAAAACAAAAGATAGAAACAAAGCACAAAGATGTTAATTCCTTTCTTTCACTAACTTCTCCCTTTAATTTTGATTTTTTAACAGATACATCTACTTTGCTACTGTCATTAATTCGGTGTCTTCTCGGGAAGAAAAAAAAAAAAAAGAAATAGCAAGGTAGTCATGAGAATCATCTTCCTCATGGAAAGCAACACTGGTTGCCTGAAACACCAAGTCTGTTTCAGCCAAAAGTGTCTTTTCTCAAGATCCCTTTTGCTGGGGCAGGTCTCCCGACTCCCCCCAGCTGTAACCCATTCTGAATACCCAGATGTACCAAATAAATATCTTAACTGAAGCATCTTCTAAAGAGTTATTTCCACCAGAGCCTAGTTTCACTGTAATTAATGGATTAAAATCTTTCTCTGGGTGTTCGAGCTCACAAATCTTCAACCTGTTGCCAAAAAGATTCTTGTCCAACAGCAACCACGTGTTACAGGGACCTTCAGAATCATTGAAGCTTCCCTGCTTTCCAACAGCTGCCTGTCAGGTACAACTGCGTTTGCTTTACTGGGGGAAGCTACTGTATTACTACTCATATGCTATCCTTTATGATCAGAAACTATTCAATTCCTCAAATTCCAGACATTATCTTTTGACTTCTGTTCTGATTCTTTTTTTTATATCTAAACCACAAAAATTACCTAAATTAAATATCCTTATTCTGTCATGTAAAAAGAATACGTCTGTATTTTAGGATGCCAGATTTAAAGAGCAGAATTACACTTTGAATGAAAATCCTAAGGAGAACAGGCCAAGTTTGATGTTAGGTTCTAGAAAATCAAAACTATAAATTTAACTCAAAGATAGCTGCTCTAAACAATAGGCTGCCAATATATTTTGGATTTATAGGCCAGAAATATGACTGTTCCCAAACTCTTCTATGAATGGTTTTGGGTTTGGTGATGCAATGTGTAGTTCTGCTCCTTAAGCTAGACGTGCATTTCTCATTTGATGAAACATTTTCTGCTGAACTTCCACAAAGGCCAGGACAAATTTTTCTGGTCTATGTATTCCAAGATGGAAAATGTAAAGTGCTAAGAAGTTTCCAAGAAAACTAGTATCTCGACTCTTACAGTCATTTGCATGTCAGGAAATGCCAGTTATAGCAGCTCATATACTAATGGTTATTTTCTATTTCCACCTAGAAACACTGAAGCCTGTGTCAGCCACAGAATTTTTAGCACGTTACTTACGTTGCTTCCCCTGTCACGTGCACAATTAGTGGTACCCCCATATCATTGTCGAGGCTCTATAGACTCTCAAATGGCATTTCCCCCCCCTGTGAAGGGAACTTCTTGAATATGTCACCACAGCCATGCCCAAATAAAAGTCTGAACTGTAAATCCCAGTCTTCCTGTAACCATGCCAAGAGAAGCACAGCACTGGAGTTTAGCTTCTGTTCATCCCTGTAGCACCCTGTGGCACAGACACAAAGCTGAAGCTCGTTTCTACAGTGGAATCTGTTGAGAGCTCTCAAAACACTTAATTAGATTTATTTATTAAACTAGAAGAACAGGAATGAGTGTTTATAGGTAAACATTTTACCATCTAAAGTTTTTTTTAAACAGCCTGAATGTGGCAACTTATGCATTAAAATGAGAGGATGAAAACGTAACATTGGTCAATTCACACTTTCCAGTCCCAAAGCTGTTCAAGTCACTCTGACAATACATTGCCTTTTCACTTGAAAGCTAAATCTCCCCTAAACGGTCAAAACCAGATTTAAAGCCAAGCTGGTACCACGCTGCTCAGAGAAACACCCTCCACCCCCAAAATGTAAGAGTTTGTACTTGGCAGTGAGTTAGAGGCCCAGCCTCCCCAGCTCACACCAGAGTCCCCACGGCCTCAGCCTCCTCAGCTGGTGATGTACTTTTGCAGGACATCACAAAAGCAACCAGAGCACCTGGCTCCTACCCACAAGTGTGGACCTCTCAGGCACACCTTCTCACCCCACCCCAGAACCAGTGGTTCTTCACTCCCAACCCTTCCCACAGCGTGGGACATACCCACAACAGCGTGGGTATGGACAGACCTATAAAACTAGACCCATAATCATGTTGTTTTTTTCATTTTCCTTCCTGCCTGGATGCCTGAACTGGCTCCTCAAGGCCAGGCGAGCACCAGCCCGGGCAGACACGAGGGCAGGGCAGCAGGAGTGGCAGCCGGGGCCTGACTGACTGAGAATGCGTCTGTTACTGAAGGGACAAGAAATACATTCAAAATTGACAGGCGAAATGAATACTAAGGGAAGTTAAAAGACCAACTTAAATGCGGTGGTGTGAATTTCAGAGGTTGATGCCCTAAAAGGTTAACGGGAGATGGCTGTCCTTGGCACTTCACACACCTATTGTCACAGGCTGATTTCACCGTTTCCTCTGCACTGCCACTTGTCCTTTCTCCTCTCAACTTAAAAACAGGAAAATAGTTATGAAGTCACTGGAACTACCAGGGGACTGGGGGAAGGCAGCAGTCTAGAAAGACTAAACTTGCTTTTGTGATTAGCCCGCAGTCTGACCCGAGTTTCTAACACCACTGGTGCACACACCCATCTGACAACGGGAAAACTCAGTACAGGGGGGTGTTCTCACCAGGCACACTGTTCACTGCCATCAAGAACGGTCAGAGTCGGAAGGAACCTTAAAGATCATCTAGTTCCACCCTCCTGCCATGGGCAGGGACACCTCCCACCAGACCAGGTTGCTCAAAGCCCCATCCAGCCTGGCCTTGAACCACTCCAGGGATGGGACATCCACAGCTTCCCTGGTCAACCTGTTCCTGGATGCCAAGAGGGTTTCCATCTGGCATTAACCCAGTGCAACAGTTGCTCTCGCCAGGTAGAAATTGGGTTTTTAGGATTTCTAAATTCAGAAGACTCTTGGTAAAGGCAGTAACAAGCACAGAAATTCCCTGTACAAACCCTGACAGCTCAAGCATGAAGGTATCATCAGAGCCAGATATTGACAGCTCCAAGATAACACTCACAACAAACAGGTTTGAGCTTGGGCAGGAGTTTTGCGAGAGATTCCTGCCGGGCCAGAACCAGCACAGCAGCATTGCTCAACCTCCCCTCGCCCTTCCACCGCAGCCTCCCAACTCCACTCCTCGTGGGCCGGCTGCGTTTTGGACAGAAGTCCTTGCCAGCGAGTCCCGGTCTCCTTCTCAGCTCTCCCACTTCAAACCAGCTTGCAAGAAGCAACTTTAAATTTTTGTGCAGAAACACATTGGGACCTCTTGGGGAAAAAAAAATAAAATAAAAAAAAAAATATAAAAAAATTTAAAAAGGGAAGGCAAACCCAAAGCCACCCAACAGCCGAATCACCTCCCAGTAACTCCAGCTTTCCTGGGCAGCAGGAGAGGCTGGGCTCCAAGTGACCCAAGGGCTCGCTCCAGCTCTTGTCTCCCTTTGGTCAGGCAGCCTGTCCTTGACCCCATCTCACTGTCATGTTGGCTCTGCCCCCACATGAGGACAGTTCACATTGCTGATGGGGCAGAGAAATGCCCTCTCTCCGGCTGGGTGAGCTTTCTGGTAGCTGGAAACTGAACCAGCCTTCTGTGGAGAGAGACCAGCACCAGGAGTCCAGAGCAGGACCTTCCTCTGGTTACAGCAAGGTGTTCCACCAGCTTACGCTGCTCCATGTCACTTCACGCTCGCTCTGCTTTGAGGAATCAAGCACAGCTTTGTTCTTCATGTCATCAGCTAAGCACTATTTATTATTTTTTTTCAACTAGAAAAGCTGAAGCTACTTTCCCTTGGCTCTGCAGTAGTTTGAGCCCCTGCCGTAGTTTGAGCCCCTGCCGTTTGAGCTGCAGTAGTTTGAGCCCCTGCCGTTTGAGCTAAAACCTAACTTCAGGTTCCTCCCCAAGCTTACCCAAAGAGTTTGAAAACTATGTCAAAGGGGTCCCCAAGAGATACTTCAGAAAAATAAACCTATGGCCAGTTGAAATTAAAGTTAGCTATAACAGACTCCACGCCTCACCAGAACGTAAAAAACTCCAAACCAAGGAACAAAACCAAAACAAACCACAAAACCAAAACAACTCCTCAGTGTGTTCCCTAAACCACAGAAATCCTACAGGATGTTTCCCCCAGCAAACTACCAGGTTCTGAGTGTTCCTCACACCAACATGGTCCTTCTCACCCCTATGGTAATTACACAAGAACTCTTCAGCAAGTGTTGTCTTATCCTGGGAATGGACAGAACAACCTCAATACCAGTAACTGTTATGAAAATATGTCAATATGCCATATTTAGCCCAGTATCATGTGCTTAGACTTAACTCTCCAAGTTTATCAATTTTATACAATTTGATTGAAATAAAATTTCTTTTTTCTTTCCGTCTACAAATGAATAATGAAGAGGAAGGAGGAGCAAAATTACTACGGTCCTCCACACAGTTCTCTTCCCTCTAATACCTTTTTTTTTAATAACTATTCCCATTATTCTAAAAACAAAGCAAAACAAGAAAAAAAAATATGTTTAGGCTAAATGACCTGTAACACAGCCTGGAAGAAGCAAGTAGGTGTAACAGGCTTCTCATTAAATATGATGTTGATAAAGTATTCCTGAATTTTAAAAAGTTGCAATACGAAACATTTGAGAGAAGAATCTTGGCCAAGACACTCAATTATAAAAGTTACCAAAAAAAAAATCAAGGTGCTTATTATACAGTAATTAGAAGATTGCACAGAAGTTTAGCAGTGAGAATTTCACATATAAATTTCACAATTTCACATTAGATGACAGGCATTCAGAAATCCTGTAACAAATTGCTCTGAAGATCTGAAAGCAGTCCCTTAGCAGAGAAAGGTGTTCCAATCTAGAGTTTAAAAACCCCAACCAAAGTAAACCCACAAAACTGGCTCAGAGCCACTGCTCTTACGGAGATGAGCCAGGCTTGGACTTAAACGCAGTATTTTTAGATGAAATGAGAGTGAGCAGATATTATCCCACAAGAAGAGAACATTACGTTTCTGGCAGCACACCGAGACAACTCAGTGCTTTTGTTGTGTACCGGACTATAAAATCACTGCATACCAGAACAGCTGAAATAAAATTGATACCAATCTTGGAACATGAGTTATAAATGCAAGAGAAATTGCTATTAAATACTGCATCAGCAGTTGCAGTTTAAGTCCAAAACTGTTATAATTTCCTCGACTTCAGATTTTTCTTCTCTCCAATGTTTTCAAAGCAGCCCAAAAGTTTCCAGTGTAATATCAAACTGATTAGGTCATTACGTATGTCAAACAGACTAGAACAAATAAACTAAAACACACCAGATTAATTCCACTCTAAATTCCAAATGCATTTCTAAATATATTTTTAAATGAAATGTTGATAATTTTAAGACACCACCAATAATGCAGGATTCAATAAATACAACCGTTATAACTCATACTTTATTCTGAATGGCTCAAACCCACATCTACCCCCTCTATACTCTTCTGTCCAATGTCAGATAACAAAGCGAGGTCACACAGATTATCTGTTGAAACTAATCTTTCCTACAAGGGCAGAACTTGAAGTATATACTTGGAAAGGTACTCAACCCTGAAGGGCCCTCTGACTACAAACGTTTAAAAACTTCTCTTCTAAAAAGGACGGGAAGCTGCAAAGAGGCCATAAAACTCAGTGTCAGGGTTTTTATTTGTTCCCATCCAACTGATGCCTGGAGCAGGTTTGCTGCTACCTCCCCAGGAAACCAGAAATCATTGTAATGGAAACACAGATGTTATGTACCAGTATACTAATATTTCAAGAAGCCCTTGTTGAGAAGATTTCCATGAATTAAAGCCAAAATTGATCAGCTGTGAGTTTTTACCTCGGACTGCAGGTGCTGGATCACAACTGTTAACGCTTCAAACTTCTGGTTACTGCACGTCAGGAACTTCTTCAGCTGCAGGATGATTCCACTTTGGGCCTCACATTTTGTTTTGTACTGGGTCAGCTCGGCCGGTTTTGTGCTGGGCGAATGCGTGTCCGTGGGGGCTTGGGCCTGGATGCACGAGCTCTTGGGACTCCGCTGCTTGCCCTTGTCAACTGAAACAGCAAGAACAACAATTAATCAACGTGCACCTTGGAGTCTTTAAAAGATGCGAAAGGAAGTAGTGAAACATCCTTATAGACGCTTCCTGAAACACTAACTAGGAGAAAGGGTTGTTTCAGTAGCTCTGCAGAGAAGACCCTCTCCTCCGCCAGGAGGAGCATTTTGCACTTCATCCTCACCTTCATGTCTTCTGTGGTTTCCTTTCCAGCATACCCTTCACGCTGTGCTTTAAATAAACATTTTCATAAAATGCAAGATCTCTCTCATCCTACCTGGTAACTTATTTCTAACGTAAGAGTTGACCACCTCAGTTTGCAACATGGATTTCATATTTCCTGCGCTCTAAAGCACTGCTGAACACAAGCCCATTTTCCCCGTGTTTACTTGGTCTTTTCCTTCCTTTTGAAACTTTCATTGCAAAAACCCCCTCTCTGCAGCTCAGATTTGAGCTTTATAACCTGGAGGTCTTGCAGCATTTCTAAGTCTCAGCAATTTCAGTCACAAGGATGAGCCTTTTAAAAAAAGGCTCCGAAATTTAACATATTTCCACCGTTCACGATCCGAGAATTACATCGTTGATTTAATATTCCTAGTTATGTTGCAACCTCAGCCCCTTCGCAGTCCACAGTCACCTCCTGTCAGAGGAAACCGCGTTACGCAGCCGCGGCGCTTGACTCGTAAACACCGCGGAGGTTACGGGCGTCTCCGGAGCGGAAAGGAGCCCCAGCAGACAGGGCCAGTCCTCCCCGTGGGATCCCACGGGGAGCGAGCGAACCCTTTTGCAATAAAAGGGCTGATGCAATACGCAAACATCCCGTGGCAATTTAATGAAGACATCTAAGCAGATTGCTTTGTACAGTTTCAACTTAACAAGATTTCTTCAAGATAAAGTGGGGAAAAAAAAAAACCAACCACCAAGAGGTGAGATCTGGAGAAAAGAAAAATGGGAACATATTAAAAAAAAACAAACAGGAGATTGAACTAACCAACTAGAAGTAGCTGCTCATGAAGCAGCTCAGAAGTAGCTTTCTGAAGCCCAACCACCTGGTTTGCAGGTTATCAAGGGATTCTGGAATAGTCCCAGAGGTGTCAAGTTCAATCACACAACCGGGGATAGTACTAATAACAAAAGCTTTGACTCTCAGTTAGTGTTACTCTGACGGACACACCAACTATTGCATTAACCATCAGTCCTTCACAGCCTTCACTTGTTTTCAAAGCATTCGAAAACAACTTCCCTGTTCAAAATACTGATGTCCTCTGTACCGCTCTGACTGACCCAGGTACAAAGTGCCTCCTGAGCCTAGTAATTTTCCAAATAAATCCTCTCTAAGCAAGATTTTTCTGTCATCCCTCATAGTTAAGAGAGCTGTCAGCATATCATGTTCAGACGCTCCTGTGTTCTAGGAGCCGTCAGTACACTTCTGCTCAGAGATGCTGACTGTTCAAGGGTATATTTTTAATTAGAAACATACTGTCTTGCAGTTTAATAGTAGAGCTATTAAAAGCTGTATCAACATGATAAGCCAAATCAAAATACAAACCTGTAAGGCTAAAAAGATCAAGCTTGGCTGCCAGTTCTAATTAGCTTATTTTTACCAGCATTTTAACTAATGTGACCACTTCTTTGCTCACAGTGCGGACTTAACGGTGCCCTTTGAGTAGACCTCTTTTAAATGAATGACAGTTCACATTCTGAGAGCAACCATGTCAGATTCCAGCAAACTTGTTTGGGAAAATACTGGCTACTTTCTGAAGCTCCTTCAAAAAAATCACAAGAGACGATAAGCAAAGAGAGGGG
The DNA here is from genome assembly GCA_028565335.1 of Limnodromus scolopaceus. Lineage (NCBI taxonomy): Eukaryota > Metazoa > Chordata > Aves > Charadriiformes > Scolopacidae > Limnodromus > Limnodromus scolopaceus. The sequence continues at coordinate 72,351,375 of JAOXNO010000033.1, forward strand.
AAGCAAGAAGAGCAGGGACTGGGGAATAAACATGTACAGTCAGTCCTTCCCTGCCCTCCTGGCTCACGTACCCCTGCTCTCTCACATATTCCACCTCCCTTCCTGAATGCTCCACTTACAATAAATAGAGAATTAGAGCACTCCCCTTGATTTAAGGCCACAGGGTAAATTCACTGATACAGATGCTAATGTCATCATTTAATTAACTATATGAAATGACTTCTACCTCCATTTGCAGGACCCTGACAGAGCTGCGTTAAATCTGAACAAATGTTTGCAGGAAATTTTTATTCTGGGAAAAAAAAAATTACATCACATACTCTTACCTAATGATACCAAATGAAGTTACTTCATTTAAATACAGTGATAGAGCAGCTAACCACAAATGACAGAACACTGCAGATACCCCCTGTTTCCAGAGCTCAGCCAGCCTCTGCCAGTCTGACACCATTGCTTTTATCGTAGCACCCAAACTACCACGTCTTTTCCTAGAAGCTCATTCAAACATCCAACCGAGCCAACCCTGGATACTACACTAAAAAAAGCTGAACAAAACCCATGCACTGGAGAAATTCAGTGACATTCCTGTTGGCAATTTTATCAGAGACCTGTGCTACACACAGCCACTTCAAATGTTGAAAAGCATTTCTCTGCTCGTGTGAACCCTCCATAGCACGAGATGCCTCTACAGATTAACACCAGTGACACTCTGGTGCTTATTTATGGCCTACGTACCTCTGGGCAATGACAGATTGTTTCCAGATTTGTACAGCAGGCAGGCTGCGATGGCAAAACAAAAGCCATGCTTTCATTAAAACAAAAGCATCGTGATTCTAATTACTGATGGGCTCTAAATTGAAGGCAGTATTGCTTACCAGCTGGCCTTCCGATTTGCACTATCACACAGTCTTGACTTATGAAGCAGAACAATTCCCACCCTTCACTTTGGTTCTGGACTCCTCTCCAACAGGCTCAAAACCACCGTACCCAATTTAGTTGAAATGCTCAATTTCTCAAGACTAGAAATCACATTCTCAAGTACCGCATGTAGCCAGACAGACACACCATCATCTAAGGTCCTACCCTTCTTCAGACCAATAAAAAATTAAAAATAAATTAGCAGTGATTTTGCTAAGACTAAGCCTTTTGATCACTGAATCATTCACAGAAGATTTGACATCTCGGTAGCAAAACCAATACCCCATGACCTTGGAAAAGCCCCAAAAATCCTCCCACTCCCTTGACAGTCCCTGCTGCGGATGGCAGCAGCCAACTCCAGTTCTTTGGGGAGAATATTGGACCCATCCCAGGCTTTTCCATAAACCAAACTGTTTCCCATAAATCACTTCTCTAGTTAACGGAGAGTTAATAGCCGTTCAGAAGCAAGAAATACACAGCTGTCTGTACACCAGGGCGTGTTGCATAAAGTTATGTTTAAGAGCTGGGGTATCGCCCAGTACTTGACATTGTACTTGGCCGGATATCTCAGAACTTGCTGGTGCCACTGGTTTCCTGAACCTCTCTATCTTGTGCACTGCTGCAGGATTACCAGATGAATCATCTATCACCCGCTTTTTGGCTTGCAGAGTCAAATCAAACCCTTCCTTTGCTTGTCACGCACGAGGAAGGTCTGTGTAGGAACGTCTATGCTAGCGAGAAATTAATTTTCTTTAAGCAAGAGATTCAATTTCTAAAAAATATTACATTTTTCAAAAGCATTACAAATAGCCTAACAAACTACTTGACAAGCACAAGTAGGAACAACCTCTTTTGTCTCCCCACACCTTTGCAGTCACCATTCTCTTACCCCTAAGCACCTTCTTTTCACATTCCTCATCCAAACTGTTAGCTTCCACAGGTCTCTCAAAACCCGTGTGTGTCTTGTGTAAGCACTTTTCAAAGAAAAAACCTTGCTCAACATTTTCTCTTGTAGGAAGATGCAGGCTGGTAAAAACTTTCTGCCTCTCCTCCATTCTCTGGAAAGCCTTGTCTACACACATTAAATTGGTGCTCACTTCTTTGATCAGCAAGACCAGATCGGCCTGAGTATTTAATCGGGCTTCCATTTCTTCTCTTACTCGCTGGATTTCCTCAAGCACAGTCCTTATATCCAAGTGACTGGACTTCACCTCTGCTTTTAGATCTTCTTTCACCTGCTGCTGGCTCCTCTGCAGTGCTAACACTGTTCTGATTTCCTTCTGAGATATTTCCACGTCATGCTTTAGCTCCTTCTGTCCAGCCTGCATGGCCTCCTGGCTGGCTTTGACTTCTGCCAACAGAGCAGCGAGGCACTCCATCCCGATCCCACGGGAGTCACAGCACCTCTTCCCGCGTCACAGCTTCTGAGCAGTTGGGGACATTTGTCAGGCAGGTAAAAGTCTCATACGAGGCAAGATGAAGGCATGAAATAAAACCCTTCAATAAGCAGAGCTGAAGAGCCAGAGCTCCTTCTCAGGGCTCAGCCAGAGCACTAATCAGTTTAATTGGCAGATTATGCCACACCTGAATTTTTTAAAATCTTTTGCTGACATCACTGTAGGTGGGACGTCACCCCGAAAGCCACTCCCAGCAGTCACTTGATCTGTGCATCAATCAAAGAATGCCCGGGCATCAGGAACCGGGTTTGCTGCAAGGCAGCCAAGGGCTCTGCGGGAACACGGTGCCCCTTCCTGCCTTCCCAGCACACACAGCCTCGGAAGCAGCCCCAGGTGCCTGCAGGAGCTGAAAGCCAAACACTTCACCAGCACCTCGTTATTCAACGAGGTGATTACGCACCTGTCCTTCTGCTGATGTTTGCAGCCAGAGCTCAGGAGTACACACGGGTGGGCACCTTGGACCTTGGCCCACTCCCACTGAACGCCCTTTCCTCATTCCCACGGCGAGCAACCCTCTGCTCCCGGTCTTTGGACAAACCCAGATCCTGAGGAAGCCCTTCTAGTCCACAAACAACAAGCAGTTACCAGAACAATGCAGGAAAAGTGACTAATGAGATGTTTTTGGCAGGCTAAGGAGGATAAGCCTTTCAGATACCAGGTCTGAGTGTGAACTTTTCTCCATAAAAGCTGAGGTTTCTTACTTTTGTAAGCACAGAACTCATCGCAGATCTTGGCTCCGTGTAGAAACAGGTAGAATAATGACACCAGGCTGTTAGCTGTTGTGTTACACAGCTATTTAATTACCCAGTCAACGGACACAGTTTGGAAAAAGTGACCAACACGACGTAGATCTTGGTCTGCAGAAGGCGCCAGCCTCAGCCTTCAAAGAGGTGTGCTGGCATTCAGAGCGGGACTCGGAGCAGCGCACAACCTGGAGCTCAGGAGAGCTTTTGCACCACACCTTTGTTGGTTGTGGTTTGTTGATGGTTGTGGAGACAGTGATGATCCCACAGCGACGATCCCACAGAAGCCTCAGAGTGGATGACCCACTCTACCCAGCCAAACCCACAGTAACCCCCGTCAGCACCTTTTTGGGCTGGAAGTGTTACAGAGAGTGCCAACAGTCCACGCGTGCACAGACGCAGGATTTCCACCTCACCACAGTGCTACTGGGCAAAGAACCAATCTGGGGACTCCTGCTTGCAATCAAATTTTACTGCTCACTTTCCATTTCACCTCCTACACCAGTCCAGGCATACTCGTGGGACCAGGAAGGTATCAGAGACATGTCCTCCTCACAGAGCACCTCATGGTTTGCAGGTATCCCCCGACTGTCCTGTTATTGCAGTGGTACCACAGCCCCTGGTGGACACAATGCTGATGATGGAGCTTTTTTCCAAGACTCTGTATCACCTGCCAGACAGTAAGACATGGGCTTTCTGATGGGATCTCCCCAGCATAGCTACAGGCCCCAGGAGCAGTTTCTTGCCCCATTTCTAGCTGGACAGCTATCCCGAGAGCTCCTGAGCATTATTAGTCACACACAGTCACCACTAAGGACCAGTACACAAAACAGGTTGGAGAAACACAACATCAAGTTTGAATCAGAGTAATACCTTTGACAAAAAATGTAGGTAAGTGAAAAGAGCCAGGTATGAGCACCCACAGTATTGCTGCATCCCTAGAGCAACACCTGCAGTAATTCAGCTCTGTGTGACACACCATTCCAAACATCACCATACCTTAGTGGTTCCTAAAAATCCCATGAACGGAGGTGAAGCAGTTACAAAAACCTTGTCAGATATTTCCTGGCAGCAAATGAGAAGCCAGTAGAATTGATTTCCACTGGTTCAGGTATGATACAGGTAGAGAATAGGTCTCTCTGTCAGGGGGAGGGTATTTACCAGGCTCATCTATGTAACCACCCAAGATCTAACTCATCCTGACAGCCCAAAGGTTGCAGGCTCCTTTCTATATGTGTGTGCACCCATCCCAAGCACTCTCTGCTATAATATACCATGGAGAAAAGCTCTCCTTGGAAATCAGTCTCCTGCTCTATATGGAAACATTCATTCCATCCATAATGTCATCGATGTGTTTGGTTCATTCCTCACTCAAACTAAGAGCTCTGATCACTAAAGACTCTAGTGATTTCTGAAGATCACCTTCTTCACACAGCTTCCAGGCAGGTTTCCATTGCTTTTCTCCACTCTTTTTTGATGCTGCTGCTCTTACCTAAAATTAAATTCACACGTAGATACTACAAAGCAAACCAAAATCTACAGAGGTTGCTGGTACTTTGAATTTTACAACCTGTCTGAGAAAAGCACCACGCATAGTTTTGAAGTCAATACAAACTCGCTAGACCACAGTAACAGTTGTATTTTACAGCGTTAGGTAATAGAACATATTTGAAATATTAAGTAAAAGAGTTTACACAAAGCTTACAGTGAACCATACAAAAAAATCCACTACTTTGACCTTTAGGGTGGCTTCACGTTCTGTACAGCTGACCAGTTTGTACAACTAGGACTGGGGTGAGACTTAAAACAACAACCGGGTATTTTCACTTCCCAAATGTGAAAGAGGAAGCATCTAGTCACCTCTATATACTGACTTTTTCCTTTTCCAAAAATTAGGGTTTACACCTAATTGTAATTGGTAACTGAGCACACTCCCCCACTGCAAAACCACCCATCCAACCCCCCCAAAAAATCCCACCCTTGGACTTCTTGGCATTAGGCTGGCAAAGAGTTTGAGAACTAACGAGAAAGACCAAATTAAAAAATGACAAAAGGGAGTAAGGACTAGAGAAGGCTACAGAACAGAGTACTTGCTACATGTAATAGGAGGGAACACTTGGACAAGAATATATCCTTGCAAACTGGGTATATATTCATATTTATATATATTTACAACCAAAATACTAAAATACAAGTAAGGAAATGCTGCCAACACATCCCAGAGCACACATTGAACCTGGTTATGGAAAGCATTACAAAACACGTATCCTGTACAATATTAACATCCATAAAGCACTTCTAGCTAACTGTGTTCAGTGGAGTTTTGAGCTGGATCAAATTTCTCCAAATATGCTGATAAACACAAAAGTAAACTTGAAGGTCCACCTGTTTTTATTATTTCTGAAGAATGCAGACCTACACCGCTGACCTCCACTCTAGATGCTTTATCTTTTCCTCCTGTGAGCGAGCTACTCCTGTCAGTCAGGTACTGCGTGACCCATGGGTCTCATTCCGGGGTTTTTCCCTTCAGGAGCTATCAGATCTCAGTCTCACATCTGAACCAATCCATCGGTGAGTACTAACTTCACCTTATATGTTAATTTTTACACAGCTAGTTCTGAAGCCTCAAAAAAATCTCTGCAATTCTCCCTCCATCCTCCCCCCCGCCGCAATGCGTACAAGCTATTCGAGCAATGCAACAGAAACACCGATCAACCATTTGATCTCACAGCTTTAATTTTAAAGTTTGTCTCGCGACAAGCTACGGCACTTCAGGGAGGAGACTTGAGAAACATCCATACAAATAAGGAAGCCACTGGGTTGAATCCGCAGCAGTACATTCATTATCTTTGAGAGGACCTGGAAATTTGGCTAGCTGTAAATTACCACCCTAAATTCTTTCAAAACTCCTGCTCTGGGCTATAAACCCAGGAAGCAGTTTCAGACAAATATACAGGGAAAGCAGTCACAAAACTAAATTAACGGTGTCTGCGGAGGCCCTGACAGGCTAGACTCGGATGAAAGCCTTCCAACCCCCCCAGCCGCTCCACAGCTTGGTCAACCATAATTTTCACCTGCATCCAGCTTCACAAGTGGCAAACACACACCTTCCCGCTGTGCCTCTCGGAGTCCAGGCTGGTGACTGTACAAACACAGGCTCCTGAAAAAGTGATGTTCTGTTTCTACCCCCTGCCCCAGGCCTGTCTGAATAAGCCGGCGCAGACAGCCTCAACTTGCCCAACGCGGGTCAAGCACGTCAGTTGTGAGCCAGTTCCAGTCCACAGGAAAGCAACTTCATTTTTCAGAGCTGAGCCTGAATAATTTGCCCCACTGAAATTCTGAAGATGCCAACATATCTTACAAACTCTTCTAGCTACTTATTCAGAAGGTCTTGCCTCAAGAATGTGGGGGAAGAGAAACAGCACTTCTTGTCTTACTTCCCCCCACATCAATGTGGTCTGAAGCCCAAGACAAATAAATGCTTTCTAGAGCAGAACCACAGCTCTCCCATCCCTTTACTGTCAGAATAGTTTGGGTTGGAAGGGAAATTTAAAGGGCATCTAGCCCAACCCCCCTGCAATGAGCAGGGACATCTTCAACTAGATCAGGTTGCTCAGAGCCCCATCCAATCTGACCTTAAATGCTTCCAGAGATGAGGCATCTACCACCTTTCTGGGCAACCTGGACTAGTGTTTCACCAGCCTCAGTGTAAAAAATTTCTTCCTTACATGTAGTCTGAATCTCCCCTCTTTTAGTTTAAAGCCATTGCTTTATCTTATCGCAGCAGGCCCTGCTGAAAAGTTTTTCCCCATCTTTCTTATGAGCCCCCTTTAGGGACTGGAAGGGGCTCTAAGGTCTCCCCGGAGCCTTCTCTTCTCCAGGCTGAACAACCCCAACTCTCT
>JAOXNO010000033.1:72374775-72411033 GCA_028565335.1 Limnodromus scolopaceus
GGTTGGAAGGGACCTTTAAGATCATCTAGTCCAACCATCAACCTAACTCTGATAAAAAAACATCACTAAACCATGTCTCTAAACTCTGTGTCAACCTGTCTTTTAAATTCCTCCGGGGATGGTGCCTCAACCACTTCCCAGGGCAGCCCATTCCAATGCTTAATAACCCTTTCAGTGTAAAAATTTTTCCTAATATCCATCCTAAACCTCCCCTGGTGCAACTTGAGGCCACTTCCTCTTGTCCCATCACCTGTGACTTGGGAGAAGAGACCGACCCCCGCCTCTCTACAGCCTCCTTTCAGGGAGTTGTAGAGCGCGAGGTCTCCCCTCAGCCTCCTTTTCTCCAGGCTGAACAACCCCAGCTCCCTCAGCCTCTCATAAGACTTGTGCTCCAGACCCCTCACCAGTTTCATCGCCCTTCTCTGGACCCGCTCCAGCAGCTCAATGTCTTTTTTGTGGTAAGGGGCCTAAAACCAGACACAGTCCTTGAGGTGGGGCCTTATAGCACATTACAGCAGCCTTGCGTATTCAGCCTAGTTCATTAGCCCATCTCTTCAAATATTAGATCAGTACTGTCAAATTCTCTCTTCACAAAGGAATGTTCAGACTTCGACCAGGCCTAGAGCCGGCCTTCAAACATCACTCAACACCAGCCATACCAGGTTGTACCCTTCTGCCAAGCCACCCTCAGGAACCTCCTTTTGATTTCCTCCTGCTCTCCTTGGCTTCTCAAGGGGGGAAGTATATGTTCTGTCATCATCCCAATTCCATGCTCACAAAGATGGGAACAGCTCAATCAGGTTAAAAAAAACCCAATACACACAAAGAAAAACCCCCAGAAACCAAAAACCCCATGCCCAAAAACCAACCCACCACCTTCTCCCCATCCTTACAATGGTACCTGGGAGAAAGGTGAAGAACTTCTCATCAGCCTGTAAAACCAGCGAGGTTGAAGTGCCCCACTGAAACCCAAACTTCCTTCCTAGGAACAGGAGCTAAAACAAAGAATCTCCAAAGGGCAAGCATGATGTAACGAACCACTCTGGAGACTGAGGAAGTAATGAATCATCAGGCAAAATATAAGCAGATAAAAGCTCTATAGGGACATAAAAGCCCTTGTAGCAGAGGCCAAAACTCCTCTTACAGAGATACACAAACAGTATTTCCAGTGCCTCTTCTTTCCCACCCTGAATCTGAGTGGAAATAGGCCATGAAGAAACAGGTATATCTGTAGTATCAATTTTTCAAGAAAACTTCTGATTTGAGGAAAACACCTTTTTAGCTTTTGGGGTTGGAGTCCCACTAACCACACAAAGCTAAAACAAAAGTCTGCTTTATGCAGAAGTGGGACCTGACAACACTAATAAAAAGCAAGAGAGACATGTCAATCCCTTCTAGCACTCAGCTCTGACAGCAGCCAACAAGAGAGTATGGCTGCCCATCCGTATACAAACAGCTCCCAGGAGAGATTTAACTCATGGAGAGGTTCCTCCAACGAAGCATTGCCAGAGCTCTGTGTCACATCACGGTACACTGCGCCACGGTGGTGGCTATGTGTCCACCAGCGCTGTTCCCTCGGCTCAGGAAAACAGCTCCTCCAGGTCTGGGTCTGTTCTCCCACGATCATCTCATGCCTGGTGCCGGCAGCGTACAAAGCCAGGATGTGAACCATGGGATCCCAACACAGAACACCAGGAACTTGCACTGTCTACATTTCACACATAACACGAGGATCACAGAAGTCTTTTTCTAACTTGACATAGGATAAGGGCGAAGGAAAATAGCTCAAGACAACAGCAGAATAAAATAGTGATATACAGCCCAGAGAGAGGACAAAAGGACTAACAGATTTTATTTACTAGCATCTTACTGCTGGCTTCCCACCAACCCCAAGGGCAAAATGGGTGATCGACATGGACAAAGGCGTTCTATCCTGTCATGGCCACGTAATTCAGTCCGGGTTGGTTAAGTGCATCAATGCCTGATGACACGGTCAGATTGATGGTGGGTCTAGACCTATTTTAACCCCAACAGATTTAGCATATCTGCTGCTCCCTGGGAACTTTAGACACATGACAAGAAAGGAGCAAAGGGCACTGGCATCAGCAGGCTCCTCAGCTTAGCCTCATGAAGCCACGTCTGCAGTATCTGTACGTGTTTCTGCTGTCCCTGTCCCTCTTTCCACATCCAATAATCACTAAGAAAGCCATCAGAGTACAGTAAGTGTCTTGTTGCAAAGAAGTTTAAATCAGAGGCTAGATCTTTAGATTTGAGGTCCACATAGAGGACAACTGGCTCTGCGTCATAAGACAGCATGGACGATGAGGAGCAGATGGATTTTACTGGCATGCTATTCTTCAGGAAGGACTGAGAGGTGACTGCTTATGCAAGGAGAGATGAGAAGAGCCAAAGGGTCATCTGTGTCCTCATTTTTATTTCTGGAAAATGACTGCTCCTCTCCACTTCCCGGTGCCCACCTTGCTGGAGCCACTGCTCCAGTGTGAAAAACTAAGCTTCCTGCAGGCAATGATACCCGCTGCCATGCCAAAGGCAGTTTCAGGACTCATTTTAACCCCCAATCCTCACCTGAAAAAAAAAAAAGCAAACTTCCTCCTGCCTCAGAGCAGGACCTAAATTCCTAAATAATTTAGGTTTCTTCCTAGTACACAGAAGCTTTTAATCATTATAAATTCAGCAGGCTGTCAAACAGAACGTGATGCTGCAGCGGATTCCCAGGCAAACAGCTACAGGAATCGGGCTGATCTGTGACTCTCTCACACAACAGTGGTGGCATTTACAGTGTCTGCACTCTTTCAGAATTGAGAACGGCTGCAAAACACTGCAAGAATAATTTCATTTTTAACTTCTGACTTAAAGGAGCAGCCAGTTATTTTCCATGTGCAGGGCTGTCCCTTCCAAAAGGGCAATTTTGTTAGACTGCCTCAGTCAAAATCCTACAGCGCTTTGAAAAAATAACTGCTACTCTACAACAGTGAATAATGTCATGAACATTAGGATAACATGCCTTAAAATACGAAGCTATCTAGCCAAATGCATCAGTAAAAACAGCTACCTCTGTGCCAGGGACTTCTGCTGCTCAGCAACACATCTACATGAGTCCTTGTGAGCTCAGGCCTCAAGGAACAGAGAAAAGAAATAGAAATTTTAATTAATAGATTTGTGAGCTCTGACCTTAAGTGTTTATTCTCATGATACCGATTTATATGCACTGTGCAACTGTTCTTCATCTATGTGGCCTCACAACACCACCTAGACAGCCTCTGCTGAAAAGCAACACTGCAAGTAAAGACAATGTAGGCAAGTATATCAGCTGAGACACGGCAGCGGTTTATCAGGAGATCCCACAGCAAATTACAGACAACTCAAAAGGTGTGTTTCATTTATCTCTGTGGGCTTTGTATGTTCTTCATAGCCCCAGGGGTGCAGGCAAAAAATGCAGATGTACATTGAGTTTACAAGCTGTTTAACCATCTCTGACAGAAGGTCTGTGAGTTTCAGGTCTCTGGGACAGTTCCATGGTCTTTCAAGTATTATGTCAACTTATGTCCCTAAGGGGGGTCAATGACAATAATATGGGCAGCTACTGCATCTGCTGAAGATGTCTTAAGAAACGAGGAAAGCACTTAAAGAAACCAAGAAGGAAAAAGACAGATTTCAAACTAATAAAAAATTGTAAGAGTATATCAAGAGTCAGCTTTGGGATACCTCCTACACCTTACCTCAAACTTAAGGAAGAAATCCAGTACAACACCACCCAATTCTTCAGTGTTTACTGCAAACACATAAACCAATGTGCACAATCTAAGGAACTCCAGAGAGTCAAACGGAAAAAAATAACCCACAAGCCTGAGAACATAAGAAGAAATCCTTACCTAGGTTTAACTGGAGAGGGAAGGGACAAGAAGATAGTAGAGAAAGAACCAATTTCTAGGGTGGCAGTTCCAGGAAGGTGATACAATTCAGCACTGCACATGGCAACTCGGTTAGGAATAACAAAATGGAAACAGTTTGCTACTGGTACGTGACTCTGATGGTCAGTCAAAGCTCTAAAGTCTCCTAACAAAATAAAAATTTATTGTCCTCTTAATTACTGAAAAAAATAGTGAGAATTTAGATGTTTTAATATTAATTCAGATGGAATAGTAATAAAAGCACCATCTCTGGCTAGTCCTAACAATGAGGTCTAGAATTTAAAGCCTTTAGGACAGACTTCCATGCTAGAAAAGTCCTGAACTCCAACTACCAACACTGGCAAGTTTTCTTTAAGCATCCCCTTTGAGCCAACACAATCTGTGGACACCCATTTCAGCTGCCCCCTCTACTCCTGCAGAGGCTGGACTATTCGATATTTAGGCAAGCACGAGGAACTGCAGGTCTGTGTTCTTCGCTTGTGTGGCTTGTTATTGTGAAACATAAAAATAAATACCATGGAAGAGAACTACAGCCATTCCTCCCAACATCAGAATAAACACCACAGAAGTGAACTACAAACATTCCCTCCACAGAAAGTCTGCATACTTCTGTGAAGCGTGGCTGTGCAGAGCCGGAGAACAAGTTTCTCACAGAATTTTGGGATTAAATAATAATAAATATCTCTGAAATATCTAACTTAAAATCTAGAACATAGGTCCTTCCTTAAAAGTGTTAACAGAAGAAACAGACCTCGCAGTGTGAAAACCACTTGGGTTTCCTTTCTATAGGAAAACCAATAGGACCCACATTAAGCCCCCATTGTTGGGATTGTAATAATAATCCCAACATTACCAGCCCACTGACATGAGAATTTCCCAGCAGAATACCATCATCTAAACAGAGCTGGCCCATGAGTTACTCATGTGCTTCAAAATTCATTGTTTTTTGTAAAGATATCTGTTGAAGGAACAGGGAGCAGTGCTGAATTTCAGCATGGAACAAGAGACAACCTTCCCAAAAAGTGTTAATTTTCAGAAGATCAAGTTGGGAAGAACATGAGGAACATGTGTGCAAATATAGTGATATAGTTACCTGACAGCTGAAGGGACCAGTTTGGAAGACATTAAGACTGTGCTGTCATATGTCCCAGTTTTTTGCATCCTATTCTCTACTGCAACAAACATACTACCTCAGGAAAACACCTAGTATTTATAAAAATCCCAAAACACTCTAAACAGATGACTTCAGAGTTTAGGGTGGCATTCTCTGAACCTCAGCCCTAGCCATTTCACTGTGAAGACTTCTGGAGAATGGTAGTTCTTACCCAAGGAATGCCTTATTTAGTAACACTGGAAAAGTCTGGCCAAGAAAGTAACAACTATTGAGTTTACAGATATTCCCTCAAGTCTTTAAGATAAAAATCATGATGAACACATTTAATAAGAAACTCAAATTCATATAGATTTAGATTAATTCTGTATTTCTTTATATAGAGGTGGCATAACAAAAACCTGCTGGTTTATACTCTGTTCACATTAATAGTTACACCCTTTAAGCAGCTTTGCTGCCTGTTCATAAGAACATTGTCTATTAGACTGAAGGCATTCTAAAGCTTGATCGCATGAGACAATTAAGTCATTCAGATAGTCCTCATAGTTCACATGGATGAAAAACCATCTAAAAAAAGACTATAGCTGGCTTTATATCACAGCTAGAAAGGCAAAAAAATAGTCCAGTTCACAGTACCAGTGTCTGCAAAATAAGTGTAAGCTTGTTTCGTTCCTTTTCAAGAGACAAAGGAAAAAGATTAACTTATACTATTCAACTGTGAGAATTTCCAATCTGTAGAATATTAACTATCTTCATTCAACTAATAAAGAATGTAATCATATTTCTTCTTCATCCCACAGAGTTTATGAACAGTTCAAGTTTTTCTGCAAGATTTCCAGCCTTTCCTTTTGGAGAGAGGGGTAAAGGCATAAAGACTAACCCAACTTATTTACAAGAGCTGAAGCTTCTCACACAAGAGCCGGAGAATTCAGCCTCAACACACCTATTTTGAAAGTCATGATCAGAACCAGTCAGAGATGCTACTTCTGCAACGTGCAAGACCTGGATCAAAATCCTCCCTGCTTTAACAAATACTTAAACCACTGGATTTTTCTACGCCTGGAGTGCTTTAAGCACAGTACAACCTAATAGCCATTAAAAGCAGAATCTTCCTCCTGGCTTTAACTTCACTGCAGAAGATACTTAGTTCATTCCAGTGCAGAACAGGAAAGAGCTTTGAACTGTTTAAGATATTTACCCATCAAACTGTTTCCTGTGTGATTCCCAAGGGAACTAATTTCCCATGAGCTGCAGGGTACAGCATTAGAAGACGCTGAAAGAAAAGCAGAGTTGGTTCAACAACAGGAGAAGTTTTACTTCATGGAAAATTTCCCCATATTACCATAGAAAGTTGGGGGTAAAGGGGGTTTAATGGGTAAACAAAACTTAAAATTACTGTTTAGACAATACTGAAATACAGTTTGTTCAGAAACTGCCACATAGAGCTCTACAATGCGTACTCTCTATCAGAATTGTTGGGGGGGTTGAGTTGTTTTGTTTCTTTTTTTAAAAGCAGTTTAAGGCTTTTGGGACTTTTTTATATGAACGGACATTCTTCTGAACTGACGGAAATTAATTTTGCACTTAACCTTGTATCTGCAAAGTTGGGTACTCGAGATAAACAATATCTGTCTATATTCTCTAATAACAATCTGAATGATGACTTTTATGTTATACAGCAGGAAAAGTGTATTAAAAGTGAATTCTAAGGTAAAGCCCTCAAAAGAGAAAGCCCAGAGTGCTGAGATAGAAACAGTCTGCTCTGTTTTCTGCATGCTGCCAGCACCATGATCTATGCTTGTCCAAAAGGACTATCTTTCCTGCCTTGTTTTTAACCCAGGATAGTTGCCAAATCCTACCTGCTCTATGAACAACCATCTGAGTACTGATGGTCACATACACGTGAGGGCCTTTTCAAGTCTCCACACAACAAGAACACTGCATGTACAGTTTCTTCTACAACTTGCAAAAAGCTTCTGCAAACATCACACCCCACCCCACCCCCAAAAAACCCCCACCCAAACCATTTTGAGTAAATATGTAAGGAGGAACAGAACTAATAAGCGACTTGACCATATGTTCCTCATCATCAGGATAACTTGTCATAGCATGCTGAAGACTACTGATGGCCAAGTAGATGAAAGAATTCACTGAAGACCTGAGATTTGACACTCATAACGATGTTCATCAGATCTCAAATTATAATCTTCCCAATTTTTAAAGGAAGTTCACACATTTTCGTTACAGATTTTAAAACATCAATGATTTTTTGTTGTTAAAAAGTACAAGCACAGCAAGATGTGTATTAATCTCTTGTTTTCCAGACATTGAAAGCGCAGGTATTTTGAGGGTAACCTATCCCACCAGTGAATCTATAACATAAGAAGAGATGTTTCCACTCCGTTTCCCCTGATTTTCAACAGTGATGAGTGAGGGTGTGAAAGAAAGGCGTGCTACCTGAACCTTAAAGTATTCCTCCAAAAACTTTTGTTAGTAAAAGCGTTCTATCCCAACGTAAGAGTTTGAGTGAGAAGCCAGCATCCACCTTTAACAACCTGTTCCAAGAGACAGCTTCATGGACTGTTACAATTATGCCTTATTTCTCCGTTTGAGCTTGATCAGCACTATCGCTCGCTTTCGCAATAAACCACCTGACTGAAGTTATTCCCTCCCCTGGTGTTACATTTTTCTCACAGATGATTAAAACAAGCAGCCTTCTAACCTCTTTAAAAGGCTAAGACAACAGAAAACCATCTGTCATGATGGAGCATGTGCTGGTTTTGGATGAAGCTTCTTTGATTTTCATGGCTTCTATAGCCTTTAGTAGCTGACTCCACTATGTATGCTCCATCACAGTACCAAGAGAGATGATGTAAATCATATTAGTCTTATTTGATAGGACTTTATGGGTATATCCAGCACTTACCCTAGCTTTCCCGACAGCACTGTTGTGTCACAAGCTTAAGTGTAACTGGTTATCCATAATACACCATACGTCCCTTTCAGGGTCACTGAACAACAGGATAAAGCTTTCCAATAAATATTTGCATCCTTTATTCCCAAAACAATAGCTTTACCTTTGGAAGTGCCAAAAAGGATATTTGTTTTTTCTTGGCTTACGTAGCACCAGGGATTATTGTATTATAATTTGTCCTTAACCTTCAGTCAATAATGGAGACACAAGACATGAATTACCCACCACACATACACCCTGCACTGTCACAGCCTGCACAGGTATTAGGAGTAGGTCACTGTTTCTACAGGGAGGGCTGGAGAAACAAGGGAGAGAGCACTAAATTTACGCATTTTTAAAGGCAGTTTTGCACCCAACTCAAAATTCCAGGGTCAACCTTTTTAGTCATCTTTACATTAAGACATCACAGTAAGCGTACAAGTACACTCCTACTTTCAGTTAGCAAGTTAAGAAGTGTAATAAAACATATTTTGCCCAAGAAGGCAATTTTGCCTAAACAGTAAAGCCAGTGCCAAAGCAATATGCCACAGAACCTGCAGAAATTGATCCGCTGGAATATCACCCATGAAAAACAACCATAGAATTCACACAAAGGAGTCTTGTGAATGTTTCAACAGGAGTGAGGAATGAACACCTGCAAACACACAAGTCTCTCCAGTTTTACAGGCACACTAATAGCACGTTGCGTCTGGTTCAGCATCACAGCTGTAAAGGAATGGAAAATGAATAAAGAGCACAAGCAGTCAAGAGAACAGAGATCATATCCTAGAAATGCCTGCTATTTTTTCCATCCTTGAATTAATACTAAAAGCAACATTAACAACTCAGCGAGACACTTAATTAATGCATTACTACGGTAATCAATTTATTACCAGAGTCTTGCCTCAAGAAACTACTCCTGACTCTTCACACAGAGCACATGGGCAATAAATAGAAGCAGGATTGGAACTCCTCACGGAACGAGGCTAAAAGCTGTAGAGTTGACTATGGCACTGAAATAAAGGAACAGAAGCTTCAGCTAGCTAAAAAGCACTAGAACAAAGCTTCACTATAGTATCAAGGCCACTAAAGGAAAAAAAAAAAAAAGCAGGCTCCATTCTGCATGGTACCAGCTGGCATTATTTCAGTTCATTTCAAAAAAGATCATTTGTCTTTTTGTCAAATGTAAGGCATTGTACTGCAGAACATCCAAGCAGCTACACAATATTTTTATTCTGTTGTAAGAACTATCTGCAACTATGAAGATGGGAAAAAATAAATTACTGCATCAGAAAGCTTTGCATGCATAAATGGAAAATTATACTAATGCTCCGGACACATTTGAAATGTATTAACTTGAAAGTCTAACATGTCATCCAGTTTTGGAATCTGCTTTGGCACAGAAAACAGTTCAGGTACAAACACTGAAAAACAGCTATTCACCTGGCGAAAGTATGATGCTAAAGAGCATTTGCTAAAGAACCACTAAATATTATAGCCAATTTGGAGTTTGTAGCCGTGTTTTTACGGCATCGAACATAATACTTCAAGGCTACATGGCTGCATTCTTTATTAGGTTGGAAAAGATGAATCACAAGAAAAGTTATATTAAGCTAGTAAAAAAAGGGGAGGGAATGCTAATTATTTTTCTTCATGGAAAATACAGAGAAAGTGCCATGCTAAATTTAGGGGAAAATAAAGTTATATTTTAAGGCTATCATAAGCAAGTGGAAGAGGAATTTAATTTTCTGTTTCCAGTCCAGAAATGGACTTTGTTGCTTATCATGAATTTCCTCAACCGACCTAATTGAGACATTATGTTGCTAGCTTTATCAACTTCTATGCTCCTGTATACAGGACCTCATATGAGGTCATGAAACTCAGTGTCGGGCTATACCTAAACCAAACCAGTAGTTTGGCAAATTATCAGTAGAAGCAACAAACACATAAGAACTTTATGCAGAGTCTTCTGCTTGCTGTATGACAGAAGCCCTGACTTTTAACAGGGGATATCGAGCAAGATACTTGGTCACGATTAATACGCAGACATTTGACAGCCAAGTGAGTAAAAGGCAAAAGCATTTGACTCACGCTTTGACTACAGTGAGTTAAAGCCATACTGCCACAGCACCAGAGTTACAGGTCAGAACCGACTGACCCAGTAATTCCAGACTCAAATTTATAACATCTGCTTGGCTGCAGCACCTCTTTCTGAAAGACATCTGCTATTCGCTCAGGGGACACGGGGCTTTCCAGTGATCTTCAGTATCATTCAGAAAGGGCTTTTCAATGAGTAATTAATTACAAGCAGCTTTTAATTCAGCAAATACACACTGGTGCTGGGGAAACTAATTTAGACTGCCAACTCTCTTGAAAAGACCTGGAAATTGCTGCAAGTAGAAACATCCTCTGAAGACTTGTCTGTCTCCTGGCACATAGAAACTAGCACCAGGTGTCCTGACCGGCATAAACACTAAAAACAAACCCAATATGAAGTCCTTAAAACTCTGCCAGATTTTGGAACGCCATCTGCCACTTAATCAGCTGTCATTCCTCCCCTTGCCGTACAACCAGACATACACATCAACACACTCAGATAATTCCAACTTCTTATGACACAGAGACAGCTGACACCAAAAAGGGACCTAACACGAACCTTCCAGAAAAACCTGTTATTCTGCATGAGTCTTCTCTTTTTTTTTTTTAAAGCCACAACACATGAGCTTTAGTCATTACTTACCTCGCTGTGACTAAATAGCAAAAACTACATCCAAGCTTCATTATTTTTTTTTTGTCACAGTAAAAACCTCCTTTGGCTTTGCTGAAAACAGAGCCTGACCGATAGTACGGGCTGCATTCTAAGAGCTGGGGAGCCAGAAGGCAGTAAGTAGGAAAAAAACCCCAAGACTTTTCTCCATATCCCTTGAAACTGGAATCAGTCATGGTTTACAGAATTACCTGTTGCAAAACTGTACTTACAAGAAAAAAAAGCAATATACTAATATAACGTATAAATGTAAACTAAGTTGCACCACAGAAAATGTAAAAATGCATTCAGAAAACTCACCAGAACCCAAAGAAGACAGGCTTTGGCGTCCATTTCTTCCAGGAGTACCTATGATGTTCAGAAAAAGAACAACAAAAAAAAAAAAGCAGAATTACACTTCAAGCCAGGAAGGGACAGCAGGGGTGCCTTTTTATAGATTCTTTCTATATAAGCTCCTCAAACTTCACAACTTCATTTTCTTTCTTGTGATGGCTGATGGCACAGCCAGCTAACTCTCAGCCAGCGAGAGTTAGAATTATAAGGTTAAACTATTTGGAAAATTCATGATGAATTCCCAATAAACCAAACATACTTTTTTTTACTTACAATTATCATACTTCATTTAAGCCAGGTCTCTCTGTTCTAGTTTACTCAGTCATAGAGGATCACAGACAATAAAACCCAATCGTCTATACTGGCATCATAGTAATTTTTTTCCACCTATACACTCCAGTGATTTGTATAAAACAAGGTATAAATTAAATTGCTAGCACATTTGAGGTGCTTTAAGTTAGATATAAGTGGAAGTATTGATAAGGTTAATCTACCCTAATGTTTTTAAATTCATGTGAAAAGTGACCTAAGAACCTCATTATTTTGAAGGATATTAATTAAATGAAAGCACTCTTTTGGACTCCTAAGTACAAAAGTCACGTGGATAAGTTTATAAAAGGTCTGTTGACAACACCTATCAGCTTTCTTCAGGCTTCACAAATAGCGTGTGATCTAATGGCAGGTATTTCGATAGGAAAAAATTTGCTTGTACCCTTACTGTATTTGTGTCCCTCACCTCAGCCGTGCAAATGGAACTTTGCCTCCAAAGGGAAAACTTTGTCTTACGGAGCCTGCCCGAGGATTCCTATCTATTCTATTGATTCACTCTAGTAAAAATTACTAATTTCAATTAAAAGTTAAAGATAAAACAAGCATCTGATACAGAAACATGAAGTGGAGTAAATATTATCCTCAACAGCCAAAGTTGGTCACCACACTCTCACAAGAGTCTTGCTTAATTTAAACACAAACTTGGGAAATCTAGTCTGGGTTGTGTCTTGCAAGCATACCATCTTCTAAGCAGGTGACAGAACATCATTTCACAGATATTATCAAGTATTCTGAGTCCTCATGGGAGGCAAGTTTCAAGCAGATAGGGAATGCCCTGATTTTTCCCCCCCAGATAAATACGTAAGGAACCCTTCGCAGTGCCAGTCTCCGATACTATGAACTACAAGGAAAAAGAGCAGGCTGACCACCCCAATTACTCTGAAGTCACAGAGCACACCTGCTCTTTCTCAAGACAGATAAATTCAAGAATATAAGTGAAAAATTGACTTTACCCAACAGCTGATTACCTCTAGCCTCACTGACTCTCCTTGCCGAGTGCAGTGGCCCGCATGCCTTTGGTATGCACTGGTTCAGTAAAGCAGACTTGGCCTTGGCTCCTAGAAGTAGCAGCTTAGATTAGTTTTTAAAGTACAACTACGGCAGCAATTAAAGACGTGCCTAACGTTACATATCTATGGTTAAGTGTAAGACGCAGAAATCTACTCAAACACAAAAAGAGACACCTAGAAAATCTAAGCTACATTTAAAGTTAACTTTGCTTTACCAGAACTCTCACCGGAAGAAATAAAAAGATAATTTTAATACAGCAGAAGAAAACATTGTTAGAGATTTCACTTTCACACTGAAATCGAATTACTTAAGTCTCAAAATGGCAGCAAACACAGCTATGGAAACACTGGCTGAAAGGGACTTCTGGAGACCAGCTATCCAGCCTCCGCTCAGAGCAGGGCCACCACCAAGGTGAGGTGAGTTGACCATGCTTCTGTCTAGCCGAGCCTCACAAACCTCCAGGAAGGGAGGCTCTATGGCCCTGCTGGGCAATGCTCCATCTCCCACTCCACAATTTGTAACCATTTCCCATTGCCACATCATCTAAGACTTTGGCACCATCACCTTCATAGCTGTGCTTTTCATGTTACTGCAGACTGTTACTAATCTCCCCTCACTTTCCTTTTTGCCTGACTACACAAGCTCAACTCCCTCAACCTCTCCTCACTGGTCACATAGTCAGAGACCATGACCATCTTTCCTAAGTCTCCACTTGACCTTTCCAGTTTCAAAGCAACCCTCTTGAACTGGGAAGGCCCCAAAACACAACAGAGTAGTCCAAGTAACACTGAGCCGAGGAGGAATATCAGCTTCTTCTGGCCACACGGCTCCTGCAGACACCAAGGCACACTTTCAGCACCCAGGTCACTGAAGATGTTGAGCAATGCATAGTTGTGTCTCATGTGACGGACCCCAATAGAAAGCATCAGCTTGTCAGACAGATGTATAATTTGCATTTGTTTCAAAGTGACTTACAGCTTGTGGCAAATTCTGTTTCTTTTCACTGTTTGCCATTTTAAAGCGTGTCATTATAGCATGACACTTGGCAGGCATCTCTTCTATTTATTCTCAATTATGTCAAATACCAGCTTAAAACTTACTTAAGCCTAAAGCAGGAGCAGAGTATTTAGTTAGGTTTATCCAATTACAATAACCAGTTCACCACAAAGATGGTCAGAAGCAAGCTGATTATAACTAGGATTTAGGAAAGAGACACAGCAAGCTTATTTATCTGCTATCATTATGTCTTTAATTGTGGCCAGAGAATGACTTGTCAACTGCTGTTTGTGGCTTGAGTGGAGAAGCCCTGTCGGTCGATCGAGTGGTCCTGCCTCAAAGATGAAGAGCAATCAGAATAGTGCTTAATACAAAGCCAGAAAGTACTTTAAAATTAATGTTTCCTTTAGCACCAGATGATGAAACACAGTTGTCCTATCCCTATTAAAAATTAGAGCAAACTTCTGCTTCCACTTCAGCCAGTAAGAAGAGTACCAAGAAAAAGCAGCATGAAGAATGAGATAAGCTGTTTCTGGGACTCTTCCCTTGGAAGGATGCAACAATGTCATTCATCTACAAGAAGAGATACTTCATCTAGTAATACCTTATTCAAAAAAATATCCCAATCACCCAAGTTCTGCTCTGTCCTGAAAGGGGTGAAGATAATGCAAAGTCTGCACGAGGATAAGGACAACCAGGATAAATTCAGTCTACCCTGCAGATCACCAGCAGCCACAGAGTCTGTGCCTGAGCTTTGTGGCAAAAAAGAACCCATTAAAACATCATAAACACCTGCCATGTAGCAAAGTGGATTTAATCCCTGTGCCATGCAGACCTCAGCCATATCAGAGCACAGACCTCCTCCTCATTTGCCTGAAATACCCCAGTGAATTATGAAAATATAAAGGACATTTTAGCCTTCTTAAAGAAAGAAAGAATTGAAATCTGACAGAGCTTGAAGCGCCACTGATATGATTTTACTTCCTTGAGCTATTTTCTACGACCACTGTTTAATAAACACTGCTTCAAGCGGCAGGTAAGGTTCCATAACAGTAATAGCTATAGTTTATCTACAAACAAACCTATATACCTTTTGGGGTTGACTTCAACGAGTGTATTCTAGGTCTCGGTCCTGCTTTCACAGGGGCAGATCCCAGAGTACCATTCTGGCAGGCTGGTTTCGAAGGCCATTCTCCATTCTTGATGACGACTGTGGCATTTGCAGCTGCAACACAGAACAACAAAGAATTTGCTCTAGGCAGTATCTAGTTTGGGGAAAATTAAATCCTAAAACAAGCCTGTTTTACCCAAGGCTAAAGTCAGGAGAAACAAGTGGGAATAAAAATATTATGACCACCTCTGATATCTTCAGTACCACCTCTGCACCCTTCCATCCTTCTTGTGGGACACACTAAAAATGCGTGAGCCCAACTACATTCACCAGCTACCAAAACAGTTTTAAGAAAGGCTCCTCTTGTCTCCATTCATAACGGTGACCTCCTCAGTGACAGCAGACCTCAGAAGACACCCAACCTCTTCAAAGAGGGAGATGAAGTCACACAGCAAGATGCTCCCTGCAAAAAGGGTCAGACAGACCCAAATTGGGAGAGGCAGGACAATAAGCAATAGTATCTCACATCTGAATCAGGTTTCCAACTAAGAGGGCTGTTGCTACAGAAGACCTTTTGTTCCATTTCAAAAGAACTTGAGAGAGCTTATTTGGCTTATTGTCACAACGGAAATTTTTCCTTGGAGAAAAAGGAAAACTGAAATTTGGGGAAAGCATTGTTTTACTCTTCCAGAAAAAATATGAAAAAAATTCTAAAGTAAGTATAGACTGATTACACTTTGGTTCAGCTACTAAAAAATTATGTATACTGACACTTTAAAGAATAAGAAATTGACATTGCATTTACCAGAGACAAGCAAAAACCAAGTCACACTGGAATAGTTTGTCACACTGTTGCTTTTTTCTCTAGCCATTTAAAAAAGACAAAAAAAAAGCAGGGGGGGGCTTCGTATAATATCAAGTTTGTCTCAGATTACCTTTAAAAAACATCAGCACGTTAAAACGCTAACGTGAATTACAGATCTGATATTGATCACCAAAAGATAAAACATATAGTCTTGAGACTAATTTAGTGTCTTTAAATACAATAGCATAAGCTATAAGTTAACTGCTTAAAAAAAAGATGCTTTTTGGCCCCTAATCAATACATTTTCAACAACAGAAAGAGGGACAGAACTGCTTTCTCTTTTAGAAACACATGCAACTAAAGTCCTCTTTTTTAAAAAAACTGGAGCCTCTCTAGAGGCACAAAAGCTAAATATTTACAAAATAATCTATAGATGAGGAACAACTTGCATAACACATCAATAACATAATTAGGCTGCAGGAATCTGACTGATCAGCATCAGATGATTCCAATCGATTTGTTTTAGTAAAGCAAGAGGCCTGAAGCAGTCCTTAAATTTTTCCATAAATCACTAAATTAAGGGGGTTTGCTCAGGGTTCACTGCACACAGCTAACAAGTGCCTACAAACTGCTGAGTGACCTTCTTCTAAATCATGAGTGTGCCACAGAAGAAATAGTTTGGGTGAGTGAGTGCACTTCTGCCGTGGGACTGGTCAGGGCACTGTTTCTTCCTGTTAAAAGCCGTGGAGTCAGGTAACGGGGCTGCGTGCAGGAAAAAAAAAAAAAAAAAAAAAAAAAAAAAAAGGCAAATTTGCCAAGTTTGGCCAATGTATGATTCAAAGACAGTTATTCATAGGATCAGGAACAGGTACTGCAATCTTGACCAAAGATGGACAGGTATGAAGTGATCTCACCCCAGCTAAGACCTAAAGGGTTTAACAATTCAACTCATTAAAAGAATTTTAGTGAAGTATTGACTGAAAAGGCAGCTCCAAGTCAATTGCTCGGCTCAGCTTTCTAACATCTGAAACACTATTTCCATTGTATGCAATTATGCTCATACGATTCAAATTTGGAATCTCGCTTTTAACCTGAGAGTTTAAACATGTTTAAATTATATATTTTCAGTTCAGCACTGAAATTGAGAAGATTACTGTTAAAAATTCAATTTTTCAATGCTCCAACTGACAGCTTGCAGCCAAAATATGCTTTTAAGAACAACATTTCAAAATTCATTATTTACCAACTGCTCAAATAGTAAGCCTTTTTAGAGAAAAGAATCATAAAACTCAAGTGCTCATCAGACAACCCCCCCGCAATGCTGCCACAGGAAATTACCAGTCCGAGGATATCCCATAACAAAGGGCTGAGCTGACACAGCGGGAGAAACGCTCTCTTTTGTAATTTTCTTTTTCCTCCCCTAACACAAGGCAAACTCCTTAAGCAAAAGAAGCCAAGTGACTTTGTTGATTTAATATTGTTGACAGGACCACAATAGTTTGTCATAAATTTTATAGCATTCACAGCATAAAAGATATCTGTATCCCACCAATCTAAAAAAACATTTTAGGTTTACAAGGATGGATCTTTTCCTGACATTATTGTATAGTAGACTTAATGAAAGAATAAAAAACAAGAACAGCACTGTACTTAAAACATTAGAGTACAAAGTAGATTCACTAGTTCTTTCCAATTTGATATGAAGTCATTAAAACTTCACTACACTAACAAGTGAATCATGTGTAACCTAATTTCATTATACTCACAAAACCTGACCATCAGACTTAAATCACTCTCGTCAAGTGTAACAATTTAACTAAAGAAAAATCATCGCATGGCAAAATCAGCAAATCAGAACACTGCACGCATTTACCAACCTCCACAAAAGACATGCTTTAAAAAAAAAAAAAAAAAGAAATAATAAAGGAATACAACCTACTTCTTTTCCCAGTAAACGTGGCTAACAAAGGAACAATACAAAAGCTGTAGGATCCCACTACCAGCAGTGTCAGTAAGGTGATATCGTAGTGGCTTCCCGAGTCAGTCGGTGGTGTTAGTGTAGAATTGATGAAAATAATAGGAGAAAAATTAGTTTCTGTGCAACTGCGGAGTCCTCCTGGTATAGTCATTTAAAAAGGATCAAAGCAGGCTGAAAGCCAAAGATACTGCAGCCATGTTCAACCTCTCATATTGCTCCCGCTTGCTCTTCGTGAATCGGAGTGGAAAAAAATTGTTAAGCTTCAAGGCAGTGGACAAAACAGATTAAACCAGCTAGCAAATCAGGCTAAATAAGGAGTCATCTGTTTGGATACTTAATCTGAATACACTTCTTTGTTATAAAGCGATGACCCTTTCCTTTGTTACATGAGGGAATATAATGAAGAGAGGACAAAGCTGCTTAGGAATTCCAGATACATCCTAAACCTGAACAGCAAAAGTCAACATGGCTGTCACGGTAACAGAACCGACCCGGCTACGCAGGAACAGGCACTGCATATTTTATTGCATGTACTCTTATTCCTTTGAGGAATATATTAGGTCTTAGGATTTTTTTTTTTTAATGAAGGCACTATAGGGAAGAAAAAAGAGCAAGAGAAAATTTAGTTATATATGAATGCATGCATATGCGCATACATAAACTACAAACGTATGTTAAATCCCAGTTCTCCTTTTCAGTCCATTGAAGGCGGCTTTAAATGACATCTGGCACAAAGGAAAGGCCCTTGCCCAGTCTCCAAGATGTAACAAATGACGCGATGGTAACAGAATATTTGAATGTCCTCATTTAAATACGCATAGCTGGGAACACTCATATGTCTGACAGTCACTCACGTGTTACTTCCTTCATATTTTTGCCACTAGAATTCCCACAACTGCTGGTACAGACCCTTTTGTAGAGCTTCAAATCAAAGCTAGTCCTGTTATTTTTCTCCCTAGTTTTAATCAAGATGGATTTGGTTCAGGTCATACACCAACTCTTATCGTAACCTTAGAAATTACAGAAGTCTACCCAGGCAAAGTTTTACCTTCTAAAAGCATTTCACTTAACTTCTTTTGATCTCATCTACACATTTTGTCTTAAAACTCAAACCAGACACATTCTAGTTCAAAAAGAGCGCTTAGTATCAAACACCTGTAGTGTGCCGCTCCAGATACTATGACATGTTGTCCGCTCACATCATTCAAACTTATTTCCTACTCCACATGTAATATGTAAACACAAGGGAACTGTTGCTCAAGAAGACCCGCTGGTTTTGTGATGTTTCAGGATGGAAGAGGAGCTGTACTGAAACCTCTACTCATCAAACCACAATCCAAGGCTTAAAGCTCCTTCACGTGCCATGTCTCAAGAAGGAAAGTTGTAAGTAAAGAGGCAAAAAAGCCCTAGAACTAATAGTAAGTAGCACAATGAGAATTAACACGGACTATTGTCAGACAGGACTCCTTCCAAGGGGAATTTTCCAACAAGCAGTTGATGCCAGCTGTCAGTTAAGACCCGTAACCCTGGCAGATACTTACAATTACTGCTGGGAACACTTCGCTCGCTTTGGGTGCTGCTGACCGACGAGATGCTAGGGGTCCTCTCAAGCCCTAATCTTTTGACAGGCACTTTGGATTTGGTGAGCAATTTACCGGGGGTAGCCCAGGAGGCTGGAGAATTTTTCACGAAGGCTTGCTTCTCTCTTGGCAAAGATGCTGTACCTGTCAGTTGTCAGGGGGGAAAGGGGAAGGAGAGAAAAGAATAAAGGCGTTGGAAATAAGCTTAAACAATTGCTTCTGCTATGTATGCGCCTACAAGTAAAAAGATTTACACATTAAAAAGACACATAAAAGGCTTAATCTACCTCATGTTAACATGGTAAAAAATCCTGTAAATGCAGAAAACCAGTTCCAAGGATTTAAAGGATCCCATTTTACTGCATATTGACCTCAGGAACAAGTCACGAATGTTACAGACTGGCCTTCAAGGAAGGCCTTTTATGTGTGCAGATGTCTTTCTTGCACTCTTCCACCTCTACGTATTAGTTAGCTGTACTGGCAATCCCATAAAAATTATAACATCCAGCTCAAAGACAATCCAAGAAATTTTGTTTATTCCGCCCCCCCACCAGATCTCCCCCCTAATTTGCACTCTAAAAGATAATATCCTTTCAAGGATAAACACAGCATGAGAGTATCAAATTGTGTTGTACTCAGATAGTACACCAAAAACTGACTAGTTCTGTCGAACTAGTTAAACAGCACTCCCCAGAACCAAGTTCCTAATGAACAACTGGTATAGACACATTTTTGCATTAATTGCTGTTTTCATTTGAGCTTGTTGAATACAAATGCCCAATAGCTAAATTAATCCAACAGAAAGAGCATCCATACAGGGAACAGGTGTGCCACCCTCAGACCAAAGCTTACTCTTGCACTACTAACAAAGCAACTACATTTTCTGCAAGAAAATTTGAGATTAAATTAAGCTTTTAGTTTATTTCTGAAAAGCATGCACCCAGATGAAAACTACAGTGGCACAAAAGAAATTATGTACACACAGACTTGTCTTGCCAGCATTGGGTTGTCTCCCGTCAGCTCTGCTTCAAGATCTTTACCCTATGGCATAACTATGAAAAAGAGGTTTTCTGTTTTGTAAAAAACAAACAAACAAAAATAGAGTTATGGGAGACAGATTTGCATATGTCTTTTCTAAATATTTTTTTTATTATAATAAAAGATATTTTACAATATATCTTAACTTCTGAAGTCATTACCATTTTCAAGTCTGACTGACATAGTTTATCTTACTTGAAGAGAGACGACTACAGTGTTTCAGATTTGACTTAGAACAATCAAGTTTCTATTTAAAGGGAATACTCTTCCCTTTATTCTTGTTACCATAAACCACACTTCAATTTTGCTTAAGCTATGTAAGAGGCTACTGAACTATTACAAAATCAGCTAGCAATTTCACTTTATTCAACGTCGGCTTTGCTGCAGGATCTCCACTCTTAAACACCAATGACCAAGAAACCATCAATTTGCACTAAGACAGCATGACATTAAGGGCATGACATTAAGGGGATTACATTAAGATTTAGGCAGGACAGACATTTAAGCTCAATGTCTGCTTTTCAACAGTAGGTGGTGTGACAGGACTAGATAACTTGTCTCAAAGTATCCCACTTCAAGTACGCAAAACTGGCAAGAGCACTAGTAAAGGAAGGAAAATCCAAGCTATTTCCCTCAGTTCAGATCAACTCAGTAACAAAAGAGAAACCCTACATACAACATATATTAAACACGCATTAAGATGCTAGAAAACACAGGTCATGGAATATGTTTGATATCACATTTGATGTCAGATCTCTCTTCAGAGGCGCAGAACTGTGATTCTGTCTACAGCTCTACTATAGGTTGGGATTAAATCTGAGACAAAAATTATCAGTCATATTTTAGAATATTTGGCAAGTTACTGCAATGGACACTTGGATATCTTCAACTCACTAAAGAGCATCCAGCCTTCACTGTGCTATGAGAAACATAAACCACAAGCTCACACTTACTGAAAACATTTCTAAAACACAGCGTCCCAGACCATGTATCTAAAATTGTTTGTTTGGGGAAAAAAAAAAAAAAGAAAAAAAATTTTCTATGACATCTAAACTTGATATAGCAAGTCTGAGAGCTCTCTAAAACTTTCCACATTGTTTTCTAAAAGCTCATTTCATTAATGGATCAACATACCAGAACAGTAATTAATCCAGACCAGTCAGAAATTCCTTTTCTAAACAGCCTCTCAGCAAGACAAGGTGCAAAAACCAAACCAGCCCACTCCCCCAAAACCAAACAAACATAAAGGGGCTGCTGCACAAACAACTGCATATTAAGTTTGTATGACTAAGTTAAAGGTTTATATTTTAACAGGCAGCCAGAGGAACAAACACCGCTTATCAGCTGTATTTTATTGTTTAAAGATGAGGGCAGCACGCTTGGGTGCTGCTGTGCTGGACTCGTTCATCCAGTTCAAGAGATCCAGGAATAAAATCCTGTTTTCTTCACAGTGATTTTCTTGTAAGAGGGATCGAGGCAAGCGTGTGAAACAGCAGGTTCCCTAGAGATGATTTGCAGCAGTGCCCTAAACCAGCCGCGAAGTCAAACCCACTCGGGGCACACAGCAAGCTCCAGGATGTCCAGGTTCAGAAGCACAGCAAACAGACGACTTCTGCTCTTTGCTTAGTTCTTTCACTGCTCAGTGTTTTCCTATAAGGCTGCCATTAAAATAATTACTCAAGCACTTAAAAGCACTTTTTTTCAAAAGCCCAGCTTGAGGGAGAATTTCTTTTAAGCCATGACACGAGATCATGAAGCAACTACTCTAGGTGTTACTTCAACTAACAACAATGGTTTTATAAAGTATTTTTATAACTACCGTTCCCTAAGAAAGGAGTAGCACAGTATTAAATCCAAAAGTTTTGAAGACAGAAGCAGGAAGATATGGTATATAAATAAGAGCACTGGAAACAAACACAAAAGCAGGATATTTAGTGAACCATTATTATAAAGACAACAAGCAATAGCGTCAAAGTAACTGGCTTTCATCAGTTATTTAATCTAGTCACTGAAGTGGAATACTAGAAATATCACATTCCTCTACAGTGAAGTAATGACTTGGCAATTCTTTAGAAAAAAAGTCTCTGTGCAAAAACAATGTTACTTCAAGTATGTTAAAGTATCTCTTGTATTGGAATGGAAATAAGCAAGGAAGAAACCTCATTTTTCAAGAAGCTCTGAGGTCAGATTTCATATCCTTACACAAATAATCCTGCTCTTGTATGAATCTCTCATAGTGGTTATTGTTAAGAATAAATTAAGTCTTCCTTTAAATAGTACCAGAGCCTAAAAAGTTTAAATTGAGAGAACAAACACATGCTAGCAGTGGTGAACTTGGGACTTGGTTGACACCAGCCAGACTGTAAAGCTGAATATGTGTTCACCAAATCTGAGATTCAACGTCCACCGTATCAAACCGGATTGACACAGTTCACATCTAGAACTGAGCAGAGAGCAAAGGGGCATTCACCCAGCTGTACCATCCCTGGACATGAATGGTTGGAAGCCCTTGCCAAAGAGAAACTTAGGGCAGACTAAGGGCAAAAGGAGTCTTTGGAAGGATGTTTCTGTTGTTGCTGTTTTTGTTTAACCCTAAAGTTAACAGCAATAGTCGGTTTGACCTTTCCTTGCCTGATCTCTTGAATATGTTGAATTTTGGATTTTTCCCTTATGCTTTTCTCATTTTTCCTGCAAGTTTAAAAATCCAGAGAGCTCTCTTTTAGAACTGCTAAACTTCTTAGCTTTTAAAAAAAAGTAATTTTATGTATGATGAAAAAATCCAGTCTAAGCCTACAGTACAAGGTCTTTCTAAAGCAAGGGGAGTAAACCTTCAAGAAAACATGCTATTTTTTGGCACCTATTGAAAGGAGCAAGTGAAGTATGGAAAAACAAACTGGACTTTGGTATTGTTTCCAGCAGACTGATCTTAGCATACTTGTAAGAGTGTTTATGGTTGCTATTAGGAGCACTGTAAAGCAGTAGCAATAGTAACAGGTTTCCGATGGCTGCAAGCTCCCCAGGTTGCCTGATTAGCCATTCAGAAATACTAGCTATACTTTATTATAATATATATATAAAACAAATAAATAAATATCAGTGTTCCTTCAAGGAACAAAGAGTGGTTACAGCACATTTCATAATTCTACCAAAGATCTACAGATAATCTCTTTCTAGTTATCTCTCCCTTTTAAAGTCTCAAATTACTACCAAATTTATCAAGAAAAAGCAGGACACATTATGTTGCTAGTAATGCCTCAGCTGCTAAGCATGAACATAGACAAAGACAGGGAATGTTACATTACCACTGAATCTTGAAATATTTATGTGAAAGACCGTTTAGAGGATAACAGCTGATCAGAGAACAGTTTAGGCAACAGTTAAGGGAACACCCAGTTCCCCATGTGATGCAGAGTTCCACAGCATTATTCCCATTCACCTACAGTCCTTAGGAAACTGCTCCTCTTTGGCACAGGTACCAAGGAACCAGCAGCAAGTTAGTGCCAAAAACATAACCAGGTTGCCAGCAGCCATGTGGGTAGGTATTTGTGTGTTCCTCCTCCTGCAGCTCAATATTCTCAGACTAAAACTTCAGTGATACAGAGCATTTAACAGCCACCAAATCATCCCTTTTCATTCTCCAAACATTCCCACTATCAGAAGAGCAGTTGGGTTTTTCCAGTTAGAGGGAAAGACAGGGAGAGAATAACATGTACATCTGCTGTTAAATTTCACTTTTTTCCCCTTCCTATTTGGCCTAGTTATGGAATTTGGCAGGCTTCCTCCCAGTTAAACCTTTCCACAATCAGAGAAACTCCTCCCTTCCCAGTCTTCCCTCAGGCTCAACTTCTTGCCCGTGATCTCTCTAGCACCTAGAAATAGCCCTTCTCTTCTCCAGCCTCAAATTCAAACACACGCCTGCTCTCCCTCCTCCAGGACCATTTGCCATCATGCTGCCTGCCAGACTTACTCAATTTTAGGGTTTTCCTTTTGTAGGCTGAACTAGAGCAGCCCCAGGAGAGACCACGTCCACACAGTCACGCTGTGATCTCCTATGACCCCAGGCAGAGCCAGTCTCCAGATGGCAGGTAGCTCTACGCCAGCTTCCTGGGGCAGCTGCACAGTGGTAGCAAAGATTGTCCACTCCAGCTTTTCCAGGAGACTACTGTGAGCTGTTTGCATCCTGAATTAAACAAACAAACCCAAGCCACTAGCTTTAACCCAGCTATTGGAAAGTTCTGGCCGCTTAGAAGTAGTGGGCACAAGGAAAAATCAAACCAACATATGACAAGGAAAGCTGAAGGCAAGAGAAAACCACCAACCACATCCAATTATTCATTTCATTATTGACCAGCTCTTTATAACACACACTCCATGTTATGCACTAAGAATTTTTTCATAGAATCGTAGAAAGGTTAGAGTTGGAAGGGACCTTAAAGGTAACCTAGTTCCAAACCCCTTCTGTGGGCAGGGACACCTCCCACTAGACTAAGTTGCTCAAAGCCCCATCCAGCCTGGCCTTGAACACCTCCAGGGATGGGGCAATGACAGTTGTAGCTTTTACACTCACGTTATCTATAAATATTTTAAGTTTTCTGTTGCAGGAGTTTGTACATTCCTTGCACGAAGAAGGAACCTCACTGTTAATACAAAAACAATTCTCTTCGTGAAGAAGATTACTACTTCTCTCCTCCTTTACCTCCACGCCAAGAGAATTCAGAACTAACCAGTAAAGGTGAAGAGTTATTTGAAGGCACACCAGCATGTCCTTGCAAGTAAATGACTAGGTATCAAGAAATTCCCCTGCAGGGAACCGGCGCACACCTCTCTCCTACAGGAGAATGCTCTTATGCATTCATCCATGTTTCTGACAGCATTGATTAAGTGGGCTCTTAGTATCGGCATCTGCAAGTACAATCTCGTTTCTTGTGACAGGTATAACGCATTAAAATGATGATGTGGCTACTCACAAGTCACCTCTAAACAGTCTGCGGACATATGTGAAAACTTAATTCCCTAAGTATGGTCACTGATGGCACTAGAAACAAAGCTGATAGGATGAAATGCTCCATTCTGGAAGCTGGAAGTCAACAGAACACTGCAAATACCATAAACTTCGGAATAAAGATCATTTAAGTTCATCTTCCTTGCCATCCCCCTGCTTCTTCTACTACCCCAAAAATCTAGAGGACCACACCTAAGGCTACCAAACCAGAGTTAAATCAGTGGGCTTTGAAATATTTCATTGTAACAGATCTCATTACCTCACAAACAAAAAACCTTCTGCTTTTACTGGTTTCTCGTGGTCCATTTGACTTCTAAAACTAAACAGGAAATAATTTATTCCAAATGGGTGCTTTTATGCTGAACCCTATGGACAGCTTGCAAAACACAAGTAGTATCTATCCCATGGTGAGAGATCACTGTTAATGATGTGTAACAGAAGCAAATAGTTTAAGCAAGTTTTTCTGTTAGCGTATGTAGCCAACACTAAAGCCAAATCAATTATGCTGAATTCAGCTTGCATCATTTTATGGCTCCTTTCTGACTTCAAAATGTGAATTGACCGCTCTGTACCTGAATGACCAACACCTGGGGCAGAGGCTTCGAGGCCAATGCTTGGCACGAGGATAGACACACTGCTCCAGGCAGCTTCCAGCAAGCCATTCCTGCTGAGGATGGCCGGGAAGCGAGGGCAAAGTGGAGTGGAAACGTTACTACAGAAGTCCAACTCAAGCAATCGGAAATTTCAAGAGGCAGAAGGGATGACTTGTGAGGTTCTTCCTAAGCCCTCACAACTAACGCTGCTTCCTGAGCTCTCACGATCAGCTGAACAAAAGTCCTTTCAGATACATTAGGTATGTTATTGCTTGCTTTATACTGCAAATTAAGGGAGAACAAGTTATGAGAAACAGCCATTATCCAGTGGAGCACTCTGGCTGAAGATGACTGAAGAAGGACAACAGGCAAGCTTTATGTCATACTACACACATACTCATGCTCCACGGAGACCCACGTATGGGCTTCCCCCTTCCAACACCTCTGAAGGTGAATATGAGACTTTTAAGTTCACTTTTAACACAATATTTAATTACTGTAATGAAGCACTATGTGTGTATTAAAGAAAGGGAAAAGGGGACCAAGTAATCTGTACTCAGGGACGAATATTTTAAGTAAAAATAATAATGTTGGATAAGTTAGGGTATGAGGAACCTGCTTTCAGGATCCATGAAAAAAGCTGGCTGCTCTGCAAAAGAAAAAACTAAAAAGCATAAAAAGACCAGATGAAACTAAATTTTAAGCCTTATTCATAGATTTTGGTGTATTTCAGGTTTGTTCATGAGAAAGTATATGGAAACCCTTACAAGCAACTCTCCAGTCCAGCCTTTCCTGATAGTTTCAGGCCAGAAAACCTGGAAGTTATGTTTGCCTTTTAAAATATTTTGTTTCCTCTTGGCAGCAGGTCAATCCAACTTTAAAGAGTCACCTGGTAGATGGCAGGAATGATACAAGCTGAAAAGTGATTTGGAGTAACCATGTTTGGTTTAGCTCCTGGTTCAGTGTCTATGTTCTGACTTGAGATTTTGGGAACACTTACTAAATTGGTTTGGTTCTGCTTCACTAGTATTGTAAAAGGCTCTACCAAAAAAATCCTGAATTACCAAGCTTGTATACATCTCCAGCTGTATGAAAACCCATTGAAACCATTTGGTTTCAATTTTCCATCTGAAAAGCCTTTCTTTGTGCAATAAATAGCAACAACACTCAATAACGAACACAATCTTAATCTGTTACAGCCTGGTTTTAACTTCGGAAGCTTCTCTAAGTTATACATTTAAGTGTAACATCAAGCCAAAACGCAACAGGAGGAATTTAGCAATGATGAACTAACAAGCAGATCAGTGTTTCAAAGCATCACTAAAACTTCTACTAATGCAACTTAAATGTATTTCCTATAGCATATGGGGCATTATTTTTCCCGCGCTTCAGTTAGTCACACACCACTGGGGAAAGTCCTTCAGTGTGATCAACTTTTCATAAGGAAAGGGTCTCACTTGTCCAAAACCTTCTTCAAGGAAACACAGAATTCAGACCATTGTGTTTCCCTCTACCCAAGCTTTTGTTACCGCAGTTAAATGCTGTGAAAATACTAGGAAGTGGAAGAGGGAGTACCACTGGAAAGACTCATGGGAAACATAAGTAAAGATAAGCACAGGGCTCTACTTCATTATCAGTGATTCAGATCAGAGACAAAATGGTACCTAAAACATCAGAAATAACTGTCAGAAGGTTAAAGACATTTGGTTACAAAGCTGATCTATGTGGTTTACGTTAATTTCTGGAAGTGTTTAAGAGTAAGTGGAGGAATAATATTTTTGCTGCTTTCATATCCCCAAATAGCTTCAATTACGCATAAGGCTTGACAAAGCTCTCATAGCTAAGACATCAACAACAATGTGAAGCTTCATACAGTGGGAAATAATTTAAAGCAATGGTATTATTTTAAGGCAGAAATGTAGATGAATTTATTAGCTTCTAAGAAATCTTAACCTGCAGGTAAAGCTCCATTCATTTACATACTTATAGGTAGGCTGTAGTCAGCACTAGAAAAACAAACCCAGCAGTGGTGGGCATTTAAATTTTTAGATCTAAAGTAAACCATTTATATCCCTATTTTACACTGTTCAAACACAAATCACACAATTTCCTGCAGCTCAAACTGTCACAGTGCTTCCATCCAACTGCACGGGTGGTAGCACACGGTTGCTGGGGGCAGGCTGACAGAAGAACTTGGAGTAACTTTCCACGGGACCACCAAATTCTCCTTGGCTTCTCCAGTGCTGAGAGAGGGAGAAAGACATGACTCTTCCCAAACCATAAAACCTCAACCATTAGCAGGCTATTACCCCTCCACAGTGGTTATGTACACCCGATTAGAAGGTTGTGTGCATTTGGTGGGAACGAAAACAACAGTTGCTTTGATTTCTGGACTGGTTCAAAGTCCAGATTACAAAATTTACACACGCCTTCCAGTAAGAACCAGGTAACTCAAATGCTTTATTCTGAGTCTTGAATTCTAATAAGCGTTTTCACTAATAGCAAACCAACAGAGCAAAAGGCATACTGCCTGCCACCCAGTGCCACAGAGATCTGCACACACCACCATGGAAAAAATTAGCTGTACAGAATGAAGATTTTTGTTTTGAGAATGAGTCTGGGATTGTAGGTCATTCTGTCTTATGGAAGAATGGAGACAAGTAGTTACAGAAGTAATTTTGAGGCATCTAGCTTGCAACTGTGACCTGATTTCTCGATTTGCTGCAGAAATGGGGCTTTGCCATTTCACAAACTGCTTCGGTACACTGAATCAAGCTGGGCCCACCTTTTAAAGAACCAATTTCTAATTCAGCAAAAACTCCGCGTTCCAGCCAAGATACACCAATACTGGTGAACAGCGGACAGTAGCCATTTTGAAATAAATGAAAAAGTTATTTCTAGCTTAATGTGCTCTACAAATAACCTCATAAAAATATAATACTTGAGATACAAGTTTTCCTCCCCTTTTGCTGTCTTCTCTTTGGGAGAGGATCAGGGAATTTCCTTAGAAGACACGCTTCCTGTTGGGTTAGTGTGGTACCACTGAAAATTTACGGTTTACAAGTGAAAAAAAAATAACCCAAAATCTCAACTCCTGCCAAGTTGCAAGGATCTTATAATTGGTGTTTTTATAGGGCTTTTTTTTTTTTTTTTCTTGGTTGTTGGGGAGTTTCCTTCTTCCCACTCAAAACGACAGTGCATGATACAATTCACTGCTCACAAGCTCTGGATTATTCCGGGAATAATACATATACTGATACATTTTGGACAGAAGGACTGCTTCTCTCCCTCAACATACACATGCAAGAGATGATAAAGAGCTGTACCACCACTTCTCTTGTTCAGAGCATTTAATGGACTCACTACACTGATTTATCTTCCTGTGCAACGACCCAGATACAACCAGGAACTGGTTAAGAATTAACTGCATTTATTTTAGTATCTGAGCAAGCAACGAGGTCGTTAGGATTTGGACATTTTTAAGACTTGGCTTGACAAATGCCTGAACGACCTAGTCTGAATTCAGTGCTGACCCAGTTACAGGCAAAGGGGGGCTGGACAAGGTGACCTCCAGAAGTCCTTTCCATCCTGGATTTAGCTTGTCTGTAGTATGGAAAAATCCTGACAGCAACCAACTGTACAGCAACGGAGTTATTCATCTGTGCTGCTGGAATCATAGCAAGGCATAAGTTTAATACCAAAGTGTTCAAATGACTTAACTGGAAGATATAGTTATTTCCTACAGGAAGTTTTTAGCTAAAACAGGTAACTGGGTTTGCTTTAGAAGCTGCCACATGGCCACAGTAAGTGTACGTAGAATTTTCCTTCAGAAAACTTTAAAAACAGATAGGGTAAGCAGCAGCAGACGGAGTTTTACCTGAAAAGTGTGGTCACGTAACACAGCAGGGCTTCGGTAGCAATACCAAGTAACTCCTACCTTTCCCCATCCTTGCTTCTCCCACCCTACCCTCCCATCCTCCAATTTGCATCAGTACTGTGTTTAACGGAGAGCAAGGAACCATATTTAACAACTCCCTCTCAAGGGATGGGATAATTAACCTGATATAGTTTAATGCATCAAATCCTACTTTATAGCACCAAAACATTGCATAAGCAAAATGAAGGGTAAGATGCAAGATGGTTCAGTGGTGGTTTTGGCAGTGTTAGGTTGATGGTTGGACTCAATGATCCTAAAGATCCCTTCCAACCTAGACAATTCTATGATGTGCTGGGAACAGCGGGCATAGGCAGGGGGCCTGGCGAAAAGGCATGAAAATAAATCCTTTTCATGGGCAACATTACAGTTACAGTCTGCCAGTGCATAGCACAACTTTGAAACACTAAGGTGCTCCTTTGTATTTTTACCTTAAGCAGTCTTTTTCCAATAGTAAAAAGTGGAAAGATATTCTACTGACTACTGTAATTTCAGCATTCAATGATCTGAGGAGTGGCAGCTTCAGCTAAAGAAACTTGAGGAGTAAAGGCTTTTATTTTCAAAAGCAAATGACTTCTGCCTCTGAAAGTGCATCTGATTTTTTGTTTATGAAGGGAAGAAGTTAGTCCTATAACTAGGACTTACTAATAAATGCTTATATTTATTTCTAGTGATGGTGTCATAAATCTACTCTGGATTAATAACCTAAGGGACAAATACACATCTATATCTCTATGCATCTTGGGTCTTCTAAGACCATTATTACAGATAGGAAATATCTAAATTGGTATTTAGAGAGGCGATGAGTCTTCCAAGAAATCAGTGGCTTACAGGGAGGTATGTAGTTCACTGAGCAAGTCCCTCACATTAGCAGGGATCAAGTCAGAGAATAGCCTATATCCACTTTCTTTGAGGGACTCATCCCATGAAGGGCTACAGATGCAGATTTTATCACGCTTCACCACCTGTATATAATTAAGAGGGTATTTTGGACTGTTTTATAATCTTAGACTGAGTGGGTTAAAAAAAAAAAAAAAGAACAGGTTTTACTGGGTATAGCTGGGTGTGCACACTTTCCAAATTACAGTGTATTGTAGTGTAGTCATTTATAGCCAGGCCACCTTTGCAATTAGCTACATTGCCACACTTGGTTAAAAAAAAAAAAAAAGCACACAACCTACAAGAACATTTCTGAATTTCTACAGTACAATTACAGAATGTAGTTTCCAGTCACCAGATTTGAACAGCAACCTACAGACCAGTTTTGAGATCTCTGTGCCTCCTCCCCCCTGATATTAATCACTCTGATCTTAATTAGCAGCTCAAGCAGTAGTCTCTCCTTCAATTATGTAATCCCCTTTCTGGAAACTATAGAGCTGTACCAAAATTAGGTTGAAGAAAATATGCTATGTCCTGAAATAAGGGCCCATTCCCTTTGGGACAGCATAAACTTGCTTATCGTAAATGCTTTGTACCCAGGCTCTGTATTTTCTCCTCTTCACTCGTAGATCCTTCGAGTAATTTCAGTTGTAATTCTGCAAAGTACTGTTATATAATCAAACTATAAATAATAATATTTGCATATAGTTTCTTCCAATAGCACCACACCCTCCTGAACACATTCCTTATGAGGTAAGATTTTACACTGATGGGGCGCGACTTGCCTTTTTGTTTCCTCCCTCCTGTATTAGCAATTTGCTATTTAGATAGAATCATATTTAGCACCAAAAATACAGCTCTCTACCATTCTAAAAGTTCTGTCAGACAATACATTAAATACAATATCTTGGTTTTAAGAAACTAGTTCAGTGGTAGTATTCCAGTGAAAAACTCTCTTACCAGAGCTTGATGACAGAACAGCTCCTTTGTGAGAAGGTGCTTTAATTGTGCTGATAGTTTTATTTTCACATCCTTTCTTCAAGGGCACCACAGATGGCATCATTTTAACCTTGGGAGTTGATACACCTTGTAGTGTGACTGGGTCTTTCTTGAGTATGTTTTTCCCTTGTGTTGTCCCATCTTTCACAGAAGGCATCTGTTTTTTTTTAAAAAAAAAAAAAAAAAGTATCTAACACGAAAGAAAAAACCCACAAAAACCCCACACCATCACTGTGAGAAACCCAGCATCTGTAATGAAATACTGAGCACACAGGTAGGGGATATGCTTAGCTGTTGGCTGTCACATTGTCCCCATCTCCAGTTCAGAACCTCAAGAATCATCTCCTGAATGGCCCTCAGCAACATAATACCAGTGATTAGCTTCAAACTAATAGGAATGACAAACACACTAAAGAGGTTACAGGGATCATTTTAACATCAGAGTTTCTTCCTCCCCAAACACTAATTAAGCTGTTCAATTACATGACTGCACCTAATCTCAAGATGAATTCTCTACCAGCCTTTCCAATAGGTTTCCTGGTCTAGGTTCTTAGGTTACAACATAGAAATAGGTTAAAGTGTTTCACATTCAGGTGCCATAGATAAAACAAATTCAGGAGTGGACCCCAGGAGAGGTTTAAAATAACCTGTTTATATGTAGCATTCATCTATCTTTCATAGAGAATTCTTGCTCCGGTTTATAGAGACACTAATTCACGACCTCTCATGCTGTAGAGTTAAGGCTATAAAGGTAAACTCATAGAAAAGCATATGAAGAGCTGTATGTTCTTGTGACTCAAGCTGGTATGCAGCAATTTGGTCATATTCCACTTCTGACTCCAATCCTCATCTTCATTTTCAGATGGTAATCCGTACTTTTCAGCAGACCACTTATTAAGTTTAGTGCAGCTGATTGGTCCACTGCACGTTTTATGGAAATTGCTCCATATAATCCAGTCTATGGATTATCCAGGTACCAGGAGAACAGTTAATATCACAAAGGTTTCTGTCTTGGTGACAGAGTGAATTAAAAGCCTTCTCTTCAAACCTCAGCACCAAAAGCAAAGCAGAATGCAAGCTCTGAAAGACTTTAGAATTAAGACAGACCACCCTTGCTTTCATGTTAACACAGGTTTTCAAGTTAAAATATTTATTACAATAAATAAATAATAATATTTATTTATTCTGTAATGTTTCAAAAAACGGATAGCTGCTTCTATTTTACCTGAAGTAGCTTCCTTCATATAACTTCCAGTAAAGCTGAGTTTCTGACAGATCAGTAAAGCCTGACAAAAATTCAGACAACGCCAGCTTTACCAATAACAGCTGCTGTCCCCATTTCACCAACTCCACACAAGCTGTTGAACCCACCAGCGAGCAGCAGGAGGGACTCCCCAGAGGATCAAGTCTCCAACCCTCCGTCCCTACCTGAAAATCTTGGTCGACCCAACCCCGAAGCTCTTCTCCTTCTTTCCCACAGTTCCTTTTCTTTTAAGCCTTCCTTCGGAGCGTTTGAAAGCAGCACGTTTCTCCTGACAGGCAGCTGACTCGTCCGAAAAACATTTCCCAACCAACCAGCGCACGCATCCCTCCCGGCCAGGAAGTTTGCACCTTCCAGCTGGCTGACGGCCCAAAACCAGGTATATGCCCTCTGCATGAGAAATATTTCCTGGCTACTCTTCGCTATTCTAATAAGTCCTACTTCAAATAAACGAACTCCCAAATTATTCAAAGCAGACCAGTTAAATTGAGATGCTAAAAATAAAGCGCTTGACCGACTTGCTGGTCTTCTGGTTTTGCGTGACTTAATATTATCGTTAATATTTTTCTGCCAGTAAATTCTAAAACTGTAAATTAGTTCTAAAGCATGTTTTGAAAGAAAAAAAAACAACAACCTGAAAACAGCAATTTATCTCTTGTATCTATTTAAAGTTACAGCATGGCTAGAATTATCTTGGTAAAAGCACATATTATAAACTATAATTAGAAAAACCTCACCAAGTTATGCTAGGCAATTTTAGAAGTTTGACTAAGTTAAGGCTTGTTTGCTTTTATTAGAAGTCTTACCAACTGTATTATCTTTAAAAGCCTTTACCAAAACAAAAAAAATTATACCATGGAGTAAGATGAAGGCTGAAGACACTAAATGAGGCCAAGTGCAACCAGTTTGTAAAATGGTATTTCTTCGCTCCTTTTATTGGGGGGAAAAAATCTACACCTCGGAAATCAACACCACAGTTCCATCTGCAGACCCCAAACCCATTCCACTGTTCCCATTCAGCCCTGTGCGATGCAGAATTCCCTTTTTCCAAATGTACAAAAGATACGATTAAGCATGTAAAGAAAATAAAGCTTACCAAACGAACCGAGTGCAGGTCAAACGTCTCCTCTGCCACCTCTTTCAACGCGGCCGCTTCCCGAAGAATTCCCGTGTTGCTGCTTTCCTCTCTCTCACCTCCGTTGGGACAGACGATTGGAGCACAGGGCTGCGTTAAAGAGCTTGAACTTTCCGTTTTGTCGTTCAGCATCACTTTGGAAGTCTCCACGCACGTAGGAAGAGCAGCAGAGACCGAAGAGCACGCCGAAGGGGTAGAGCTCGCTTTGCCAACGTCTTCCGGATTCTGCTTGAGCGCAGGTGTCTTTGAAGCCTTGTGGGAAGCGTTTCTGGGATGTGTTGTGGCATGTACGACTTGGCTAGAGAAGAGGTGTTTGTTAAGATGTAGCTTATGGGCTTTATTCGCAGGCAATTCCGCTTTAGTATCTTTAGCTAGATCTATTTTCTTTTGCAGCACTTTTATAGAGGGGGACAACTGCCTCCGGGAAGCAACCAGTGAAGGTGAGGAGGCAGCTGACAGTTGGGGGGACTGAGGAGACTGTTTTAATCCTGTGCTGTCCCTTGACTGTAGCACAGGCCTGGACATAACCTTTGGCTTAACGTTTTTGAAATTAGGTTTGGGAAAACTAACGATCTCTGATTTCTTTGCTTTGGTTATTGTTGACACTACAGGAGACCTGCCCACTGGTTTTCCTGCTGTTTGACCTGAACTAGCTTTAAGCAAAGGCCTTCTATTACGTCCTTCTACAAACGTCTTGTTTGGTCTTCTGTTAGGAGAAGCATCTCCAAGTTCTGCCAAAGTTGAAACAGAAAAAGTTGTATTTCTCAAATGTTCTTTAGGGGTTGAAGTACGTAGAGCAGAATCACTTTTGTCATCCATGGGACTGAAGACCACAAAAGTTGCTTCACAGTTGAGGTCAGGCAGAGCAGCCCTCTTTTTCTGTAGGCTGCAAGACACGAAAGTGGCGTTGTGCATATCCTGACGAGCAGCACTTCCAGAGGCGCTCTGCTCTTTGGTTAAGGGTTCACTGGTTTTCTCTGATACTTGCTCTCCACTTATTTTTTCTACCGGGAGAAAGCAAGCATTATTTACAGGACTATCCATGCGTGTTTCAGCATTGGAATTCCCAGTGTCACAACGGTCAGGGTTATCCTGCAAGGATTTCACTTGGTCATCTTCATTAACGCTAATGCACAGTGATAATGCATCTTGCCTACAAGGATCTATAAATTCAGCAGCTAGTTTTACAGACTGTGCTTCTGTTTCATGTGATTCTTTATCAGTCTCATTAGTGTTTTTTAGATAGTGTTCAACACCTGCAGAGGCAGGATGATATACTTCAAGTTGAGAACAGGCATCTGGGCTTTCTGAAATCACTATTGTAGAGGAGAAATGAGGTGCTCCTGAGCTGGTTCTATCAAATTTCTCTCTCGGACATACTTCAGAAGAGATTATAGTTTCCCTCAGAGGCGTGTCATCATTTTGATCAGTTCCCAGAGTCTCACTGATAACATGAGTAACATCCAACCTGCTCGGATGGCATCGTGCCCTGTCCTTTATCAGGGACTGTGCATTCTGCTCTGAAGCAGGAAGAGGTAATACACACTGAGAGTCAGCCTGGCTGTAAGGCACCGATTGTTCCATATTCTGATTTTGCATTTTTGCTGTAGAAACGTTACCTTTCTGTAAGTTTGTTGCTTCTTTCAAGTCACAGTTCAAAGGATATGCACAATTCTCTTCAGTCACAGAAGACTTGCATG
Source organism: Limnodromus scolopaceus (assembly GCA_028565335.1). Classification (NCBI taxonomy): domain Eukaryota; kingdom Metazoa; phylum Chordata; class Aves; order Charadriiformes; family Scolopacidae; genus Limnodromus; species Limnodromus scolopaceus. The sequence continues at coordinate 72,410,224 of JAOXNO010000033.1, forward strand.
CAGCATTTCCATCTCCCAGCAGAGCTCCTGCACAGTTGCATTTACCAGGTGTCTTCTGCAGATGAAGTGCTTCCATACATTGCTGTTTTAAAAGAACACTTCTAAAGTCACTCTTATTTTCAAAAACAGTATCATCTTCATGATCGGTCACTATACTTTGGTCAGCTGAATTACCACCTATCTTGGTGGCACAGTTCTTTGAGGAAGGTGTAGCTCTGTCATGTGCACAGTTATTTCCATTTTCATCCCTTATAAGCAAGGAAGACTTCAAGCCATTCTTTGCTTCGTCATCTGATTTCTCAACATTCATTTTGAAGGCTAAATTTTAAACAATTTTCATTTTATATTTATTTAAAATCACAGAGAACGCAGACTCTGAACTTTGCAGACAAAAAAACCAAAACAGCTTTTCCCTGGAACGTGTCAACTGTCCTGAAAGATATTTAAAAAGTCGTTTGTTTTCATGTTTCCCAAGAGGATTCAGAAGTTCTGGAATTAAAAAGAAATTAGAAACAGTCAGCCAAACCAGAATTTTTAGACAGCAACCGTTCTTAAGCTATTAGTCTTTGAATCAAGTGCAGCCATTTTGACCAACTTCCTCAAGGAAATTAGGTTTTTGGAATGATGCCATCTGTGCATCTTTACCTTCACAAGCCATTTCCACTTCCCTGAGTGCCAGGCGACTTGAACCCTTTGGTCAGCTGCAATCAAGTGTGTCTTTAGGGTTGCATTCTCAGAGACTTGGCTTGCTCAGCTTCCACACAAGCAAAAGAACAACCCAAAAGATTCGGCTCCTCAACAGGAAAAAGA
>JAOXNO010000033.1:72414611-72444639 GCA_028565335.1 Limnodromus scolopaceus
TGCATGAGCCCACCTCTCAAGCCTGTCCAGGTCCCTCTGGATGGCATCCCTTCCCTCCAGCGTGTCAACCACACCACTGAGTTTGGTGTCATCGGCAAACTTGCTAAGGGTGCACTCTACTCCTCTGTCCATATCTCCAACAAAGATGTTGAACAGCACTGGTCCCAGTTCACAAATTACTATGAGAACGCAAGTCGGTTTGTGTCAGTGTCACAGCAAAGACAGGAGTAATTTGCACTTCGCCCGGTACTCCGTCTGGAACTGGGTTCTTTCACCCACCAGCTTTGTTTGTGCAGCCTGTATGAAGCAGGATGGGGGGGATCAGTCCCAAAAGGAGAGGGTGTGCTCAGACACACGGGCATCCTGGAAGTGCTCTCATCAACCCAACGTGCTTTGATTCCACATAAAATGCACTGTCAGCATTTGTTTCTCAGCAGAAAACAATATTATAGTCATGATTACTGCAGTCACTGAAGTCAGAAACCACATGAAGCGTTTCATATGCCACTACAACTACTTTACTTGACTGTGTTCTGGAAAACAACACAATCACACAAGTCTGGGCTTTTTCAGCACGTACACCTGGAGGCAGAGATGGCAGCATCCAGGAGGGAGTCTGCAGTGACCAGGCATCCCTCCCAACATGCTCCATCCAATGCTGCTCAGACGTGTTCCATCAGAAAGCACTGGGAAAACACACAATTTCAGGTAATGCTACATTTGTGCAGAATGGCAATTTCAGAGCTCCCTGTGCAGCCCCAGTGATGTCACATCCTGATGTGAACTAGGCTGTTGCCAAGCTAATTCCAGCTATTAGAAGAGAGGATGAATTAAGCTCCTAAGACAATTTCACCCAAACATTTATAACATTACAAGCACAACATACTCCTAGAGGAGAATTACAGGAAGGGCTCATATGCTAATTGCTTAAGAACACACAGCATAAACACAACACCTTCAGGGTGCCAGCAGGGATGATAACAAATTACCCATCCCCACAGGGTAGCTAAGCGACACTTGTATGCTTTACTCAAAGCCATTTTAAAAGTTAGAATCAATGTGAGTAAGTTGCTATGGTGAGCAGAAATAAAGTTGGGTTTGTAAGCAATCACACCTGCATGTTTGAAGGAACAGTATCACTTTCACAGGCACGAACCACTGGGTTTTCCCTCCTACCTGGCGATTTGCCACCCTCAAGACTGAAGCACCAGCATTAACATGCAAGGGGTAGTAACCAAGGAATATGGATATTAAGCAGTTGAGTCTTGGCACTAGGGTATGGCAGAAGTAAAGTGGAAAGGCAGTTGAGCATACAGCTGCAGAAACCAGACATCCTGAAGTTGTGTGAGAGGTGCTGACTTCCCATAAAACATTCAAACCACAACACAGGACCACCAGACTGCTCATGCGAACAGGTCCATCTATCCTAGAAGCTTCCTCCTACCAGTGACCAAACGGGTATCCAACTCCCAGTAAGTTAGTGCTTTCCCCAAACTAACAGCCTCCATTGAGTCACTCCTCAGAGCCCTGGTTCAATGGAAAGCTTCAACTGCTTTTGGACCCTTCTCTTCCTTGCCCATAGTCATTGCCTTCCTAAGATGAAGGGGCCTTGTCTATTTAATTGTTCATAAACTCTGTCCATCTTTGGCCTGTCTTTAAGGATGGTAGGTTGCTGTCTCTATCTTCAAGTTCAGACTATTATTTAAAAGCACATAATAGACTCAGACATTCCACCAGATATATCTAGTGTGTTGATAATAGAGTTTTTCTTCCTTTAATAATTGCCAACTTCTGATTTTTATTGTAAGGTTAAGTTCCGGCAGAACTCTATATTCAGAGGAGAAAGACTGGTCCAGCGAGTTTTCCTAAAATTAAGTCAATCTTTCACTTAGATAACCAAGATACTTGAAAACAGCGTCTAGAAAGGACATCTTGTATTTTGGGGACTTGGAGGTGCAATGCCCTAGACCAGGAAGTTCTGCAAATCCACGTGCCTTTCCCCCACGCTCTGTTTTACAGCAACCGGCAAGATGAAACTGAGGGAAGTAATGGAGATAAGCACACATGAGCCGGCGACAAACGCTAGCTATTCCGAGAGCATAAGTAAGCAAGAGTACTTTATTATTTGAGATTAAGTTCATGACCAAACAAAACCAAAGCCTCCTATTTGAACACGTAAGTGAGAATAGCAACAAGCCTCTTGTTTGATATTCCAGCGCTCTCTTATGACTTAATCAGGTTCTCATTTATAGCTTCATTAAGACAGCAAAGAGTGGCACAGACTACTCACGGGGTTTTCAAAATACGGCGCAGTACACAACTGCACACGTGGGCAGTTACACACTGAGTTATCGTTCATTCATCGATTGCCATCATTAGCAAAGGCTGTGCACAGTTTTCCATAAGATCAATATTCACTCTGTTACGCTTTAGGAACTTGTAAGACTGACATTAAGTTATTGCTTCTTGGTTCAATTAGGCATCAACTTCTCAGAAAGATGCTTTGCGGTTTGGTGGTTTGGTTTGGTTTTTTTTGCTATTTTATCACAACTAAATTGCTTAGCAGAAGCTTATGCTCTTGCACAAGGAAGCATAAACTTTCAGGTCACAATGAAAGTAAGGAGCTGGAACCTGAAAAAAAACACCAAAACAACAACAACAGTACATTTATTATGGCACTTCCTTGGAAGATCAAGGTTCAAGCCCTTCTTTTTCAAAGGCCTGACTGAATAGCTAAGCACAAACACGACTGAGACTGTCAGTGCCCTATGTTCAACAATCCTAATCAGTGTTCAAGTTCTTTGACTAGATAGGGGTTACAAATACAGCTTACTTTCTCTGTTTCCTGGAATTCAGCTAAACTGATTTTCTCCACTGCTACCACTTAAAGGGTACATTTATACATTTTGGTATCTTCAAGTTACAGAACAGCAAGCCAGGATTATTCACAGGAATTTTCCCTCTGAGATTGAAATATTATCCGTGTAGGAAGAAAGGTGGTAATAGATTACCAAGAACAGAAGTGCCTTGTGAATTCATGCTAGGTCTACCCAGACACTCAGATACAGCAGGTAAGTGAAACTTTAATGTTGAGCAAACAAGGTTTGTGCTCTTCAAGCATGTCCTCACGTATCCAAGGCTTTCACGAAACAGCAAGTACAAATACTCTGCAAAGCAGCCCTGTGCAAAGGTGGTGGCTAAAATACCAGTCATAACACTGGAAAAAAAAAACACAAAAATGTTCTTGTTTCCAAACAATGAGCCACAACTTAGTCATTTGTTTGGCAAGTCCGAGCAGAGATGGCTTCAACCGTTACCACTGAAATAACTCCCGCATTAAATACTTGCCTTTACAATCAAGCTTTAATTCCAAACAAGTATACCACAACATGCTAGGCAGCATACGCTGAGATTGCTTAGGGTTATGTGCTGACTTGAAGCTTTTCACATTCCTGAACTATTTTACGCAGCATCCGTGTCCCTGCTGCTGCCGACATTCTGGCCAGCACGGTGGCTGTGCCGATGGCATAGGACAGTTATGGCCACAGAGAGACTCATCTGCTCCCGTGCATTGCGTGTCCTTCCAGATCTTCCCCTAAAACTGAGAAGCTGTTCAGCAACCAGCTATATTTAACACGGACACACACTATGAACTAGTTTGCAGAGCGCTTGGAGTACTCTCAACATAACCCGTAGTGAAGCAAGACACAGCAAGTACAGCAGTATTATTTAGCTCTAGTGGATTATTCTGTGTAACAAATCTATAACCTGATTAATTTCTCCGAAAAAGCAGATCAACCCGGTCTCTAATGACTGAAAAAGCAGCATCTTTGCCATGATATCCTTTTGCAGCACAAATTGACGAATTAATCAAGATGCTTAGGACTTCTCACATTAACCAGAAGTTTAATCAGCTTGCAGGTTTTTGGGGACTCAAAGATGCTTGCTATGCAGAAGTGGTCTTTCATTCAGAAAAGACTACAGCCAGCCAAGAACACTTTCCACTTACTCTACAAGAAATTCTACCACCGAGTTAGGACTGCACTTTTGCACAGCAACAGCATCACGGCAAGACGTAATTCTGAAGATGCTGTACTTGCTAATTAGACAGCTGTTACTGCACTTTATTAAAAAAAAATATTTAAGGCTACTAATCGTATATAGTGAACAAAACCTAATAAAACTGCAATAAAGTGGTTACGGGAAATAATACTTCGGTAGCCAAATAAGAAGCCGTTTCAACCCAATAATTAGAAGTCCTAAAGGTACAGTGACTGTGGAGGACTATCAGTATGTATTACTGAATAGTAGTTTGAATTCTATCAATCCTAACAGCTTCACCAATATTTCACCTGCAGCTTTACCCAACCAGCATCTGGGGCAACCGGGCAATTCACAACCACCCTTCCAAATGTTGCAGTCTCAGGAGACAAGAAAAAAAGCAACAAACAAAACCCACACATTGTTTTTATATTCACAAAAATGTTATGTTCCCTACAAAGGAAACTGTTTCTCACAGTGAGATCAGTCCTGCTAAAAGAGTTTATTTTTATGCTTTATTCTTTGTATGGTTTTTGTTTGCTTGCTTTTGGTCCCAGAAGACACAAGCCTCTGAACCCAAAAGGGACTAGCCCTGCAAAGCTCAACACAGCACTGTACCTCTGCCACAGGCAAACGCCAAGAAAGATGCTGCCACAGTTTTGCAGAGCTGTTCAAGAGAAAATAGCTTGATTTCTGCACCACTGCAAGGCATCAGGCTGCAGTCGGTGCCCTCTGGAAAGCACGAGCTCCCCGTGCCGCTTGACACGGCTGCCGACAGGCTGAAATTCCTGGGTGAAGGAGTGGAGAGAAAGGGGAACTGGGCACACGTCGCTTGAAAGGCTGCCAGGGCAAGGTTATTGGTCTCGCCCGGGTGATCTGGAAGGGATCCAGACACCAGGCGGCCGCCTGGCTCCCCACAGATCCCCCTTGGCTCTGGGGAAGGGGCTCCACTCCAGCCCTGAGCAGCAGCAGCACTCCCACATGAGGCTCTTGCCCCACGGGGCAACAATGTCAAAACTCACATACAGAGATCATCCCGAAACTCCCTCTGAGATCCCATAGGAATGTGGTAGTCTAAAGGTAAGTAGCAAAGAATTATAATTTCTTCCTTAAGATTCAAGCGGTGCAAATCCATTATTTTAATATTTTTCCTTGAGTCAAGCTGCTTATACACCAAATCCAAAGGCTGCTTATTATAGCCTACCATTTGTTTTACAGCACAAGCCAAACCTCTACCCCAAAGCTTTAACCAGAGAGCTGAAAAGTGTTTTAACTTCAAATGCCATCCTCTCAAAGGGTTCTCCCCGTTCAACTGTTTAGCTGACTTGACAGCTTCCCACAAGAGTAAAGCATGTATATATATATATAAAAATAGATACGTATGTATAGAAATCACCAGATCACTGCAGACACCCTGGAACTACAGTTATACGGGAACATTAGCTTTGATTTCCACTCAGGACTGACCAAAATGAATGCCATGGACAGTGACTGAAGTGTCACACGCGCGGTACCGCAATCCCTACCTGACGTTCCCAAACGAGTTTCAGCTTCTGCCACAGCCTCCCCTCCAGATGAGAGATGCTGGCAACCAGAGGACATGGCACGCACCGGCCAAGGACTGTCCCTGTGCTACAGAGTGGAAAAGCAGCACCCTGGTTTTATAATAAACTAGATCAGAACCCTTGAATAACTGACAGCCTAACAGGAGCTACATGATTAACAGGCAAGAACTGCTTTTCTCTTCCTTTGGCAGGTTTTTGAAAGCCTCAGCTCAGTCTTTTTTTGCAAGGACTGATCACACATTAACTTTTAAGAGTACAGCCCCCTTGGTCAGATGATTCACCCATACACATGGATTGGTTCCCTGGAGTCTCTAGGAATTGGTGCCCTGTATAAACGACCCAGTTTGCAATACAGCTCACCTCACATTTAACCCTTTAAGCCTTGACTTTGCTGGCTTTATAAGCCTGATGGAGGGAAAACCTGAACTGCATACTAGCAGTGACAGCAGCATAGTGATTTAAAGGACATTGCTCAGACCTGGTACACCTAAAGTAGTCATTCTACAACCAGACACCCAGTTTGTTAGCAGCAACCTAAAAAATACTATTTTCTTGGGCTAAAGCACATTTAAGACATGCAAATCCACAGCAGAAAATAATTTGTAGAACATACAGAAAAAGGAGCTTTCCAAAAAGTGTTCGGGGAAAAAAAAAAAAAAATCACTTTAACTTCTATAGATTCTGCATAGGGACAGGCAACACAAAGATTCGAGTTAAATGATGCCTTTATGTTCTTGTAGTCAAAACTGCCATCTTCCCCTGCTCAAAACTGCAGAGATCACCAGGACGCACAAGCACAAGCACCAGGACGCACCACTTCGCACAAGCTTCTCCCAAGCTGTGCTTTCCAGGCTGATCCTCCAAGGACGTAATACACATCCATCATTAAGAGGGCAACAGAGACAATGTTATTTCTGGATTTACGTTGGTCACCTGACCTTCATTATTTAATTCTGCTAAGCATCGACACCAAATGGCAGCTGCTGGGTCAAAACAGTCGCTTAACAGCATGGAAAGCCATGAAACTCGCATCCGTATTAGAAGAGAGTGAGAAACACCAGCGTTTCACACCGCAAGTATTTCACCACTCTGCAAGGCAGGAGGAAAACTCCTACACAGGGCTGAGACAAGTAAGTGTACTCGAGTAACTTTATATAGTGGATGTTAGTTTGGGACACAGACAAAGCAACTCTGCCTCCTGTACTTCAGCTTAAAGAGTTAAGAAAATAACTCTCGCGTTGGGACAGGTATTTGGGTTGCACATAGCATTAAGTGGGGTTTTTTGGACGACCGAGGAAGAAACGTTGTTGGAGAAAAGCCAAAAAAAGAAGTGGCTTAGGTACCCAATAAAAATGAATTAGTACCTAATAAAACTGAACTTGCACAACCAAATACTGTCCTGTGAAGGGTGAACAGCTTCTTTTTTTTTTCCCCAAAGCAAACTCTGTAAATTTAAATTTGCATAACAGAATTATTTCATTTATCTGCATCAAGTTCACCGAAGCATGTTAACAATGCTTCACTTTCTAGATTTCAATCTAGAAATCCATCAATTCACAGTGCACAAACAAGGAACATCATGTCCTGCTCAATCAGAGCTCTGAATGCACAGTTTGTTGATACAAGTTCTCTGGTAAATGAAATTCTGGAATGCTGGAGTAGCCTGAACTGAGAAGGGTTGCCTAGGCAGGGGGAGGGAAAAAAACCCCAACAAAACAGAAAAACCCCAAACCACAGAACACACCCAGTGCTGAGTAATCCGAGAAAATGAATAGGGGGAAAAGTCATGAAGCTTCTCCTGCTAGGAAAATACACAGCCCTAACTGCTGAATGCCGAGGAAAAATAGTTGAGCTGAGCAGACTACCCAAGAAGAATCCACAAGAGATCTCCATCTCCCAGATCTCTCATTTCCATTAGTTTTAGAGAGAATTTATTAGTTAAGAGTGCTCTCTCCCTCCTTCAGCAGGTACTGGGGGATGTTCCTGGAAGAGGAAACTGTTTATAACCTTGATGTTTTCCCTTTAAGTCCACCACTGGGGTTCTGTTTTCTCTAAGCCAAGTTAAACATACCAGAGGCGTTTTCACAAGTCATTTGGGTAGTATACTGCTCACAAATGTCAACGGCAAGCAATTAGTGCTGCATTAGGAACTTTCTCCAGAGGAAATTGCCTCACAAGAAGCAGGGGTGGAAGGGATTGGCACCTGGAAACCACTTGCTTCAGTCCTCTGGAAAGTCCATCTATGGCTAAACCTTCAGGGATGCAGAGGAGTATTTGGTGGTTAGACTTAAAATTGTTCAACTGTTTTCTGAAAAAAATATATAGGGGAACAGCAGTCCGTTAAAATAGATCTAGGAATACACTGGGTGTAATAAGCTTCCTTGGGCTGGATTTCTTGCCTCTACAAAGAGGTTCAAAACCAAAGTCAGATGGGGAGACAGTCCCCATGGACTGGGACAACGCTCATGCAGAAGGCTGAGGTTGAATTCGCCTACAAGTACCAAGTGCTCCAATTAGTTCTGCTCTTCCACCTGACAGAGCAACTGGTGGCTGGGGCACTTTTATTTCTGACCACTGGTAAGGGTCTTGGAAAAAAAAATAATAATCTGGAGGTGGTTTCTGATTTTTCTTAAAAGAGAAACAAGAAAAATGTGTATTCTGAAATGATCACATGACAGGTGAATAGCTTCTACTGAGGCATGGATACCAGTCTAAAAATCAAATTGTGTGACAATCAAGCCTTCTACATCAATAAGTTGTTAGACTCAGTCTTTCAACCATTTTCTTCCCAAATCACTGTATTTCGATTATTCCCATCCACATCTCAAATTAAAAGTTGGCAGCTAACAAATTTAAGTGCTATGGACAAACTACACCTATTCCTAAAAATTACTTTAGGTATACAAACCAGTAATCCCATGTACTACAAGGGGACTGTGATTTCACATATCAGGTGGAAACACAAACCAAACCTAAGCCAAGCACATGCTATAGCAGTGAAGCAGCATTTGGGATACTATATGAGCATGTCTTTTATCGCCAATATATTTGAAAGACTTCATTGAAGGAGCCTTACACCTTGAGAATAAGGTGGCATTCACAAACCAACACGCTGGGGAGCATGTTTTGGTTTAAGCAGAGTAATCTTTACTAACACAGGAACCACTGCAGCCATCAGTGCCTACTCCTGCTCAACTCCAATCATGGTACACCAGCTTAGTGGCCACATTTCTCCATCCTGTCACATTAAAGGATCGTTCAGTTATTTTGTACAGAATGGACTGGACACTATCAGATACAGCACTACCCTACTGTGCTTACTTCAACAAGCTTGCTCAGCGTTAGCTTCCACCTGCAGAAATAAAATGGAATAAACCTCAGTATTCTGGTTTATTTATACGCCAGGTACCTGGATGTTTGGCTCATCAGACCACACAACGGAAAAATACATTTTAAAAGCTATTTGACAAAGCAATCGCAAGTCTTATCATAGCCACAGACTGAGTGCAATAACACATGGGAGCTCGCTGTTGGGATAGCTTGACGAATCGATGCCTATCTCTACCTAATTCTTTGATATAAAGTGTAACTCATTTACATTCTACAAGGATAAAATACCAGTTCTAATATAGGACTATGAAATACTAGTTCTTTAAACAACACAGAATATATTTATTAAGATCCCTTTTAGGTTAAGCATTCAACATAAATATATATGCAAATCAAAAGTTAATCAGTGACTAATTCGGACCCCAAACCAACCACAGGAGAATTCCTTTCATTCTGAATCAAACAATGCAATAGTGAAGTCAGAATCAGGCTGTAATAACTGAAATCAGAGCACCAGTAACCACGAGCATCAACACCTTGTTGAGCGAGAGTCCACATTTGTGTAGACTCACCCCATGGCCTCAACAGATTCATCTTGCACGTACCCAGAAGGTCACTACATTCAAAATATTCAGTATGGAAGGGGAAACCAAATGCCAACTTAGAGAACATTCCTGTGGTCTCACCACCAGACCTCACTCAAATTGAGGCTGCCAAGTTTCATGTATCTCATGTTACTTGAGCCACAAGAGCTTGACAGCGCTGTCGTGCCATCCCACCTCTCTGCCGAGATGCACAGAGCCAGCTGAGGTCCAGGAAGCTGACCGCCCTCCAGCACAAGGGGAGCCATCTCAGCAGCTTCTAGCAGCTAAAGAGATGTAACTGCAGCAGTCACAGCTGCTCACTCACTTAAACAGCAACAACAAGGATCATATCATCACCACGCTCAGGGGGACACCCCAAAACTAGACTCTCCTGACTGCAGGCTGCCACACGTTCTCTGCACAACAAGAATAATTGTATCATAGAATGGTTCAGGTTGGAAGGGACCTTAAAGATCATCCAGTTCCAACTCCCCTGCCCTGGGCAGGGACCCCTCCCACTAGACCAGGTTGCTCAAAGCCCCATCCAGCCTGGCCTTGAACACCTCCAGGGATGGGGCAGCCACAGCTTCTCTGGGCAACCTGTTCCAGGGCCTCACCACCCTCACAGGAAAGAATTTCTTCCTAATATCCCATCTAAATCTTGCCTCTTCCAGTTTAAAACCGTTCCCCCTCATCCTATAGCTCCACTCCCTGACAAAGAATCCCTCCCCATCTCTCCTGTAGGCCCCAACAAGTTCACACACTCCTTTAGAAAGCTATGGATACCTGGGAAAAAGAACACTGGAAGAAAAATTAAGATCCCTCCTGAAAAAGGTTGCCTGAATAAAAGTCCCCACCCAGAGCAGAACAGCAGAGATTACTTTTAGATGACTGACTAGGAAAAAAAAAAAAAAGCGAGCGAGAGTCACAAGACCATTTTCTGCTTAATACATACCATATTCAGAAAGAAACAGGATGGCAGTGCCGTCATGCTTATTTAGAAATAATATATACAGAGAAATACCAGTCACGAGCTCCTTCTCAGGACAGAAGGTGCTCACATGACTCTCAGGTATTGAGTGGCAACAGCAATTTCCCTCAACAGACCAGAACTCCACAGCTGCACTGATGCAAACACAAATCACCTGCTCTCAGCAGCTAAAGCCTCATCAGTAAAGCAGAGAACCAGCTGAAAGTCAGGAAGCCTCAACTCAGACAGGGGAGGACACATTTGCTTTTCTGGCACCTGAATACATTGTCAGACAGCCTGGTCTAAGGAAGGGTGACCTAGAATGGGACAAGACATGCAAGCATCATACAATTGCTTTTATTTTCCCCATGGATGAAAGCCTGATCCAGGGCAACAATCAGTACTATGTGGTCATCTAGATCCCAGGCTCCCTCAGGTCCCAGTGACCATGCTTCTTCACTCCACCTGTGGAGGAAAGGACCAGTTTTGGAGAGCAACAAGAACCAGCACATTAAGTCAGCCGCGACAACAGATTCCCCTGTGCTCACACGCATGCATGGGTGTAGGTCAGAGCCCACAGCGGCTTCAGTGTTCCCCTTTTGTTAAATGTTTAAGCAGATTAAGCTTAACGCATTTTTCCAGACCTTCTGGTGTGAGACATGAGGCCACTGTGCTGCGGGCTGACCCTGTCTGGCTGTGCAGGACACCTGACACCCGCCACAGCTTCCACTTGGAATATTTCACCTTATTTTTCAGTTTATTTAACACTATTCCTCATGTGCACACACTTCTTCGCATGCACTTTTCACCTTTCAGTGGTAATAAGATAAAGACATTTTATTAAGAAAAGTCTTAGGCTTTTTGGAAAAAGTGTTGTTACCGGTCCTACTCTACGGTAACAGACAGACACAGGTGGAGATGGCAGGGATGGAAACACAGACATGAAACTAAAACTAATTCCTCCCTTCCTCCTCTGCTCTTTCATGGTCAGAATGGGAGAGATTAAAAATAGATATTATTCTTAAAAGGTTGTTAGACGACCCAAGAAATAATATCATAAATTTAGGATACTGCCATTGCACTACAAGCCTTCAAAAGCTACTTCTAGGGCTTCTTTAAGAATACTTACTGCTCTTATCTAACAGCCCCATACGCAGGTCTGATGGCCACATCCATCCTTTCCTCCTGCATCTCTCTTTCAGGAGGAAAGGTTAAAATCACAGCAGGGGAAAAGCTAAGTTGAAGCCACGGCTACCTGTTTGCTTGACCCAAACCTGCCCTGAATCACCGAGGGAAAACGGTACCAAGAGGGAAGCAGCCCCCAAGCACCTGAAAGGTGAGCTTTTAGAAGTCACTGATTTGCCTGTCCCTGATGTTGGGCTCCATCATTGAGCACTGGATGTTTGTTTGTAGATTAGTTAGCCCTGCCTACAAGTTCAGCTCTAGTAAGACAGAGGATTTATTCCAATTTAATAATAAATCCAACGCTTAACTTTGTTGGTTTAAATACATTTTGCAGTATTACATTAATGCCCTATATATTTTTCCCCTTTCTAGGTATAAGTCTTCAACCCTCCCATAAGGAGAAACACATTAGGTTTCCTCTACCACCTTTAAAAGTTTTATAGATCTTTCCTTCTATTTAGAAATCAAACACCAGCAGCTCCTGTTTTAGTATCTTACCTTAGCTAAAGATAGCAACAGATGAAAAAGCAATGCCTTAGAGCATGCAAAGATCAATGATCAAAGACTACCTCAAATCCTGAGAATACCAAAAAAAGCCACGAAGTGGAGGCCTTTTATCATCCCCAACTCTCCATTTTAAGAACTGCAACTTTATTGTTCTTCCCAAACTTTAATAGAAAATGGCAAATTATGCTAGTTTTGCCAACGCATCAACCAGCCGTCCAGGAAATAACGTGTCAGCAACATATGGAAACTACTTGCAGGGTTTCTTTTGGCATTCCTCTCCCAGCCTGGCATGTTTTTAGCATTAATTGTGGAAGCCACTAATACTTCTGTTTTAGCTGTTAAATTTAAACTACCAGGGAACATTAAATCAATGACAGCACATGGTTATGGTTTGACAGAAGTCACCAAACCTCCCTCACAAAGATTACCAGCTTCTGTGTAATTTTTGCAGCTAAAAGGTTTATTTTGGACTATATTTAGGCACACAGCTTCAGAAAGTACAAATAATCTTATTCTCCAAGTAGCAAAGAATAAACTGTAAGAGCCACATAGAAGAGTATGATTCTGTATTTCTGGAATAAACAACTTCAAGTAATGTATTTGGAAAGTTATTTGGAATACAGTAGCATCTCACGCTAGGGCATGAGGGAAATAAAGACACGCCACAAACTACTCACCCTGGTCAAAGCACAAGCCTTTTAAAAGAGATGAGTTGAGGCTGCGTTAGATTAGTCATCAAAAGCTCTCCTCCATCAGTAGAGCAATCAGTAAGACTAAGGGGAAAAGAAAAAAAATACATAACTAAAACATAGAAGCCAGACTGTACAGAGTCCTCTCATGAGATTTTCAGCTTTCAACTTTTTTCAGTTCAGCCATGCAGCAATAAAAGGCTCAGGCTGAAGAATTTTCCTTAGACTCTCTGCCAGCGCTGCATCAAAAGCTCCCTGCGTGCTTGCAACACATCCCAAGAGCAGGTTCGACAAGGACTTCACAGATTTAACAGATGATACTTGCAAAGAGGAATTTTCTGTAACGCTTCAGACCTTACTTACAGTGAGGGGCACGAGCTCTGTTCAACAAAGTAAGCAACTGGTTCACCCAGCCAGGTCTGGAGCAGGAGGAGGATGGACTTCTTCAATTCCCCTGTTACTGAGGGACTCTTAAGACTTAAAAACCACAAACTGCTATTTTCATAAAGCTGTGGGCTACCACAACTCTGATATAGAGCCAGGCTACAAAGCTTCCTCCACAGCAGCTACAGTGGCCAGGAGTTTTTGCCCGGTGTCCCCCATTGCTGTCAGCTCTCCAAGAAGCGGGATGGGATGCTCAGAGCTCATGGAGTAGGGAAACATTGCCCCCACACTCCAAATGGCAAAGAAAAACGCACGTGGACATGCAGCCACCCGCCATCCTTCTCCCCGAGTCACAAATCACAACAAACAGCTGGACAAGACAACAATTTTATATTAAAAAGTCTGCAGAGAAGCTTGGAGAAATTAAATCTTAGCCTACTTTCAGATAGCCCGAGGAAAGAATAGTTGTTTGGAAAAAGTCATATTGCAACACGTCAAGCAATTATTCATTTTTGCCCTACAGAACTAACAGTTCTCCCTCACCTTTAAGTGACACAAACCGCAGTCTCTCACTCCTGCCTGCTACAGGCAAGGAAAGATGAATACGGTGCTTCCAAAAAACCTCAACTAGAGACTTTCCTGTACTCAATTAATTTAACCACATCATAGATTTATCCTAGAAGTGTATAATTTGCTGTTACCCTGTTTTACTGTAGCCTTCTCAATTAATTCAGCATTGCAAGAAAAGTACAAGGAAAAATAAAAGGAAAGCTGGGATACACTAGCTATGTAAATCAGCATTAAGGGTACTTTCTCTCTCTGCAGGTATTTTTTTCCTCGGGGTAGAAAAGAATTGCAATAAATATAAACAAATACATTTTACAAAGTCAATTTAAATGTGAAATTATAACAGCTGTATTAAACTCCACTGTAACATATTCATCATTCAAATTAAGACATTTGAGCGGCACGTGCTCACTGACAATGTTTTTAAACACAGACAAACCACTGGCTTTGGGTACACAAACTTAGAGGTGAAGAGCTAAATATTTCAGAGTAATTTCTCTTTCTGAACGAGAAACAGAACTTTCTCTCCATTTATTATTGTATTATTCAGTTCAATGACTGGGATTCAAGTGGTAAGAAATGAAAACAACTGGAAGTCCCTTGAAAGGTCATAAAATTATAGAAATTTTAAAAAGCAACCTCTAATACCTGTAAAAAAAAAAAGGGGGAGTTAGGAACCTACGGTATAAAGTGCCCAATGTGCATCCTGTTGGTGATAAATAGGTATTACAAGAAACAATGCACTTATCTTCAATTATAAATGGGAATTGATAATGCACCATCCTTAAAAGGAGGCATAGAACATAAACTAACTCTTTTTCTTATCGAGAAATACATGAAAACTCTTAAACTACCAAGACATCCTTTAGCAACAAGTACTAAATGAATAAAATGCTTTCTTTCGGAGTTGGAAAGACCTCTTTAAGCCACCCCACATTCCCGGGCCACAGTCTCTACCAATGAGCTCTGTAGCGTTAAAGTGCTTCAAGGTGTCAAACCAACTGATTTGGCAAATCCAAGTCTCTTTCTGTTCTTCAAAGAGCCTTGTAGAAGATACCTGGATGGCAACAGGCTTCAAACTCCACCTAACACACAGGGTACTACAGCTCCACTGAGCTACCAGTGGAAGACAGCAATACTGGAAGGGCCAAGACTTTGGCTTGTCATCAAGATCCCATCCCAGCACCTCAAATACTGGCTCCCAGTTTGTTGCATTTACCATCAGAACAATACACTGCACCAGAATTTAACAGAAAAATGGAGCACTGAGCACCTGTGGAATAGGAGTAGCCTCCAAAATAAACATATCACCAGCCAAAGGTTGCCCATCCAGGTCATCCGTCCCCTGCTGTGCCGAGCCTGCCATCACCTTGCCATTACCAGACCTTCCTGGGTCACTGCTGGAAGTTGTTATGGCTTGGTCATGACACTAAGGATTTCTGAAAAGCTGCTCTTTAAGGTACCCACCCAACTCAACACTCAGCAGTAGGGAGATGTTTTTCCTTTATTACTGGCCACTTTGCTCATGAGTGTCTCCCTCACAGAGATTAACATGCTCTCACTCTGCCTAAATACTGCTCAAACACCCCCAGAACACCACAGATCCAAAATTATTTTCTGTTTGACCCATCCATTCATATTTCGTCAACTGAATAAACTTGCATGCTTTCTTGGACAGCTTTCTCAAATTGTCTGCCCGCCCCTTTGACCGCTGGAGTCTTTTCCCTTGGCTAAGGACACTGGAGGGGGCTACTACAGCAGGCGGACAACTCGTGGCAGCACCAGGCAGAGATCACTGCAAGCTTTTCAGAGTTGAGCTGACAGTCTGAACACACCGTTCTCTTTCACCCAACTTAACATGCAAAGGTTAGGAGAGAGTCTCTTTCTTCAGAACTAGGATTTTAAAAAATTAATCTTAGAAGGAAGGTATAGTAAAGCTCCTACTAAATCTTTTCTAGTTGAGGTATTTACTGTCATATTTCTTGGACGAAACACAGATTATCATTTTATTATCCATCTGTAAAGCACTCAAAAGTAAACTCCGATTTCTTTAGTTTGATTTTCCCTGTTCCTCTCAACCACCAGCAGATGACATGAAGGAAGAGGTTGGTAAACCAACCAGGTCAACCTGGTCAAGGATGATTTGTCAACCAAACATCCTGGGATGGCAAGTGAAACAGCTAATGAAGTAGAAACTGATTTAATTTATAATGAAATCAGCAGGTACATTAAATTATCATAAATTTTTGTCTCCAACTGCTGACATCGATGACAGAAAACAGTAAGGAGTTGTGCACCTGCAGCCCAGAAAGCCAACCCCATCCTGGGCTGCATCAAAAGCAGTGTGGCCAGCAGGGTGAGGGAGGTGACTGTACCCCTCTACTCTGCTCTGGTGAGATCCCACCTGGAGTCTTGTGTACGGCTCTGGAGCCCTCAGCACAGGTAGGACATGGACCTGTTGGAGCAGGTCCAGAGGAGGCCATGGAGATGCTCAGAGGGCTGCAGCACCTCTGCTGTGAGGACAGGCTGAGAGAGTTGAGGTTGTTCAGCCTGGAGAAGGCTCCAGGGAGACCTTATAGCAGCCTTCCAGTACCTAAAGAGGCAACAGGAGAAATGGGGAGGGACTCTTGATCAGGGAGTGGAGTAACAGGACAAGGGGTAATGGTTTTAAACTGAAAGAGGGGAGATTTAGATGAGATCACAGGAAGAAATTCTTTCCTGTGAGGGTGGTGAGGCACAGGAACAGGTTGCCCAGAGAAGTTGTGGCTGCCCCATCCCTAGAGGGGTTCAAGGCCAGGCTGGATGGGGCTTTGAGCAACCTGCTCTAGTGGGAGGTGTCCCTGCCCATGGCAGGGGGGCTGGAACTCTATGATCCTTAAGGTCCCTTCCAACCCGGACTATCCTATGGTTCTATGATACTAGTTTTAGAGGTGTAGCACTTGCACTGCCCATAGGAGGATGCTTTTTGGCACTGTGAATATTCCATAACCATTTACCGAGGCACCATCCCCTTAGGCCACATGAATCACATGATAATGTGTGACATATTAATTTTGTGCTGGCCATTTGCAGTATCGTTCCTTCCTTTAGGACATGCAAACATGAGTTCAAGCAATTAACTGTAACACTGGCCCAGAGCATTTCACTTCTGTGCTGAAATACAAATACCACACAACTTAATGAGAGTTAAACAAAATACTGGTTTGTCGCGGAAGTTGTTGCAACTTCAAGTATTTATTTCATAGGCTTATTTCATTTATTTCATGGAAGTTATGGGCTTTACAATTATTTTCTTGAAAAGTTTCACATCTACACATGTTGAAAAATTCACATACTTGTTTAACTTGCACATGAGATTTGTACAATAAAGCCAGATTTGGAAAGAAAATTGTATCCTCCCTCTGCTTGGCCAGGCTTATCTCAGCACGCCTCGTACGCCACTTCATCCTCAGCTACAGAGAGCATCCAGGCACCAGCACAGTGTGGCTCTGACCCGGCCACTAATAGATAATACTTAGGATACTTGGCAGAAAACTTGGGTTTGCATCACCTGGCAGGAGAGGCGGGAAGCGCTCTCCCGAGAGGGACGCTTTTAGCAGAGTTCTTGGTAAATTTAAGGTCAGAAGTAGACCAGATTAGAGAGATGTGGTTCCAGCGTCGAAGGTCCCACTTCTCTTCCAGATAAAGGCAACACAGTTCTCTGGATTAAGGTAAAGAGCCCAAGACTTCCAAAAATGCCAGCACAATTACTCTTGGCTTTCTTCTATAATTTTTCCCATTTCAAGTCAGAAGTACCAAGATTCCCAAATTAACCTTGCGCTCATCAATCCTTTGCTCAACCCTTGTGTTCCATCCCAAACTAATTTATCCAAATTTAACAAGTTACCCAGTTTTCAGCAAGTCTCAAATTCCTTCATGCAGGTCAGTATCTTTTAGGATTATTTTTTTACCGGAGTCTACACTAGCTTGTTTATACTGGACTTTCACCTTGACCCACAGATAAGTGCTCCCATTTAACCTAAAAAGTTCTATAAAAAGTTCTAACACCATCTGTAAAAATTCCCTTCTCCTCAGCTAAATAGGAAAATGGGATCAATAGTCCTCCTTTAGGATACCTTTGTATCCTAAATTGTAATTTGTAGCCTTAAATTACCATCTTTGAAGTTACCAGATCACTGCACTATTGAGTAATTCTTATTTTTTTTGGCTACCCAGGGAACTGTTTGAGTCTCAGGGCTAAGCACATGCCGTTCTACTTAAATGGCAGCGGGCCAAATCCGTTTAAATATTTAAACATTAACCTCAAAGTCACTGGTTTGTAGAAAGGCAGCCGTTAGTCTAGAGAGATTAAACTAGTTCTCCGGGATGTATCGTTGAGTACAAAGGCCATTTTGCCACTTTCTGAAAGTGATTTCTGGAAGAGCTGAAGAGCATGGAAAAATTCCTGGAGCATTCATAATGGCTTCAATGACAGACTTCTTTTCTTTGCAAGTATGGACAGACACACATTATGTGACATTTTCCCCATCTGGCACCATAGATTCATCTTTTGTGTTTAAAAAATATTCCTGTTTTGCATTAGGAAAGTCAAAAAGTTTTAAAGATTTTATAGGCAAGTTTTCCTTTGGTTATTTCACATTAAAACCCAGCTACCAAACAGTAGTAACCAGTATTCTGCACTGACAGCTGCAAGTCAAAATGAAGCAAACTTTAAAAATTTCTGTGACAATGAAAAAAAAAAAACAAACTGTGCAAGGGCATAAAAGAAAAAAACCCAAACCACAAAAAATCCAAAATCCACAACCCTGAGCTCATATCTACATTTACAAAACAAATTCTAGACAACCAAAAGCTGAATGAACAAGCGCAGGGTTGTGCTGTGCTTTCTCCTCTTAATAGGTTGTAGGATTGCACAGTTACTCAATGTTATTTAGAGGCAGAAAAGAAGTTGGATTTGCTGTTTCAGATTTCTCCGAGATTGTGATTCTCTCAAACAAAACCCGAAAACAAATCACACACACTGAAAGGCCATTAACATGTAACAGATTCAAGGATCTGCACCTTTGTGCACCGTTAAAATTGTTCACTCAGAACTAAGTAAGAAATGGGATGAATATTGCATTTTTAAAGCATTTTTTTGAGGGGGAAGAGGGAAAAGAGCCGAAGAGGTGTAGGGAAGGAACCAGCACACAGCTTTTCCAACTGTGTCGTTAAGCCACCTTCTGCTACCTGGAGGCCATGACTAGTCCTGGAGATAGAGAAACCCACTTCTCCACAGCATCTGGCTGTATTTGCATTTGACAAGCATAAAACTAGTTTTATGCAAAGCCATTGGTTGGCAAAATAGAACAGCCGTCAAGAATACATGGCAACTGAATTATTTTTTTCCTAGAAACTTTTCTCTCCCCACAATTTCTAGGCTGCCCCTCTACAGGAAGCTGGCATTCACTGTGTGTTTATAAATAAATAAGCAGTTTGTAACAGTAGCTTTACTCTGACAGCAGTCAGATATAAACAAGTTCTAAATATAACTTATGTGGATACTATGGAATGACCTCTACAGAACCAGACTTCTTTTATCAATGATATGCATCCCATTTCAGATTGCAGAACAGAAAGGCTGATCCCAAAGCCCCCCACCCAGCTTCCATACAGTCTTCAAGAAGAAAGTTAAACATCTGGAAACATCTGAAAGCCTGTGATGGAGCGATCTTTCAGAAGAAAAGCTTTCCCATTTACCTTGTACTGAAAATAGCCCATTAGGGGGCGAAACCCCCCACCACAAAGGCATAATCTATTTAGATGACAACTTACCTACAGGGTACCCCACACGGGAGTCAAGGCTGGAGGTGTGCCCATATGCCAAGCTATACCATGAAAATGCCAAGCCTTCTGCTAGAAGGGCTGCTCTAACCACTGCAGTCCATTAGCTTTGCTCTCCTAGAACAGTTTTGGGTACTTCATGGTCACTCCTCTCAAGGCTCTACAGTGCTTATTTGTCTAAAAATGCAATTTTACAAATGTGTGTTTTACAGCAGGCATCACTGCCTGGTGCTTGAAACATCCAGCCAAGAGGCTGCAGGGCATGCAGGGAAGCCACTACTCCAATACAACCACCAAAAAACAAAAGCACACTCACTACTTTTCTTGCTAAAGTAATGGCTAAAGCTGCAGTACCTCTTTCAGTAGAGGCAGTTTCTAGCAAGATTTCAGAAGGTCTAATGATACTGCCTCCTCATCTAGGAAACCAAAGACAGCTGCTATTCAATTATCACCTTGCAATTAAGCTATTAAATGAACCACCAGCTCAAGCTGGTTGAAGTTTGGAACTAGATTTACTAACATCTGAAGTGTTGATATGCTGCACTATTAGAGCAGAGAAGCACGGATAAATACTAGTTATGCCAAATACAACCCTTATGAAAGCTATGTGACACCTTATGAGAAATCTGTGACACTAAAGACTTGCTTTATGTTATTTGACCTTGGAAACCCTTTGCTGTACAGCAGGACACTGTATTACAGGAAATCCAGGGCACACAAACCTCAATAAGTTCAGGGCAAGGAAAGAAAGGTAGTGATGAGTCCTAACCACACACAGAAACTGCTCTGACATCTTGATCTGTGTGTTTGTGTAATAAGGTAGAAGCAAGCTCTTAGCACAAGCAGTGTACATAATGAAGCGGATGACCAAGAGCTTTTATAATCTCCTGAGAAAACTGTGGTGCTCACAAGGTTTGTACTACTTGGTATTAGAACTTCAAGGAGCTACAAAAGATGAAGAAACCTTGGGTGAAGCCATGCTCTGCAGAACTCCAAATGAGTATCGGAATCAGCTATGTTGGTGCAGAACAAGAACATTTATTCTGCACCTACAGATTGAAGCACGCTAAAATAAGTGAGCTTCCTGACTGCTTGGCAAAAGCCTCTGCCATCCTTCTAGGCAGATCCTGAGAGTGCAAATGCCTGAAGGAATCCAGCTGCCCCAGGCCACCAACCCCACGCTGACTGCAGAACCAGCCATTATTATCTCCTGGCATCAAGGCTCCGGCTGATTATATTGCTATAGTAGGAGACAACACCCAGACACTTCAGTTTCATAATACTCAGCTCTAACAATTCCTGAACAGGTCCTGTGAACTGTTTACGAGCTCAAAACAAAGCAGAGGAACCAGAGATGTGCTACAGGGGACATCTGTAGCTTTGAGACACTTCTATACCTAGCCACAATTTAGGACAGAACCAGATCAAAACACCTGAGGAGTTCTTTTCATTTAGGGAAAGCTTCCAAAAGAAAAAAGCCCACCTATAGATATAAACTTGACAAAACATCTGATTATCTGCAACTGAGCATGAAGTGACCCTCACTGCACCCAAAAAAGTCCATGACAAATATTCTATTAGATGAGGGATGAGAACTTCTCAGAAAGACCATGCTGGCAGCAAGTTCATTAAGTTGAGCCAAATGTTAGGTGATAACATGTGCCGCTTTATGATCTATGAATCGTACCAGCAGCTTCTCTTCCAGTACTTTCATACTGTTGATGGCAGCTGCTGGTAATAGAGACCTGAAAAGGATGAGATTTCACAGACAACAAAAACAGTCCATGCTCCACACTGCTTGAAAGATAAAAGAATAAAATGCACTAAGTCTGGCCTGTATCACTAAATAAGGGGTAAATAAAATATACAAACCAGTGTTCTCTTTAGTGGAAATCTGCAGAAGAGTTTAGCTCCTGCAAACTTACACCTGAGAAGATACAGACACCACAGAGGCCACCCAGCTACAAATATCTGGTAAAGAACATACCTAAAACAGGGAGTTGTCCAGACGATGTTTCTTGATGCCAGCACCAAGTTCCTACAGACATCTCCTAGATATCTACAACACAATAAAACTATCGAGTCAGCACTAAAGGTGCTTGCCTGCAGAGGCGAAACTGGCAAACAAGCCATGCAATTAGGTGGAATATTGCAGTCAATAGGCTTCCAAAGATTAGATAATAGTCAAGCAGGGATCCTAGACAACTGGGAAGAAAGCAATAACCAGTGCGCAAACCAGATGAGAGGGTGCTGCAACAGACGGAGCCGGCTTGCGGTGCCACGAACCACTAGGCCAGTACATCCAGAAGTGGCCCGCACCAACCTGACACAAACACGCAGCATCAAAGGCGAGGCTCCCGCTGTCATGCAACACTCTTCCGATGGACTCAGTGGAGACAGCATCAGTGGGAACCTCTTCACACGCGCAGACAGTCAGCGTCAACAACGAACCCACAGGACCATCAAGAACTTGAGCTGTGAGTCAGAAATGACAGTGTACACACAGGACTGAATGTCTGATGTCCGAAAGGTGGAAAGGAACAGTTGACAGGATGAGGGGTAATGGTTTTAAACTGAAAGAGGGGAGACTTAGACTAGATATTAGAAAGAAATTCTTTCCTGTGAGGGTGAAACACTGGGACAGGTTGCCCAGAGAAGCTGTGGCTGCCCCATCCCTGGAGGGGTTCAAGGCCAGGCTGGACGGGGCTTAGAGCAGCCTGCTCTAGTGGGAGGTGTCCCTGCCCAGGGCAGGGGGGTTGGAACTCGATGATCTTTAAGGTCCCTTCCAACTCTAACCATTCTATGATTCTATAAATACAAGCATTCCTTTTCCCTTTTTTTCCTTTTCCCAGAACAATAACTGCAGGGGAAGGGGAGAAATTTAAAAAAAAAAAAAAAGAGCCATACAGTAGTGGGTTGAACACCAGCACCTTTGCTAAACTGAAAGCTTCCAAGCTTCTCGGAGGGAATCACGAAGTCCTTATTTAAAGATGGACAAACCACCATCTGGTTTCAACCAATGCATCTACAAAAAAAACCCAAAACACAACTCCCAAAGAATGCGAAAACCAGGACCAAAAACCTCTAGCAAACAGTGGTAACTTGGCATTGTAAGATTAATGGTTGGACTAGATGATCTTAAAAGGTCCCCTCCAACCTAGGTGATTCTGTGATTCTATGACTCTAATCTGCACTGACCTTACACCAGGAACTGTACGTGGCATTGAAGACAACAGGGGAGCCTGCGTCAAGCACGTCAAACACAGTTGTCTAATCTCTGCAAGAAATCTTCTAACGAGTCAGATTAGATCTCTGCCCTGAGTAACAGTAGGAGAAGATAATTTCTGTGGTAATTTCTTAGACCAGCTGACCAAACTCACCATTCCAGTCCCGTGCTGTGCAGAACATGTACTCTCAGGAACGAAGGTAGAAGATCATTAACAAAAGTTTGTTTTTAGAGTGTACAAAGTGCAAACATTAATACTGCATACACCTTGCCGCAAGAATTAGTTGTCCAAACAACCTATCCTTTCACCTGAGTGGGTTTTGGTTTTATTTGAGCTTTAGTGTGTTTAATTGCCAGCTCCTCCACCAACACTAATGAGCTTTCAGACAGATCTGGGCCAACAAGTCAAGACGGAACAGTTCATTTTTGACTGCATTTAATGATTCCAGTTTTGGGGAAAATTATAGACTGATTTAATTGATAGATGAGGACTCACTAGAAACCATGTTTTCTAAAAAGTGTGACTTCTGGCTTTACTAACCCCAAAGAGCATGAACAGAACCAGTGTAAATCAGTAGAAGGATTAACAAACATTTCAATAAAGCCTAGGAATGAAGATGTCAGGAAAGTTCATGCTCTGTGACAGGTAAAACTCCATCAAAAGAGGATTTTAATCTCCAAGTGACATCACTGCAGATGACATGATACTCCAAACAGCACTGCCTTTGGCAGAGAGGAGACTTAAGAGTCTTTCAAACCAAATATCAAGTTATTCTTTGATTTTTCTCAAAAGAACATCACAGAAATTCAAGAACACGACAGTGTCCTGATATTGTTAAAGAAAGTGTTATGTCAATTCATAATTTAAATGGTGAATTAATGTTTTAATATTGATATAAATAATCCTAATGTTGAGACACATAATGCATATTGCTTTGGTTTATGGACCAACATCTCTCAAAATCTACCCCAGTTACTTCCAAACGTTCACAGTGAATGAGTTTGCCCCAAGTTATCTTTTTAATTGAGCAGCTTAATGGCCAAGACCGACACGAGAAACTACCAGTATGGAATACTGCAGCTACAGAGAAGTGACAGTGAATAACACAGAATTCAAGACATCAAAATTAATAAAATAAGCATAAGTAAAGCCAAACAAATAACACCAAAAAAACTCACACCACCAAAAAACACATACAAAACCCCGAACAAATCCAAAGCAAAAGGCATGTCCAATTCCAGCAATTTCTAATCAAACAGTCCTTTATATTTCTCTAAAACTGGACACCCAGTTTACAAATAACAGCCAGCTGTGTATGCAGCTTTTGGTCCACAGACTGGAAGACACACTGACCACTGCAGGTTAGCAGAGCTCCAGAAACTGCAGATAAAGCTTGCACAGATACACTTCCAAGTTTACATATTGTCTATATACCACTTTTCAGCAGGATAATTATTTATCAAGCTATTTGTACTTATGTCTACAAAGCAGCCCTCCAATTTCTCACCATTTAAGCATATACCACTAAAAAATTTCAGGTTTCCTGCTAATTTGTCCCAGAAAACTTGGGAGATTCCCCTCCCCAAGCGATTCTAAGGACATTGACAGATCACAGCTTCAACTGTTCAACTGGACAAAAGGAAAGGCAGGTCAAAGAGCAGGGGGGGGAACTCAACTCAAAGGGAGCATATAAGAATTTCTCGTGGAAGGAGCCAGCATTCAAAGAACTGCACAGCATCTATAGGTAGAACTACCACCTTCTTGCAACTTGAAGCTGCCAGGACCCCACAGAGCAACAAGACGGATCATCTGATGGGTGTAATTTTAGAGACAACGGGCATCAACAGCTTGTTTTAGACTAACTCCCTTGAAAGTCTCTTTGGGTTTCATCTGAAGGAGTGCAGTACCAAAAACTGAGTACAATTGCCAACTGACTTCAATAACATCCCCTGCCTTTAATCCTCATCAGCCATCCCAGTTCAAGTTATTTCTCTCCTTGAGCAAAGTTATTTGCAAGAATATCCAAGACAAGTTTACATAACCTCCATCCACAGAGATTTTCAAGGCTCAGCCAGATCCTGCCATGGCTGACCGGATCCCGCAGGGGCAGCAGCCCTACTTCAGTCTGGTGGCTGGAAAGAACAACCTCCAAAGGTACCTCCCAGCCAATTTCTGACTCTGTGAATTAAAGAACCTTTTTTTTTTTAAACAAAACGCAAACAAACAAAAACAAAAAAACCCACAAAAAATGCACACTCCTAGAAAGTATTCTGCAATCAATTTCCAGCTTCCCTTTTAAAGTCACATCACTGGTATTTCAAGTATCTCTAGTAATCACAGTAAAGGAAATATTTCACTACCACCAAAACATTTGGATCAGAGATTAAGAGCAAGCTCCTCAAACTTGGTCCAAGAACTGATGACTGTTATGGGCAAGGCATTAACAGGACACATGCTATACATAAGCCACTGTCAGTGGCATCTTCCATTTACACCTTCAATTTCAAGGTTGTCTCACATCATGGTCTTGAAATACTACAACTATCTTACCTTTAGCTTTCTCCAAAAAAGAGTAATTCCATTTAACTCACTGGGAGCATACAGGTAAAATGCCAAGTAAAATTAAAAAGAAAAGGTACATAACGTTTATTGTGATAATGGGCACACAAACCACCGCTGATGGACAAGTTCACAGCTTTTCTTGTTTCACAGCGGTTTATTTACCAGCCCATACTCTTAACCACAACTCCATCAGACTGCCCATTGGCATACACATCCTTAGTTCCCAAACTCTCCTGGAACGATGGTGCAGCAAAATCCTCCTATTTTCTAAATTCTTCAGATGAGATTATTAAGTCTGCTGCAATTCAACACCAGGGACACAACCAGTCAGTACTTGTCTCCAACAGTTTCAGCTACATCTCCAGCAGGAGATGACAGAGGTAAAACAGAGGTCTGTAATTCTCCCAGCACCAAATACACTCACCCAACAGTATAATCTCACTCATTCAGGAGCACGACAACTAAAAGCTTTTCCTTTTTGGCCAGTTGTGTAGATTTACAGCTGATCTCACAAAGGGAAAAGGAGCACCATTCCACAGGTTACTCCATCCAGGCCTTACACAGCACCAGCTGATGCCATCAAACCAAACTAACAAGTCCAGGACACACATGGACTTCAGACATTGCCAGGACATTGGGGAATAAACAGTTACTTAACATGGCTACAAATGTATTTTTCATAGTAATGAAAATTCCTCTTTCAATAGCCCTGTTCTTGTTTGAAAAAGGCGTGTCCACCTTCTTCACCCACAGAAATGGGGCAAACACAGTAGGGAAAATTGCTCTGGGAGCAAGGTTTTCTTGTTTATTCCTGTTAGAGACAGTGTACAGAATACACAGTAAAAGGTATTGGAGATATTGGGAATACCAGTCATTAGAATAAAGAGCTACACCACCCACATTCAGATTGTTTTACCCCACCTCAGGGAGCTTGCTGTACAGCTGCCGACCACCACTTCTCTAAGCAGAATGACAACCACCACACGCACGTTCAGCGGGATCTGCAGTAGGAATCAGCCCATCAAAACCCAACATGGGTTCGAACATCTCAATTCCCAGTGCTTTGAGCACACCGGTTTTATTTCCCTGCAGAATTCCCAAACACTCTGTCCTGGACATGTACTATTGCATAGTAACGTGTATCCACATTTATATTCAATGCAAAAATGATCTAGTGTACATTTTTTACATAACATATTTAAGAAGGCAAAAGGAAAACAGAATTGTGAAATCTCTAAATATTTGAAGATCGCTGAGAGCACACTGGCAACTTAGTATTTAGATTTCAGTAAACTGGAAGAGCTAAAATAAATTTCATGATAAAGTCAAACAAGATGACAGATCTAGGAGAACCATCCAAAGAGGAATGACGACAGGGACCAGAGAGTTGATATAAGAGGGCGATGTGCAGATGGCATCCCAGCCATCCATAACAGCAGCTTTGGTTCGTCCTGACACAAAGCCTAAACAAAACACTAACAGAAGTAGTTTGAAGCAAGCAACTTCAGCTGAAAAGTGCCAGAATCATCAAGGATTAATACAATTCATCCAAGGGAAGGAAAAGTCGAGGAAATAAAACTGGAGTTAATATAAGATGCTAGAAATGGGGGAAAAAAGAAAAATCCTACTGTTCAGTGGAAAGTTAAGACCTGACATAACTTTTTGGTACTGTAAAAAGCCCACAAATGTAGAAAACTGAGGCTCCTAATTAGTATTATTTTGTAACTTAGAGGACAAAGAAAATTATCAAATAGCACCAATTTCTATTCAAGTAATAAAGTATATCTGTGCATAGCCAGTGTGCTTTGTGGCATAGTCTCAGTGACACCAGAGAAAATAGCAGCTGCTGAGTCTAAAAACTCCTTCATACATGAATTAGGAAAACACTCCACAGTGCAAGTACTCCCTCAAAAAGAACTAGGCTGTTATCATTCTCACTTTTGTGTTTGCTTAAAAGCAAGTGCACAACAGGCAGTTACACTTCCTAAACACTGAAGAAGTACTAACTCCTCTTTCTCTTCCCATAAGAAATCAAGTAAAGCAGAATAAAGATCATTAACCCTGTCCAGCTTTAACTCCAGTCTGAGCATTCCACAAACTCACCAGGTAATCCTCTGAATTTACGGGATAAAGGCAACGTTAGAAGGGCTTGATTCTCTTAACTAAACAGTAACTCAGGATATACTATGAAATTGAATGCAGAGAACAAAATGACCTAAACAGAGAGAGGGACAGGCAGTTACTGGATCATTTTCTGCTGGATCATACCACCGTTGCTCACAGAGGTACCTCTCAACATCAAACAATCCTAACACAGCAGTGGCACACTTCAGCATCTTATATGAATATGCAGCATAACACATTTATATATATATATAATGTATACAGTTATACATGTATAAAATGCATATATATGTATAAAAACATATGTATGTTTTTATTTTTATGTATATAAAAATCAGTCCCGTGCTATCAGCTGGCTAATCTGCATTCCACAGCTTCTATTTCAAGTCTAAGTAATTATCTGGCTAGATTGCTGAGATCATTAACCACTTGACATGTTAGCTCAATACTAAGTCCTACAATTAGAAAAAAAAAAAAAAAGAAGCCTCCTGATAGTTCACATTTTTCATAACAATCCACCTCTATGCAAGAATTGTGGCTCTTATTAAAAAAAGAAATCCACCGCTTCCATACGTGATTGCAGACAAAAGTCTGAAACCACAAAATGCAAGAGTTGGAAACAGGATCCCCAAATGCATTTAAAGTGTCATTACTCTGTCAATTCTCGAGTTTGTCAAGGCCTTTACACTGCATTTTTGTGGACTTAGTTTTACAGATGAAATCAATACTTCAGAAGTGACCACGTAAAACACGTGGGAACCAGGAGCAGTTCTGCATCCAACAGTAAGGCTCACTGTTTACTAAAGCTAAATGACTCAAAAAGATAGCATTAAACAGAGTTTTAAGGTGCCAGCTACTAGAAGTTTAACATTTGTTCAAATATTTTCAAGTTATGGAATCTTTACATGTTTACCCTGGATGAAAAATGATGCTAGGTAAAGTTATGCCATCAGAATTCCGAGACCGCCTGATCTCAGCCAGAAACCAGAACTCTGCAATAGTTTAAAAGTGACTACGCAAATTTTAAATACAGCCCTGTTACCACCTCTACAATTAAGCACCATAAAAAAAAAAAAACAGAGCTCAAAAAGCAACACATTGCTCACCCGCGATAATTAGCACTCGGAGAACTAAGCTAGCCCCGGCGGCTGGCAGGGAGTCACGCGAGCCAGCCGCTACAAGGAAGGCACGGCCACCGTTCCGCAGGAGCACGGCGCACGTCACGAGGAATAAGCAAGTGTTAATACCTGTATTATTTAGTAATCCAGACAGTGAGCTCCATCTTACTGGTCATCACCACCCACTCTGAAAAATCTCAGTGATGCACTCCAAGCAGGTTAAAGCTTTGCTGCGCCCGCAAAATAAGTTATATGAAAAGCTTACCTCTCCACACGTTAAAGAAGTATTACTGCGCACTGAGTTCGTGTAGAAAAGAGGAAGAAAATTATTAACCATGAGTTGTCTGCTCAATAGCGTATCACCTCATTTGTTAGACTTAATATAACCAGTGTTTTACATTATCACTACTTTTTGACTGTTAGCAGCCTTATAATGCATAGGCAGTGACCAATAATGATTTATTTTGCCCACCTAAGCGAAAGTCATGTACCTGCCACCACATCTTTCAGATAATCCCCCCCTTTGTGGGGCGTAACCGGCTGTACTGGCATTAAACAAACCAACCAACCCACCAAAGCATGGCCGTGGTCCTGCCTGGTGGCAAGCTGTAAAGAGCCCTGTTTGAAGCAAGAACCCTTGTCTGGAGAAGCTGTGGCTGCCCCATCCCTGGAGGTGTTCAAGGCCAGGCTGGATGGGGCTTGGAGCAACCTGCTCTAGTGGGAGGTGTCCCTGCCCAGGGCAGGGGGGTTGGAACTGGATGGTCTGTAAGGTCCCTTCCAACCCAAAACATCCTATGATATCCCTAACGAGAAGTGGATGCTCAGTCCTCAGCTTTGATCAGAAACTAGAATAATGGAAGGGGAAAGAGGGATTTGTGCTGTTTTGAGGGGTGTTTGCTGGGGCTTTTTTTTTCTTTTTATTTTTTCCCCACTTTGCTTTACTTTAAATACCCCCCTCTTGCCTCGGCACAATGGTATCAAGTTTAAGCTGTGTCCTTCCCAAGCGCCATCCCTCCTCTCCTCGCCAACCTTGCGGGGTATAAATAGCAGCGAGCGGAGGAGCGAGCGAGTGTTGAAGATATGCTTAAAAAAAAAAAAATTAAAAAAAAAAAAATAAAATATGCCAGGAGTGTGGGTGCCCTGGCTGCAGGACGGCAGCCGCTCCGGCTGTGCCAGTGCCAGCTTTATCACATTTTAAGCGTTTCAAACACGGTGTCACTATTCCATGAGCTACAAAGCAACGTCCGCAACGTAGAATTTCCATATATTTGAATATTAAAAACAACCTAAGCTCACAACTGACCTCCCGCTCGAGGCTCGCCCTCCCCCCCCCGGTCCCCCGCCCCCCCGGG
>JAOXNO010000033.1:72451683-72477319 GCA_028565335.1 Limnodromus scolopaceus
GGGGAGGGGTCATCAGGTGATGGAATAATTGTCTAAACAACAATAGATTGTTATGGGTTTTCTCAAACCATAACAGAAATTTGTGGAGAAATTGGAGGAGCTCTCCAAACAAGATGCTGGCAGATGAGTCAGAGAAGCTGGAGAAGGAGTGGGAGATACTCTAGCTACTAGAGACAGTGAACAGGGAATGGAGACTTTAAGTCTTGAGTAGAGGATGAAAAGCAGCCAGCACCACGCATTCTTACTTTTTTCTAGTACTGATTGTTTCTTTGTTTCTTTCCCTTTTTTTCTTTAAAGGAAAACACCTTATCTTCTAAAAGTTCTCCTTAGGATCTTTCTGTTCAAGGAACCATCTGTGGGAAAGAAGTGAAGGTACAGATAAAATTCCAAGAAGATGCTTCAGAAAGTGTTTCAGAAACAAGTGCTGCTGAGCCTTTAAGGGCTATGCCTCTGCAGCAGCTCCCAGATAACGCTTGTCTTCAGCTATATAGGCAGTGGTTAACCAGGACATAGGGCTCTGCAAAAGAATTATTGGCACTAAGACATTATTTAAGGGAAACTAACACAAGGGAAAGGTTACACAACCAGTTTCTTCTCCTACTTTTCAGTGGTTTCATCACTGACTTGCTAATGTTTTAGCGAGCTCGACTCAATGTTTTGAAGATATAAAATTTTGCTGAAGCAAAACCAATTCCATTCTTACCTGTAGCAGGTCAGCTCTTTAAATGGTGCTGAATATTATTTGATTCTGTGATCAAGGTACAAATAAATCACGTAGCTATTGGCGCATCTCCCCGACGCAAGGCTGGGATGTGAGATTAAGATAGCGGGGTTTGGCAAGTATCATTTGTGCGGTGGTAAACGCGGGCATGGGGATGAGCAGGCTCTTAGCCAGCGGCAAGTACAGGGTGATGAGACTTGTTGTGACAGGAGAGGAGGCTAAGCTAACTCGCACACGGTTTTGCCCTATAGCAAATGCAAAGTAATACGTGCTGACAATTTCTGCAGACCAGCTGATGTATAGTAAGTTGTTAATAGATGCTAAATTAGTACTTCTGGGCTCACAAGACAATGAAATGCAGTGGACCACACTGCTCTTTGCTTAGACCCTGGTCTATCAGTAATGGGATTTTTCTGGGTAACGGGATCTTTCTATAGGTTCAGATCTCTACGTATGTGAGTGTGTACTGCATTAGACACACAGACCTTAAAACTGCAAGTTATGCCAATGTCAAAATGGCTGGAATAGTTCCATTTAGAAGTAGGTATGGTACATGTAACCAGAGAAATAGGAGTAATTGCAGTAAAGATAACGGGTACCAAACTGAGACTTGCACCAACAAAATAGAGAGGGAAAGCTCAAAACCGGTTGTGTGTGGCAACAAGATGTCCCCATCTGAGCCTCACTGAGAAAGGATGGAACAGAATGATGCCATGAGGAGGCTGCGTTGCAGCAGCCTCTGCTCAAAAGGGAATTGCTAAAGGTGAAAAGTCAGATAACCAGAGAATGAAAACCTTTCCTCTTCTCTTTACCCAGCCTCTCCAACACGGATAGATGAATTCCAACATTAATGAAGGGACAGCATGTGCGTTTGATTTGGTGGCTGAAGCTGAATGCTGCTCTGTATGCATGAAAGGTTACTGAATGGACAATAAGAGACTGGGGGAAAACAAGTAAAGAAAACACAGAACAAGCCTTTTCTGCATCTCATCTTAAAGAAATGGTATGCGTCTAATGGGAGCAAGAAAATGAGTGGAAATTTAGGGGTTTTTCCCTCCTGGGTGGTAATACAAGCCAAAGGGAAGAAGGTGAGAAAAGACATGTAATTTAGAGTGAAATTAGTCCAATGGGAAAAAAAATACAGATTTTCTTACTTGCACTTAAAGTGTTTTAGTCCATGTCTCTCATTGCAGCATAGATAACTTACAGATCTTACATGAACTCATGTCTGAACTGAGATCCTTATTTTCCTTAAAACAGGTCTGATGTATTTTTTTGCTCCCTCCAATACTTGTTCTAACTGACCAAAGAACCTTTGTTAGGGAAAAAAAACTCCACAATTTAAATGTAACAGCCTAGAAGACTGTTGTTCCTGGCATAGCTTTAATGGCTGCACAGGCCTTACATAAGAAAATTTAGTCCTGTCTAGGGTTCGAGCCACTTGATTTTACAAATTGGACAAGATTACTGTTGAATCAGGTGCATCTGAAACAAGAACAACATTATTTTCTTGGAAAATTGCAGGTAAATAAGAGAGGTCATGCATGTATTGTATGTCTACAGCACTCTTCACCTGGGATGCAGTAGGATTTATCTATGAAATTATGTGTTGTTGATACTTAATACTGTAAAGACATTATGAACAAATGAAGTTATTAATAATAAACCAGATAAATTTTGAATTCATGTTTTAGATGTCTTATTTTGGCGATCGTGCAGTCTTAAGGATTAATTGAAAGTATAATGAACTATGACAAAAAAGAAAAAGCCAAACATATAAAGTTACAAAATCATTAACATTGTCTGAGCAACCTATTTCTTTATTTGTTTTTACTTCAGTTCCTTTTTCTGATAGGCCAGTAGTCCTGGACAGTAGAAGCATGTTCCTTCCTAGTCCAATTCAACTTTTCCTTCTACTGTCCAGGACTCATTGAAACTTGCTTTTTCTTAGCTGAACTTCAGGCTAGCATGTAAATAAGCCACCAAGATGCAATGTTGGAGTCTTCTGAAGGCAGAAGTCAGTTTATTTGCACAAGGGATTATAAAAACATGTATGTTTTCTATTGTGACCAGCTTCTGAGTCAGCTGGAATGTGCAGCGGAAGAGTACTCATCCCTGCTGTCCCACATGGCGCCCTCCTTAACCACAATCTCTTGCTCAGCCTCCTATTAGTGGGCGTTTGTCAGTTTTTATAATTTTCCATAGTCTGAAAAGCAAACTGTAGTAACAAATAGCATTTTCTAAGCCCCTATGTGTTACTAGAATTCTCCAAGGAATCCTTGTATGCCTGACTTTTTTTCCCTACTCCATATGTATCACAGAAAACGGACAGAAATACCATACTATGCACGTTGACTTGTGCTTCTGGATTTCATTTGCCATTTATGATGAGCAGCTTGCAGTGTGTTTAAAATGGCTATAACAGGCAGGGCTCTCATTTAGAGTTTACTGATCCTGTGTCTGTGAGTATTGATATAATGGATGGTGGTGCCAACTAGAGCTGATTGCTTCCTGCTCTTCAGCACTGCTGTCTCCGTGGAAGCTGAAGCTGCAGACTTCCTTAATTAATCATGCCAGTCTAGAAACTGAAGACAATAAAGGCTAAGTATAGTGGAGCCTTCTGCCATAGTCAGCACTTATTTCCTTTAAATACACAGCCTGGATGTAAGCGAGCACAGGTAATCTTTCAGGGAGAACTCTGGGCATTTTAAATATACCCTGAAATACTGGCGCAGTTCACCTCTCCCAGAGACTGAATTCATCACTGTGGAAGTTGCTTCTGAAACAGAGCCATCCTGCTACCATAAACCAGTAAGCAGACGGGGCACAAAAGCCTCAACCTCTCCCCCAATGTTGTATAAAGTCTAGGAACTGCTGCTAGAAAGGCTTTATGCAAGTGAAAAACCTGAAGATTCCTGATTATAGACAGGGGTCAGACAAAACTACTAGCCGGGGCTAGTAATAGAATAAAGCATAGTCCTTGAATTACATGTTTCCTGAGGAAGTTTCAAAGTGCTCTGTAAAATGGTGGTGTGGCCAATAAACAAACTGCAGATGCTCTCTTTAAATGGTTAAATCATATTTCTCTCACACGAGGAGATTATCAAAACACTCAGTGACTTGCTGCAAGATAGAGAAAATCAGAGGTGATGTATGAAA
Source organism: Limnodromus scolopaceus (assembly GCA_028565335.1). Taxonomy (NCBI): domain Eukaryota; kingdom Metazoa; phylum Chordata; class Aves; order Charadriiformes; family Scolopacidae; genus Limnodromus; species Limnodromus scolopaceus. The sequence goes on from JAOXNO010000033.1 coordinate 72,455,564, forward strand.
ACATTCATTCTCACTCTTGTATCTACTGATTCTAGGTTTCTCTTCTTAAACCGAACATGCATACATTTGTGTTTTTTTCTACTTCATATTAAGAAAAAGAGATCCATGAGTCAGAAGGGTTCCAGATTTTCCCTGCCTTTCAAAATCTGTATGTCCCAATGAAGGAGTTTTAATTTTGGACACTTGTTCTCTTCCCACTATAGTTGGACTCCTTGATGGTAAAATAGGCAGTGAAATAAACAGTACTGTAGTATGTTCTTTCAGAGAATAATACAGGCTTTGCTTAAAGTATTTTTATCAAAGAAGGATATTTGTAGCTGAAGATTTATGTCACAACATTTTGAAGAAGCAGTCTGCCGAAACTTCTTTGTTTTTAATGAATAAGCATAAATACACCCCAATGAAGGCTTTCTCTGGTATCACATCAGAGCAGCTTGCATTTAAATTAGTGGGTCAGCAAGAGAGGACAGTGGAACCTTTTATTAGCAGCTGACTTCTCTCGAGTCTCATTTTACGTTTTTGGTTCCAGCATTATTCAACTGAAAGGAGATACTGTAGGTAAAAAAAACACCACGACAAAACAATAAAAAACAAGGAGGTGAATAACAGAGAGAAGGCAGCTGCCAGACATCAGCTTCCACTGCGTCCTTCAAAAATATCTGTATCCTCACTGGTATTATAAAGAAACATAATGTAACATGTTTCTTTGTGAAACGAGTAGTCTTTGGTATTCTCTGGTAAGAGCTTCTCATGAGCAAAGTCTACGATACAGAGTTCAGTGTTTTTTTAAAGCTGTCTTAGATGAAGAGGCTGCCCATCCAGTAAGAAACAGAGATAGATACCCATAGAAATTATATTTCACCTGCTGAAATCATTATGGTGGGGCTGTTCTCTAAGGAAGTCCGTATTTTCCCTACAGTCACTTTGTGATGTACCAGAAGACCTCCAAAGTGAATTCGATAACGTTATTATTTCCCTCAGGAACTCTTCCTGTGTTGGACAGCCTGATGGTGTCATTCCTCATCTCATCAATTTTTCTCAATTTTTGGTTTTGAGGGTTAATTAGTGTGCAAACGACAGAGACATTGTGAGACCTATTTAGAGAATGTCCAGCCTGTTATCACATGCGTCAAGAAGTAAGTCTGAGATGTCATGGACTATAGCTTTCTTGCTTTTTGGCTCCAGCTCTTTCCTGCTCAGGCTGGACATAAGCAAAGGTATTTTTGTTGTTCTGGTAACACAGGAGAAGGTTGTTGATCATTAGTATATGATGATTTAAAGAGAGCACATACAGATGTACAGGGCTACACTCCCTATAGAATGCTGTATAATGAATATGGCTGATAGCTTTCTAACAAGAAAGTCAAATAATGGAAAGAATTTGTTGTTAAAGCTGGGTTTTCTTTGGGACACAATTTAAATGACCTGCCTGAGGAGCAGATGACAGGGCTAATTCATCCCCAGTGTAATTCCACTGGACTCAGTTGATTTGCATGAGATTAATTTGGTTTATTCTTCTGGGGAGAGAAAAAAAAGAAGTTGAGAATTACACAGCTGGGAAGGTGTCCAGTTAGTATCTTATTTTTGAAACTATTATGCCACGTTTAGAGGCAACTGCTCTAGTTTAATGCTGCTTTAGTTTAATGTTGGGGAGTTAAAGAGAAATATAAGGTAGAATTTAAGGTTATTGTCATGGATTGCAAATATTAATGAATTTTTTTTTCAAGTTGCATTATTAATGACTTTTTTTTCCCCAAGTTGTGTAAACATAGAAAGGAAGCCCTTCCCTTCCTTCAATACTCTAGAAATTTGTGCTTAGAAATTTTATGTTGAGTGACTTGCGTTCTTCCAGATGGGTGTGATTTTTCTGTTTTCTTTTTTCTTTATTGAGTCAGAGGGATAGGGAAACCAACTCAGAAGCTGTTAAACCCCTTGTTAGGAAAAGTCAAGAAGAGGAATAAATGAGCACTGTGCTGAGACCTTTAATTAAGCATGCTGCCTAACAGAGGTAGAGAGGATTCCGTGACAGAGAACTGGAACAATTTGAATTAGCATTATTTCAAAAACTTCCATGGGATATTTAAAATGAGTCATTCAAAGTTATTAGAAAATAAGAAAAAAAAGGAGATGCTTTATAATAATGAAAATCCCCTTCATCAGAAGATTAAATGTTTGTACATTTTGCAAGTGTTAATAATTCAAACTTGGGTACTAGCCTATAGAGTGACACTCACAAGACTTTCTAGCAGTTACATGCAGCATGAATTTTCCATTTGCTGGCTACCACACGAATAACCCACCGATTCCAGGGGGGGTGCTTTTCCCAGATGAGTGTACGGCATCTCAGCAGGAGATGGATTTCCTGCTCTTCCTGCAGTGAATTCACTGTGGCACAGGCACTTATTTCATCCTGCTGGTGCAACAAGTGTCCACAAAACCTCAGTTTCCTGATCACAAGATGTTGCTGTTGTAATGCAGGGCTTCTTAAATTAAAGAGACCACAATTTAACTGCCTGAAGATAATTAGATGCTGTGAATTTATAGGGTTTAGGTAACCTTAGGAATTCGTGTATAGTTTCAAAAGTGAGTGAAGGACGAAATTCACTTAACTTTTTTGACTTGTTTTCTATCATTCAATGATTAACTTAATCAGGAGAAACATTTGTACTAGTTTGCAAATGTGGTATTGCCTAAGAAAATACATGTACAGAGCACCATCTAGTGCAGGATATCACTAACATAAAAGCCTTTCTGCTCGTATGTCACTTGTCTGTGTTCAGCTAATTTAATAGGAACTATCACATCGCAGAAAGTGCCAGCCCAGTGGCTCCTGTGGCAATATAATTTTGCAATTAGATGGGAGACCGTGGATTGAAAATTACTTGGGATCTTTTGCAAGGACAACAAAACTGGGTGCACTGAAATACAGGTAACCATTTGTGAGTACCATATACTTTTAAGAGGAATCTGCGTATCTTCCTGTCCACACTGTTTGGTGAGACATTCATTAAATAATTCAGTCCGATCTGTATATAAACTAGGTTGGACACTGAGTCTCACAATAGATTTAGAGACTTAAGTGTCATTTTGGGTGCCTGAAGTGCACCATTTAGCTGCTCACAGCCTTTGCTTAGCTCCTACAGAACCTCAGAGCCACCCAGGTCCCATAAGCCAGGCAAACCACGACTGGGCAAGATTGAAGATCTAACTGTCATTAAGAAGAGAAGAAAAGAAGAAAGGAAGGAAGCTTAGATTCTGTAGGGGACAGGTAAAAGAAACTTATACACAGATATTCACAAGTTGCTGAGGAAGGACGGAAAGGGGTTTTTTTGCAAAGGACATATTTTGGTTCTTCTGCAAACAAACGCATGAATTTGGCCCCAGGGTGGTTTAATCAATGTTTGGATATCAACATGATGTTTCTGATGCAATCTTAGCATTAGGGTAGGATTAAGAGGAACAGTCTTAGTTAACTGAAGATGTAGCAATGACAAGCTGCATTTCCTCCTGCACTAAACAAAGGTTAAGATGGCCCTCAGGTACTTGGAAAAGGTGATTTTGGATGAACACTGTGTATTCAACAAAAAACTAATTAAGCATCAAAGAGCCACCCTCACGGTAAAGTTTTACATTCTCTTTAAACAAACATTTCAACTAACAGAAAATGATCACTTTTATCTCTCTGAGCATGTATCGCATACAGAATTTGGCTGAATGCTTGAAACCTTGCTGATTTCCCAATTCTCAGATCTACTCTGAGAAAACAGCAAGCATATGCTCATATTCATTTCAAAGTACCTCATGGTTTTGAATAGCACTGCTTTTTGCTTTCTAAGCTGACTCCTTAATAGACAGTTTTAAAAAAACAACAACACAGAAATAAGTGGAAATTTTTGAAAATTTAGATAAAGAGTAATTAATTCCCTGAGTGCTTTTTCTCTCTTTCTATCTCTCTTACAACTGCCAAAGAGAACCTGCGACTGAAGAAAAAGCTGCATTTTCATTCTTTTTGAGGTAATGATGGGTAAAGTGAAGGAACATGACAGGAATGTTCACCGATCCGGCAAGCTGTGGTTTGGTTCCCGTTTCTGGGCATGCTTTTTTGCTAACAGCAAAAAAGAGAAATAGCGTTGACAGAAAAAAATGTTATCGTTACAAAAGGGGTTCAAGAATTGGTTTCAGGAATAAGAGTTTTGGCAATGATGGGGAAAGGTAGGTTTGCAGATTGCAGTACCTCAGCTCTGTCAACACATACTAGACACTGTAGGGAAAACAAATGTTGTAGCATATAAGGCTCTTTTACTGCTCATTTAATTCACCTGGGTTTGTGGTTTCCATTCTTTTAATCTCCAAAATGTGAAGCAAATGGAAAAAACCAGAAACAAGCAACTGAAAATAAAGAGGTGTTTCCCTTGAACAAATATTACAAAAAGAGGCATTTTTGATTACATTATGCTGGTAGCTATAATTATGTTCTTTATTAAATCATGACTGACAAAACATTTTCTTTGTTATTTCCTTGATTCTTATTCTTCACCTGTTGGGTTATATGATTTGTATCAAATGGTATGTATTCATTTTCAGCTCTTTGGGAGTTATTATGTTGTTCTGCCTAATGCCTGAACAAATAAACTGGCCTTTGTTCTGCTATCTTGTAAGAATAAAGACTACATTAGAAACATGTTTATACCTGTCGAGGTAATAAATTAATACAAACAGGCCAGGCCAGGCAGAGAAAAGAATTCTATTCCAAGCTGTACTCTCTTGTCTAGTAGCTATTTAAACTTGCCGTGCGAAAATAAAGTTTGTTTATTTGAGAACACTTCTACAACCATTTCAAATTACAACGCTTTCATGTGTTTTGCATATGGACAAAAAGATTTATTACACAAAGAAAGGCCAGAGAAAGATGGTGGGAATGAAATACTGTATTTGCATGTTGCTAGCAGTATGCTAGACGCTTTTCAAACAGGATATCAAAGTCCTTGTTCTGAAAAGCATTCAGTCCAAATAAACATATAAGTGCATTCTAAGATGTACAAAGAAAGATTTGATCTTCCTTCATTTTATGATTTCCAAGAGAGAAAGGGAGTCAAATTTCACATCAGATTACGCCAAAACACCCTAAGTCAGCCGAAAGATTTTGTTAGCGTTTTCAGAAGTAAGGAGGATGGATTTATGCTGCAGCAAACAAAAAAAATACTGCAGATGTTATGAACACAATCTGTACGTGCTAAGAGTCTTTTTTGTGTGGTAAAGGTCCAACTTTGCTGTACTTAAATCCTCCATGTCTTTTATTTAAATTATTGGAATATGATCTGTCTTGATACTCTCCAAATACATGAGCTAGTCTTTCCATTTTCCTGTGAAAAACTAAGGGTGTTTTTACAATTTCTACATAATGTCATCTATGGTTTTGCAGAGAATTAAATCCTTCTCCTCTTAGAGTAGAAAAAAATTGTGAAAATTATTACAGGAAATACTGTTCTTACAATATCTTTTTAAACTATTCCAAAACTTCCATCCTGTTATTAATGACCCATACCTACAGACTTACTCATAGAGTTACAAAGGAACCCATTTTTAATTCTGCCATAAAATTAGAGATGAAGATACATAGCAGATTATCTGTTTTAATGTTGAATACTGAATATATATATATATCTGTATATAAGTATATACATATATACATACACATACATACACTGGTACGCCTTCCTGTCAGATACAGAATTTAATTTGGTTGAACTGATTAAACAAGGTTCCAAATAAGCAGCTGTAGAGCTATCCATTGGTCCATTAAGGCTAGAAATCTCTAGCAGCACATCTCTTGATACAACACCAAAAAGATTGGATTATCTAGAAAACCTGCTATTACCAGAAAAAGCACAGACCTCAAAACCTCTTTGCCACAGATTTTTGTCAGCACCATTTTAACATGATCAAGTTCTTTTTAGCTGCCTGAACCCCATTTTTCCTCTACTTAATTCTCTTTTTTTTTATTGTTTAGGAGTAATCTGATTTAGTTTACTGAGTGAGATGATTGTTTCCTGTGAACCTCTCTTTTTTTCCTCCAGTTATTCTACACGTCCTCCCTCCTTATTCCATGCAATTCTTTCAAGGATTCTTGCCACACTTTCAGTTTTGGAGGATGGAAATGGGAGGAAGAATGGCCATGCAGGGAGTTATCATTGAGCTGACCTGTGTTGATATCAATGTAGTTATAAACTGACTGATAGATTGCCAAAAGTTCGTTTCAGTTATGTTAAGCTTGACTGAAACTGGCTGCCAGGTTTAAAACCTGTATTTGGACAGAGGGAGAGAGACTGGCAGTGCAACCACAAAAGCAAAATTATTTTAGAAAGCAGGCAAATAAAAGTGCCCAAGTTTGGCTCAGATCCATGTGGTTTTTAAAATCTTCATTTGCATCTTCTCAACGGAAACAGATTAAGTTTCATCAGATTGCTTTCCAGAGAGAGTTCCTATCTTCTCCGCGGCAGCAAACACTAATCAGCAATTCTTGTTATTTCTGGCTATTAGAGCCTGTTGTGGTGTGAGGCACAAAAGCCGGGGGTAAGCAGAATCTCTGTTATGATTTTTCTTGCAGCTTGAGAAGGGGGAAGGCGCAGGGAGCCACGAGAAGGCCACAGGAAAAGAAGAAGATAATAGGCTTAGAAGCAGAACCACGTTGAAGTCACTGAGCAGGGCATTCCAATTTGGAGACTTGTGGAGACTAACAGGTATATAAAGAAAGTAAAGACTTATGGACTCAAGCACTAAGAACCTCTGAAATGCCAGGTTTTAGTTGCATATGAAATACTTTCATCTACACATGCAGTATGATAGCCAATGTTCAAAGCATAGCTCACATGAAAGTTAATTGCAGATTTTGTTATTTAGCCTTTTGGTAAACTCCAAATGTCAATACATTAAAGTTGTTACCAATGTTACCAGAAAAAAAGAAAAGCATAATGAAAAGCAAATGGTACCAAGAAAAAGAAAGGCATAATTACTGACCGTCAGAATGTTAGATTGAAATGACGTGACCAGCCCTAGAAATGCTTCAGCAACAACAGACAATCCACTACTGTACTCTGGATTCAATTGATTCTAGCCTGGTAGCATCCCTTCTCTTCCTCCAGTTCCCTGCCTCATTCTTTATACTTTCTATGTAAGCTGTGCACACGACACATGCAAATAAATCAGAGGAATTTATAGGCAAGCCACTTCTAAAGCTTTGAATCATTCCAAAGAATGTATGTTCCATCCACAGAGTAAACCAACCCTACGCTTGTATTTAAATAGGATTTTGGTTGTGATATGTAAAATTAATCTTCATCTTTGAGACAAAAGAGTGACAATACTGTTTTTTAAAAAGATGAAAGGATTTGTAGATACTGGAGAAACCAAAAATTCTTCATGTTGATGAAGATGTCCCTTATGCCTAGTTGAACGCCTGCGTTTTAAAATAAATTCTGTACACATACTAGCACTAATATTTGTATCTACAGATTCATGGGCCAGATTGCCTTCTCATTTACATCTCATAAAACTCCTGATTGGAGAGGAATTATTCCAGATTTATATATGCAGAGATGAGAAGCAAAAATCTGCCCATCTGTTTTAATTTGGATTGATTTGCGAAAAGATTAACTAGATAAATCGTCTTAATAAAATACTTAAACGATATTAGGTTCAAAGTCTGCTGGTCTGACCTTCATGACAACGGATTTCAGGGAATACCACCACCCGTGCCAAGTGTACCAAACGATCCCGTTGTCCGTCTTTGCAGTATAGGGGCCTTTGTAGTACAAACCGTTCAAGTTGGCAGAGTGACACCTGGTGGAAAAGCAAAGGAAAACATAAATAAGGCCTCCTGTCCAAAAGTTGCAAGCATTTCTAGCTTCTGTGCACCTCAAAAATGTTGCCATGTTGGTAACAGCCCGGTTTGACAGCTCCAAAAATTTGCATTTGTGGATTTCAGTGCACCTGAACAGTGACTGTTTAATGAGGACACAATTGCTCTGAGCTTCTTTGAAACAGAAGTTCTTTGAGTTTTGCCTGCTAACCTCTTTCAGTGGAGAATTATTCCGGAGTTGTTCAGGCCATGTGTGGCAGCAGGGCACACCCCAAGAAAAACCCTGGGAAAGAAATTCCATTCTGCTTTTTGTGTTTCCAGAGTAGCCCCTCTTAAGTTTTGCAGTTACCCCACGTGGTGTTTCTGACGTCGTTTTTATGACAAAGCCTGAAGACCACCATCAGTTTGCCTATTCAGCTGCGGACTTCTGTTTACAAATAGGTGAAATCTGACAGCTAATTAAACATATGTATACCAATTCACTGGATCTGGCATTTTATTTGACTATACAAAGTACTTTTTTTTTTCTTTAACACATTGAAGCAGAAATGCTGTTCCAGTTCATCAAATACAGTAGTTCAAACAAACAAACAAAAAATCCAAAACTTAAAAGGCTTGAATAGGTACCAGCACAACTTGATACTCATTTGGTTTCTACAAGAAAGAAGTTTAGATCCTTATGCGACTATAGGGAAAGCAAAATGGTTGTTTCTTCTGCAGCACATTGTAATGAACCAGCTTGGTTTATTTGTTAATTCAGTATTTTGTTGTAAGTGCTGTTAATATCTAGTTGTCGAACACCATGATGGACTTCAATAACAGACTTCAGAAAATATGTAAATAGAAAACAGTCCAAATGAACCTTATGGATATTATTACTGGCAAATCTTAGTCTCTTTGGCTTTGCTTGCACTTCTTTAACAACAGTTTTTGAGAACTAAAATAAAAACTGTAATACAAGCCTCATAGGAAAATTCTCGTATATATATGCTTATTCGTTGCCTACAATTTTCAAGCTCAATTTTGGTGATGTGTTAGCTGAAAGATTATAAACTGCAGATATGAAAAGTGACCTTGTTTTGGAGAATGACAAACTTGTATACAGAGCCAACAAAATCTTTTTAGCCATACAGATTCTGCATGGAGCCAGCAATCTGTCTACTTTGAATCAAAACACAGATTTCATGAGAAGAATTATAATTGCTAAGAGATATCTAGATCTTTTACTTCCTTTGATGGAAGCCTGCAAAAGATGTTTTTGTCAACAGCAACATGTGCCAGTAACAACTCTTAATTAGTGCTGGGAGGCACTAATAGCAAAAATACACAGTATTCTGTAACAGACTGCATGCTGTCTGAAGTAACCGGACATACTAAAGAAACAACTGGCATGTGATTATTGATACGATATTCTGAAGCAACACTCATTATTCACAAGTCAACAAACACCTTAAAGTTAGCCTATGTTCCTCCTTCCTTTCGTTTTTTAAAGTAAAAAACTGCACTGCAATAGTTTCAAAAGCACAGTCAACTCTCAATTATCCGTGGACGTTTTATCTGAATTATATGTTAACTTTATGACAGATGCAGAGAGATGGAGCTGGTTCCCTGAAGAACTGTTTGAATTCTGCCTGGGCTTACCGGCTCCAGTAGGCCCCCACATGGGTGTAGCTATGCTGTCTCCAGGGTGACGGGAGAGGCAGGAAGGCCAAGTTTGTGAGATCTGTGGCCCCAACTTGATGCCGGGCAGATCCCCTGTGATCACCCATGCATGCTGTAACTGAGACTGGGAGTGCTGGGGAGGGAATAAGCTCTTCTTTCACCAGTTATGAACCTACTGACATTCACAAAGCCCTGGATGCAGGAATAACCTGGGTGTAGTACCAGAGTGAACCCAGCTCTGTGGATTTGCATCCAAGCTGGAAAATCCCTTCTAGAGCTTTGCTTACAAAAGAATTCAGAGAGGCCATTTTTCTGCACAAGTCCCAGACAACAAGGGCTGAGCTGGAGCGAGACCAGTGCCTTTAAACTAGATCTGCGCTACTTCCACGTGGCCTCACTTGTGTCACATCCCTTGGTATTCATATTATCTGGGCTCCTCTGTATTTCATTAGTCCAGAGAGCGCAGAGCTGGCTATAAAAAATTCCTTCATAGCGGGGAGCTCCTATATAAACCAGCCAAGAGCACTAATTCCTTCTGTGTTTGCTAATCTGTGCATGACAAATACGTGTTCTGAGTGCTTTCCTGTCGCTGCCAGTACTGTTCTTTTGGGCAGGATTTAAGGATACTGAAATTTTCTAGTATTTTGCAGCATTCCGTTTTATGTTAGGCTTAATCTAATAAAAGTCAGTAGCAGGGCAGTGGAATAACACTATTAGTAACTCATTTTCGTTATCCAGATAGACTGTGACTTTGAGAGCACGAGTTACGCAGCCATAATAGGAAGTAGCCTGGTAGGAGTCAGCTATCTTTAGTAGTTATGTAGCACCAACTACAAGGTATTAATAACTGTCAAGTTCTGCCCTACAGCTACTTTTGCAAAGGGGTCATTCTTTTGTTCATACCAATCCAATATTAAAAAAATATATAAAATTTTAAAAGACAAAAAATTTTTTCAGTTGACTAAAAGTGAATGATTCACTCTTAATGAACCCCATGGCATGGTGTCAGAGTTTTATGCTACTTGAGGTCTAGATATTCCTCTAAATCCACAGAAGTTCTGATTTTATTGGAAAAGGATCTCCAATACAGTTGGCTTTCCCTGTTATATCTTAGCTTTCGTGACAACTGCAAAAAAATTTTGTCTACATGTGATTTTTTTTTCCCTATGTCTCAAACATTCTGCTGACCCACAGAAAATATATTAAAGTGTATTAAAAAGAGTAATTATTTGTGAAACATTGGTTTAATAGCTACATCACATCAGCGAAGGAGGTCACAGACTACTTATGGAAACGGAATTTGGAAAATGAGGAGTTAAAAAACAGAGACAAAGGATGACACAACAGAGAGAAACAATGGAGTTGATCCAGCCTGGCAGCTCTTGCCAAGTGCACTGAGATCACAGCGAGGGAGAAGTCTGCTTCCCTGAGTTGTATTTTAAACCCCTCGATTACACAGTTAGACTGCATAGTTTCTCTTCACGGCTATATTTATCTAATTAATTAAGGGAAAGAACTTTGCTGCCCATACAGACAGTGCTAAGGCCACCAGTTTTATCCTTTCTTTTTGAATGGGTATTTTGTATACAAGTAAGATTTTAAAATTCTTTTACTGAACCCTATTTAAAAAAATCTTCCTCCCAGACCAGCCAAGCTCACTGACAGAATCTGAGTGGACACATTCCCATCCTGATACAGAAGGAATAACAAGAGTGATATGCTGTGAACTGAGGTGAAAAAAAAATGAGCCTTAATAACCCGGCACTAGCTTAACTTGATATTCTGCAGTACTGCCACATCTGGTCTGGTGCTAGGCAGGAGAAATGCAAGAATGAAGCACAACAGGGATACATTTGCAAACTCCGCATGACCTACTTGTGTGAAAACTGGTTACCTTAAAGAGGCAGAATTGCCTTCTCCTTAGTGTCTGACAGCAAAGACGACGGAAGCCTATGGAAAACACCCCATTATCACAGACCGTGTGGTAGGTGCTGTCCCTCCTGAGGTGAGTCTCAGTCCTACCAGCACTGAGATCTCTGGTAAGGGTCAAGGACAGATTGCAAATATGTAAAAAAATGCCAATCCTATCTATCCTCTAACATATGTTATTATTGCATGAATACGCGTGAAGCAGAATAGTTGACAAAACTGATATGAAATTGAAATACCTGTTAAACCACCAGCCGGCCTTTTCCTCTTCGGCACAGTTCCCTTCATAGTTGTCATTATCCCTGTCTCTAGTACTGAATTTCATTCCTCGATGATCAGCCCACCATTGTACTTCGGGATGAAATCCGCCGGTGAGGGAGTCACCAGCTGTACCAGAGTATTCACCACAGCTCATCTCGTAAGAATGCTAATGAAAAACGTGAAGAAAGGAAAAAAGAAAAATAAATTCCAATATGTCTTTAATCTTTAGCATGTCAGAGAGTGAAACCACAAAGGGGAAACTAATCTGTTCCATTTGGTACTATTTTTATGCTCAGAAATGTCATGCCACTTAAACACTGTGTACTAGATAACGAGCTTAGCAGTGGTAAAATTTATCAATAGCCTTATGCATAAATGACATAATAAAAATGTGATTAGAGTTAGCTTGCAGTGCGTATTAACAAATCAGAACATCATGTACCATTATTGTTGGCAATATCAACAAAAATAGAAAAACTGCTTTTATCCATGGCTGCTAAACCAAATGATTCAAACATCTTACAGAAAGTGGAAAACTGATGTATCAATGTAAACCACTGGTATCACATATTTGAAAATTCCAAGTATTTGTAAGAAAGAAAATATGATAAGAAGGTTCTACACAAACATTTATGAAAATTAGGGAACCTGTATGTTTATTCTCTGTCTACAAAATTCATATTTTCATTAACACCTCTACTCATTATTTAATGTTTTATTACCTCTTCACCTGCAACTCGGAATCTTGCATATTGTGCAAAACGCCGTTCTCCTTCAAAATCAGCTAGATCGATTCTTAAAGTATAGTTCCCTTAAGAAATAACAACACGAATTATTTTGGTTAAAACAGCCTACTGCCCTACTTTTCAGAACAGAGTATTATAGTAGAAGATTAAAATGCTAACTATGTTTTTATCATTAATCTTATCTCTATCATCACAGCATATTTTATGGGGTTTTGTCTTCTTTCTTTATGCATATTAAAGAATATCTTGCTATTCTTTGTCTTTATTCATCTGATTCAGCTTGGAAAATTTTAGAATTATTCCAATAATTATTCCAATTCAAGTGTAGATAAAAACAATTAAAAAAAAAAATAATGCCCATATAGGCTTTATATTTCAGTAAGGTATTTGAGGTGGTAATGAAAGGATAGTGAAAATCAATCAATAAGCAGACACTCAGGAAAATTAGATTTTTATACTCTGAAGATAAAACAGTTACACTAGGACCAAATCCTGGTGGCATTGATTTCCATATGAATTAGCTGACTGAATCAATGGGTAAGTTGTGTATATGCGGCATTCTACAGCAAAGCAGAAGTTATCTTAGACTGAGTGACTATTAGAAAGATGGAAATAGATTTCTAAGACTGGCCTGATCAACAGGACAGGCCTCAATTTACACCCATGTGGCCTATGCAGCCACATAAAGCCCTGATTAACTGAATTGTTAGATTGGTACATCGCTGTTAGTGATGCTGGCTGAGAAAAGGGTAGAGACAATTGTTTTAAGGTATCTTAAGTTTAAGGTATCTTAAAACGCCTATCTATTCATGCAGGGGCTCCCTGCATGCCATCAGGCCCACGACGGTTTGGAACCTTTTGCTAGAAAACATATATTCAAGTGTGTTTTGCTCTGAAACTTGGAGAATTCCACATGGATTAACAGCAGAACTCTGGATTTATGCTAAGAAAAAGGGCCTGGAAAGATGGCCACAAGATGGCCTGGAAAGAGTAAAGAAACAGAAAAAACAGAAGGCTAATGTTACAATACAAATCTTACCTTGATTAGTCAAATAATGAAGATTTTTATTTCCAAGCCAATATTCACCATTTGTCGAAACAAAATTTCCAAAGCCTTCTTCATAGTCAGTCCAGACTCTGAAAAGAGTATGAATTACTAATTTATCAAAAAAGCAAGTTTGCTTGGATGTTCATTTTATCATACAATTATAGATCACAGAATAATTCAAATTGGAAAGAACGTCAGGAGGTAGTCTAGTCCCATGCCCATGTTATTAAACAAATATTTTAGACTTTATTCTCTCATCTACATTGTTGATCTCCATAGAATTATTTCTGTTTCTCACATGTGAAAGGCTGGATCCCACACTACACTGGTCACTGAATCCCAGTGCAAAGAGTAGCGCTAAGGGTACGTTCAAGGTGGTTTAAAATTAACAGATTTTAAGACCAGAAGAAAACCCATTAGCTCAGTCCAGTCTCTGGTATAGCACGATTTACCTGAAGTGAAAACATTTTTCCTGTCTAAATCCAGGGGATCTAAGTCAATGTGTAGGTGTATCACAAGTACTGTTTCTTTATTTTTTTAATTGTTTAATTATTTTTTTAATTTTTAAATTAATTTTTAAATTATTTCTAATAATTTTCTGTGATTTGATAAGCTGTGACACTCCTGCAGCTGGATATATAATTTTATAAATTGAGGTATTAGCTGGCTGTTTCCGGTTTTGTCTTATTGACTGGTTCTAAAAATTTTTGAACTTGTACTGGTGCATAGTTTCAAGAATTAATGTGTATACTGAAAGTATTGAATATTTTCCCTGTCTGCAGTGGCTTTTAAACACATTCTCAGTGGTTTTGGTTTCATGACATGTTCTAATGGGGACAAAAATATGATCTATATTTCCTTGATGAGAAGCAGCCATGCTTCAACCGATGGGCAAAAGTATGAGGCTGTGGACAGGCAGCCAAACGAGGAAGCAGCCTGGGTGACTTAAGTAGCTGGTAGTCTCTGGGAAGGAAGAAAAACAGGTGCTGTGTGGTGGCAACAATTGTCAATGGCTGCAGATTGCTTCTGTAGCTTGTCTGAATGTATTTTATAAACTAAGAATAGCAAAGTTTCCTCAGCTGGACTGCAGTTTTTTATCCTCTCTGGGGACCACTTCTCTCGTTCATAAAGGTATTGTAAAGTTAGTTACAGTAATTGTAAACACAGGCAAGACACAAATCCACAGAAGGATGAAGATACATGAAAAGCAAATTGGACAAAGTGAAGGTTCTAAAAACCTTAGTTTTCCTTCTAATATCTGTAAATATTTGTGGGATTTTATATTCATGTCTCACAGCACCAAAAATTTCACTTCTGGACATTTCTCCAAAGTGCTTGAGTCTTGGCAAAGACGAGGAAGTTAAGCGTCCACAAATCAATTTCTCACCCATCTTCTCTTTCTTGGAGGATACCAGATTGGTCTGAGCTAATGTGTTTTCTTCTGAGATTGCTCTGTGGAGGACTTTTCTCATACTTGTTTGCTGATGGTATTGCAGTTCAAGCAGATTGCTTACATTTTTACTTTTTTAGATGTTTACTATTTGCAAAAGACAAGATAGTCCTCTACTTGTCATTAAGGGTTCTTGCTCTAACAATTGTTAATGCATTTGACAGTGAAGTGTCCTCATGTAAAATGCACAAGCTGTCGGAAAAAGCCTAGAAGAGACAGCTCCCAAAAGAGAGACAGAGCTAGAGGTGGTATCTCATCTGGAGGCTGTCCCACAGAATAATCGTTCCTCCCTTTTATCTAACAACATATTCACATAATTCTAAAGTTAAGCTTTAACTTAGCTCCATCTGATTTAATGTTTCTTCACTTTGTTTCCAATTTTAATGCCTATGTCTAGTACCTACCTATCAAAATTCTGGCTGCCATCAGAACGTCTCTGAAAAACAGTCCAGCCACCCCCTTCAGACATGTCACAGAAGGCAAGGAATTCAGTAGGACTCCGGAGAGGTTTCATCTTATAGAATCCGCTTTTCTTATGGCCGTCGTTGAAGATCTCTGCACAATCTGTTCATAAAACATTCATTGGACAGTTTTTTTAAGTACTAAAATTACTGGCAAAATCAGAAATCAAGTCAATATCAGAAAGCAAGTCATGTCATATAAGAGGTACATATGAACCAGGCTAATGCAAAGGAAATACCACCGTAAACACATTTTTATTACTTTTGCCCATTTACTTGTAATTTTGTTGGTTTAAAAATTATTGAGCTGTAATTATTTTGACATTTCTTTAAAACAATCTTTTTTCCACCATAAAATACTATCATTTTTGGTTTCATTTGACTAGAAAAATAATTCATCTGGTTTAAGTGGTGTCACTTTTAATTTACAGGGGTATAAACCACATTAGAATCCCATTAAAATCATATAAATTCTCTACATAGAAAACACACAGTAACCTTTAAAAACAAACATGCAGTTCTATGTCCAGAAAGTCCACAGGAGAACTACCAAAAACAGGAGTATGGAATCACCAGTGTTAGAAAAGGGAAACAATTGCTGGACCTGATATTCTTGTCCCTTGTAGCGAAGAGGTGCAAAAATGTATAGAAGACTACCCTCAAAAAGTGCAATGTATGTGTAAAATGATATCATTTTGGCTTGATGCCGCTTACAATCTGGTCTCCACTGGTGCTGATGACTAATCAGCATTTGCAGCAATGACAAAACTCAGAGCTCGTGAAAGTGTAACAGCAATGTAATTGTATAATCTTATCTTTTTTCCTCTAGGAGTTAAGAAATGAAAGGAGTTCTTTGTTTGTATGTAATCTACCATCAAGCAGTCACGCAGGAAAGACGTATAATTTTCAACATTTCTGTTTTTCCTGGCGAAGGTAGGGCTGATTAACTGCAAGATTTTCCCTGAAAAATTTATGAACATGTTGGCTGAACTTTCAGGCCAGCTCGGAACTTTCTGAACTATTATATTTCTTCTCAGTGAAAGTGTCAGTGAAGATTAGACATAGAAAATAAACACTTTATACTGAGAAAAAATAGCTATGCCAGGATTTGAATAAACTTTAATAAAAAACATGATTTAAATAACACTTAAGTTGTCTTTCTAGAGAATGTTTGATTTGCTTATAGAAAATAGCTTTTCTTGTCTGTTGTTTTCTTAGTAGGTTAGCAAAGCACTTCAGCACATTTTAATTTTTAGCAGGTGTATATAGTGTAGAATTTCTCCCTCACTACCTAACCCCAAATTATCCAGCTCTGTTCACACTAAAATGCTACATCAGCTTGAATGAAATAATGCACTCTCAACAGGGAAAAGCATTTTCCAAGCTATAAGGAAAGTGAAAAAATAATCATCAGAAACTGGGACAACCTATATCTGTTATTTAGAATCCTATTTTAAGAACAAAAAATGAGGCATATGCTAAGAAAGGACAAATACCTTTCAGCTAAATGTGGTTTTAATAATGTTTTCCAGTTAGAAATGAATCAGCCAACAAAATGAAAAAAAGTATTCCAGGATGCTGAATACATAAATAAACATACAGATAAAATTTAAAGTCAAGCTTACAACTGCTTTTAATTTAATTTCAATTGTGCTTTATTGTATTTGATGCCTTGTTAGATGTTGTGATTTCTTCCAGCAGCATAAACACTCTAGGTATATGCAAACAAAGCTATTAAAAATCTTAGAAGTTTAGACTCTCTAGCACTGGACAACTGGAAATGAGCATCATCCAAGAATCAGACCCCCAAATTGTATTTTCAACCCAATTCTTGGTTTGGATGGTGTTTGGGCCTCACTCCAGCAGCTATGGGCTAACACACTCAGCCTTCTTCCACTGCAGAGGGATGGGATCATCACCAGAATGCTGGTGAGATTACAAAAACAACTTTAAACCGGTATTTTAAAGGCTGTGATGTCCTGAGCTGAACCTAACTCAGTCAAAATGGTGCAACAAACTGAGTATTATTAAAGTGAGATGCAGATGTCATTATGCCAGGCTTATGTGTATAAATATGTATGTCTCAGGGACTTTGCAGATTGGGACAGAGTTGGTGTGTGCTTGGAGCCCAGGTGACCCTGTGAATGTGAACTGACCCTGTGGGTTAGAACTTGTTGAGATTAGTCAAAGAAGCGTGTTTAGAAATCTGTAGCTGTTTATTAACATTTTGTAAATGTCTATTATTGGTTTTTATCTGTTGTATTGCTGACATTTATTCTGAATTTAGTGTTCATTTATTGTTTTTTTAATTATGTGCTATTAATAAATCAATAAACCCTTTCAATCCTGATGTGATTTATACTGTGTAACACTAACAATTTTTCCCTGCAGAGGCAGGCCTAGGTTAAAACTGAACACTGTGTTTTAAACAAACAATTTTCTATGAGCTTTTAAAACAATGAGTCAATGGGCCCAATTGTGCTTCTGGGTATGGTTACAATGAAAGAAAATCAAAAGAATAGCTTCATTTCTAACCTGAATACTGTCTTTTTCCTCCCAAGTCAATGACACTGTTTTCATCTCCTCTGTCACTGTACTGAATCTCTTTCTTCTCTAAAAGCTGTATAATTTTTAACTGCTGCTGTTTCACGCGATGTTCCAGAAGCCTCACCTGGCCCTGAAGTCGTATCTGCTCTTGAAAACAGTTCTGTAGATCCTAGAGAGGAAAACATATCTTGTAAAATCAACAGGTTTTTTGTTAGATTTAACATGTGACACAAAAACCCAACCAAACTAACCATAAATAGAATTTAACTTGAATAAAACATTTTGGTCACGATTTCCTACAAACACTGTGTTGACTTCCTCTTGCTACTTCTATTTAAATTATTTTTATATTGCAGAGTGTCCCAAAATATACGTGCTTTTCAAGGAGTCCTTCTCTTTAATGGCAATAACTACCAGCTCTCACTGCAAACAGGCAGAGGGGACTTCAGGGAAAAACACTATACTACAGGGCTTACCATAAAGATTGCTTATTCTGTATCACCTGCCATGTACAGAGATTTATTATCCAGTGAGGTCTGCTACTAACATTGTGAATGCTCTAAAATTCCAGAGTTTTAAAGAAACACAGTCCACACCGATACACACTGTGCATTTATCAAATGCTTTTAGATTACACACTTCTTATAATAAGACTCTTAACATTGCCAAGATAAATATTGTAAAGTTTCAAGCTAATTTTTGCCATGCTAAAATAAGCAGTCCCTAACAAGCTGCGAATATGCATGAAAAATAAAAGTTAAAAACTTCAAGTCAATATTGTGAGGTGACTTGGGCACTTAATTTTGCCATGCAGAGTGGGTGAGAAATGCGGTGATTCTGATATGGTGATACCAAGCACTCATTTCACCCTGCTGCAAATAGGGATATGTGACAAGAGAGCTGGAATAACTTTTCCAGATCCTGACATGCTGAATGTATGCAGAGCAATAAATAATTGTTTTTAAATTAATGACTATGGTAAAATAGCCAAAGTGAACAGAACCCAATCTAGTGAGCTTAAATTAAAACAGCCTGTACGATTTCAAATAGATATTAAATAAATTTGATTTCAACATGGGGAAAAAAGCCTTTGGGGTTTGATGATACATTTTACCAACGTGACATGAGGTTTTGCATCAGTAACATCATGTCTGCAATTTTAAACGCGCAAACATGAGTTTAGTAGCTATGGTACTTGCATGAGAGGACAACTAGCACTGTAAAGGCAAAACCAGAAGGCAACCTTTTGGAAATGTGATATGCAAGATCGAATATGCCGTAGTTCTAAATTGGGGAAGCCTTATTCATAGGGCAACATTATTTATATAAGCTAAGGATGTAGACCTGTAACAGTTGCTGATATCATATGGAAGAGCTGATACCTTAGAACATTGCCCTCTTACAGTGAACTACAGAGACATCCAAGTAGCACACTGATGTGCACCTCCAGTGCCATCCGCATACTTCCCTTTGGATCAGGTTCAGGCTTCACCTATTTTCCATGAACACTCCCACCAAAATGTTTCTTGCCACTTTCTTGCTGCAGTGATTTTTTTTTTTTCCTGCTATCTGAAAAGCTGATACCATTCTGTAAGTTCCTATTGCAGCACAAACACAGTTCTGGTTAGATTGACTTCCTTGCAGTATCATTCACCACAACTCCAAGAATAGACTTGCTGAATTAAATTAACAGTATTAATTAGAATCTGCATGTTATGACTCTAGCACATACAGAATTTTTTTCATAATCAATTTGTGGTACTAGTTAAAAAGTAGAGGAACTTCTGCAACTGTCAAGGAACATTCATATAAACCGTGTCATGACTACGACCTGTTATTTCTGATAGAAAAGTGTTGCAAACCCCTTTGCTTTTTCACCAGAGAGGATGCAATTCACTTTCAACAATTACAAACATTTCAACACTGAAAAAAATTGATAATCAGACGTTGCAGAACAATCCTGAACACAGGCCTCTGCTTTGAGTATTTCTGAATCAATTCATACTCAACTGCAACCTGATATATATGGTGGAATAAAAGAATGGGGAATATACATGTTGGCAGTGCCGGGCAGTTGGTCAGTCACCCTCTCTGGCTTTGGGCTGCCCTGACAGCCGCTGTGTCTGCAGCCTCCAGCTGCCTGCTGGCTACCAGGTCCTGAGAAGCCATGAAGATGTCTGACCACAAGGAGGAGCCGTACAGTAAGAGGCATGTTTCCCAAAGGCATTTTTAGAAGAGTAAACAAAGCAGCCAATGACCTCATATCCCCAGAGTCCTATCTTATTTGAAAATACTCCCTTGGAAATCTTTTTCAGTTGTTGATAGCTATACAAGATCCCTAGCATACCCTCCTTTTTTTCTAGCAGGAAATGAGAGAAGAAAATACTTAAAATATATGCACATACAGAGGCAAACTTGCTACAGTGGCTTAGAGGGATGTTATTTGAGCATAAACCCTGGTTCATGTGTGAAATATTGCGCATTACAAAGAAAGGATGCGCTATTATGCAGTCTATCTAGGATGGTTGTCTCAACTTGTATCTGCAGCTTCATATAAACCCTTAACAAAAGCTGGGTTAAATTGGGAAATGCAGAAGAGGCTTCCTTGGCAGGTCTCTGAAAATTCTCCCACTAGTTCTGAGTGCATTCAGAAAATTATGGAGAACCAGAAAGCTGCATAGGTGGGTTGAGAAAGAGTGAATAAATAATAATAAAAATGTATTTCCAGGCTCACCTTGACAAGCAAATGTTAACTATAGAAGTAAAGCTGTCAAAAAAACCATGTTAACAGTCAGACCAAATATAAATCCTAATCATATTAAGTTAAGAGTGATAAAGGAGCCACCGTGCCACACTTACCAGTCTTACTGCAGTGTTTATTTATTGAGAAGGTTGTCCTGTATCAGTCTTAACTCAGTACTGGCAACTTTGGAGAACATGGTAAAATACCTTAGGAAAGACCTGGGAGATCCTGGAAATGGTGGCCCCTGTCACCAGGCTCTTGGAATTTCATTGGGAAGACTTCAGGTGGGCAGAGTCTTTAACATGTGGCAAGGTCTGGGCCACAAAGAGCTACTCTCCGTTCTGGAGAGAGCACAAGTCTGCGCGTTTGAGGAGAGGCAGCCAAGTGCATTTCTTCCAGGTGTAGTGAAAATGCATCTGTTGCTCCACCTATTCATACTGCTAAAAGGCATTCTCCTGCCGTGATTAAATTATACAGCAAAAGCACAGAACTTCTCAAAAAACATTATTGTACCTTAGAAAAATTGGTATCTAAGTTCAGTTTGACACTACTTCATATACCACCATGAAAGGTCCTTTCCTTTAAATCAAATTAATCAATCACGAGTCTGCAACAGGCTATGTCTCTAAGTGTTATTCTTAACTTTGCATTTTAAAGTGATCTTTTCTTTTTGTTTACTTAAAAATTGGGAATTAATTCATGAAAATGAAAAACTAACACTGAGCTTATTCTCATCTGCTTTGCAGACAAGAGACTCATTATGGGGTGAACAGTAATATAAGTGCTTTACACGTAGCAATTTCCTGATGAAATGGATTTAAGCTCACAGTGCTGGTAAATAGTAAGTGACAGCCAAGAAATCACCAGCCACACTGAATAACTGCACTGTAAGAAAGAAGTGACTGAGCAGAAACAAGAGTTTTGCTTTCTCTCCCTGACTCCAGCTTCCCCATTGACGTCTCTTTCTGCCAATACCAGACAAATCCCATTACACTTTTCTTCTGGACAGCAAAACCCCAATTCTCATATTTGGAATTCCACACCTGTTTCT
>JAOXNO010000033.1:72477419-72511757 GCA_028565335.1 Limnodromus scolopaceus
GACAGCCAAGAAATCACCAGCCACACTGAATAACTGCACTGTAAGAAAGAAGTGACTGAGCAGAAACAAGAGTTTTGAAAGCAACATTCACATGAAAAGTACTGGTATCTGATATTTTGCTTTCTCTCCCTGACTCCAGCTTCCCCATTGACGTCTCTTTCTGCCAACTCCAGACAAATCCCATTACACTTTTCTTCTGGACAGCAAAACCCCAATTCTCATATTTGGAATTCCACACCTGTTTCTCCCATGGGACAATCATAAGTTAGCTGTGTAACTTCAGGGTGGATCAATGTGGCTTTTAGATCTGCAGGTTACCAGACTGTTCTCTTACTGTACCGCTACATAGGATTACTCTTTTAAAATCATTGGAGATAAACCAGTGCACTTCTAGAGTAATATAGAAGCAAAATGTAACTTAGTGTTGTAAGAGTCAGCAGCTATAACATATTGCTATTCCTTTTGTTAGATATGGTTTAACCAAAGTTAAACTATTAAAATGTTGAAATACTTAAAAAAGTATGAATTTGAGTGGTGCTGTCTCCAGTGGACAGTGGTGCCCACTGGTTGAAACCAGACTGAACATAACCTGTTGCGTCTGTTTGAGTGAAGCAACTGTTTGTACTACACATTGAGAAGCAATTACTTAACAACTGCTGACAGCTCTGCTCTTGGACGTGTGGTCCCACATTTAACCAGCTGCTGCAATTAACGTGCATTCACTGTCTTTATTTCGTTATTGTGTAATTTATTTAGCAGCTAGTGAGCTTCCGTTAAAACTGATGCTATGAATTAGACTCAGAGTACATTATGAAAACTATAAAAATACATGATTTTTACTTCAGGTGCTATTTCCTATATTTTTAGAATTTAAATGAGCTCCCAAAAAATCTCAATTGAGATTAGTGTTTTAATGAGATTAAAATGTGAAAACTTAGAGAAAATTTCAGAATGTTCTCAATTTTTACTCGCAGGGTCAGCTAAAGCCCATAGTTTTCCAAATGAAAAATCGAAAGAAAGCAAATGCATTTCACTTTAGTGCCTTTTTCTCAGCAGGCTTCTATAAAAATTAGTAATATTTCTCTCTACTGAGCAGAAGTGATGACGAGGCAGGTGCTTCCTATTCTGCACCTATAGAGCTACTCATCTGAACAAAAGACTTTCATAAGACAATGTAAGCCACAAACAATGATGCTCACCTAGTTGTAAATTCATCAACCACTTCCACCTAGGCAACTATGAATCAACAACCTAATCTCCCAGGTCCCTGCTAGTTAGGACCTGAATATCAAACTAGGAAGGACAGCCAAGACAGGCAGTACAGGACTGGTGAGGTTAGATGTATTTTAAGCAGTGGAGTAAGTGCGATTGTGTTAGGGCTTTTGTTGGAGAGGCAGAAGGTTTTGGGAGCAAGAAGTGAAGGAGATTTGGTCATTGTTTCTGAGTGTGAATTATAAGAAAATAACATGGGAACAAGTAAGAATATGAAGCTGTGGATCTTATTTGAGAAAAAGTTGTATGGCAAGTGGGCAAGGTAGAAAAAGACAGAAACATTCTTCATCCAGAGTGTCAATGACCAGAAATACTACTGCTGAAGCCACTGCTGTAGGAGTTCTGGGGTTTTCCTCTCTGTAAGTATGCTGCTCAAAACTCAAGGTATTATTCTGAGTTAGCGTTACCCCTGAATGGTAGCATAAATGTCTTGAGTGCCTTCTGTACAATGTGCCTGTTAATGCATCATACAATACCTTTCTTAGCAAAGATGTTCTGGCACCTTCTGTTTTGTGTCTGATCCAGTAACAAACCGACTAGATTACTTTCTTCAGTGCTATTACCCAGTCATTGTCTTCTATTGTATATTTATGCATTTGTTTCCTCTTTCTTTACCTGAATCTTCTCCCCACTGAACATTGATTGAGGTTATTTCCCCACCCTTTCAGTTTTATTCTGAATTCTAATCTTTTCTACCAAAGGTTCTGCCCTCCCATGTAGCTAAGATACACTGCAAGTGCTCTGGAGGACAAGGTATGAAATATTTAGAAGAAACTCTATAGGCAAATTTAATTACTGGAACTTACAGAGCTGCCAATGGCATCCATCAAGCTAGTGACAAGGAGAAAATGAATCATTATCAAAATCTTCATTCTGTGGAAGCTGTGAAGTAGAGGAACAAATGAAATACTAGTTAACTTAAGCATTAAAGCTAAATATTTACACCTGACATTACATTTTATTCAAAATAGTCTATTTAATCTAGAATTATTTTCTTACATATTATAAATATAATGTGTATTTAGGCTTCATTACAAATGGCTAAAATAGTCTGATCAAGTACAACTCCAAAACCCAGCAAAACCAGAATTTATCTTTTCAGGCCACTTCGTATCAGAGCTCTTAGGACAACTATTCAAGATTCAAACCCACGCATTCCTCTGTGAAGCAAGACAAAAGCAAAATAGCATTTTAAAATGCTCTGAAAAGCAGGGCAATATTCCTTGTTGGTCCTTTGAAGTTGGCAGAAAGCTCTCTGTTATAGTCAAGTAATTAAAATCTGAATTGGGCTAGTTGACCTTGAACTAAAGATTTGTGCTATTTCGGTGTGCCAGAAAAGATAATTTTACTGTTATAGAATAACTTTTGGGAAAAATGCATAGTAGTTATCAGCTTTTATTTGAACGGTGTCAAGGATGGTATCTTTCAACTGATAGCTATGCATATTTTATACTGTATGACCCACAGCATTTTAAATCCCATTGTTTCATATGAAAAATATTTTATATGCCAAAACAATCACCACTGTATCTCACTGCCTTGTGAACATTACCTGATATAACTTCACCATTTTCTGTAAGGAAGATGTGTGCTTTTCAGCTCAGAGATGAGAAACCAAGGCCTCCAATTACTAAAATATTTAGATAGATTATACATGAACCAATTCTAAATTGCTCAGTTAAACTGCTGCAAGCAATCAACTGAGGAATGCTGCTTTTTTGGTTTTTTTTTAACTGAAAATGTTTTTATTTTCCACATTCTAATGGCTGTTAAAACCAAAATATGTGTCCGCTCTGCTTTTTCTACTTCTAAAACGAAATCAGCTAACTACGTGTTAAAACATTTGTGGTTAGACAAAGCATAAGACCTATAATAGAGATTAGTGACTCAATGTCAGCATGTGCTTATTGAAACACCAACTTCATGGAAATTTCCTCTCATGTTTCTACAGGAATGAATATAAAACACCGGTGGAATTTTGGCAGAGCGTGCATTTTACTGTACAAAGATAAGCAAGGTGCTTATGTGAAGTATGTTTTTAAGTTTTTGTAAAAGTGGACAAGTCCAACTTTATTTTCACCAATCTCTGAAAACCTCATGCATGAGTACAAATCACAGCCCAGCCAAATTTCAGGCTTTCAACACCCACCTGTAACGTACTTAGGATGCTTTTTTTAAATCACAGTTATTTCAGTAAGCAACATTTTTTTCTTGTTTTTAGTTCTGAGTTTTGCTTGTTTGAAAGCATCATATTGGAGAGTATAGAGTTGTGAAGCCCAGGTATATCTGTATAAAGCCTGTTATACTCCTGCTTGCACTGGACTGATGCAGACACAAGTGTTGAGGGTACTCTCTACCCATTGGCTCATGTTACAGACAGCTCAGAAGGTTTTTTTAAGCATTTTGGACATATGCAACACCTACCATTAAGCTGTAAAGCACTATACTAAGCTGATGTCAATCTCTAAGGATTCCAAACAAATCCATTAAAAAATACCTATAAAATGTTTCCCGAGCGTGGAAAAACGTAGGCTAAGTTATTTCTATGCCATAAAATTTCTGAATTTTAAGTTGTAAATTGTTTTTCATGCTAACCAAATAAAAGTTACATAATTTGAATTAGAAGCTCGACCATAATTCAATGCAGCAAGTTCTGCTGCTCTTTGAAGTGGTGAATTCTATGAATTTTGGGCTTAAAAAAAGGAGGTAGGGGAGTGAGAATCTGCAAGAATTGCCTGGTATTGAATTCTGTTAATTTAGACTTCAGAGGTTTCTGCTGTGATAAAATATACACTTTCACCTTACGACAGTAGTAATTATGGCTATTGCAGCCTGCACTGTTTTGAAAGCAGCTGTTGCCATCTGTTGCAATTTCCTCTCAGTCTGTGAGAAGAGTGGCCAAAGAGTAAATTAGTTATCTGGACAACCTGCAAATGATCGATCTCTGATAATTGCTGTCCTGACTCCATGCATATCTTAAATATGTTTTCCAGGAGAGAAGGAACTATTTTTTTTCTCACTGGAAGATTCATATTTAACTGTTATGCTTCATTCTCTGTTATTTTCATTATAAAAGAACACTGTTCTCCTTTATGTTAGTCTTCAAACTGTTCTATCATGATTTCACTGACTGTGAATGCCTGAATACTGCAATCAGTCTTAAAAGGGTTACAGAGCTTTACAACTACCGTATTCTTATTTAAAAAAATAACCACAAACTATCAAGTAAAACTTACACACTTTTCAGAGAAACCTATTTTTTATTTTTTTTTTACTAATATAAAAGACTAAGAGGCAGAATCAGAGCAGATCATGTCCCTTACAGCACGTGTGGGCTGCTACGAGCAAGCTGCACAAAAGGAATGAAGAGCTGAGGAGTGTAGAGGGTGTGCAGTTGGTTTGGTTTGTCAGCTCCAGATGAAGTCACCTTTCTATTTAAAGGGTGCCTCTTTCTAAAGCATGCTCCTGACGTGGGGAACTTCATAAGGGCTGCACTTGGAATACAACTTTGTGTGTATCAGCTTTAGCACTGAACCAAGATATGCTCAAAAGACATACTGAATTATAGAAATAATCTCATACATAAAATTCTAAATGTGATGATTTAAATACAATGCCTAAGATATTTTAATCCTGGAGTTTCATTTTTAAGATAGGAAGTTAGACCCAAGATGGATTATTGATCCTGTAGTCATTCACAATATGAGCTCATTGTGAAGGTAAGAGAATTACGAGGTGTATAAAGAGGGAGCGACTGAGAGCTCCATTTGGCAAACCTGTCAGTCAGAAACAGGGAAGACATTGAAACAGAGAGGACACAGGGAAAAAAACGCCACAGAGAGGACCTGAAGTAGGAACAAGGGTCGTAGGGAACAAAATCTTTGTGCTGTTGTCCTTTCTGAAAAGGAGAAAGGTCAAGAAGACTAGAAAGAGACGTGAAAACTCAAGCTCAGAGAGGAAATGTGTGACCCAATGGTATTTCTCTGCTGCTGTCACTGCCCAGCAGGGAGAGCCAGGCAAGGCAGAGGACAGAGAGCGGGGATGATCCTGGAAGGGGCAGCATCTTGTACCTTTGACCCAGTTTCTCAGCAGGTATAAACTCCCGTAGTTTATCTCATCCCACGGTTGCAGTCACAGGAGATCCACTGAGTGGTCAACCCTACAGTGACAGGAAAATGGTTAATAGGGTCAAGCCCCATATGTGTTCAAAGTGATTTGCATACACTAACTGAATCATTAGCTTCAGTCTTGGAATTAACATGGCTAAGAGTTTTCCACATTCCTATAAAAAGTTTCAGAAAAGACTGTATTAGTAACAGTTCTCTGGAAGTGTACATCTATGCTCTTTGGAAATGTGTAAAGCTAAAGTTCTGTTCAAGGGAAGCTTAAAATCGTGCTCTAGGAAGGCTGCTTTGAAGTCAGTTTCTTAAACTAATTTCTCCACTCATTTAAATATTTACCCTGGTTGTAATACAGTTATTTAAAATGCATTATCCAGAAACGGACATGGAGGGGGGTAAAATAACAAAAAACGTAGGGAGAGAATGCAACCACTGATAAACATTCACACACATTGAAATAAAAACATCCACTCAAAAAAAAAACCTGCAAAAAATATAGATCTCAATCCACATCACAGATGAAAACAATTCCATAATTTAGCAAATATTTTTGTGTTCTTGATGCTAGTGAATCCACAGAGGTGATAAGTGCTGAGAGACATCCAAGGCTTTTGTTATAACACCGGTGTTGGTTCAACAGAAACAAAAAAACCCTACAAATTTGTGTGGGGTGATCCCTTTCCAGGAAAATCTTAATCTCATACAATAGACATGTGGATTAATTATCACATGTCGTGAGAGAGTGAGAAGAAGTTAGTGTAACATTTTCAAGTTGAAAACACAAGCCCTTAAACAGTTTGCTGAAAAAATGAATCGCCTTCTGATTTAATAAAATTGAAGTTTAAGGGCAACTCTTGTGAAACCTTGAACTATATCCATATGAGGTTACCCAATAACTATTCAAAGATTACATGTGGAATGTGCATTTCCACAGCTGTGCAGAAAGATTTCTCCAAAGCTATGGAATAAAAATTCTAGAAAGGTACCTTTTTCCTTCTCTCTGCCTGGGCCTTCTTTACAGGTTACTCAGACAATCAATCCCGTGTTCAAATTTCCCCTAAATTTGCTGTCTTTCCAAGTATGTCAACAACAAGTTACTAAATCGATTCGATGACATTAGAGAAACTCTGTGCTATGAACATTTTGAACTGTCAGCCTGTTTTCTTGTTCTTCAATTCTGGAGATGGCAAGCTAGATGGAACTCAGATGTCTGTTTGTACAGTGCCAATAAGAGTTCTATTGCTAATAAATACAATAAAAATAAGAGAGAATCTGCCAAAAGGACAGATAATGACTGGAAACATTATTATTTGCTTTCTTAAAATTCAAACTGATGTTAATGACTAAACTCGTGCACAAATTTTGCTTCATTTTAATTAGGTAGTGTTACAAAAATTGCCCCTTTTTCCTCATATGAAAAATGGGCAGTAATTCATTATTTGATCCACTTTTAGCCTTTAAGAGGAGCCTTGTTCATACAGCCATACATTATCATAAGTTTAGAAACTAGAGATTTGAATATGAAGTTTATTAACTAACTAGATACTGTAGCAAAATAGCTACATCCTGCTAAAACATTCATACATCATTAGCAACATTGCACCAGTTATACGGCCTTCACAAACATATTACTTTCAAACCATAACTATAGCAATTGCCCCAGATTCTTCCTTCTTCCCTCACAGGTACCTAAAGTGTTTACCTTTACCCTCTGGACAGAACTCAAAGTTGTTAAATCTTCTTAATCTGATGCAAAGAATTCCAGAGCCCTTCCCAGGCTGCGATTGTTTTTGCTATTAAATTCTGTAGAGCTGAGGCTTACATCTGCTATGAGTCACTGGGCAGGAATGTTACTGAGAAGTTGCAGTTATCAAGACTAAATTGCAACATAAGAAGGAGAAGGCGGTAGTTCTGTGCCTAACACAACAGTTCTGAAATAAAAATAGACCAAAAATAACAAAGGATCATCCATTCCCTTTCACTGCTCTGATCCAGGAAATTGCTCTCAGCATCATATTCCACTATATACTCCAGACCTTTCCTGAATCAGAGCCTAAATCTGTTAGGCTTCAGAGGTATAGAGAGAGCATGACTGACTCCACTGATTTAGAAATAAAAAATAATCACTCAGACTAGAAGTTACATGTTAGATGAGATAAAATAAAAAGAAATCTGCTAAAAAAACCTCACAACCAAAAGAAAAACAAAGTAACAAACACCAAAGAGAACAAGAAAAGGAGGACAAAGAATCTTGTTTGATATAAGCCAGTATTTTTTAGCTAAATTGGAAGACACTCAGAAGCACATGATCTCAGTGATTTGGTTAGACAAAATCACTTTCTATATAAGCTTTTTTGAGCCAAATGAATATATCAAAGAATGTTTTAAAATGCATTTTGGTTTGACTGTTTGCCCTCTTTCTATGTTGGCTCTTCCCAAACCATTCAATGAATGTATGTATGCATGAAGGAATGCTTCTGGAAGAAGTGAACTCTTAAGGAAATACTGAACAAAAGCAGTAAAAGGAGTTTTACACGCCACAGTATAAATATTCACACCATCAACTTCCTTTTGAAGACTAATACTTGTTGCACATTTCCTCTGAATAATTAATTTCTGGTGTAGTATTTGGAATCTGTTTACCTGGCAGTATTTCTCTTTACTAATTAGATTACATCAACTAATTAACTTTGTATTTCTTCATATTTCAAATATTTAATAATTGCAATATGTTTCTCATGAGTAGCCTACACTAAGAATCATTCAAAAATTCAAAATCACTCAGCACATTGGTTTTACTGGGAATCTTACTAATGACTTTTGCAAGGAGGGAGATACCTGTTCAGAGCGTGACTCAACTCTTAAGCGATTGTTACTCAGTGGGTGGGCTCGGAATTTAGAAAGTGGAAAAAAGGCATGGCGTTTTAAACTTGGATTTATTAACCATTTAAACAATTTATTGAGGGTTAAAAGTAGATTCTCCATCACTTGAAGTCTTTAAACAAAGGCTAGATGACTAAAATCCATGACTGTGGTTCAGTTAAACAAGAATTATATATAGCATCAAGTCAGAGATTTGTGCTATTCAACAAGTCTGTAGGCTACCCATCATCAGAATGATTTTGCAAGAATAAACGTACTAAATAGAAGACTCCCAAAGAGTATACGAATGGAAGTCATATAAGCACAAAAGGCATTTCTTCGACCTGTGGGATACATCTAGTACTGAAGACTGTCAAATGTCACAGACCTTAACGCAGCCAGTGAAGAACCTGGCTGTTCAGACAAATCTTACTCATATTTGCTGCTCTTTGGAGAGTTTACACAGAACCGAAGTAAAATATGGCAAGGATCATTAATTACTCTTTTATCAGTTTTTTGACAAAAGTATGTATAAAGGATAAAATGCTATTCCTCACTTCTACACTAAATCAACATGTTCATTCCTTCCTATAAGCAAGGTAAAGACAGTCAGTTGTATTAAATCCATCTTACATCTTTTGTGAATGTGTAAAAGAAATAGCACAAGAAATCAGTGGTCTCTATTCCCATTGTATTAGCACTTTTAGCTGAGTATCTCCTCAGGTATTTTATCTGACAGAAGTTTAACAGCTTTGGGCAAACCCAAACATGGATACAGACTGGGGGATGAGTGGGTTGAGAGCAGCCCTGCCAAGAAGGACTTAGTGGATGAAAAACTGAATATGACCCAACAACGTGTGCTCGCAGCCCAGAAAGCCACCCATATCCTGGGCTGCATCAAAAGCAGTGTGGCTAGTCGGCTGATGGAGGTGATTCTGCCCCTCTACTCTACTCTTGTTAGACCCCACCTGGTGTACTGCATTCAGCTCTGGAGTCCTCAGCACAAGAAGGACATGGACCTGTTGGAGCAGGTCCAGAGGAGGCCACAAACACGCTGCGAGGACTGGAGCACCTTTCCCATGAAGACAGGCTGAGAGAGTTGGGGTTGTTCAGCCTGGAGAAGAGAAGGCTCTGGGGAGACCTTATAGCAGCTTTTCAGTACCTAAAAGAGGCTACAGGAGAGATGGGGAGGGAGTGGAGCCATAGGACGAGGGATATTGGTTTTAAACTGAAAGAGGGGAGATATAGATTAGATATTAGGAAGAAATTCTTTCCTGTGAGGGTGGTGAGGCACAGGAACAGGTTGCCCAGAGAAGCTGTGGCTGCCCCATCCCTGGAGGTGTTCAAGGCCAGGCTGGATGGGGCTTTGAGCAACCTGGTCTAGTGGGAAATGCCCCTGCCCAGGGTAGGGGGGTTGGAACTGGATGATCTTTAAGGTCCCTTCCAACCCAAACCATTCTATTATTCTATGATTCTATGAGTATGCACAAATCACTGCTATCATTTTGGTTTTCAACTGTAAAAGAAAAAAGGTAGAAAGCATCTAGAACATTTTCTTCTTAGAATGAACTGTCAAATAGTTGTATGGTATCTTTCATTCTCTACACTTAGAACAAAGGAAAAAAACCCATTATTTATTTAATTGCAAAACGGGAAAAAAAATGGACTATACAGATAGGCATGAGAATTCTTGGTTCCAAACTTTTCTTTATAACATGTGGTGGGGGTTGCTTATTTCTTTCATATTCTTGTCCTTTGACCCATTCAGACAGAGAAATTTATGTGGTATTTCTAACCTATGTAATCATTTTCTCTTTCTCCTGCTCACTTTTAAATTTTTGTTTGTTTCAGTGTAGCACATACTTAGATTGTGACTTCATAAACCTAAATAATGTGGAAGTGGATAGACAGCATCATGATATAGAATGACCATCCAAGGTATTATGAATTATCTTTTCTGAGGAATCCGTAGATAAGCCTGTTTAACTCAAATCTGTCATTTCAGAACAACTGAAGTATTTTGTTCCTTCTTGGATTGCTTGTATTAGCCAAGGAATAAACTGAAGATGTTACTGGACTGGAAATAGAAAAAAATTAAATAGATGAGACTGCATAACTAAGAGTACGATGTGTCAAATGTAACACTGAACTAAACAACAAACAAAGAGAGACACCCAGATTAAGCACTGTATTTTTAGGTTCGTTGTAAAACTGGATCTTAATTTCTTAAGAGTGAAATAGTACTTATGATCTTGCTAATTTCTCTGCTATAGACAACTCCTTATAAATGTTTTTCAAAATAGGTTTTAACGGAGCCTGACTTCAAAAGGGACAATGAGAAAAATGTGGTCCTAGAGCTTCTAGGCAGGGCAACAGTGGTGCTCCTGGTGTGTTTTGGTTATCTGAAACAAGCATGCATAATAAAACAAGACTGATTATGTCTTGTGGCCCCATCCCGTCACTTTTGAGTGCTAGGTCTGATACCAGTCACTAATATTTTAGTAGTATGTACTACCTCGAGTGCATATAACGGCAAATATTACAGACTGGTGAGATAATAGCTGTACCAAGAGGATTATTTTCCCCACCCCTGCGGATGTGGGAAAGGTTTACAACAGGGATCCTGTCCATTCTTCAGATGAGATTCAGGCGCTTTTCCAGGCTCTGACCAGGTTAGCTCTGACCAGGTCTCACCTATCTCCCAATTCCTCTTCTTTCCTTTATTGCTTCTGATGGCTGTTATGCTTAAGTGGATCATCAAAAATTGTTTTCTTCTTCACTGGTAGTATACAGGCTAATCCTTGATCAGCCTAACACTTGGCTTTAGGGTGTTAAATGCCTGTGCCTCTGCCCTATGCCTGCTTAATTTATTATCACACCCCATATTGGTAAGTGGACATTTTATGTCCCTATATGAATCAACTCAAAACTCTTCATTAATACTTTAAAAAAAACTCTTTCCAATCTCATGTTACACAAAGAAAGAAAAACTACCTTTCACTATCAGTAGCCTGATAGTACCTGTGTAGCCAAATTACGGTAGACCAATCATTTTTGCAGCAAAACCCTCTTTGTCACAAAATCAGCAAAAAAGCAGACAGTTACTATTTGACCAGAATGCCCTATTTAATACTGCCTTAGTTTGAGGGCCTTCAAAAATCTCTCTCCCCAACTACTCCTCACATCCCCTCTGTCTCAGTAAAACTTTAGTTCTTCACTTCTTCTTGTCTCTAGTCCTTACATGCCTGTATTTTATTTGCTTTCTTTCCTTTCACTCTGGAATAATAAAGTAAAATTAAAAAGATACAGCCAGCAGATGTGCAAGGAAAAAATCATCACGTCTCTGACATAACTTTCAATCCTAATTAAATTGGGTTATCTCAAAGATAATCCATTCAGTTTCTGTGAGGGTGCGTTCATTAGCATGTCTGCTGATGGAAGCACTTACAACAGAGATCTTTGTAGGAGGAATTAGTTACTGTCAATCTAGAGGCTCATTAGCGTTGATATAGGACTTCCCCAAAAGGTTTTTGGTTTTTTTTTTTAATTAACAAGACATTCTTTAAGCCATATTAGTTTTGGCTCACAGCCATTCCCAAATCCTGAGATGTTATTTTATAACAGTAGTGGAGAACCACGTACTGGAAAGAACGCTTCTTGCAGTGCAATCCATAATTCCTTAATGCTTATTGTATCTTTTTTTTTTTTTTTTCAGTCCCTGTCCCCAGTGAAAAATGGCTCTGAGGAGCTGGTACTGTTTTATTTCTTTGGAGCACTGTTTTGATTTAGTTTTTTTCTTGTAAAGAATAGGCTTGCAGCCAGTTCCAGGAGAGGGACAGCAAATAAGAGGAGAAAAATCATTCTGCGAATGTCAAGCACAAATCAGCACAGTGATGCTCCTATGAGAGGCTACAAATATATGTCATCCTGTGGTAAGGAAACTATGCAGTTAGGACATATAGGGGACTACGTTAAAGACATAGTTACTAAAACATACTAAAATCTATTTCATTTATTGTTTTTTCTTAACAGTGTATTATATGTTTGTGTAAGATTTTTTTTTCCTGCAGGAAAAAATGGGAACAAGGGAGCTGTATTTTAACAATAAACTGCAGCAACAAAAATAATGATAGTCATTGTATTAAGCCACTACTTTCTCTTAAATTCTGCCTCCACCTGCTGGGCAGTGGGAGCTATGCCACTTTGACAATATAAAGTGTCCTGCCAACAGGAAACACTGCCAATATTGTGCTGAATATCCAGACATGATACCCGGGGCCAGAATAAAAGGACATTGCTTAAGAGTAATAAAAAAAAAAAGCTGATAAATGAACTTCTTTATTAGCTGCAGAATTGAAATACAGAGGAATAATATATATTCATTATAATATATATTAATTGGCTTCCATCAAGTTGTTGCAGATTCTTCTTAAAATGATTTCAGTTATAGATATACAGTCATGTAGCCTATGGTCAAAATGGGAGAAAAATGCTGCTTTAATGGCAGTTTTATGCTCACCTCTTTCACATGCTACATATCGTCCAGAAGTATTCCTTTGAAGTGGGGGCATCTGCTGGAGAAAACAATATTTTTATTGAAACATTTTTATTTCACAGGTTTTCCTGTCATTTAGTTCCTTTTCTAAATTAAAGATAGATTTGAGTATTTGTGTGTCACTGAAAAGGATTTGTGCATAATTTATTTTTTGGTGGAGCAAAATATATTGATAAAAGTACTAAGATGGGAGAGATGGGGGGGGATCTATCTACATTTCCACGTAATACCAGTAGAAAGTTTCTTGCCCAGGATGAATTGTGAGGCCTGTGTAAATATTTAATGCTTCTGCTTTAGAAACTCAGTGCAATGGAAATGCTGAAAATCACAACTTGGTTTTCTCATCCTGACAACAAGGGACAATCCCCGCAAATGAAAGAAATATAAATGCCATCAGCTTTAATGAAAGAGACATTGAAAACCCTGAGTATACTATGTAAGTCCAACCCCCTGAGGACTAACAACAAGAACTTTGACTAAATACAAGTTTTTCTGCCTGGAACAACCAGGTGATTGGAGTACACAGTAAAACGCAGCATGACTATTACCCACAACTATTTTTTTAAACACCAAACCCTTCTTTTTGTTTTTTTCCTATGGTGTTTTTTTGTTTTGTTTTTTTTTCCCAAGTGAAAGTTTAAAGAGCCCAGACCTGTAAACTCCAACTGTCCAGCTCTGGAGTCCTCAGCACAAGAAGGACATGGACCTGTTGGAGCAGGTCCAGAGGAGGCCACAAAAATGCTGTGAGGGCCAGAGCCCCTCTGCTGTGAGGACAGCAGGACAGGATCATTCTATGATTCTACAATTTTACTAGTCTTCCAGTCAGGTAATGTCATTTATAGAGTTCATAATCGTTTTCGTATTTCATTTTACCAGCAAAACGAGCCCGACACCTCGCAACCCGCCTCAGGCCGCCGGGGGACGCCCGCGAACCCTGGGTCAGGGCGCTGGGCGGTGCCTTGCCTGAAAAACTACGATTCCCAGAAGGAACTGCGTCTCAGGCGAGTGGGAGTGGGCCCGCTCCTGGCGCAGTGCACGCTGGGATTTGGCGTTCCGACCGCTCCTCCGCCGGCCGAGGCAGCGCAGGGAAGCGCGGGAAGGGCCGTGGCGGGCGGCGCATGCGCAGCGCGGAAGGGCATGGTCGGGGCGGAGGTTACTAGGTAACGGTGTGTATCCATCCGCTGGGGGCCGCCTCCCGTACCCCTCAGCGGAGCGGCGGCCAAGATGGCGGCGGCCGTTGAGGCTGGGCTGTGAGTCCGGACCCCCACAGCTCCGCCAGCGCCCTTCCGCGGCCTTCAGCGAAGCCAGGCCGCCGCCGGAAGGCGTAATCCTGGGCCGGGCGGCGAGGTAGCGAGAGGCGGTGGAGGGGAAACCAGGCCTGGGTGACCTCCTCTCCGTCGCGGGGTGAGCCGCCACCACCTCCTGCACTGGCGGGGAAGGAGAAGGGGGGGCCGCCGCTGGTGGGGCCTGGCCGTGGCGCCGCTGCGGGCCTGTCTGGGTGGGCGCCCGGCCGGCGAGGAGAGGGGGGTCCGGGAGCGGCAGGCCCAGCCCCGCCGAGCCGTGTCAGCCGGTCGGGCGGGTGTCGGGCCGGGCGCCCCGGGAAAGGGCGCGTTACCCGCTCTCCAAGGAGACGCCGGCGGGGCTGTGGCAACGGCCCCTGTTTCGCCTGAGGCGCTTCGAGCAGAGCCCGCCTACCGCCATCCCTCCCCCTGCGGTGCCCGGGGTTTTGGCGCCGTGAAAGAGCGGGCTTTCCGCCGCCTGCCCACCGGCCCCGGCCTCGGCGGCGTTTCGCCCGCCTCAGGCAGCGGCTCGGCGGGCGGAGCCGTCGGGGGTCACCCGCTCTGTTGGTCCCCTTGGCGGCGGGAAGAGCCTCCGGGAAGGGCTCGGCAGGCTGGTAGTGCTGAGGAGGTTTAGAGGTTTATTGGGAAAAATTTCTTCACACAAAGGGTTATCAACCACTGGAACAGGCTGCCCAGGGAAGTGGTGGAATCACCATCTCTGGAGGTATTTAAAAGATGGGTACATGTGGTGTTTTGGGCAGTGTTAGGCCGCTGATTCGACTCCCATGATTTGAAAGGTCCCTTCCAACCTAGACTATTTTATGATTCTATCCCTCCCTTGGTCCGGGTGTTTGACTTTGCAGGTCTCCCGGTGCCTTGGTGGTGTGAGGGCTGTCCGGTGCAACAAGAGAGGATGTTGTCAGCTCCTGTGTGATGATACTGTATGGTTGGCAACACTCAGTACAGGCATTCAATGAGTTAATGCTAAATTAATAATCAGTGAGGAGCGCATGCCCTCAAAAGCTAGACTTAAAAAAATGTTTCAACCCATCTTTATGGCTCGATGGTGGCTTTTTACAACTTTTTGTTTTCCATTTAATTTTTAATTTCCCAAAATTTCTGTGTGCAGGGTTTAGTGCTCTTCAGACCTCTTGCAGTTTGCTTGAATGCTATAGAGAAAAAAATGTCAAAAACAACTCCGCTGCTGAAAAAAAGCTGTTTAAAATATGTATATTTGATTTGTTAGCATGTTTTGTAGCGATGCTTTTGAGCAATTTGTGTATTGCTGTTACACGTAGAAAATATGTTTTGACTATAATCTTAACATTTGACTATAGTTAATGTCTTAAGTTATTGTTTCCGTAGAAAATACACTTGAAAGTCTTTTTTTTTTCCCAGATCCCTAGTAAATGTTGTAAAGCAGTGTGTGCATTGTCAAATAGAGCTTATATACAGATTCTATAATGTGCAGGAAGCTGAGATTGGTAATGGGTTGCTGGATGCAGAAATAGCATAATGGGAGGATACCAAAGCTTTTATAAGAGGATTTCTTTGGGAGTTACCTGGTAAAATGCTAAGGAAGAAAAAATACAAATTAGTGAAGTGTGTGTTTGGAGGTGAAAAACACAGCTTCATATGGGAGAGTTTCATACAGAAAAAAGCTGTTTGAACCTTTTTGTGTTTTTGACTGAGTTGAGGGGATAAAATACCAGTATAGCTCTGTGATCTTAAGCTCACTTGAATGTAACTCATTTGTAAATATCAAAGAGTATAATATGAATTGTTGGAGACTTGCTTTCTGGGAAGGGCACAGTTCTGTTAGAACACTTGAAAATCAGCTTGCTGGAAGTAGTCAGGATATTGTTATTTTTGAGCTGTATTTAGTAGGGTGCATTGGTGTCCTTGTTTGAGAATATTATTCAGAATATTCCGTCTGTGGCAGTGAATTTACTTCAGAGATAATCGGAGACTCCTACAGCAAAGAGAGTTGAAGATAACTTTTTACATTTATTTAATTTTAAACTTTCACAAAAGCTATTTATATTATGTAAAAACGCTTCTTGTTTTGACAGTGGAAAGTAGGGGAAAAACTTCCTTTGCTATGTTTTTTGTAGAATTATATAACGTGATGATAAGGAAACGGCTTACTGAATTGGACTGTAAACCCAGATGGCCTTTAATCTTGTCAAGATGGACTCATTATGCTTAGTGGCAGAGGTCAGGATAGAGTACCAGTTGAAATGTTGGGTCTCTCACATCTACGAAGCTGCACAGTTTATCTGTAACTGAAGTACGTTTTAGAAAACATAGCTGTTTTCTAAAATTAGCTAAACTGATAACTTTGTTTTGAATGCTTGTCAAATTCACCTTGAGTTGGCAGGAGAGCTTCCTTGAGAACTTTTAATGGGATGCTTGTGCTTCTAGATGAAAACAAAGAAATGCGAAAGGGCATTGTGTTCTTATTTTCTAAATATATCTGACAGTTCACCTGGGTGAAATTTGCACAGAAGGTGTGGTTTTACAGTTGATCTATCTGAGTTTTGCTCCTCTTGATGACATGACTTTTATTTGTCTTCCTTGAGCCTGCAGACAGTTCTTATTTAGTCACAAATTTAGACAGATTAAGGAGTTTATCCAGCTGAGAACTCATCTGTTTATTTATTTTTTTAATTTCCATTTTGTTTGTTGGCTAGCTAGTTTATAGATGGTACCCTCTGATTGTGTGGCTTCGTGGACATTTCTGTTGGGATGAAGGAGGGAGAATGAATGGGTGTGCAAGGACGGTCATGCACAGATCTGCTGGTTCCCAAAATAGCAAACGCTTTATTGTACCTGTGGTATGATTCTGATTGTGAGATGCAAAAGCTGACTTACTCCAAACTCTGTTGATGTGATTATGGTATAATGAGCATACGTGGTAGATTCCCATTCCTTCATGGTATAGTAATAGGCTGTGTTTGCATAAAAGCACTGCTTTGTGCACCTATTGAGGGGGCTGTAGTGCATGATTTTGATTGAATACTATACCCAAGCAAGATAGGTGTCCTAGTACAGCTTTTAAAATTAGTTCAGGGTTAATTTTTTTTTTCCTGGAACTGATTATAAAAAAACCCCCACCTTCTTAGGTAACTTATTTGTTTTGAGATTTAGGTGACTTCTTTACCTGTGCTGTGTGACATCTTAGTGTGAAATTTTATGGTAGGTGGCTTGCAGTAAAATCTTTAGAAATAAATGGTATTTTAAAATATTTTTTTTCACTTAAAGCTCGGCTCGTGTCCTAACATAGCAGTTACAAATAGCTGGAAAAAGTGATTCTCTGCAAGACTGTTTTTCTTCTGTATCTCTAACGGAACTCCATAGTGGTTATAAAGAAAAACTTTGTAGCTTGTGCAGTGGAAGTGTGCCAGCAGCACTTCGGCTACACAGTTTTTATTGCAGCCTGAGAGCATATGCAGTTATGTATTCTTCACCGTTTTCAACAGGCTTATCTAATTGTACTGCTATAAAGGAGTAGCTTGTTTCTGATTTTTCAGCTTTAACAATTTTTGTTACTGATGTCAAGACTAGAAGTGAAAATGAAGACTTTTAACATACAGATTGCTTTATACTGCACGGAATGTCACTATTAAAGAGCCGCAAAGCTCCAGGAAAACCAAATTATTTTGTTTGGTTTTGCTAGAAGCTGTAATGTAAGTGGCATGGCATTCATTGCTTAAATAACTTAACCTGTAGTAAAGAAAGTGAAAATCCTTTTACTGATGTCTGTTTTCTGTGTGTGTAGTGCTAAGTTCTCAGCATTTTAGTATTGAAATAAACACGAAAGTGTGACATAGTAGGTCTCCAAGGTCACTTACTGTATCGAATAGACATCACCCTGGACCTGAAAGTGCAGGCTTTATGAATCACAAAACAGTCTTTCCAAGCACTGGATAGTGTGTTGTAGAGTGAGGAAAATTGAGAGCCTCAAAAAAAAAATATTCTTTACCTTCTAAGAGCAGGGATTAAAAAAAAAGATGTAAAAAAACCTCAAACAAACCCACAGCTACTTCTTGTTTAATTTTTAATGCCAGTATCTATGTTCTTCTCACTGTTACATTTTTAGTAACACAGTTTAGTAAACAGGGGGTTTAGTTTCCTAAACCAGCCTTGTGTTTGCATTTTCTAATAAATATGTAGTTGTCATCTCAGATTATGAATCTTTAAAATCTTCTACACAAAGTGATTTTAATACAGCACATTTCTTTCAACTATTTCTTTTAGATTCTTTTTATTGATTGCTTGTCATGGCAACAGGAGGTGGTCCCTTTGAAGAAGGCATGAATGATCAGGACTTGCCTAGCTGGAGCAATGAGAGCCTTGATGACCGGCTGAACAACACGGTATAATTCATCTTATCTTTCAGTTGCCATTTTATGCTGTACGTTAAAATTACTACGTAGATTCTGTTAGTGGCAGGTGACAATGCAAAACCCTAAGCCTTGTCAGTACAGCTTTGCAGGTAAGTATCCATAAAACCAATAAAAATAATTGGGGTAGATGTAAGCAAGCAATGAGTGTAATTCAGAGTCTGTAGATGTATTTATGGGAAGTGTTTTGTGTAAATAAAGCAGCTAGGCACAAAAGCGTTGTAAGTGTCATGAAAGTGAAAAAACTCTAATTTTAAAAGTTCTAAACTGCTGAAGAGTCTTCAGCAAAGAAGAAAATTTTAGCTTCATTTGAAATTAATGTAATGCATAATTGCATGAAATGGGTTTAAATTTTCCTGACAAGCTATTTTTAATTTAGGCAGTAGAGAAAATTATATTTTGTAATGTGACGTTTCCTCTAGGAAGCATAGTGTATATTTTGATATCGCTTTTTATTTTTACTTCTAAAATGAAAGTAAACTCTCTTTCACTGAATTAAAACATTTACTTTTTATCTATGTGCATAACAAATATGACATTTTTTTCTTCCCTCTCCTTCCCCTTAAGGACTGGGGAAGTCAACAGAAAAAAGCAAACAGATCTTCAGAAAAAAACAAGAAAAAGCTTGGTGGGGAAGCAGAAACAAGGCTGACTAATGATATATCTCCAGAATCCTCACCTGGAATGGGGCGACGGAAGACCAGAACTCCTCATAGTTTTCCTCATGCTCGATACATGACCCAGATGTCTGTTCCAGAGCAGGCTGAACTAGAAAGGCTTAAGCAAAGAATAAACTTCAGTGATCTGGATCAGGTTTGTGTGTCAATACTCACTCCTGCTATAAATGTGATAACATTTATTCAGCTATCTCTTAATAATTTGACAGATGAATAAAGAAAGCTTTCATAAACAATTAAGGTTAAAAAAAAAAAGTTTATAGGTGCCATGGGAGCCAAATCATAATTGTGGTTTTAAACTTGAGAAGATTATGGAAAGTTCAGGACCAGGGCTTTCCTGTGCTTACAGTATGCTAGCTGTCTTCACTTTCTTTCTCTCAGTCGTTAACAAATCCCCGTGTCCTCAGATCGGTATTTCTTACTCATCGTACTTGTCTACCACTGAAAAATATCTGTTACCTTATTTTGAAAGTCTGTTTTTGAAGTGCCAGTTCGTGATTCTGAACGTTGTTATCCCTGTGGATTAAGCAAAAGAGTAGCATTAAAAACTACTGCTCAGTAGAGTGTAGAGAAATATGTGGCATGAATTCTTGAGCTGTAACTGCTTCTTTGGGAATATGGCACACTCATCCTTCCCTTGTCCAAAACAATCAAAAGTATGAGGGATTAATTCTTTGGTAACAAAGCGTATATTTGTGCTAACAGCTTCAGAATAGAGGCTTGTTAATCTTTGCCAAAGTTTGTTGTTGACTTGTTTGGGTTGTGAAGATTCTTTCAAATGCGATTCATTGCTTTGTCTTAGAATATAAAGACTGGGCTTAACTTCCTCCCCACGTGTATGTTATGGCAACAAGTTGCTATTCATAAGGTTCTAAGGAAAAGCTGAAGTTAGGAGGTGTCATATTCTGCAAGTGAATATGTTGCCCTTTTATTATTGTTATTCTCTCAAATGTACCTGGAGAAGTAGGATGCCTTTTGCTTTAGCAAAGGTGGAGGCCGCAGCAAGGATGAGGAACTAAGCTCTGCGGAACTGCAGAACACTTTTGCTTCTCGGCTGTTCTGGGACAACAGGAGGGTGGGCTTACTTTCTGAAAACTACATGGCGAAAATAA
The DNA here is from genome assembly GCA_028565335.1 of Limnodromus scolopaceus. Classification (NCBI taxonomy): domain Eukaryota; kingdom Metazoa; phylum Chordata; class Aves; order Charadriiformes; family Scolopacidae; genus Limnodromus; species Limnodromus scolopaceus. The sequence continues at coordinate 72,497,705 of JAOXNO010000033.1, forward strand.
TCGGCGCTGTCTTTAGCTTTTGGCTAGTCAGTGACTAATAAGGTAACTTTAAAATCAGTCTAATAATACTGCAGAACTGATAATCTAAGCAGTGAAACTAATCAGTGTTGAGAATATATTGGAGGGAAAAAAAACCCCACGATTGTTTTTTTTTTGTTTTTGTTTATAGAGAAGCATTGGAAGTGATTCTCAAGGCAGGGCAACAGCTGCTAACAACAAACGTCAACTTAATGAAAACAAAAAGCCATTCAACTTCCTGTCACTGCAGATAAACACTAACAAAAGCAAAGATCCTGCCTCAGGTTCCCAAAAAAAGGAAAGTGGGGTAACAGTGCAATGTAAAGAGTTGTTTGGAGCTGCTCTAAGCAAGGATTTCTTACAAAATTGTCAAGTCTCTGCTCAAGAAGATGGAAGGAGAGAACCAGCTATGGATAGTAGCCAGGTATTTACATGGCCTCTAAAGTCTACAGAATATTGACTCTTAGAAAGCTTTTATTTATCTTGTGACTTGTCACTGCATCTTTCTAAATTTCTGAGAACTATAACTACTAAATCTTTATTGGAAATGCTTATCTTCCCACTGTTCTAAAAGGCAATTTGATGAAAATGTGAAACCAAACTTAATCATGTATTGTTCTTTAGAAAGCTGCTTATTGGTAACAGAAGCAGTATTAATTTTCAACTTAGAGGTTGGTTCTCTTTTATATGGTTCCAGAAGATACTCACAGTTTAATATTTTCATATATTAATGAGCGCAATTGTGTTTTAGCCTATGTCGCCAAGAAGCCCCGTGATTCAGCCTTACAAATTCACGCATGCATAAATCTATGCTTATAAAAGCTGTTGACTTTTAACCACTTGCAGAAGTGTGCTTATAGGATTGAAAGTACTAGTATGTTCACCCTTTAATTACTACTTTGCTGTTGCTGTCACCATGTCTTGTGCGTTAAATACTTTAAAGCTGTGGCTGAATGCATTCAGTAATTTCAGTGTCTTTACAGATTGTGAGCAGACTAGTTCAGATTCGCGACTATATTGCTAAGGCCAGCTCCATGCGGGATGATCTTGTAGAGAAAAATGAAAGATCGGCCAATGTTGAGCGTTTATCACACCTTATAGATCACCTTAAAGAGCAGGAGAAATCCTATCTGAAATTTTTGCAAAAGATGCTTGTAAGTTTAAGAACATAATATATTTTTTTCTGCATTGTAAGCTTTTTTTAGGAGTTGACCATTGATGTTTTGAGGTGCTACTGGGGGTGTTGGTTTTGTTTGATATGTAGTACCTTCCATAGTTCATTTTTACTGCCCCCTTTATATAGCTTTTGATTTATGCCAATGAAATATTTCAGGCTAGAGAAAATGAGGAGGATGATGATGTTCGGACTATAGATTCAGCTGTGGGATCTGGTTCTGTAGGTGAGAGCACATCGCTAAACATTGATGTGCAGTCTGAGGCTTCAGATACCACGGTAAGCTGCCTTTTAGTAATTAAGGTACTAGAAGTGAAGACTTTGTTTAGTTTTGTTCTTGTCCTGATTGTTGTGATAGTGTCATAATCTGCAGTTCAATTAAAAAATAGTGAGTCTCCAGGCACTCTGTTCAGGAGGTGTTTATGCATGTATGGATTTATTTTTTTTTTTATATGGGGGAAAAAATGATTTTGTCACAACAATATAGCTTGATTAGTTTTCTTAACAATCTTCAGTCTTTCTTCAAAGTAGGATGAAAGGTTAAATGTTTACTTTAACAGAGCATGCACTGTATTAATGTAGGAAGGAATAGTTTTGTATACAATTTTTCATCTATAAGTTTGTTTCTCTTAGTGGGGAAAACTTGGTGGTGTTGGGTGAGGAGAGGGTTAGAAATGAGTTATTAGTGGGCCATTGCCCAAGCATTTTTCTAGTGATATGATGGTATTGACCTAACACAGAAGTTTCTCTTCATTTTTGGAGAGATGAGCACCTTTTAGAAAATGTATTCTGAATTTAGTTCTGAGATACACAGTCAGTCTTCCTTTTTATTTATAAAAGCTTTTAAATGAACATGGTAAACAATTCTTGTAGTAGATACAAGAGCATTGTAATAACAACTTACATTGTGCATCTTCCAATACCAATATACTGAGAAAAGGTACTAGAAAGCTGGTACTCATTTAGGCAGTTAATACTATGAATGTTCTACAGATGAGGAGAATTTACATGCTTAGATGTAAAACAGCAGTTAAACATTAAGAAGTATTTGTAATTATTTTTAGCTTTGTAAGAACTTTTTCTATCCCCGTAAGGAAATAAAATGATAGACATGGAAGATGTACTTTTAACTTAAAAAAAGAAATATATTGAAAAATGTAAACTTGCATTTTTCTTCTTGTTTTGTTTTTTTTTTTTTTGCAAAACGAGGTTTAATTTTGATGTTTGGTTCTTCATTTTGCATCCAATTTCTGTTAACATGCAGCTTGAATATATTAAATGCAGAATGAAGATGTCTAGTCTTAGAAGGTTGATTGCTGTCTAGCGCCTTATTGTTATGAAAATTCTAAGAATAACTAGAAATGTCTTTGCTCTTTAGTAGATTTTATTTGATATTCGTTTTCATTATTTGACAAGATACAAGTGGGTAGGTTTGTGACTTAAAAATGCATGCTAAGTTGGAGCACATGTTCAAAATCTAACCTACTAAATTATTTAATAAAGGAGGTATCTTTTAGTTTGAGCATTCGGCCCCGCATTGAGGACAAACTAGGGAATTCAGCTTCACAAGAACAGGTTACAGACATTGATGTTACAGCAAGCCCGAAAGGGAAAAGTGACAGAGCTGCTCTGAATGACAGGGAAATCTGGCCTTGTAGGATTAATAGCCAAGAACATGGATTGACTTCAAAGGTACACTTCAAAATACTATTTTAGTCTCAAATAGGGTTTATACATGCTGATTTTGCTTTATTTTTTTTCCTCCTGTTAACTGCTTCAAATATATTTGTTACTTACACTGAATGTTCCCATTTGGCCTGTTTGTCTGTATCCCGCTGTCTTTTCATTTAATGAATCTTCTTTGCCTAGAGTTTGTTGGTTTTTTTTCCTTGAAATAGAAATGTTTGACAACTTTCTCTTCTGAAGTGTCAACATTGACAGAGAAAGTATGACATGTAACTGTGCAGCAGGTGTTTTGATTTTATGTAGATCATCCTTCTGGTTTTACTGTTCTCTTTCTGGGAAAAAATTGTAAATGTGACTTTCAGACACTTGTCATGTTTACACTAATAGTCTGCCAATGCAAATTTAAGCTAATACCATATGGAGAAAATAAATTAGAGAATAGTAGCCTTAACTTGTTCCACAAGTGGGTTTTTTTTATAGCTGTTTATATAAATATTTTATTGGAAGAGGGAAGACTAAGGGGCTTGGAGTCTAAAGCTTTTGTTATTTGTTACCAGCTTTTTCTATGGCTTTGTCTCTTACTCTGATAGAAAAAAAGAACAAGAAAAAAGTCTTAGGTTTGATTATTTTTTTCCATAAAATTATTATTTCTTTTCTGTAAAATAAGACTTAAGTGTTTTGTCAAGCTTATTAGTCTAAATGTAGAACTAAGCTTGAAAACTTTGTCATTTGATTTTAATGAACTCAAGCAAATCTGGTACTTTAGGTAAAGCTTGGTTTGGGTAATAGGTGAGCGAGACTGAGATGCATCCCCTTTTTTTCCCCTTTCTGTCCCTTATTCCTTCCTGTGTTGATTTCATTGTGTATTCTATTCTGCTCTACTATGTATATAAAAGATGAAAAATTAACAGGAATTATCAGTGCCAGCTGCAGTATGTGTTTTAGTGACATTTTGAGAAGTTTAGAATTCTGGATGTGCTCTCCTTTCTCTGCTGGAAAGTTGAGCGTTCCCTGGTACCCAGAACTAGTTAATAAGATGTGTTCTTCTATTCTGACATTTGGTGCCGAATTTTTGAACTGAGAATTTTGTACTTCAGGAACTCAGCACTATGTAGAGAGAAGATGATCCTTTTAAGTTAGTAATGTTCTTTTTAAATACTTGTCAACTCTAGCAAAAAGGAGGTAAATTTTTCCACGGTTTCATCTGCATAGTGCGATAATCCAACTTCAGACAGGATCAGGATCTTAACTGTATATCTCATTAAAATACTTAATTTGCTAACAGTCCTCAAATAAAAGTTTTGAGATAAATCTCCAGCTTTTAATGAGGAAAATAGCTTAGTTTTTATATGTATTTTAACTGCCCAACATGCTTTTGTTCATTCAGATCTAATTCCATGTATTTGAAAATATGGTATAGAGGGGGTTCTGTGCATAGTTTTGTTTTGAAATTAGTTTTCCTAAATCTGGTCTATTCTAGTACTAGAAATTTTAGGCTAGTAAATCAATCTAGATCTTGTATTATGTGTATCTTCATGGTACTGTGCCTTATCTTGCTTAGCTTTGCCAGTCTTACAGCTTCATGTGCTCTTCTAGGAATTTATGATTCAAATGCTGGTTGGATGCTTGGGTTAGTCTTTGGAGCATGTTAGGGCAGCTGGCTGGATAAGAAAACTTAACCCCCAGGAGTGGTAAGCGTGTCTTGGTGGTACAGGCTTCTCCCTACTGGATATCTAAAATTTTTAGACTGAAAAGGACTACCGGAAAGATGAAGGTGTTTCATTTTCACCTTTTTAGACTAACTAGGCTGTTTGAGTCTATTAAAGTCCTGCTTGTTTTGACACTTTTGTCACTAGTGCTCAACAAATAAACTGTCGTGATTATGGTAATGCTCTTCCATATCTTGCAGGCCAGAGATCCTCAACAGGAAGCTAAAGAGGAGTTGGAGAACTTGAAGAAGCAGCATGATTTATTGAAAAGGATGCTACAACAGCAGGAGCAATTAAAGGCTCTTCAAGGAAGACAGGCAGCTCTTCTTGCTTTGCAGCATAAAGCAGAACAAGCAATTGCTGTCATGGATGATTCTGGTATGTGGAATGGCTGTCTTGTGGGTAGCATATTAGCATGCTGATTGAATTATTAAAGCTGGAATCGTGGAATAGGCATTTAAAAGTCTTCTTTTTATAATGTACTTTTAAAAAATACTGCAAGGCTTCTGTTTCTGAGAGGAGTTGACAATGTAATGTTGTAAAATGATTTTTCATTTAAAAACCACACAGCTGATCTGTGGTTTACTTGTAAAATCCTAAAATTGTGGATTTTTCTCCTAAAAATTGGTCTACCTCCTCAGCTTAGGAGTCTGCCTCTCCTCTCTCTCACTGTACCAGGCCTTTGAAGGAAAGAATCGGAGTTGGGGCATACAGAGTGTTCTCTCCCTTTCTGCATCCTTCTGGGTATAGGCAGTTGATAGTATGAGGTTTTGTTTGCTTTTTCATGGGATTCTTTCTTTTTTTTGATGGCTGGTTGCTTGCCAGTTTAATAGCCACTGTTACGTTAATGGTTTATCCAGCAATAGAAAGGAGGAAGTTGCTAAAACAGTTATGGAAATAATGAAACTGGAATCCTGAAATTCTATGTATGTAAATTCAAGGCATGGTTCTGATAATAGAGCACCACCATTATGTGTTAACCTTCAGTTTAAAAGCATTCTTCTAATTAATTTTCATATATTCCCAATTTTTCAAAAGCTACCTTTGGGAAAGAGAACTTCTTTTTGATAGCTCCTTAAAGGTTGTCAGCAGAGTTGTTTTCTCAAGAATTCAGTCTTGAAAGTGATATGGTTGGCCTTGATTTGTGTGCTGTTGACATGTGAATTATCTGTTGTTTGTTGGAAACTTGTCCTGCCCTTCACCCCTCCCTAAATCCTGTTCAGTTTTCTTTGGAAAAGGGGTACAGTTATGTGTGCGGTTGTAGGGAATGACATTTTTGCACTGAGCAGGTTTGGATTCAGTCTGTGTTACTGTTCCATGACTCTTCCCCATAAGAGATGCCTTGGGCATGATTAGAGGGTATATGGGATAGCAGTTCTTATTACAGTTAGCTTTTGTATTTAAAATTGCTTAATTTATAGGATTACAACCATTGGTTTCTGTGTTTACAAAAAGTCTCCCTTTAAGGTTCTTTGCTCTGATGAGCTCCTCTTTCTGCTTTTTCTTCTGTCTGAGATTCAATAGCCTATAGGAAAGAAGATGGAACTAGTTAAGAAAACTCTAGCTTTTAGTGTAGGGAGGAGCAGCTGGTAGGTAGAGAGATTGTCGAAAGCTACTGCAGGAGCAAAAGCAGCAGGTGCCATCCAAAGGTGTTTCCTTTTTTCTCAAATGGTTTTCAGTAGTTGTTTTTCTCCTATCCGCTCCACAGCGGTAATGCTGTGATGCTTTCTCTTCTTTCCTCAAATATATAAAACTCCATCTTCATGAGGAATGTACTCATGACGTAGGTAGAAGATAGGATTACTTATGATAAATTAGAAGTACTTTGGGGTTTTTTTAATTCTTTGGTGGTGTTTTTATTTGTTTCACATTTCCATTTATGTCACTCTTAATGACAGTTTCTTACTGCTGTTTGTGTTGACTGACTTTAGGATGTGGTATGTTCCACAACTGTAGGGCAGGAAATGTAAAGATTCAAATCCAACATAGGGCAAAATAATTGTTTTTAAATTTGAAAATAGTAAAACTTAATGTGACTAAATGAGGTAAAAAAGCCATGATCTATGGGGAAAATAAATAATATTTGTGCCGGATTTTTCTTACAAAGTATTGGCTCATGTTGGCAGAAAATATTTGCATCTGTCAACTGCCAGTTCCGTGTCTTAGTACTGTTTGAATCTGAGTTTTCAGGGGCAGGGAAGAGCTTTCTTTTTAATATATTCCTCTCATAAAGCTTATTGAAGGACAAACCCCCAAGACTACAGCTGTAAAGATTACAACTTATACCAAGATGAAAGCTTGCTGTCTTGTTAATTTGTTATTTTAAGGAAGTAAAATTACATGAACTGTTCTTGGTTTGGCTGTATTAAGTTAATAACCATTTTGTTTTTAACAAGAAAAATATTTTCATCAACTCTAGGCAACTTGGTTGTTTTCATTTTGCTCTGACCTTTTTAGCAAAACACAGAATGGACTTAAAAATCCTTTTGTGTGGTTCTTCAGAAAGGAGCTGTGAGTGGCTTGGTAGGATTTCTGTAATGGAAATAATCTTTCAAGTGTTAAGTTGGTGGGAAGGACACAATATTAAAAATAATTGCTGTATTTTAAGGGGTGCAGTATATTGATGTTCTTGTTAAACCAGAAATTTTCATCAAATAGCCTTTATTTCATCACTGTGGAAAAGTATTTACATTTTTTCCTCCTTCTTCTGCATGCTCAGTTGTCACAGAGACTACAGGTAGTGTTTCAGGAGTAAGCCTCACATCAGAACTGAATGAAGAATTGAATGACTTAATTCAGCGCTTTCATAACCAGCTTCATGATTCTCAGGTCAGTCCTTGCACTGTGTAAGTTTTGCCATTTTCCATTTTTTAATGTTCTTTTGAACAGTGCAGTTAAATATTTGTCTTGCTTATTTGTGGGCGTTCACTAGTGAAGTAATTAGGATTCTCCCAAACTTGAAAGCCTATTATCTTTCTGAAGACTTGTCATCTGACTGATCTATACTTTCTACCTCTCAGTTTTCCATGAAAGTCCAGAGAAGTAGTTTCTATATTGCAATAGAATAATATCTTAACCCAATATATAGTTAGGATATAATGAGAGTGTTTTCACTATCAGTTTCCCTGTATAATGTTCTTTGTTCTGGTGTTGAGCCTAGCAAGCCTACAAGAGGGCTTTTTGTTTCTTACCGTATATGTGGCTTTTTTCATAGTAGTCTGAATAAAATGAAATTACTCTTTTTAGACACAGTCTGTGCCAGACAACAGAAGGCAAGCAGAAAGTCTTTCGCTTACCAGAGAGATTTCCCAAAGCAGAAACTCTTCAGTGTCCGAACACCTGTCAGAGGAGAAGGCACAGCTTTTTAACAAGATGCGAATGTTGCAGGGAAAAAAGCAAAAAATGGACAAACTGTTAGGAGAACTTCACACGCTCCGTGACCAACATCTGAATAACTCCTCCTGTAAGTAAATATAGGCAGAATTGTATCTTTTCAAGAATACAGCTTTTCTTTTTTTTTTTTAATGTGAATGGTTGTAAAGTGGTCTTTCAGCTTGCAACTGGTTAATGAAATGCAGGTGATAAAGCTGTGCTGGGGCAATAATTATGTAAATGTTTTTTAATGTTGTATAAGCTTCTGGGTTAATGGAGAGCTCTACAAGCAATGATGATGAGTGTTTTTGCTTAAAGCCTTTCTGTGGGCCTACTTTCTGCTCTCACTTTCTATTTCTAGAAAAACATTTGTACTGGTGAAGTTTATCCTATAGCTGGAAATTTCTCAAGGGTGATCACAGTGTATTCTGGTTAACACTTAGAACTGAGACACTTGAAGCATGGTCCTGGAGAAGGGCAGACTGATTTAATAGTTACATTACTATAGCCCCATCTTTTGACATGTACTTAACACATTATATAAGCAAGTTTGGATACGATTTTGCGTAGCTGGAAAAAGCAAACATCAAATTTGCATTCTATAGCATATGGGTGCAGAAGCTTAGCAGAGGAAAAACAATGATAGAACTTTTATCACGTTGAAATATTAAATTTCAAAAAAGCAATTCAGCCATAAATAAAACCTTAAAATAACTCTTTGGGCAGATTCAGAGCATGAAAGCTTCCAGTTCTGAAGTGTGATAAAGCTAAAAGGAACTGTTTGAAGCCTTGTTTACAAAAGCTACTTATTACTCTGCCTATTGGCATTTCATGCCATGAAACTTAAAACAAAAGCATTTGCTCTTCTAAGAAGAGAAGTTATTAACTGCTGTTTTCTGTGTTGGTAATATTTTCTGTAGTTAAATTTTAATTTAATTCAGTTTAGCAGGTTCCTTTTGCGAGTTGTTCTTACGAGCTATGTGTCTTTTCGGTAGTTTTTCCTGCTTCAGGTTCTCCTCAAAGGAGTATTGATCAACGAAGTACAACTTCAGCTGCTTCTGGTCCAGTGGGCATAGTTACTGTTGTCAATGGCGAATCAAATAGCCTGGCATCTGCTCCTTATCCTCCTGATTCCCTGGTTTCTCAAAATGAGAGTGAAGAGGATGACAATCTAAATCCAACAGAAAAGCTTCAGTAAAAGCTCTTTCTTTTTTTTTTTCTTTTTTCATAACATGCTTTAGTGATTTTGGGTATTATAAGTTCTGTGTTAAGACACCATTTCATATTTTAATCTACTTAATTTAGTATTATAGACAATTTAGTAAACTGTCCAAGACAGTTAAATGAGTTCAGAACTTCAAGCAGAAGGTTCTTACAGCTAGGAAAATTCAGTAAACTTTAAAAGCTTTAAATCGTATATGTATACTTTTCAACTCTACATAATTTGATTAATACAACAAAACACATAGCATATTCTTTTTTTTCTCCTCAGGAAGTTAAATGAAGTTCGTAAGAGACTGAATGAGTTACGTGAGTTAGTTCACTACTATGAGCAAACGTCTGATATGATGACAGATGCTGTGAATGAAAACACTAAGGAAGAGGAAGAAACAGAAGAATCGGAAAGCGATTCTGAACATGAGGATCCACAACCGGTTACAAATATTAGGTTGTCACACTTTTTGTCCTCCTAAATCTTTGTAGTTAAGTTGTAAGAGGTTTCCGTCAGAAATAACTTAATTCTGTGATAACATTAACTTTCTAAAATTTTTAATTTGAAGTAGTGTTCTTATGCAGATGATTCATATTAATCTTGTCCTTGGAAACTTATTTATATAGTAAATGTCGATTAGATTGACTGTTTAGAAAATGGCTATAAGACACTACAGAATCTGTAGATTCATTACAGAATCTGTAATTCCTTTGGGTTTAAGCCCTGAATTATGTGTAGGAAGTTCCACTAGAAGGTTAACAGGCCTAGACTAGGGAATGGGCATAAAAACAAACTTCAGTTTAGAGAGGTATTTAGAGCTATAGTCTAATAAGGCAACTGTGCGCATCCAAGGATCTTCACTGTGCAGAAATGAACGCTAATTTAGCTATGAATTAGGTAAAGCTTTCATAATATAGACATATACCTTGAGAACCTTTTATATTGTTGTATATCTAGCAGGGGATAATTCATAACTGCTTCTGCTTAAAAAAAAAAAGTCTATTGGAGAGATGAATAATGAGAAATACCAAATGTCTGGACTGTTTTATATGAGGTTGACTTTTTTTTTTAAAGGGTCAGGACACATTCCTATAAAAGCCAGTTAATAAAATGACTGGAGCAAAATTCCATTGACTTAAAAGTTAACTTGAGTAATGTATTTTACCCTAGAAACCCTCAAGGAATGAGTAGTTGGAGTGAAATAAATAGCAACTCAAATGTACAGTGTGGAACTAATAACAGAGATGGAAGACATCTTAATACGGACTGTGAAATAAATAACAGATCTGCTGCTAATATAAGGACTCTAAAAATGTCTTCAACTCTAGGTATGTTCTAAAATCTTCTAATAATTTTAAGTCTTAGTACAGATAATTCTGATAGCTGCACAGAATTTGGGAGAACCTTGTTTGATGAGCAAAATGTTCAAGTGCCTAATCATTAAGCTGATGTTTTTCTAATGTCCAGTAATTACAGTGCACTTCAGAAGTTTAATAATGTGTCATTTGTACTGTTTTGTTTCTTCCTCGCCCCACCTCCAGACTGTCATAACAGGGAGGATGACAAAGATATCGACCTACCCCAAGGGGAAGATGACGAAGTGGAAGAAGACAGAGTTAGTGAAGATTCCGTATCTAGCCATAGAAGTAGCCTGGGTGATGCTGCTGGAGATGCCGAGTTTGAGCAGAAGATCAATAGGCTTATAGCTGCCAAACAGAAACTGAGACAGTTACAAAACCTTGCTGCTATGGTGCAGGTATTTTTATGAGTAACTATTTAGAGTAACACTTATAAAGCTCATTTTTAGGCTGGGAAACAGAGATTCTGTGTGGTTTTTCTGCAGTCAGGGGTGATACTTCTGAAGTTCAAATCTGGAATTTTCTTGGGGGATGCTAAACCAACAGAAGAATGGTCCTAATGCTTAACCTTAGCACTGGATTATGAAATATGAACCAAAAAGTCTAATATTTTTTTTAAACAATACTGGTCTGCATTTTTAAGCTTATATATTCATCAGTTTTAGGTTTTGAATCCTAGGTTTTGCAACATTGTTCAGTCAACTGAGGAAAAATTAGTAGGTTTTGATTAAAATCTTCAGATGTTGCAATATGTTTGAGTTGGGGTATTTTGGTTTGGGTTTAAGGGGGTGTTGTCGGTTTTTTGGAGTTTTTCTTTAGGCTTGAGGGCCAGCTATGAATTGCAGTGTTTTTATTTTATAATATCTCATGCTAATTTAGTGATGTTTACTAAAACATCTTTTCATAAATCTAATATCCCTACAGAATGTTTACATTTGAGCACCATCTGATTCAGTGTCTGCTTACTGAATACACGTAGGTGTATCAGAAACATAAAGGGTTTATGTGAGAACTCCAAAATCAATCTTCATTAGAACTAGAGATAAAGCTATTCAGACTGCTTAGTTTTGAAAAATTATTTTGACAAACTAAGCTTGTTACATTTTGTGTATCAAATTGATAAGGGCCTAACTGCCTTTCTGACATCTTTTCAGGATGATGATCCAGAACCTCAAGCAACAATTGCAAACACATCGAATATTGGTGACTTGTTTTTGGGTGAGATGGAAGAGACAAAGCAACAACCAAACAATGTCCGAGCCAGCACCAACAAGTTACAAAAGGATGCGGGACTGAATGAAAAAGCAAGGTATGCCTTTGACAAAGGATAGTAGAATCATGCTTTAGGCAACTTCTTGCCAAGTAATAAGTGGTTAACTTATTTACGCAGAGAGAAGTTTTATGAAGCTAAACTTCAGCAGCAGCAACGGGAGCTCAAGCAGCTGCAAGAAGAAAGAAGAAAACTGATTGAAATTCAAGAAAAAATTCAAGTGTTACAGAAAGCTTGTCCTGACCTTCAAGTAGGTAGAAAGTATTTCTTTGCTTTCCGAAGCTGTTGAGCAACAAACCAAAATATTTTTCACACCATTTTTTCACTATAGAAATTTGTAAGAACTTAAAATTGCCAATATTTGTATGCTGTAAGCAGCTAGTCTTCTAAGCCTAGAGAAGAGCTCTGGGCACCTCATTCCCCTGTAGGTTCTTGCTTAGCAATTGCTGTATCAAGCTCCCGTTTCACTGAATTTTGTTCTTAAAAGCCTTTTTCTAAATTCTTCAAAGATAGAGAACCTTCTGTCTTATCTTTAGCCTGAAATTTTTCTGTCCATATGTACTCTAGTCACTGCATCTTCGCTCCTCTTGGTAGTCACTTGCAGGGTCTGGTACTTTGAAATAACATGGTGTCTTGTAAACAAGATCAACACTTTGTTGTATTCAAACTTAACAGCACAATATTGTACTGTTTCTCATGCTCTTTGAAGTTGAACTTTTTTTCTATGGAGTGAGCAGTAAGTTATCAATACTATGCATCTACAGCATTATAGAATAGTATATTACATAAAAATAAGTTTTGTTGATTCCTGGCTAAGTTCTGAAATAGTATTTGATTTGAAAATCTCCTTTCACTGCATACTAATTCTCCTATCTCATAAAATCTGAACTGTCTTGGGTTTTAACAGCGGGTGAATTTTAGAAAGCTACTCTACTCTATTTTGCCATTCTGCTTTCTCTTCCAGTTGTCAGCTGGCCTGGGCAGCTGCCCAGCGAACAGGCAGATTTCACCAGCAACCTCAACTCCGGGCATGAATGAATGTAACGCAGCTGGCAAGCCTTTGCTTGAATTTGATGAATCTGTACCAGTAGGCAATGAGGTATTTCATACTTGATATTCTGTGATGTAAGAAAGATTTATAAAGGAAAAAAGTCTACATAACTTGGACACTCTTTTAAAGTATTTTAAAATACTTTAAATATGGGGAGTGGAGTCGTAGCCATTTTAGCAAAGTATGTATAAATTGTTTCTTTCATTTCTGAAAGAAGTGAATATTGACCTGAACTGACAATAGATCTTCCCCAAATACAGCAGTTGTTACCAAATATTAACGTGGAAGTTGGATGAATTTTGAATTTGTAGTGTGAACGTTTGATAGTATATACCCCAGGCAAGTCATCCATGAAGAAAATGATGGCCGTATTTGAAATCTAGTTTCTTCTATGCATCTTCTTTCCTCTTGTCCTCCAAAATATGTGCTTTAAATAATGATCTGGATATTGCCTTCTGAAAATTATGCTAGCATTTGCAGGTGTGGAGGGAAATGTGATGAAGAGCATTTTCTGGCTAGACTTGATGTAAGAGACAAGTACCTGAAAAATACCGTTTTAAATAAACTTTGAGTTGCATCAGCATTCTTGTAAATTTTCCTTTAGCAACTCAGGTGAGAACGATTGGGCAACGCCTGTACTGTTGTCATTAAAAGAGAAGTTTAACTTCACCAAGAAGAGAATTTCAGAACTTTGCCATCTTCCAAATAAGCATTATAGGACAGCTTGTCCCTTTTCACTAAATAAAGGTCTGATTTCTTCCTGCTAAAAAGAAACTGTCTCTAAAATGACTGTGCTGATGCAATTGCTAACATTCTACAAACAGGCTGGGTTACTAATTATCCAAATAGGTATGGGTTTTTGTTGGAAAACTTCTTAGCTCCAGCACCACCAACTACTTCAGCTGCTTTCAGGCTTGAGTACATTGTCACTTGCCTGTCTCCCTTAAGTCTGCGTTTGCCAGTCTAGTTCACTTAAACAATTGGTTTTGTACGTTACACTTTTTCTATGTTTGTGAAAATATCTTGCCATTTATACTTTCACTGTATCTAATTTAAGGCAGATAAAGGCCTCTTTCTACCTGTACATTTCCTTTTATGTGCTCTTCTTTTAAATCACAGCTTCCTTGGAACAGGCTGCCCAGGGAGGTTGTGGAGTCCCCTTCTTTGGAGATTTTCAAGACCCGCCTGGATGCAGTCCTGAG
>JAOXNO010000033.1:72511857-72545263 GCA_028565335.1 Limnodromus scolopaceus
TGGCAGGGGAGTTGGACTAGATGATCTCTATGGTCCCTTCCAACTCTAAAAAATTCAGTGAAATTCAGTGAAAACATACACTGCAACTTGAAGTTTCTGCAGGTTGCAGAAAATCCTTGTTGTATCTTCTACTTTGTTATTAAAGAAATACTTGGCACAGTTTCCAGATTTCTCCAGAGGCTAGTATTCTGTCATGCTACTTCAAGAGCTAAGAATGCATAAATTATGTGATTAAAAATAGTGCTGAATGAAACATGCACTGCTTTTCTTAAAAAATCCTGTCCTTTAATGTTTAATTAACTTCTTAGATTTTGCAGTATTTGGGATAAATAGTAAACATGGGATGTATTTTGCACCTTTCTGTACTGTAACTTCAGTTACAATGTAATACAAATACCTGAACAAAAAGGTATCAAATACAAAAGGTATTAATACAAAAAGTATTAATACTGACATTTTAATATGTTGTGGTTTAGATTATATTTATTTTGTTTATAGTCTAATGTCTTCCATTTTACTGCAAACAGCTATGGTCTGAGATGAGAAGACATGAGATTTTAAGAGAAGAATTGCGACAGAGGAGAAAGCAACTTGAAGCTTTAATGGCTGAACATCAGAGGAGGAGAGAGCTTGCAGAAACCATATCTACTGTTGCTGCATCTGTTAAAAGCGAAGGATCAGAAGCTCAGCGAACTCCACAGCAGAGCAGGACTGAAAAGTAAGAATCTGAGTCACTGTGTGTTAGTCAGTGGGCGCTTCTGTTGTTTAGTGAGATGTCAGTCTTGGGGCAGTTCCCTGTTTTCACTGAATGTGATGATATGACAGAGCAGTAAATTAATTTCTTGACTTCTAAGTGACTGTTAGTTGGCAACTTGCCAGTTTTATGGGTTTCCCCAGAGTATTTAGTCTCCCCTGCCCCATAACTGGTGAAAAATCACCCAGGGACAGGAGAATGTGTGGAAAATGCCAAATGCTCTGAGTACTTTTTCTTCATCTCTACACCAGTTATAACACTAGTAAAGTAATAATTTTCCAAAACAGTAAGTAATTTTATTTAACTGTCCTAGTGTCAGAAGAATACTGGTTTCATTTTGCACTGGTGATATAATGTTTACATTAATTTTGGTGCAGCTTGATTAATTGGAGATAAAACAATCTATTCACAATTACAGCTCTGTCTAATAATTTGTTATAAACCCAAAAAAACCCAACCAACCCCTCCTTTCCCAAACACTCCTGGTTTTTTTTCTTTAATCTTTTTTCCTTTGTTTCCTTTTTTTTGTTTTCTTCATTCACTAGGACAATGGCAACCTGGGGAGGTTCTACCCAGTGTGCACTAGATGAAGAGGATGGAGATGAAGACGGTTATCTCTCTGATGGCGCTGGTCAGGCAGAAGAGGAGGAAGAAGATGCATCAAGTTTGAATGACAGTTTCTCTGTTTATCCCAATAACAACATACCAGAAAACGCATATTTTGTTAAAGAAAACAAGGATAGGTTGGTGCCATTACTTATTGATCTGATGCTGGTCAGAGTATATTTGGAAGGGGTGGGAGAATCATTGCATTAACTACAAGACATCCTTTTGCAGCAAAATGAAATTTTTTTTCTGCTTGCTAGGGAGCAGTGTGCAGTGGCATGTTCTTGTACGAGTCTGTGTAGCTGCAATGTGTATAATTAATTTGATTATTTCTTCTGTTTTCGGCCATATTGTATGTCTGCCATTGAACTCTCCAGTTGTCTTGCAGGAGCTCCTTATGTTGCCATGTTGTTTTAATCAGCTTAAAAGATAATCTATATGAAATTTTTGCCATGATATTGATCAGTCTCTTCAAAAAAAGTAATTCAGAGAATTAAACTAACTTTGAAATTTTTGCTTTTAAGTTGCTGACTTTTGCAACTTTGAAAACTATTTCTTATTAGATGTTTTAATTAACATGAATATTTTTAATATTTAACATACCTGATTGATTTCCTTAAGAAAATGAATAAGCTTTCTGTGACTAAATGAAAATGCAATGTTTAATGTATATCTCTTCAACTGATTTTCTCTGGTTTTGATACCAAAATAATTTTAGTAGATAGTGGCCTGCTAGTCGGGAGCTGGGCCAATTAATCCTTAGCGTATTATGTTAGTGGCTTCTATTTTCATCTGAATACCTATTATATATCAGTAATGGATGATACTAAAACAAAGATCCAGAAATACCCTTAGCAATTCTTTTTCGACTGAGGTGGCTGGGTAAGTGGCTGTTACTTTCCATTTGTTTTGGATAAAGTTGGACTGACAAAATCACATGGGTGATTACCTCACATGCTGAAATGGCCTGTGCCTGAGGAGTTGATGTAATTTGAATAATGGAAGTATCATTAGAAGAAGCTGTTTGAAATGTCAGCTTTTGTCCTCATTCTTCCTATTTTTCCCCACCCAGGTGGAAAAATTCCCGTCCTCTTTCAGCAGATGGAAATTATCGTCCATTGTCTAAGGCCAGGCAACAGCAAAACATAAGTATGCGACGTCAGGAAAACCTTCGGTGGATGTCTGAACTTTCATATGTGGAAGAAAAGGAACAATGGCAGGAGCAGATCAATCAGTTGAAGAAACAGCATGAATTTAGTGTCAGCATTTGTCAAACTTTGATGCAGGATCAGCAGGTACATGTGAAGAACAGTTATTTTGCTGTTCTTACTGTTTTGGGTTTTTTTCCCCCTAAATCTTTCCAGCAGTAATTTCTGGTTTTGGTAATTTGATCACTGTCATGTATTTTCTTTCCACAGACCCTCTCTTGTCTTCTACAGACTTTGCTTACAGGCCCTTACAGTATGATGCCCAATAATGTTGCATCTTCACAAGTACATCTTATTATGCATCAATTAAACCAGTGTTACACTCAGCTGACTTGGCAGCAGAATAACGTCCAAAGGTTTGTTGGCTGTATTAGTGTTTGGCTGGAATTTGAAATGTTTCAGTAGCAGAGAACGTGGTTATGTGAATAAAAGATTACAGGTAATGGTTAAATATGAGATTTTTGAACTTCTGAATTGATTACAAGCTTTTGAAAAGGTATACAGCATTTTTGGTTGGTATTTTCACCACTGCTTTGTTACCTTTGAGGTGGTTCTTTTTGAGTAATCTTTAGTGAAGAGAACCGAAAGTTGGCATCTCTTCCAGTAAAATCTCTTGCTGTAACTTCATTTTACTTTTTTGGTTTAAACTTGCTTTCCTTGAATATGCTTTTATGTCTGTAGTCTTCGCTAGACTACCTGGCAAGCGTCTGGATTCTAATGCTTATGGAAAGATGGTGGAAAAGCTTTTTGTCCTTTCTTAGTGTTATCAGTCAGAATTTATGCTCACTTCCGCTCCATTTGGATGTACTTTTGCCTTCTGAATAAGGATTTTTTTTTTTTTTTTAAAACAAAAAGGTAATAGTCATTTTAAGTAATTGCATGAAAGTTCAAGCTCTTCATCTTTGTTTTGTATTTGGTAAACGGTATATAGTTACTGGCCTCTAATACAATATTTTAAAGTAATTTTAATGCCACTTCTGCAAATATTTTGTGTCTTTGATTGTTTCTATTTAAGTTTCCTTTTAAGCCTGCTTATTTTTTTAGTATCTGGGATGTTTAACTTCTCTAAACATGACCACTAGTATAGAGCAGTTGATTTTAAAATTCTTCCTGTCTGCTGCTCAAGATTAAATACAAGTGGTTTTTTTCTTGAGGTTTTTCTTTTTATTAGCTAAATGGAGCAGTTCTTCATATACGTTACATGGGGCAGGTGAAATAATATGAATCTCAAATTACTTGAGTATAAATTTACAGCTTTCCCTTAGCATTCCTTTTTTTTCCCCAAGTGCTTACTTTTCTTTGTTTTCAAGGTTGAAACAAATGTTAAATGATCTTATGCGCCAGCAAGAAGAGCAACAGTATCAAGAAAAGCCATCCAGAAAGGAGAGAGGCAGTAGTGCACCACCCCCCCCATCTCCTGTTTTCTGTCCGTTCAGCTTTCCTCCGCAACCTGTAAACCTCTTTAATGTACCAGGATTCACTAATTTTTCTTCCTTTGCTCCTGGTGAGTATTACTAAAGATGTGAAAAGTAAGAAGAGTTTCAAAAATTTCCATTCCTACATTTAGTTGAAATCTTAATGTGAACTTGCTGGAACTCTGTGACTTTGCCTTTATATTAAAATGGTCTTACACAGTACTTGAATGAGCCTGTATTACCATAGCAGAAGTTTGTTCACGTTTATTGCTGAACAGTTGTAGATTTTGACTTCAGTAGGAAAAGCAAGACTTTCTCAATAAGAAGTTGGGTTATAGTTGAAAATACCCACTTGATAAAGTTAACATTTTAAATGTTCTTCATCCAACTTATGAAAAGTAATGCTTGAAACATTTTACATACCTTTAGCAATCACTTAGAACGTTATTTGAGTGAACCTTCTAATTTTAAGGTAGCGCTTGGTAATTATTGCTTTTCCCTAGAACTTTCAGTGCTCAGTTTTGTTTGAAATACCTGGAGGGTTTTGCTAGTTTTTGCTCCCATCAGAGGTATAGGGTGACTGTTGGCTTGGATACAGTGTTCCTAATGTCATTACCAGTAACCCGGTAATACCAGGTATTATCAGTAACCTGGTGTCCTTGTCCATAGCTGGGGGGTTGGAACTGGATGATCTTTAAGGTCCCTTCCAGCCCAAACCGTTCTGTGATTACCAAATCTACTTTTACTGTTGAATTTGAAATGGGAGAAAAAGTAGGTATTTTACTGTATCACTAAATGTTGTTAAAGCTGGCTTAATATATTTCAGCTTTTTCAGCTTTTTGAGGAAAACAGGAAAATAGAATAGATGTGGATTGTAGCTTCCAGATTCTAAAGTTTTCTGTTCAGGATATATTTTAAATTACAGAGAACCTACACAGAAAGGATAGTTATGTTCAATTTGACACCACTGTAAAGGTTCTAAAGTTAAAATAAGTATTATGACTTCTTTAGCCCTGTGAATACTTGTACAATTGGAACTTCCTTGTCAGTTTGATAGTTAAAGTATTGATATGTTCTTCATGCAGACAGAACTCTACCATTTTTGGAACTGATGTCATTTTTACCTTCACTTGTAGGAGCTGTTTTTTGAGGGTTCTTAAAGTACCTTCATCTCTCCACTGGCATGCATAGTATCCAGCAATGTTTGAAACCTGCATTTAAGATAAATTCTGGTTATTGCAGTACTTCCAGGATGAAAACAGCTTTTGCTTACTTCCCCACTGTATCTTTGCTTTATAAAGTTATGTTGCCACACAATACGTCTCAAATTTGACTTTTATCACTCAGATAAATTGAGGTAGTATCTTCTGACTCTCTTGTTTATTTTGTAGGTATTAACTATAATCCAGTGTTCCCTTCTGGTTTTGGAGATTTTGCACACAATATTTCCCCACACAGCAGTGAACAACAGCAGCAACAACATCCTCTAGATCATAATGTTTCTGGGAAAACTGAGTATATGTCATTCCCCAAACCTTTTGAAAGCAGTTCCTCTAATGGAGCAGAAAAACAAAGGTATTTAATGTCACTGTGCAACTCTCCTGTAATCGTTTTTCCTCCCTTTTTTTGGGGCTTGTAGGAATTCATCATTCTTTTAGGGAATTTATTTTAATAGAATTACCAAATAAGCTTTACTTTTGCAGTTTAATTTTTTTACTGTTTTTTTTTTTTTCAGTAAAGTGTTCTACTTTTCTGTATATTAACTAGTATATCATTTCATGGATATTTTAAGATCATGTATACTGTTGGAGTGGTTTTGTGACACTTTCTGGAAGTAGAGGAAGATTTCATTTCCATCTTTTTTGAAACTGAGCTGTTTTACAGAACGATAAAACAGTTTGGGTTGGAAGAGACCTTTAAAGGGCACCTAGTCCAACCCCCTTGCAATGAGCAGGGACATCTTCAACTAAATCAGGTTGTTCAGAGCCCCTTGCAATCTGACCTTGAATGTTTCCAGGGGTGGGGCACCTACCACCTCTCTGGGCAACCTGGGGCAGTCTTTCACCACCCTCATTGTAAAAAATTCCTTCTTTGTATCTAATCTAAATCTCCCCTTTCAGTTTGAAGACATTACCCCTCATGCTATCGCTCCACTCCCTGATCAAGAGTCCCTCCCCATCTCTCCTGGAGCCCCTTTAGGTACTGGAAGGGGCTCTGAGGTCTCCCTGGAGCCTTCTCTTCTCCAGGCTGAACAACCCTAACTCTCTCAGCCTGTCCTCACAGCAGAGGGGCTCCAGCCCTCTGAGCACCTTTGTGGCCTCCTCTGGACTCCAACAGGTCTTTCGTGTGCTCAGGACTCCAGAGCTGGATGCAGTAGTGCAGTTGGGGTCTCACCAGACCAGAGTAGAAGGGCAGAATCCCCTTCATCGCCCTGCTGGCCACGGTGCTTTTGATGAAACCCAGGATGCTGTTGGCTTTCTGGGCTGCAAGTGGACGTTGCTGGGACATGTCCAGCTTTTCATCCATCAACACCCCCAGGTCCTTCTCGGCAGGGCTGCTCTCCATCCCTTCACACCCCCCCAGCCTGGGTTCATACTGGAGGTTGCCCCAATGCAGGTGCAGGACCCCACACTTGGCCTTGTTGAACCTCATGAGGTTTGCATGGATCCACTTGTTGGGCCTGTCTGGATTGCTCTGGATGGCATCCTGACCCCCAGGTGTGTCAACTGGTGGAATAACTACAGGATATAATTTCAGTGAATGCTTAGTTTTTGTGCTACAGTAGATTGTAATGAACGTTCCTTTAAGGAATGTTCTGTCCTATACCACTATGTGAACACAACATTAACTGCATAAGTGTATTCAGGTTGCAGAAATGCACATTTATTGCTGATTTCAGACAGCTTCTGTTTTCCATTTGCAAGGATTCTCACTAGATGATTTTTTTTTTTTCAATGTTCAGTTGATGACTAAGTAACTAGGGCAGATAACTTGCATTATGGATAAAGGTATATGCCTGGTAATACATCCTACTTCTATTTAAGAGACTGGGTTATGATCTATTGTGGTGTTTCCTTTTTTCTGACAGAAAGAGTCATAGACAACCTGAAGACGAAATAGAAAAAAGATCAACTTGGCTTAGTGATAGCCAGGAAGTGAAAAAAGAGGATCAGTCTCAACTGAAAGCAAGTTTTGCAGCTTCAGTGCAAAACGTTGCTTCCGGTCATAAAAATCAGCCTGATGTGAGCAGGAGAAGAGAGTTTGATGAAGAGTCTTTGGAGAGTTTCAGCAGCATGCCTGATCCAATAGACCCCACTACTGTGACAAAGACATTCAAATCTAGAAAAGCATCAGCACAAGCCAGCTTGGCATCAAAAGACAAAACACCCAAATCGAAGAATAAGAGGAAGAGTGCTTCTCAGCTAAAAGGCAGAATTAAGAATACTGGTAGGTATTATTAAAGTAATCTTAAATATAGTGGCAAACTCAGCTTGGATTATAATCTCTACATTCCAGAGAATTTACTCTCTATAAATGGTACCTATAGTAATGAAGATAAGTCATTGAAATATTAATTCATTTTACATAACATATGTAAGGTTTTTTAGTATTTCAGTAAATAAAAAGCATAACTGATGAGGACATCATGGTTTGAATCGATAGTGGGTGCAGATAGACTAAGATTTGGAATAAACACTTGGGAAATCCTCCTCTTCGTTAAGTTTTCATGTTCAAACTGGGTGACTTGCTGAAAGATGTGCTTCAGTGAAATAATGAATGGGAAGAGAGGGGCAGTGCTGTTGGAGTCACTGAGGATTTAGGGCTACTGTATGGATTCAGTGTACAGAAGAAAATTTTTGCCTTGTAAACGTTGTTTTGCGTCTTTGAGATTGCCCTTTAACAAATTTTGAAAAGTAATAAAACATTTTGTAAGCTGGTTTTTTTTGTTTATTTCTTCCTTCTCCTTCCCTCCCATTAGGTTATGAAAGTGCAAGCGCTTCTAGTGTGTGTGAACCCTGCAAGAGCAATAAAAGCAGACACTCTGAAGAGGTGGTTCAAGCAAAGGTGTTCAGCAAAAGGAATCGGGAACAGTTGGAAAAAATAATTAAATACAGTAGATCTACAGAAATGTCTTCAGGTATTCTTTTCTGAATGTCAGTTGTTATTTTGGGAACTTCTCTGGGTAAAAGACCTCCAGACTTAGTTGCTAGTGTATTATTTAAAAACAATGTACGTGACAAGAAGACAATACAGAATATTTAGCATCTGGATTTTGCTTTTTAATTTCTAAGGATGCTGTAAGCATAAAAGTTTGTAAAAAGTTGGGTATTGATTGCTTTTGGGCTTCTTCTGTAGATTAGATACTTGATTAAAATATTTTAGAAACAAACCTGTTACTGTAAAACAAACAAAAGTCTTGCCAACCAAAACCGTCACCCATTTGTTTTCATGGGCAGTAACTGCACAACAGCTGAAACTTTGTTTAGTGTTTAAACTACATTCCCTACTGCATACGTTTTCTTTCTGTTCATGCTTAAGGGAGCTCTATCAAATACCATTCAAATTCAGTCTTATAACATCACATAAACGCTTACGTTTTTGCCATCTGCGCTGCTTTTCTTGTGTCCGGATCATAAAACTATTCTCTTCTATGTCTTTTTAGGTTCTGCCAGTACCTTTGTTTTGTTTGAAAGATGCAGAGATTTTAGTCACTGTAGCACGATGTACAGCTTTGTCGATGTAGCTGTGTCCACACTAAGAGCTGTTTATTGACGTAATAAGCTGTTAACCAGTCAAGTTCTCGCAATAAGCAGCTTTGCTGTGGTTTGGATCACTAAAGCAGTTTTCCTCCTGCTGTTTTGTATAGACCCTGTCTTTATTTCTGGTGCGCATTTTTTGTGTTTATCACTGTCTATCCCCACTTTCCTACAGCGCATGCTAGGAGAATTCTGCAGCAGTCTAACAGAAATGCATGCATTGAAGTGCCAGGTAATGCATTCACTGCTCAGCTTCAACAATGTCCTACTACTTTTATTTTTTTCCTCTTAGCTTTGGGCCTATAACTCAGATTGTTTAGCAGATGTTCAAACTCAGCATTACTGCAGCACCTTCTCTATAGGCAAGGCAAGAGAAAGATGCTTGTAGTTTGCACGAAATGCAATGATACAAACTCTTTTGAATTGTAATTGTGAAGAATGTGTTTATCATGTTTTCAGTCACAATTACAAGTGGAAAATAGGTAGGTAGATACCAACAAAAAAAATCAGTAGGCATTTTTAGTATGTTTAAAAGCTACTATTACATTTTATTAATGGAGGAGAGAAGCAATTTCTAGTGACTTAGTCAAGGTTCAAAAAGCTTACCTTGATGCTTAAAAATACTGGTAGACTATTTGCAGATAATCAAATTGCGCAGTAACATTTGCTGTATTGCTAATAACTTTATTAACTTGAATACTAACAAATATACATCTGTTAAACTAAGCTGAGTTTTCCAAATATAACTTTTTTCCATTCAACACTTGCCAAAATACATATGTAATAACTGTTGTGATGCAAGGATAATCCTTAATTTTCAAAGGAATGAGAGATTCGTAGGGGAATGCATTGGTTTCTCATACATATGTAATAGGGCTTAAGGGTAAGAGGTTTTATGTGAGTCTCAGAAGTGATATTAGACATGTATGAGAACGTAGGATTTATGCTTGTGGGGGAGGGGTGGGAAGCATTGCCTTTCTTGAATTCAGTCTAGAGCTTTCTTAGTGTTGTTGCTTGTGTTGCAAGAATGTGGACTACTTGTATTATGTAAATTTGAGACCTTTGGAAATATCTTAAAACTCCATTTTTGGTGTTGAATACCTATTCTGAAAGCAACACTGTGTGTGCAATATTCTCTTTAATAAATACTTTCTGAAGGTATTGTTCAGAATTATAAAGAAAATAATTTCGCTGAATGCTTTACATTTTATTTCATATATGAAGGATTGCATAAAGTGTTATTTCAGAATGTTTACATCTTCGTTGCTCTTCAGGAGATGAGTAAGCTTTAAGAAAACAGCTATATAGTGGAAGCTACAATAATTGAGAGATAATTTGGGTACCTGTAACTTGCGTACCAAATAAACAGCTTGCTTTCAACTGATGTGTGTCAAGGACTTAACAAGTTCCTTTTTTTTTTTTCTGCAGAAACTGGTAGTGATCTTTCTATGTTTGAAGCTTTACGAGACACAATTTATTCTGAAGTGGCAACGCTTATTTCTCAAAATGAGTCTCGTCCTCACTTTCTTATTGAACTTTTCCATGAGCTTCAGCTGCTAAACACAGATTACCTGCGGCAAAGGGCTCTATATGCTTTGCAGGTGCGCATGACATTTTTGATCTTGTGTGTGAATCAAACAAATCTTAGATCCTTTTTTACAGTATAGATTTATTATCTTTTTCCAGGATATAGTGACCAGACATCTATCTGAGAACAATGAAAAAGGAAAGTGCACAAAATCATTGAATTCTGCCACATGGATGGCATCGAATTCTGAACTCACTCCCAGTGAAAGCCTTGCTTCTACAGATGATGTAAGTTTTCAAGTTTAGATGCTAATTTCCTGTCAACTTTTCCTATTTTTTCAACTTACATGCATGTGTACTGAAATATTCAATACTAGCGATTGAATTTTTCTAAAATTCATATTAACTTACACAGACTTTTCTAAACAAAGAAATGCAAGGGAATATTAATGCAAAAGGGATTAAACACACTAGGATTCTCGATGCTGGAAATGAGTGATGTGTCAGGGAGGAACAGAATGTGGACAGGGACACAGATTGGAAACTGGTACTGAGAGAGTCAAAACCCTCTTGTGAGTAAGTCAGGGCAAGTACTGATCACAGGATTCCCAAGGAATTTTTGCTTTTTTGTATTTAAGAAGTCACTGATGCCTCTGCACAGTTTCTTATGTATTTTATAATTGAAGTATTTGAAACAAATATGGTAGAATCGCCTGATGGATATATATCCTGAGAGTAAGGTTATTCCCCAGTCAAACAGCCTGGTGACAGGTCTTGATACCACAGCTGGCTTGGCGACACATCTGTGAGAGGATGGTGCATTCCTGCTTTGTATTCAGTTCTTTGGTGTTTTTTAGGAAACTTTTGGCAAGAACTTTTCTACAGAAGCATGTCAAGATTGTGAACAAAACGATGCAGACAATGGGAGTACTATGTCTACATCTTCAAATTTTGAACCCTTTGCCACTGATGACCTTGGTAAGAATGATGTGATTTACAGTGTTGTGTTAGTCCCTCCCTCCTAAAATGCCTGCAATTGTCTACTCTTAAATAGTCTAAAAATTCTTTGATTTTTAGTGTGTAACCACATTTTGTAAAACAACACTTAGAGAAATTAGCCACTTGTGAAACACTTTGAGTTATTCAAAGTGTGTAATAAAATATTATAACTCAACTACGGTTATATGTAGATTTCAAAAGTTGTGGCTTTGAATTCATTTTTATCATTGTTTACTTGTGTATCAATTGAAAACTTTTTATTTAGATTAAAAGGTGTTTTCATTCTAAATATAGGCAACACAGTGATTCACTTAGATCAAGCTTTGGCTAGGATGAGGGAGTATGAGCGTATGAAAATTGAAGCTGAAAGTACCCTTGACTCTGAGGGCTGCTCTAGTAATTTTCAGGGTGCTTCTGCTGCTAAATTAGAAGGTATGCACATATATACATATTTTGCTTAGTTTTAGAAAATAATTATTCTAAATATCAAGAATCATTTAATTGGCTGACTTGCTTTCCTCTTAATTTACATTGAAAACTTAGCAAAGTTTCAAAGGATCTTTGCATACTTAAGTAAGTCTGATTTATTTTTAAAAAGGAAAATACGTGTTTTTGGAATTGGTGTTTCTTTAATATTGAGTGACTTAAATGTACGTTTCTTTTAATGAGGTCCAAATACCAGTGAGTGTCTTCCTGTGCCGGAGTCAAGTGACGTTTCTGCTGTTCCGTGTCCTCGTATAGATACTCAGCAGCTCGACCGGCAGATTAAAGCGATTATGAAAGAGGTCATTCCTTTCCTGAAGGTAAGAACTTTTTTCAATAATGTGTGAATTGGGAGAATAGGAAAAGGACCTGCACAATTCCATAGAAGAACATTATTTAAAATGGATTACTTGCATCTTAGCAACAGCTGCCAATAAGTATATGTTAAGTTGCAGACCTTGCTGAGGATGATGTAAGGATTAAATACTCCAACAGAAGAGTTTTTAATAGGAGAAAGAAATGCTAAGGTTTCTGGATTGCGTAGGGCTGGTGGACTTGACATCAAGAATAATAGAAATTTGGTCTTTGTTTGGAGCTGACCAAATCAAATAGAAATGTTTGAGAATGTGCTTTTGAAATATTTGCTGCCTTTTAGCAAAGAGAACTGAGTTTTAATTAAAACTGTTACATACGATGTAACTTGAGATATTTTTGAAGAATAGCTCTGAGTTTTAGCATTATTTTCTGTTTACAAATATCCTCAAAATTGTTGAGAGCTTGTAAGCATTGTGAATACAGAGGAGAAATGTACTACTTAAAAGAAGGAGAAATAGTCACAGTTCATTCTTTGCAAGGTTAAAGAGCAGAGGAGATTGAGTTGTAAGATGCTTAAGTAATCTCTGTGCTCCCTGTTATAGTATGTGCAGTGTATAAGATTAGCTTTGATGAATAAGGTACTTTTTTAGTACTGGTTTTAAAAACTGTCTATATTGTTGACACGCCCCAGTCTCAGTGCCCAAAGGCTTCTCTTTTGTTTGCAATTTGAAGGCAGCTTACAACAATAGATATCTTACCATAAACTTTAATACACCTAAGTACACAGCCACAATACGTGAAGATTGTTAGTTTGTCCAGACGTTAAAGGGTGGCATGTACTAATGTGCTGGAGAAGTGCAACAAAACTTTGCGTGTCACAGCTGGTCAGTCATTAATGAAGTATATTTGCTGTACCTGTGTTCCAGTTAGTTTGTTTTGCGAGATGGGTTAGGACCGGTTCGTGGAGTGCTGTTCCTTCAGTGGAAAGGTGATTTTGTTTATAAATGAATTTCAGTATTTAAGTTGATGGCTATTTAAAAAAAAAAAATAAAAAATTAAGTGTTAACTAAGCTCATGTTGTGATACTTGTTTAGGAACACATGGATGAAGTATGCTCTTCTCAATTACTGACATCAGTAAGACGTATGGTCTTGACTCTTACACAACAAAATGATGAAAGTAAAGAATTTGTCAAGTTCTTTCATAAGCAGCTTGGCAGCATACTGCAGGTCAGTAGTTTTTCAATGTTGTTTTGCAGCAC
This sequence comes from Limnodromus scolopaceus, assembly GCA_028565335.1. NCBI lineage: Eukaryota > Metazoa > Chordata > Aves > Charadriiformes > Scolopacidae > Limnodromus > Limnodromus scolopaceus. The sequence goes on from JAOXNO010000033.1 coordinate 72,525,183, forward strand.
TATTGCAGATGGATAATGAGCAACAGATAAACCAACTTCCCTGAAGTTGTATTTTAAAACTGCTCTTCTCCTTCAGCTTTAATATAGCAATGAGGTATTGCCTTGTTTTCTAAAAGTAAAGCTTTACTATGCACAGAACTTCTTTTCCATCAGTGCCAGATAGTGAGAGGTGTAACTCCTGCCTGGTGCTGTCTTCAAGGAGAGCTCTGGTGATGCTCTTTGTGAACGTTTTGTGTAAATTCCTGAAAATCAATAGAGTGCTTTCTCCCTTTCTCTCTCTCTCTCAATCTCTCTCTCTCTCTCCCTCCCTTTCTCTCTCTCTCTCTCCCTCCCTTTCTCTCTCTCTCTCTCCCTCCCTTTCTCTCCCTAGTATAGAGTTTTAATCAGTAACTTGGTAAGTTCTGTTACGTGACTAGTCTGCTTAAAATCTAAGATGTTAAACCGTAACTTTTTAAAAGTATGAGCTAATATATACCTAACTAATTTTGAGTTATTAGGAATATGACAAATACTTAGTCTTTGAAGTTTGAAAGCCTGTTTCAAAAACTGAAGAATTATTTCTCTTCACAGGATTCACTGGCGAAATTTGCTGGTAGAAAATTGAAAGACTGTGGGGAGGATCTTCTTGTGGAGATCTCTGAAGTGTTATTTAATGAATTGGCCTTTTTTAAACTCATGCAAGACTTGGACAACAACAGCATTTCTGTAAAGCAGAGATGTAAAAGAAAAATAGAAACTACTGAAGTGGTACAGTCTTACGCTAAAGAGGTTTGTTTTATATTTTTGAAAAATGCAGCTTTTCTGATTTTCCTATGTATCTGTATTCCCTAAACTACTTTGACTACCTTAGTTCATGAGTTGTATATATGTTTTTTTATGAATTAGGGCTGTGTAGTCACAGTAGTGCTTGTGTTAGAAGCATGAACTAGTTTTCCTCAGTAAGGGAGATGTCCTGTATTATAGATGAGTGTCTGTTAAAGGTATCTAGTTGCATAGAGTTTTTGTTGTTGCGTAGACCAATTGTTGTTGGTAATTCAGAGAAAATGTCTTTTAATGGTTATATGTGCACATAGTAAGGAATAGTCAAATCTTGAAATAGTATTAACATCTGGAGCCTCTGTGGAGTTGCTGTGGTTTAACCCAACTAGGCAGCTGAGCCCCACACAGCCACTGGCTCACACCCCACTGGTGGGATGGGGGAGAGAATTGGAAGAGTAAGAAGAATCGTGGGTTGAGATACAGACAGTTTAACAGGTAAACTGCGTGCACAAGCAAAGCAAACCAAGGAATTAATTCTCTACTTCTCATGGGCAGGCCATCTCAGGTGTTCAGCCATCTCCAGGAAAGCTAGGCTCCATGACGCATAACGGTGACTTGAGAAGACAAACGCCATCACCCTTCCTTCTTCCTCCCTCAACTTTATACACTGAGCACAATGTCACATGGCATGGAATATCACTGTGGTCAGTTGAGGTCAGCTGTCCTGGCCGTGTCCCCTCCCAGCTTCTTGTGCCCCCACAGCCCACTTGCTGGTGGGGCGGTGTGAGGAGCCGAAAAGGCCTTGATGCTGTGTAAGCCCTGCTCAGCAGTAGCTGACGCATCTCTGTGTTATCAACACTGTTTCCAGCACAAATCTGAACCATAGCCCCATACCAGCCACTATGAAGAAAATTAACTCTATCCGAGCTAAATATTTTGATAAATGGTGGTTCCGGTTCATCATCTCTCCCATTATGCCTACAGCTTTCTTTGCAGTAGCTTAGTCAGGCACCATCTTCACCCGAGCTGAATAAGTCCTATGAAGTCATCAAATAGTTGTTGGCATGTGTAGAAAGTATCACTTTCTAGACTTAAAAGTATAAAATAAATATAAACTTTTCAGAAATATGTGAGACAGTAGTACATATTCTGCTCTAACAAAGTTAGAGACTGATTGGTTTTTGCATCACTTACATTATTACAGATATTGCATCACCATTTTCAATGTCAGTATTGTAGGTTTTAGGAACGTAGCTTTATTTAGTAACATGAACTATTTACAAAACAAACATTAAACCAGATCATGTTCATATACTTAAATGGGACAGGTAACTACCTCAGTGTTTCTTCTTGCATAGTATAGTTATGATATCAGTGTCCTTTCATCTTTCTTTTAGAAACAGAAATACCAAAGCAAACCTCAACTCATTTAAAAATATCAAGGAAGGTACTTTGTGAATCTGTCATAAAGTCCTTTAAGTAGTTTTAAGCCTATCACCAGCTACTCAAGATGGTTGAACTTAGATATACCAGTATTATGGCTAGTGTGTGAGACAGACTGTGGAGTGTCTTGGCAAGAGGCCGGAGAAACACTGAATCCAGAAGGATTTGGATGTCACCTCTTATTTTATTTGAAGTTGCTCATTGGGTCATTGTTACATAGTTCATAGACTGCGATGAGGGTGCATGCAGCCAACTTAGATCTAGCATCTCTTCTGGAAGACAGAGAGTTAATGTCAATGTTTGCCTTGTTGCTGTGGCAGCAGTTCAGACTCAACAGAGCCAGAACTGGTAGGTCCTGGTTGCTTTAGATGGACCCACACAATTATCTCTATGTGGTCTTCTCACAGCTTTCAAGTCTGGGATCCTGATGCGGACACATCTCATCTTGCTTGATTTTGTGGCTGCCTTGAGTCCAGTAAACTGACTGGTTTTAGATTCCTCACTGAAAAGCACAACTCTGTCTTGATCGGAGCTGGCCTGTCTAAATCTGTATGATAAATGTGATTTAACCCTAGACTGGAGAATTATCCCATGTAAACAATTGTTTAAATAAAAACGGCTAACACAATTTTTGGTAATATCTTGCAACTCTAAAATTTTGAAGACATCACTGTAAACATCTCTCCTAGTGTAGAAGTCCCTGTGGCTTACTGTCATTTTGAGATAGCAGTTCTTGTAAGATTGGCCTTTCTGCCAGGCTTTCATGAAGCCTTAGTTTGGTTCAGTATTTCAAAATCATTTCAGTTTAGAATTGAAGATAGTTTGTGTTTCTTCTAGGCAAAAAAAGGTCTCCAGGTGGATGTTTGTTCATCTGCTGAAGATGTCGATGAGGACAAAGTATGTTTATACTTCTCAACTGTCTTTATTCCTCAGATAATTTCACAGATCACTAGTCTTACTGTTTTCTGTCATATAAATCCAGTGTCCATAAGCAGCCCATTTCCTAGTGTTTATAGATTTATTAAACATGATGGGTTTTATCTCCTTTCTGTTACTTTCAGTGATTTACTTTATCAAAGTAACAAGGTAAATTATAATTTCCCTTTTTTAATTTGAGTTGATGGTCTGGAAAAGGAGTACCAGAAAAATCTGCCATTGTCGATAAGTCTTTATTATTACATACATTCAGTAAACATGACTTGGATACCAGCTCCTTGGTTGCTCTGGGTTTTATTCCTGTTTCTGCAGCTGAGCCATTACTAGATAAACGCTGTTCGATGCATTTCTTATGAAATACTATTTTGTTACCTTTCAAGAAGTGCACTCAGATCAACAAAGAGAGCATTAAAGATGCTTTTATTTATTGTTGGTGACCTTTATGTAGCATGAGCTTTGCTTTAGGGCTGACAATTTGAAAGTCTAAGAAGAGCAAAGTTTATGTTGAATGCTACGCAAGTGAAATAGAATAATTTGTGATATTTGATGAGTAGCTTTAGGGTAGGATCTTATTTTTCCTTTCAGTATTCATTTTCTGTATTTTAAAGAAGACAGACCTGTTCTGAAGGTATTTTCTGTGGGATTTGGTCTAGGGCGGTTACCTGTATTCTCATTCAGAATGTAGTCATTCCTTGAAGAATTAAGTGACAAGGCCAGTAAATAGAGACAGTGTTTAATTATTTTTAGCAATTAACATTTTATTTTTTAACGATACGGAATAAATTGTTTTACTTTTAATCTTAAGGAAAAGGCAGATATTCTGAGGTGGCACAAATGGTACTTAAGATCTTCGGAGTCGAAGTCTGTGTGTGCTCTGAGAATTTAATGTTAGGGCCCAAAATGTCTCCCTTTTCTCTTTAAGTTTGTTCTGAAAACCACGAAAAAATGATTGTGTTCTGTCACACTGCTTTGGAAGTGAAAGTGGGAATCTCTATGTCACTTCTTATGGTTGCCGTAGCAGAGAAGAGTCTTTTCAAGATTTGGAGCCAAACTCTGGGCTTTAATTGGGGTTTGTGTAGACTGAGCAGAATGCTCTGACTCCAGGTGTTCAGCAAATCATTCAGTTGAGAAACTGCTGAGTAGCCATTGCCAAAGAAATGAGAAGCAGCAGTTAGGAATATGCCTGATTTTTACTAGAGGTCGTTTAGGAGAGGCAGGGAAGTCACTAGAAGGTAATAATGCAAATGTGTCTGTCTTCCTCCTGATAGTGACAAATCTAATTTAAAGAAATGTTGTTTTAAGTTTTTAATGTGCTGATCAGTGTGAACTTTTCCAGATAATGAAATACTGAGTTACAATGCCCTTGATGGCTGTGTCTGAACAGTGCACGGTCTCTTCTAGTAGATTCTGATGCTCTGTTTCAGGAGTAGCTTTGCAGTATTCATTTCAAGTCATTAGGGACTACTTAAACATTAGTTTTTTAGTCTGTAGATTTTCAGAGTTGAGAATCAACGATGATTCTTTGATGTAGAAACCAGAATTTAATCTTTAGACAAACAAACATAGAATGACGCAGGATGCCTTGTTTTCCTAGGACAAGGATGAGACTGAAGCCGTTAAACCAGTTCAGGACTCAGAAATGTATGGTGGTAACGCAGTTCCTGAAAGTGTTAGATCTGATGCATCTGATCAAGAAGAAGATGAGGAAAGTGAAAGCGGTCCAGTGGCAATAAGTAAGTGGTTTTTATAGCTCATTATTCAATGTTTTCACTGTACGTTTTGACCAACTAATTTCACATCAGGATTCGCATGAAGTATTTCTGTACTTCACGTTCCCTCACAGATTTTCTAGTTGTGTCTTTTCCAGTGGAAGTTTTCCAGGATTCTATTTATTAGTATCATGTCAAGGGTTAAACATTCCAGTTAGAGGAGCTTTTGTTCTTTGTAACCAGAAGATCTGTAGAAACACGTTGGAATTTGATTCATTGCCTCAGCTACACATCGTGTCTCAGCTAAACTTAAAGTTTTTCAACCTTTAACCTGAAGGATGTGAAAGCTGCTGAAATTTTTTGCAGTTTTGCATTTAAATGATGGTTTTTTAATATGCTTCTCTTTAAGCTTGCATATTTTTAATACATTTTTTGGTCCTGATTGTTGTCTTACACCAACTAATCATGGCTTTGTTTCCCCTATATTTACATTCTTCACACTAGCTTGTTTAGTAACTTAGATATTTCACATCAACTCAATGGTGTGTGTTGGTAATCGAGCTTATGCGGAGCATATGAATCTTTTAAAGTAAGTCATCATTGTACCTTAATTTCGAAGAGTGTTTTCAAGTATGAGTTGTAACTGATCGTTGCAGTAAATTTCCCAAAGGAATTTTGTTGCCTGACTTCTGCTCTGTCAAAATGTTAATCCAATATGGAGATTGTTTTATGTTAATTTGCTTTCAGGTTTATCAAAAGCAGAAACCCAAGCCCTGACTAACTACGGCAGCGGAGAAGATGAGAACGAAGATGAAGAAATAGACTTTGAGGAAGGGCCTGTTGATGTGCAGACATCACTACAAGCCAGCAGTGAAACAACAACTGAAAACGAACAGGTACACCAGAGTTGTGAACACAGAGCAAACCTAAGCCAGTGCACAGCTTTTCAGACAAATCTCTCTATATAACACTTTGGTTTTTCTTGTTCCACTGTTTTCATACTAACAAAAGTAAAAGAATGATGTAAGGAATCACGTGAAAGCAATAGCTGCTACATGCAAAATATTTACTGCGTATTCCCCACCTGAATTTATTATTGGTGTGGCTGATGCCAAAACGGATGAATGAACGCCCACGAAATTACTGTTTAAATCTGCTTTCAGAGAGATAGAACGTTAAGCTGCAGTAGAAGAGGTTAACTTTCAAAAAAGCATCAAGTTTTAAACTGTTTACTGGTTCTTCCTCTGTTTTCTAACATCAAGTTCTAATGGGGCTTTCCTTTGCAGAAGCCATTGACTCTTGTATGCTAGCATGTCTCTGACTCTCTTTCCTCTTTATTGTGCAATACATTTTTCTAGAACAACGGTGAAATGTTATTGGCTTTTCTGTTGTCATTTCATTGTTAGTTTGTTTCAAAACATTTGGATGTGTGTGACCTGGTTCTGGAGACTTGTCAATTCTTTGCATTTCAGTAAATAAGATTGACTTCTGAGACTTTTGAAACTTTGGTTTACTCAAGAGCTACTAACATTTAGGCAAGGATGTAACTGGAACATTTTACTTTCAAGGCTAAAACAAAAGATCTTTTTCAGTGGAACTGAAGCCTGGGAGCTACTATACTGAAAATAAAATTAAATGCTTACATGAAACACACATATCAGTGTTGATAGTTTCTTAAACGGTGGTTGACCAGCTGAAGAGCAGAGTAGAATTTGCTATCTTTATTTCAAACTAGTTGAAAGACAAAAGCATGGAGCAAGTGTACAGTGTGTTTCTAGTTAGCAAGGAAGAATAAATTAGCCAATGAGCCACAAAGCTGATTAGTTGAATTTGTTGTAACTTGTTTTCATCTTTCTCAATAGACTTCAAACCAAGAGCTGAGTAAGACAAAAAGCAGTGAGATTTTGTCATCAGAACAAGAGTCCGTTAATGTTAAAGGTAAGCTCAGTACACAGTAACTGAGAGATTAACACTTCTGTATGAGTTTGTGTATTGTGAGAATTAGCTTGGTCAGTGCCTGTGATGTATGTAAGTAATAGAAAGAACATCAATGTTGCAAGAGTTTACTGGGCTGGGTTTTCTTCATGGAACTGTAAAAGTTGACTAGAAATATCTGTGTTGATACAGACACAGCAAACCTTTTAGAGAGAAATAATTTTGGTTTTGCTGCTTGACAATAGCATGAATTTTAGTTGATTATTGCAGCCTTTGGCACACAACTGTAGCAGAGTTAATTTGTCTGTTCCCATATTTGGATGTTCAGATTTGTCTGGTACTTGCTTTTTCTGCTACTACCATTTCCTAGCAATTGAAATCACTTTATATTTTTCTGTGAGAAGATTATATTCTGCATTGTAACTGATTTAAGAACCAAGAAATCATTTTCTACCAAAAGACAGAAACGTTACCGTGTGGTATGAATCTTACTTATAATCTAACTGTTGCTACCTCCTTTTCTCATGTTTTTCTGGGGCAAATACTGGCAGTATTTGAGTAGATCCTGTGTTGCCACAAGAATGTAGCAAAATGCTAAGGAATTTATTGTTCTGTATTATATCTCTTTATGCCTAAAATTAATCTTTTACAGTAAGTCATATATTTCTGGATGTTGGGTTTTAGTTGGTTTGGTTTTGGGTTTGGTTTTTTTGTTGGTTTTTTTTGTTTTGTTTTTTTAAAGCGGTATCAATTCAGAAGTTTTTAAGTCAGATACTGTCTTGTGATACTTGCTGATACCTCAGCGTATGAGAGTATTAGTAACTGATGTTTTATTTCAGACTAATTCACTTTCTCATTTGTAGCTTTGAATAATAATTTTTTTTAAAAATAATAATAATCTGGGATTTTTGTGTGCTCAGAATCTTTTATTATCTCTGCCTAGTTAAAATGTAGCTTTGTGGTTTTAGGTGAACAAGATGTGGCTTCAATTTTGCCTCATTATCTCAATGTCATGGAGAATACGCCACCTTTAACGGTCCACACCCCAGAATCCTTTATAACAGCCAGTATGAAAACAGAAGAATTGAGCTCATCTCCACCAGGAAATGAAACTCAAACACTGGATACAACGTGTGTAGGAAACAAATCATCTGCTGCAAGTTCTGACAGCTCCATGGCCGGCAGCCCTGATACGGAGTCACCCGTGTTGGTGAATGAATTTGTACGTATATTTCAGTTAAGAGACATCCAAGAGAAAATAGAAGCTTTTTTCTATTTCAGTGTTATTTCTACTTTCCAGTCTTGTTCGGTTTTCATCTGCAAATTTGATATGGGCATTGCTTTTTGATTTACTCTATTACAGTAGTCAAAAATCTAGATTTGGAGTGAAAATAAAACAAAGTAGCACTATTCTCTGAAACGTCACTATTTTTTATTAACAGGAAGCTGGTTCTGGGAACATCAGTCAAAAATCTGATGAAGATGATTTTGTGAAAGTTGAAGACTTGCCCCTTAAACTTGCAGTGTATTCAGAGGTATTTTGCTATTGCTTGTGGGGTGGTTGTTTAGAAGTGCACACCCTAAATGTCTTAATTATCTAGACAGCAGTAAAAATTATCCAGAATTTTAAGTTTTGCTTTATCTGTTACAAAGGCAGATTTAATGAAGAAAATGGCAACGGAGGCTCAAACCAACAGTTTGTCTGATGAATTACTGGACGGAGGTGGAGCTCAAGGTCAAGAATTAGTAGGAGATGCCCAAACTCTGAAAGAACCTGGTAAAGGTTATTTTCTAAATCCTCTACACCTACTGGGGAAACACTTGGGAGTGGCCTAGAATTTAAATATCTTGTTACTGCTGATTGAAGTAAGCAGTTATCGTGGTGCTGAAAGACGATGATGCTTTTTTGTTATCATGCATTTGAAAATGATATATTGATACGAAGGGATTTTGCCTTCCATGTTCCTTCTGTATGCTTATGGTTAGATTCTATGGCTAATAAAGCAATAAAACTTATCATATTTAAAATGCATGTTATAATTTAATGGTTTTGAAATTTATTAAAATGGAATAGTAGTTTTGTTCCTTGTAATACAAGCTTGGATTTAAAATTATTGCAAATTCTAATTGTTACTATCTGATTTAATAACACTCAATATGATTTGCTGTCAAGACTGCTCACTGTTTTTGTAATAGAAAAGTTCAAGAGACTTTTCAGAACAGTGAACTAATCTCTTCAGGGAAAATTATTTTTTATATGAAGCACACCATGAGGTATAATACCAATGTGTATGAGAGCAATAAACATTTGTCTCTGTCATGAAAGAGTATTTATGCAGCTACAAGAACTTAATGGTAATGCAGGTCAAAGAAACTCTTTTTTTTAATATAATGTTGATATTGTGATGCTTCCAAGGAGTTGAAATGTGGTCAAGAGCTGTGTTTGCCTTGTCACTGACAGACAGTAATGAATATATTTTTATTTTACAGAAACTTTTGGAGCTCAGAGTGCATGAGAATAACCTGAAGATACCTGCATTTATAGACTCCATGTAAACAAACGCGTATGGAAGATCAGCACTAATTTCCCAGAATTCTGGAAGTGTATAAAAATGTAAAATTTTGGACACACTGCCTCTTAGGGATAGGTATGCTAACTTCTGCCTGGGGCAGCTGGGACAGCTGGAACTGAATCCTCTTCAGTTTTGCTGCACTGTTCTTTTTCTGTCTTAATCTTTTTTTATTTTTTATTGTGACTTGTTTAGTAATTTTAAAATTGTTCCAAATGGTAGTTTTAAATAAAGTTTGGACTTGTCTGTAAATTTGTCTTCTGAAAAATCTTCCTCTGCCTTACAAAACAGGGTGCGGAGTTTGCTGTTGGAAGCCAAGTGACTTGAAGCGTTGGCGTGTTTGTAGTGGTTTGTTACTCCCCTTTAGAGAAACACTGCAGACTTTTCTGGGACAAGAAACTCTTGTTTCTTCTTTTCCAACTTCTACAAAGGTGTCTACACCTTCTATGAGGTGTAGACACAGTACACACCTACATGTTGCCTTTGTAGCCTAAGTCTCTATAAAAGGAAAACAAAACTTCCTCTTCTTGGCCTGTGGAATTAATTTCTAGCAGCACATTTATCCAAGATGAAGTAAATTCCCTGGTTTTTGTAATTAACTGCAGAAACCATCTGTGTTTTGCTGCAGTTGAAAGCCTGTAGGACTTGTTCCTAAAGTGTTTGACTTTGTAAAGGGTTTTCATGTGGGAAGGAAGAAATGTAGGAAATTACAATTCAAGTTAATGTTTAAAAAAACCAGTTAAAGTCAGCACCTAATGAAGTCTTGTGGCAAAGGCAGAATTAGGACTGCAGAAAAGTAGATGAGAAAGCTTGAACCAGAACAAAAATTTTCTTGACTTTTTCAGATCAGAGTTGCTAATTCTTAATCTGAGTTGTAAGTCATAAAATTAAGCTGGAAATATCTTATTCAGCAGATCCACTATGTTAGAGAGATCCTGCTTACCTTAAACAAATAGAAGGCTTTTCTCAAAGCAGTTCAAGTGCAGGGGTCACCTTTAATTCGGGCTTTGCATTCCTTTGAGGTTAGTGTAATAACAGGGCTCTGCTGTGGGAGACAGGCTAGTGCCAGGGAAGCATAAATATGCCTGAAGTTTGTATAAAATGAGTGAGATTCTTCTCTGATTTCTTTTAGTTTGTTTGTTCTGAGTGGCTCCAGGTTTTATGAGTGGATTTTGAAATAGCAGATTACAATCACATATCTTTCATCTCCAAAGAGAAAAGTATAATAAAAGGCTTGAAGGCAACTCAGTTACTGTGCAGGCTTTAAACTCGTGGGGATACTCCATGCAGGAAAAACTTGACAATTTTGAGGACAGAAGAAATAAATTGTGACAAAGGCAAACCTGTGAAAGTGAAACAAAGCTTTTAATCACTAACTTGGCACAAGAATCATTCCGTAAATCCAAGAGGATATTTCCATAAAGTAGAAGAATAATATTTGTGCATATTTGGGAGAAATCTAGCTTATATAGTAAGTCATTAACCTCTAAAGCTCATGAAATAGCATGAGCACATCCCTTTCCTGCATTCTTGTCCTGAAATAGTTTTTCTTTGGTCATATGTTCTCTTTATCCTTTCTTCAGAGATCCCTGCCAACCTCAACCACCCTGTGGAGGTCTTCTTGTCCAAACCCCTGCTCCAGCAGGGCCACTCAGAGCTGCTTTGCCCAGGGCTATGCCCAGGTGGCTTTTGAGTACCTCCAAGGATGGACACTCTGCAAAGACTTTAGGGAACCTGTGCCAGTGCTCAGTCACAGTCAAAAAGTGTTTCCTGATAGCGAGGGAAGCTCCTGTGTTTCAGTTTGAGCATTGGATAATGAAAGTTGACCACAGGGGTGCAAATAGTAAAACTGCTGAAGAAATTAAGCACTCTCTGACATTGTGATGTGAGCCCGTCTGTGCGTATGCAGTTCAGTTCAAGTAGGAAGTTTTTCAGTGGTAGTAGAGAAGGTTTTTCTTAAATAGGAGAGTGTGTGTAGGAGATTGAGCAGCAGAGGCTTCTGGTTGATCCATGGCTTGTTTCCTTACTAATCTGGGACACAATGAATGTTACATTTCACTGTCCAGTATCCATTGCACAGATGGGATGTTCACCAAACAAGGTTCTCCCAAATTCCGTGCAGCTATCAGAATTATCTGTACTAAGACCTAAAATTATTAGGAGATTTTAGAACAGGTAAAGAGTGAAACCAAGTCCTGGTGGACTTGGACTCATTTTCACTACTGGAAGTATCTGCTACTTCTGGGAAGAAGGTGGAATCATTGATTTCTTCGAATAGATTGCAATGGTGCTTTTGAAACTTTTATTTTCATCAGACCCCATTGTATCCCAAAATGATTCGTGCTCCAAAACTAATTACAGCATTCACAAAACCTAAGCGTTAAGACAACAAAAAAACCCATAGTAACTTTGGGTTGCTTTTGCTGCAAGGCTAGTGTTTTCAACTGTACTTATTTCTACAGAATCGCTACCTTGTGTAACAACAAGGAGTTCAAACAAAACTTAACCCTTCACTGTAAACTTTGAAGAACATAAATTGAACTGTAAGACAGTCTTATTTCAAGAGAAGCCTTCACCCATTCCCTACAGGTTTGATATTCATAGAGTATTCATTCAAAGACCGACTGGAACATTTCTTGCCCTATTTTTATATAAGCTTCTCTCTCTTTGTTAGTCATGAGGGACACAAGCTCTGGGTTTTCGCTGACTTCACCGTATGACCGCAGCTGACCAGCCACCATCAGCATCGGGCCTTGTGTCTCCTGTTCCTCTTGGTCGGAGCTGCTGCCTCCTGCTTTCGCTCCTGCTCCTCCTGAGCACTTGGGGTCTTCTTCAGACTCGCTGCTGTCACTGCCGGAGCCGGGGAGGTTGTTTTTGATGACAGGAGCCTGGGCTGTGCTGGACGACGACTTGGATTCGTGGACCAGAAGAGTCTTGATGATTTCATTATCCGTGACGGTTTCTTTAACGCTTTCTTCAGTCTCTTCAGAAGCCTTTACTCCTGATACACAGCACTAAGCGTTAGAGGTGTCAGTAGTTTACAGTTACCGCAGGCATCCTGCATACTCTGTTTTTTCTACTCTGGATCTTTTTTTACCCACACTTTAGAGTTCTCCTGAAACTGCAGAGGTTTCCAAGAGCTTTAAATATTACCACTGCACAGTTACAGTGCCCAGTTACAGCCAGAAATTTCAGGACCTGGTATCCAACCTCTCGGCTTTGGGAATACTACCCATATCAGCCTGAAAACTGATTTAGGTTTCAAGAACAATTTTAAAAACTAAGATCTGGTTGCCACTGGTGCAGAATTGAAGCATTACTCTACATTTTAAGCCAAGCTCACTACATTTTTGATATGAAAGCTATATTTAAAAGTGCTAAGGCTGCTGAATTCGCTGAAATTAGTTTTTGCTAATGCTTAAAACTTACCAACGCTGTCGCTGGTGGCTGTTGTGGCTCCTTCCACAGTGCTCTCTGACATCCAGATGGGTTGCTCTTTAGTTGCTTTCTCTCTCGTTTTCTTCTTGGGCTCAGAGTCTTGGACGTCGATGACCAAGTTTTGGGTGTACATATTGCCAAAAGGGGAACTTCTGGTGGCCCATTTTTCAGGTCGGCCGCAGGATTCCAGCACACTGGAGCCCGCCTTCTGATCAAAGCTGAATGAAATGCCACCCATTTTGGACAGGTTAAATACAGGCAAGACATCCTTTCTCCAGTTCCCAGTCAAAAAAAAAAAGACCAGAAAAAAAAAAGCCTGTTTTGTCAGCAGACTGGCTTTAAAGAGTGCTCTGTATTAAACCAATTTGCATTCCCACCATCTCATTGTAGAGACAACTGGTTTTGGCACAGTCTCTTCCCTGGATAGAGCACACTGATACAGAATCATTATGTTCTCCCAGGAAGAACATATTAGCCAAAGGGGAAGTCTGTAAAATTACTCCTTAAAACCAAAAATGCAGCAAAATTAAAATTACAAAGGCATAACAATACTTTAGAATGCCTTGAATATTACAGGCTTCTTCACTGAGCAGCTGACAGCACTGAACACAGCAGAACGGAGTGGAAAGTAGGTTGCATTTCAAAGGTTTTACAACTGGAAGGCTGTTGGTGGGGGGGTTGTGTCGATGAGAAGCCCTGGGGCTGTGTTTATACCTTTCTGATAATTCGGGTATTTCTGTTGGCGGGGGCTCCAGCAGGTCGTACGGCAGGACCACGTCCTCGGCCTCCCGCAGCAGCAGGAAGATGGGCTCGATCTGCTCGTTGAATTTTGCCAGCAGGGTCCGAGCGTCCCGCCTGGGAAGGGCCGAGGCATCTTCCTCTACCTCAGTGTTGCAGTAGGTGCAGCGGAAAGTCTCTGCAACGGTACCCGGAGCGGAAATTCCCACCTTCAAAGGATGCAGGAGATGAGCAGCACCGTGGCAAGAAATCCACAGCCTGGGCAACCACCCAGATGTTCTCACTGCACTGGACTTGATCCATTTGTTCACAACAACAAGGGGAACCGAACTAATACAGGCAAGTCAGGGGGGTTTGGGGGAGTTTTTTTGTCATCTTGGGTTTTTATTTATTTTATTTCTTGTTAGAAGGACAGATATTCACATACTTGCCATGCAAGAGAGAAATGTCTATGGGGGGGGGTAAGGGGGTGGGTGGAATTAAGCTGGTGGAAAAATTAAGATGGAGTGCCATCAGGTAGAAAGGTTTATTATTTTTTTCTTCTCTGATCTCACCTTTTTCACAGTTTATAATGTAAGAAAAGACATTTGTGAGGACCAATAGCATCTGGTTTTAGTGGTTAGGAGTTCTGAAGCTCAAAAAGACTCATTTAGAGTCACAGCAAATGCTAAAAACATTACTTTTTTTTTTTTTTGCTTACAACATAAATATAGAATTAAAGCCTATTCTGTTAAAATCTGTCAGCAGCCTCGACGTTTGCATTTCAGTAACTTGCCAGAGTCCCTCCATTTAGAAGACAGGGGTGATTTGGTAAGTGACCTCACGCCAACTTCACCTTGGACCTTTAAAGTTGGTCACATGGAGCAGAGTTCACCCTCCCTGGCTCTGGCCTGCGTTCCAGGTACCGTGACCCACACGTTAGCACCGCCCCTGTGCTGTCACATGTTACAATACGATGGCATTTTAACCCATTTTGAAAGAATGCTCTATATTTAGCTATTTTGATTCCAGAGAAGAGAAACCCGCGAGCCCCGATGCCACTTCTGCTGTGGATACATCGTGTTGCCCTGGGAGGAGCCTGAACTTCCCCATTCCCAGCAGAGGAGGGACAGAACGATGCTAATTGCCGCTCCCGCATGGCGCTAATTGCGGTAGGTGCCTGCAAAAGGCTCTATCCGTCTGGTCGCACTCTTCCCTCAGAAGAATTGAACATGGGAATGGATTAACTAATCCAAAACAGGGTAAAAGGAGTATCATAGAATCACAGAATCATTTCGGTTGGAAAAGACCCTTGGGATCATAGAGTCCAACCATCTACCCTACTCTACAAAGTTCTCCCCTACACCGTATCCCCCAACACCACATCTAAACGACTCTTATCGTGTTCTCATTTCGTTATGAGGAAGTGGGACTCGTGAGACTGGGATCCCAGTGACCTCAGCCGAGGCTGAGCATCTTGTTCCCAGCAAAGCTGAGGCCTGAGAGCTGATGCCCAACCCCAACTCATATATTCAAGATGATTCTTCCTCTTGCTTGGCCTGTTCTATGGAGATGGCTTTTTCTCCTACCCTCACCTCCCAGTCTCTCCCGTCCCAGGCCCTTGCCCACCAGCAAACAAGCGGCATATCCAAACAAACACATTCTTATTGCAAAGTTCGCTCAGGAGCCAATTTCGTGCTATCCATCAGAGCTATTCTTTAAGATAAGGGCAAATAAGCCATGTAAGGGACATACCTGTGAACACATCAAAGAGCTGATTGACTTCTAGGTCTGTGTAAGTGCTGGAGCAAGACGGGCATTTGAAGGAGGACCTGGTGGTTGAATCCCGCTCATCCGCCTCGATTTTCCGGCGAATGTGATCCAGTTTGTATTTCACCACGTCCACCAGCACCTTGTAGTTGATGTAGTAGTAATTGTGCCTGGTGCTCTTCCCATTGGGCCCCGTTTCCACCCGCATCCGCAGCTTCACCAGCTTGTCTGCCTTGAGGGTGTTGAGGACGGTGCGCAGTTGCTTCCGCTCGTACTGGAGCAGCTGCAGCAGGTCGTCCTCCTTCACGCAGGGGTAGCGGATCAGCACGTCCAGGGCCAGGGAATACTCCACTCCGTAAAAACCACGCACTATGTATTTGGCCAAGCGCTTTAAGGCCGCCGGCACCTCCGTGATAACGCTTTGCTCTTCCATCAGGAGCCGAAACGCTGTGGGGGCAAAGGGCTGTGAAACAAAGAGAAGGGAGAGGAGCCGCAGGGAACCCTTCTCCGCGCTCGCAGGCAGGTAGGGAGCAGGTCATCTGCTGTCTGCACTTCTGCAGGAGTCCCCACCGAACTCTAAATCCCCAATCTAAAATCTAAATCTAAAATCCCCAACCAGCACCTGGGGATGGGCAAGGTATCTATAGATATCAGAGATTGCCTAATTATCAGCTACAATGATTACACCTGACGTATTCATGTCCTCTTGTGTAAAATCCCACAGACGATACCAAGGGAAAAGGGTTGCAGAAAGTTCATAACAGTCCTCTTTAGAGGAGGCACCACAGTCAACTGGCACATCTAGGTCTGCCTGAAGAATCTGTTCTCGTTCACAGCCAGCCAAGTCAGATCTGAAGTGAACATTATATGCCTTCAAAAGTAAAGCTCAAGGCACAAGCCAGGCAAGAAATCTTTAGCTTAATTCATAATAAGCACAAATACAGGCTGAGGGGTGAAGGGGTGGAGAGCAGCCCTGATGAGAAGGACTTGGGGGTGCTGGTGGGATACGGTACTGGTCACATGCATCAGTCTGAGCCAGCATCTCCAAAAGGGCTGAGGTGGCCCCTGCGTGGGTCAGTTTCATATGGACGCCACTTGGATTGTGGCACTATGCAAAAAAAGAACAAAACCACTTCTGCACCCAGTCCTTGGCTAATGGGGGCAGAACCTTGATGCTCAAAGGACTTGCACCAGGAGCAGGTCTCATGACTGTTTTTTTTTCTTACCCCAAGTCAAATACGGAATGAAACCGTTCCAAAGGGAGTGTGGTAAGTCGATAACACTGTTAAAGAAGGAGCAGGACCTGAACTGGAATCCGCCTGAGGTTTGCTGACCTATCAGTTCTCCAGATGTCTCCTTAGCCCCGACTCGCCTTGTGTACCCGCATCTCTACAGCTCTCAAGGGCCGGGAAGTCTGGGCTGCGCTGAAGGGCTTCCCGGCCCCTTGATGTTAAAAGCTCTTCAGGTCTTACAACCAGGTAAAGTATTCAGGGAAATAAAAAAAAACCAACAAACCCAAACCAAAACTCCCCAATCNNNCCCCCCCCACCCCCGCACAACAGACCCCGTCCCCCCGTCCCCCTCCCCCCCATACACACACAGTGTAAATATCATGAATAAATCCTGGGAGGAAAGCTTTTCTCAACAAGAAATCTATAGAGCCCACTGTCCCTTGGCTGTGAAAATTTAGCTATGTAAAACTTAGTTCAATGTAACAGGAAATGGCTTTCTTTTACAAAAATGGCTGAATTTGCCCCAAATAAAGAACATTCATAGAAAATACAAATCCCTCCCTAAGTGTTCCCTTAAGCTGCAAAAGAACCAAAACTGTATGTGTTTTAATAGTAAAAACTACATAAAATCAGAACTCGGGGGGAAGCTTTCTCTGCATTGCAGTGGTTTATTTAAGGCTGCATTTCTCCAGGCCATTGAGAAACTCTCCATTTTATAATGTGAAGCCCTGCAGTTCAGGAAAACTGATGATTTTTTTAAAAGCTGTTGCGTAGTTTCCACTTTGCCAGCAGCAGTTCTTCTCTAAGAGGAGCTTGAGACCCCACTCCTGAAGGAGGGGAGGAGGAAGAGGAGCAGCTCCCTGCAGAGGGAGAAGGGCTTTAAACAGGAATCCTCTGCAGCTCAGCTGTGCTCTCCATTAAGGAGACAGGTATTTTGCTACTCAGGTAGATTTTTTTCCCCCCCCTTTTTCCCAGCTGACAGCATGTATGGACAAGATATTTTTTGAATCACAAGCTATATTCTACCTTTAGCTGCTTTTAGAATACTTGTTTTCATAGGAGTGGGAGCTACCTTCTTATTACATCAATTATTTTTAAGATTCTTCAGTAACTGAGATGCCCGAGAGGCCCTTTTGCTTGCAGTTAATGTGGAGCCACTGTAATCTTCATCAAGGGGAGAGGAACGCAAGGCTTTGTTTCCCCCCAAGCAGGAACTACCTCTGGGATCCTCTTTTTCCTTTGGGAAACCCACATGGAGTTGCTCGTTGCGTTGGCGGGCAGGTACCAAAAGCAGAATTTCAAGTTAACAGGCATCATCCAGAGCAAGTTCTGCAAGGTTCCTCTGAAGCCAGTGGCTTAATTAACATTTTACTTGAGCTGCCTGAGAAGGCAAGCTACCCATTTCCCGCTTTTAAAGACACTAAACCAGAAAGATTTATTGAAGTAATCTTTTGTCAGCCTTCATATAGCTGTATCGTTTGGAAATAGTGTAAATAACCTTATTGTTACCTCTCTTGCACGGGCAGAAAACATCAGGCTGGCATCACAGAAGAATCACTCCTTTCCCAAGAGCTCAAAGTCACTGCAAAACAAGCTTAAGTATTTCCCAGCCTTTTCCTAGACCTATCAGTGATAAGCCCTAATTACCACCCAGCTGTGGCAGGAGAGTCCCCAGATCCCATTTCGTTAGCAACCCAGTGAATCCAGCCTGGGGTTGCATCATGATAAAGTTATAAATCTTATTGCTCAACGAAATCCACCTACAGCGGGCAAGGGCTCAAAACGTAAGTGACTGCAATCTCTGATTAGCGTTCCCATCAGCGTGACTTTGGGAGGCTAAAAGAAACGTAATAATTAACTCTTTTTTCTGTTGTTGTTGTTGTTGCAAACTGAATGTTTAGTATAGGGTAACTTACATAATTTGTCTTTAGAGGCTTTCATAACCAAACTAACCTGGAAACCTGAATATCTTGCAAACAAAAAAAAAAAGCTGGGATTAATACGCTTACTAGTTTTTGCATTTTTACTTATTTTACTTATTAATTTTTTCAGGTAATTTGTGTCTTCGAAAAGAAGCAATTTTTGACTGTGTTTCTCTAAAAGGTAAAGCTCTGAATGCTGTTATTTCCTTTTATACAGACAGTTGTGTTTAAAAAACTGTTGCCAGACACCGTGCAGCCTGGGATTAAAATGCTGGGCATTCTCTTAGGTTTGTAATCATCGTGTTCCATCTCAAATCCACGTCTCTTGCGTGCGTTTGTCCTTTAATGCCTGCAGAGCGGAGGCTGGTGCTCTGCAGGGATGTGACTGAGGTCTCCTGGGTACGTGTTGCAGCACGACCTGTGCTTTCCTCCCCTGCTGCCGGGATTCCCCACTTTCCAGCTTCCCGTGGGGAGCCCCGAGGGTGTGGGAGCCCCTCTCGCCTGCGTGGGGCAGGCTGCGGGACCGGCAGCTCCAAACCTCGCTACGGGAGGTAGCGCCTCTGAGAAAAGGTCAAAACCAGAAAAGAAACCTCCCGTTTTAGGAACCTGTGGCAAGAATTTAGATTTCAAAGCGCTTCACAGGTTCGAGGCTGGAGCTGAGAAACTGCAGGAACAGGTGGCTGTGAATAAAACCCCTGAGATCAGCTCTGCTCCTCCTTGTGATTTGTAGTAGCAGGGACTGGTTTCATGCCTTATGCTGGGGAAAAAAAACAACCCTGCTACTACTCTTTTCTGTTCCATTAAGTAAGAAATCATTTGGCAGGGACCCACAACTGAGAAGCGTAACTGGCACAAACCTCCAACTGCGACTTTAAAATGTTCACACGAGTGAAATCCAGCGGGTGTGCCTCATCCCGCATGGTGGGTCTCCGGTATGCATCTTTCTTGTCCTGTCACACTAGAAAAAGGAAGGAGCGAGACAACTTGCTGGTGCCTGTTGGGTTTAGTCTGTGGGGAATGTTTGCGGTGAACAATCCCCGCGGGTTTCCTCCCCGGGTGTTTTGAAGGGGGAAAGTGGGGTGTAACCTCGGTGCTGTGATTGGTGTGACGGGTCTCAGCCTGCGTGTGGAGGTGTGGGTCCGGGTCGTGAGAAAACACAGAACAGCTTTATAAATTAAGGAGGGTGATGGTCGGGCTGGTAGCACGGCGTTCAGCCAGGGGAAAGCACAAGCACCCGTGCAAGCTGCGGCTGAGCACACCAGGGCAGCCCTGAGGAGAAGGACTTGGGGGTGTTGGTGGATGAGAAGGTCATCATGAGCTGGCAACGCGTGCTGGCAGCTCAGAAGGACAACCCCATCCTGGGCTGCATCAAAAGCAGCGTGGCCAGCAGGGCAAGGGAGGGGCTTCTGCCCCTCTGCTCCGCTCTGGGGAGACCCCACGTGGAGTATTACATCCAGCTTTGGAGTCCTCAGCACAGGAAGGACATGGACCTGTTGGAGCGGGTCCAGAGGAGACCACGAAGATGCTCCGAGGGCTGGAGCATCTCTGCTGTGAGGACAGGCTGAGAGAGTTGGGGGTGTTCAGCCTGGAGAAGAGAAGGCTCTGGGGAGACCTTAGAGCCCCTTCCAGTCCCTAAAGGGGCTCCAGGAG
>JAOXNO010000033.1:72552353-72567095 GCA_028565335.1 Limnodromus scolopaceus
GGGGGGGAGGGGGGGAAAAAGAGAAAGCCTCATTACAGTAATTAGTGAAAAACTGTCTCCGGTACTAGCTAAGTTCATCTACAAATGAGCATTTATCTTATTAACTCAACAATGGGCAAGTATGAATAGCATGTGTCCACAGCCAAGAATGTTGCCTCTACTGAATACAGTAACTACATTTCTCATTCAAAAACTCTTCTCACCCTTTTAGTCAGCTTTTTGGTTTTTTTTTATTTAACACCAAACCCTTAAGGTCAGACTAAAATATCTTGTGTTTCAAGAATGTGACTCTGGTATGTATAAACCATGAGATATATTAACTTGTTTCATGCTGCTCAGAAGGGCACTATCACAGGTTAATTCGGGTTAGAAGGCTCCTTACGATATCCACAGTGCCTCAAACCATGAGGAAAGGGCTCAGGCTATGCGGGGCTTTAAAGCTGTAGGGCCTTTGGAAAACAGCTATTCCAGCAATTACATTTCACCTAAAAAACCCTGAATGTACCCCTGTGCCCTCCTCCTCAGCTGCAGAGTAGTTAGTGATCTGCCCCCGCCTCCCCGCTCTGAACTTCCTGCAAGAAGAGAAGCATTTACCTTATTGAGGACAGGCTTTGTGGAGAGAACGTCATAAATTCTCGGTAAGGAGATGTTCTGGAAGAAAATAATACCTTTATGTTAATGGCCATTTACCTGTTAGTGTAAACGCTGAAAAGTGTAACTTTTTGACTGCTCAATTAGATAATAAGACAAAGCTTTAAGAGTGGCCCTTGAGATCAGAAGAACGTGGGCTGCAAAAACCTGAGCAGACCAGATCTCAGTAGAGCACGGGACACGCGAGTGTTTGCTGCCTGACAGCGTGTGTTTGAATTTCACTGGTCATAGACCAGCTCAGGAGACAATGGAAACCTCTCTCAAAGCATCTCCAGGTTTATCCCCCTGCACGTGCAGCTGCAGAAAATGCTTGCAGGAAACACACTCAGATGAAGAGAAAACCTAAAACTAAAAAAAAATTAGTGTAAAGAGCCACCTGGTAGGTTATTACCCAGAAACACAGACAAACTGTCACAAAACCGTTAGCTGCTTCTGTCATTTCAGATGTTCTTGCCAGTGCCCGGAACGCTCCCGGCTGCGTCACATCAGTTCTGTAACTCGGGAGTGTCAGAAGAGCAAGAGGAGGCACCGGGAGGATGTTTGTTTACCTCTTGCATGGTCTGGTTGAGGCATTTCATTGCAGGTGTTCTACGATTATCCAAGATCAGCGGAGGCTTCCAGCGATCGTAGTTTGTTTCCAGCACATACCATGTGCCTTTCTGGATATCAAGGCTGGAAAAGAGGTATATGTTAGTGTTTTCCTTCTCTAATTATACACTAAGTACATATACAGTATATACTATATGCTGGAATTTTTTTTTAGGCTTGCTGTGGAATTTTTTAATGATGTTAAAGAAGTGAGTTGGCTTGTCTAATTTGTTTAATTTTGCCGAGTTCTTGCACAACAAGCTGAAAGGAGGCTGGAGCAAGGTGTGGGTCAGTCTCTTCTCCCACGTAACAGGTGACAGGACAAGAGGAAACAGCCTCAAGTTGCGCCAGGGGAAGTTTATATGGGATATTAAGGAAAATTTCTTCACCAAAAGGATTATCAAACATTGGGACAGGCTGCCCAGGGAAGTGGTGGAATCACCATCCCTGGAGGTATTTAAAAGGAGGGTAGAGGAGGTGCTAAGGGAGATGGTTTCGTGGTGGGCTTGGCAGTGCTATGTTGATAGTTGGACTCGATGATCTGAAAGGTCCCCTCCAAACTAAATGATTCTATGATTCTAAGTCACAAGAAACGTAGGACACAATTATGGGTGGAACCTGTCTTCTTCTGGAAGGCTGAATCAGGTGCCAGGTCACGATACTCACTCCCAGATATCCAGAGTAGCCGTCCTGGAACGAGTTATCACACATCCTTCTCCAGAATTTTTTCCACCCAGTATGAAGTAAGCTGGAGCCAGCAGCCTTGTTTTTGCCAGTCTGTCTTTTGCGTCCTGGTAACTGCAGGTAACAAAGCAGCGCTGGACTGTTAAATGCTACAAACGGCTCAAGTACTGAAGAATGAGTTTGACAGACACAGGAAAAGTTTGGGCAGTTACACTTTTTGCCCTTCTGTGCACGTATGAGGAGATTGTACCACAATCAAAGAACACATTTAAGCAAAGCTCCTCCACTCACTTTGTATTTTAAGTTGAGAGGTGCTCTTTGCACTTTCTCTACATTTAGAACAGGAATAAAATGATGAGATGCTGTGTCATATTCCACCTAATTCATGTACTGCACGAGAGCTTTGTTTGTGTTTACTTCCTGTAATACACTAGTGCCTGTTGGGTGTGTTCTGACGCAGAGCGCTATTACATATTCAGATACCAATAGGTTCATTAGAAAAAAAATAAGTCTGAGAAAACAATTTGAGGAGTTTTAAGGGATCATGTGCGATTCCTCCCCCCCCCGCCCCGAGTACCAGCAAACCCACAACTATTTAACGTTAAAGCTTCTAGGAAGATACCTGTGTCATTAGATACTGAGCATACATTTACAGTATTCGTGCCAGTGGGAAGCAAAGCAGATTAAAGCAGCAGAATATTTGGAAGGAGAGAGAATACCTTGTTGCGTTCTCCAATACTGTCCTTGTAAGAAAGCCCATCCACATCCCATCTCTTCTACCGAGAAACCATTCGAAGATTCCTGCAAAATACCACTCCTTACAATCTTTTGTTTTCAGAAGGTTCACTCATGCTGTTCTAAACTTGCACAGCTTTTAAAATGAACTGTGTTTTATCTAACTCTTTCCGCCATTTGTGTGGCTGTTTGTTAAGGTAACTGGTATTCCCAAGGTCTGGAAAACTTGGGACAGAAATAATGAAAGAAATGAGCATTACTCACCAACGTAACCACCATCAAGACTGAAACGCTCATTCATTGTCAGAGTGAACAAGTCCTGAAAAACATTAAACCAGTCAACCCATCGCCAGCCCAATTAATGCCAGTAACAAACAAGAGGCAGCATTGCAATTTATTTACACACCAATTGAGCTGCTTGTTCATTAGACTCTTCACCTTTGAGTAATGGGCTTCAAGATCAAACCCCTGCAGAGAATAAGCTAATTTATCACTGCTCAAGCAAGCAGAAATGATAACTCCTGTTTTTCTGACCTGGCACGGCAACCCGGCAAACCACGCTGTTACGCCAAGCAAAGCCAAGCCCGTGGCCGCTTTTCTCTCGGTCCTCATTGTGTCACTGAATTACCAGTTTTCCTTCTGTACATAACCTTCTCCTCAGACCTCCGTACATTATTCTAGTTGGAAGGCAGATTCTTCAGTCCCAAGTGCTATGTACACCCTGATACTTGTTACTGCTGTTCACATGGACATCCAGTCTGCGCTACTTGCAACACAAACTTAAATCCCAGCCTTCTCCAACTAGTGTTTCTTTCAGAGGAAAGTGGAACTCAGCCACACTGGGTCATTTTCAGAATGGACTCTTCCCAATTTATTTGTCCAGAGACAAAAATAATGGGATACGATGCAGGGATTTATGCCAGAAATGCCCTACTATGAAAAGGGCCACTTATAATTGAGGATAAAGGCAGAACACGTAGAAAAGGAGGTTTTGGTAAGCTGGAGATCCTAGTATAGTTCTGTACTGCTGGTTTTGAGGATGTAGATAAAACCCACATTTCAGATGCCTATTAAAAGAAAAATAATCTTGCAACGTAGGACTCTTTTTCCAAGAAGGACTGGAGAAAGAATTGAAACAACACAAGTATGCCCTCTGGGATCACAGCAGCATCTATTTGCTAGCAAGAAACTCCAACCACTGTATTCATTCCTGTTTGTATTCAGAATTCAACACTTTTTTTTTTTTTTTAAGAATTGTCCAAACATAAATATTTCATTTAGGCAATCTCCTTCTACAAGAAGAGTTGTAGCGTTGTTGCTACAACAGCATTGTTGTCTTTTATCTTTTTTCAAGTAGCTATATTGGGTATCAGAACAACTAAGAGATCATTTATTACAAAACATCCCAAGGCAGAGGACGAAAGCAGGAAAATTTACATCTCAAAGGATTAAGTCTGAAGCATTATTAACAAATTGACAAGCCCCCTGCTCCCCGTACTTACTGGTTTGACTCCAGACACCATGCCGATGTATCCCGCAAAATTTGTAGACCTGAATACCGTTTTGTTGTTTCTCTGGAAGTCCAAATTTACCACTAAAGGCTTCAGTTCCCGAGTTAAAGTCCAGGAATTATTTTTAACATCCCACCTGCAGAAGGGAGGGTACAGCATTAGAAACCTCCCTCCCTCAGCAGCTTTTAAACCTTCCCTCCGCAGCAGGCAGATTTCCTGTGCGCGGTGCCCCTGTCCTGATCTCACTCGTGTAGTTACTCAGCAGTTACCTGAGCAGCACCAGGGGACAACCGGGCAGTCTAAATGCGTGGGCCATCAGAACCAAGAACTCACGTTAACTTCGTTCTGTTCCTGCTGGCAAAGGGAGGCCGCTAGGGATGCTGCCTGTGCCATCAAACCCAGTGCACCCCGAAAGCACATGTAGCTTGTTCTGCAGCAGAATGAGCCACTTCCCTCAAATTCTTACTTCTCAAAGCGAGTAAACAAACCACATACTCCTGGATTTGCTCTACACAGAAGGAAAAGTCCCAAATCTGGTTTGTAAGATAAGCCAGAACAGTTTGAGGGCAAGATGGTGCTAAAGAACACTTAGCAGACCATTAAGATCTCTGGAAACAATCCAGGTTCTGGGAACAGCTTTGAAAGTTGCCTTAATTTTCAGGGAGCATGTTCCCCATATTTCTGACCAGTGGGAGAAGTTCAACACAAGCCAAACCAAGGGACTGGTGGAGTCACAGCTGACAACATTCGAGTTTTTCATAGGCAGGTAAGCCTTTTAATGAAGATGGACGTTTAAATCCCATCTGGGGGAGTAATATTACAAAATATACTGGGATATTAAAAGCAAACACCGAACTACCCGATCATGAGGTATGAAAATAAGAACTAAAAGAGAATCCAGCGCTGGGAAACAAATAGTTTGTATCCGAATGGCTGATCATGTTAAATCAGCGGAATACAAACCACTGGCTTCCAAGCAGAAATGATGAATGATGGGAAGTGCCAGTAGAGCCCAGTGCAGTAACTAGGGGGATACTTTGGAAAAAAAACCCAAAACAACCACAAAACCAAGCTCAAATTCGATCCACATTTCACTGCATACACCAAAATTGATGCTGCTCTCCCGTCATGTAAAAAACAAGATATACAGCGCTGTTCTTTGGCTCGAGACTGCTTTAACTGGAGCTGGGAAAACACTGAACAACACTGAACACAACTGTTCTACAAAGTCATTCCCAACAAGCTGGGAGCAGTTTGACATAAGATCAGCAGAACAAGCTAAAACGAACAAAAGGATTTTTTTCCCCAATGTGCAACGCAGGATTATTTGTCACAGTCTTGATAATAACATCCAATTCAGCAGTTAGACTCCAAGAAGGCATTCAGAAATATCAAGTTCAGCTAGCTTTTTCTTCAGGTTTAACAAAAAAAAAAACCAAACCCAAACTAAAAGGCACAAGTTTAAGTACTTACCCAAGAAAGAGTCCAAAATCCAAGTTTCTGGCATGGTACAGCTTCCCTACATAAGAATAAATAAATAAATAAATAAATAAATGCAATTTTCCTAAGAGAGAAACATAAATTTCAGCTTAGTAAATCAGCAAATGAGTAAGCAAGAAAAATACCTTGGAAACTAAGCAGGGAAAATACCATTATCTATTTGCCCTTTTCACAAGCACAGAAAAATGGTGGGTTTTTTTTGAATCAGAAGTGGTTTGCCATAACCAAAATCAGTTAATCTTGTAACCTGCTGTCCAGCTCAGCCTCAGATGCTTTCCACGTTATCTTAATGCAACTTATTTTAATTCCCTTATCTTAATTCCCTCTGAGAATCCCTCAGGAATTTCCTAAGCTGGAAGAGGCACGGACAAGGGCTGCAGAACTAAGAAAATGAAAAAGTCTCTTTTCTTAAAACAGCCTCTCCATTTTCTCTAGCCCCACACATACGCGATAGCTAGAAATTAAGAAACAAAACAGATTGCACTAGAACCCTTCATGGCACTAAGTACCAAGTGTCTGGCTGGGGTTTCTTTCCCCTAGAAAAACAAATGCCACTTATTAAATGATAAAAAAAAAAACCCCATCAACCACAAACTAGCCACAAAGAAAAGGCCAACAAAATCAAAACTAAACCATCTTTGAAAGTACTTCTTTCCTTTATTTTTTTTAACCTAAGACACCTGTGATCTCTTATTCCCTTCTCTTCTACTAGACCTTCTTACCTGCAGTTGAGGACTATGTTTGTATAACCGAGGTGGACCCTCTCCTACACAAGAGGAAACTGTTAACACTATTCTGGGTTGCATTACCTGTTTTATCTTCTGCCACTATTGATGTACAGACAGTAAAAATTTCATAAAAGATGTTAAAAATAACGATTTCCCCTAGAACAAAAAGAAACAAAGTTCAACAGTTTGAAACTTTCGCCATGAACAGAAAAAAAAACGGTTAGAAAAAAGCATACTGCAAAGTTCAGCATTCTGCAATACTCCTCTTAAGAATTTCTGTTTAAATATAATTTATCTTTGAAAGCTATAATTTATAATATTATAATTATTGTATTATATATTTATATAATATGATCTATTATTGTAGTAATTTATAATATTATAATTTATCTTTAGCAAAATTGAGACCTTCCTGAAAGGCAAAGAGAAGGACCAAAACCCCTTGGCCTTCTGCCTTTCCATACAGAAAGCTGACAGTCATTGCTAATTCCTTCTCTGGAAACGTCAAAATAAGCTATAAAATTCACTTTAAAGAAGAAAGCAGCTATAGGTGCCACCATTCCCATGTAAGAGCTGCTGACTAGCAGTAGTTTGAGGGAGGCAGTGGAAGCAGGTCTATGGGCCTTCTCTCTCTCAATTTTGGAGGAATTCAGTGTCTGCTTCTCACCTGGAACCACGCTCTTCTGCAGGAGGTGCAGGAAGATGTGGCAAGGATCACACGGGAAAGAAAGCCCAGCATGAAGCTGAGCCTTGTCTTCTTGGAATGTCAACAGCAGACACGCAGCTCAATGGGAACCAATGAAAATCAAGGATTCCCCCAAATTTTGGTGCACGGGAGCTGAGACTCGCTCCAGTTCCCAAAACGCAGGAGCGAGAAGCTGCAGCTCTACAGAGAAGACTCAGCCTGATGAAAGGCTTGTGTGATTTATTGCCATTCTCCTCTAAAATACTGTTTTCATTTGGTGTGAGATGCAATTTATTGCTTTAGCTACTTAATTTATTTATTTAAGTCACAGATGACAACTATACTGCAGATTGCCACACATACTAATTTTAAATGAGTCTGGATTTGTTAATAAAGTGTTGGAAACTGTTACCCAAAGGAATCCCAGATGAATTTGCAATCCCTTGGAGTTCTTCATTGAAAGGATACGGCAGCGTGGCGGTCAGATGAGCCTGAAAGGAAAAGTTTTATACGTTGTTTGTGTAAATTAAGGCTATTTTGTTCCTTCAAACAAACCTCTCCCCAATAGGTACATCCTTCTCACAACTATTACATACAGTATTTAATTCCTCTGCAGCCTGTACAACTTGAGGATGTTTGTAGAGTGCTTGGACGACAAGTACATACTTAGGGAAAGTAAAAAGTATTGCTTATTAAAATATTGACATGTGAGCAATGGAGATTAGCCCAGTAACCTTGATTATCGTTAGCAGCAATAGACGGAACAGAGTGAAGTAGGACTCTCACACTGCAAGAGCTCAACTGGAACTGAGCTTGACGTCAGTGTGGGACAGTATTTTTATTCTGGAAGTGGAAGAATTACCACTTGTCAAACTCTTAATTGCCAAATTTAGTACCATTCTAATTCTGGTAGTCAGAGCAAACAGTAATAAAATAATTAAGCTGAAAATACTTACTATTTTGTTATCCACTATGTCAACAACTTTGCCGCTGGGGAAGAAGGTATTTGCTATATCTTTAATATTCTGGACCACAGTCTTCAGCTAAAAAGAACAAGGCCTTTTATTGAATACAAGATCTTGAGCATAAGAATTGCTAGAATGCTAACAGAACTCCTCCACATACTTTTCAAAAAAACATTTATTTCGTTGAAAGAAAATGTATTTAAACTGCTAAATGTGTTGTTTCTGGTGAGAAAATCACCCCCAACTCCCCATTAAAGAGTCACTCCTCAAGCTTTATTCAAATAACTTTCTAGTTTAGCTCTGACCTGTCCCTTTACCAGAGAAAATAAATTACAGGAAAAAGCCGTCCTTGTCTTCTGCTCCTTTGATCAAATTTGAATACTCTGCACTCTTCTAGCTTTAAAAACGTTGGTTAACAGTTCTTTGCTTAAGCACTGATGTTCTTGAAGCCAAAAAGATTCAACACATTTCTTATGTACATGTTTTCCATTTCCCACATGTGAACGGCCACAAATAAGAGTTCCACTCCATGTTATCTAACTCCAAAGTACATCAGAGATAAAACCTTTCAGAATTTAAGGTGCAACCCAAAGCCTTGAACACCCACTGACTTAAATGAGACTTTCAAAATAAATATTACAGTGTAAGTAGAATTTGTCTGGCTTTCAGAGTTGAAAGGTCAGAGTTGGCAGGGACGCAGCAAAAATCCCTCAACCTTTTTGAGAAATTAAGCATTACTGGGTTGAATTTTCAGCAACCTTCAGAAGAACAGCTGTTCTAATTAGTTTGAAATAGGTGTGTTTTTAAAACGATGTCTCCTGTGTAAACCCAGCACCCCTGAAAAGGACAGGAAGGGCATTTCCTGCTCCCCATTTCATCATCTCCTGCAGCGTTTTGAGAGCAGCAGGGATGTGCAGAGGAGAAGGGACGCTGCCTCAGTTTCACTTTGGTTTATGGAGACTGTCCCTTTGGTGTACTCCTCCCCCTTCATCCCGTATTACTTCGTGATTAAAGAGCTTTGACAAACAAAAACCTGCTTTATGCCACACCGTGTTTTATCCCAAACATCAGTGCCCCTATACATGATGCTGCCGGCTCAAGAGTTGAACAGAAAAATCTTTTACTCAGGCAATTATTATGGGCCAGAACAATTTTACAATAGTCAACTAGAAATATAATCCCTTTCAGATAATTTTAGCACAGGTTTTCCTTTCCAAACCTTTTTTTTCAAACTAAAAGGCCACGCGGTAGTTTTACACCTGCTAAGCTTCAAAGCTCTGCATTTCATACCTCCGTCTTTTTGTCGTGCATCAAGTCATCCCATCTTTTGCTGGCAGGCAAATCGAGATTTATGATATACGTCGGTACATTCCCTTTGAATCTGAAAGATAAGTACCAGAGTTCAAATTTAAAGAAGGCTGTGAAAAAACATTTGACACAATAGTTGCTATCCATTTGTAACCAGCATTTTCTTGATCTGCAACAGGAACAAGTTACCAAAAAAAACCCAAACCTGTTCAGACTTGCAAATCATGACTTTTCTGTAATTTGCTAGACAAGTTGAATCAGATTACTTACGTCGGTCCTGAAGGAGGGTATGTTTTACTCCTGCACTCTTCTCCGTACTGTAAAGACAGTGAAACATTACTACTTAGCTCCTTTGTTAAAACACTTCATTATTCTAGCAGACTTAGTTTTGAACTAAACCTTTAGGACTAGTCAGCTAATTCAATCCGGGACGACTTGATAGTAAAGGAAGAGAAAGTTTGGGGACTTTGGAAAGGGTGTAGAGGCAGGGGACAAACAGACCTCCAGACAACTTGCTTAATGTAGTCCAAGGCAAACACAAATTTGTGATAAATACAGAAACCCGTTTTTTACTCAGTGCTGTTCAATACAGAGCACTTCAAAAGCATATCCTTTAGACGAGTTCAGGAGCCTCAAATCTCAGTCTGGACCAGTTTGTTCCATGGGTTCAATGCATAATCTCATTTCACAGCGTCTTTCACAACTATGCGCAGTGTTAAGGCTCACTTTGCGGCTGGGGCAGAGAAAGCGGACGGAACTTTGGGCAAACGGCTCAGCCGGAGGAACGAGGTGCACGGCTCCTTTACGTTTAGCGTGGAAAAGCGCCGCTGACCTGCTGCCGAAGAGTACCAGGGAGCATTTCAGGAATATAACACAAAACTAGTTACCTTCATTCCTGTAAGCAGGGCTAGATACGAGCGAAAGTTTGAGAACTATATTTAGGCACACTCAAAGTGAATGCAAGGGTGTTTCCCCATGGATTACATAAAGCATGCATATACAAACATAAACATACGCATAGACAGGCCACAATTATAACTGCATGTTCTACCCGCTGAAATACAAGCAAATGCCTACTCGCTGCACTGGTGCTTCAAGCCCGTTGAGAGCAGACCAGACCCGGTCCCTGGGCTATCTGAGCAGATCAGTGAGCTCCTAAGAGCACAGCACGTCCCTCTAGGAAAAAGGAAAGGCACACGTGCTATTCCAAGAGGCCACACAAAGGCTCCCGAAGCACCAGTGTTTGGGAGACAGAACAGAAACAAAAATATATAGGGATCCTTCTGCCCCTTCCTCCCCCCCCCCCCCAGCCCTCGATGTCCAATATTTATTTAGCTGTAGAAATTAGATTATTTTACTGGTGTATAGTTATAATGTCTTCTGGCTCCAGTAAAGACTGAGACAAGATCTCTATCAGCTATGTATCTGGGACAAATGAGCTCACTAATGCCCACGTTCTCCCGCGGCTCATCACATTAGCTGTTTTTAACACATTAATCTAGAAAACACAATGTCTTACAGAATGCCACTGACTTTAAACAGCGGCATAATTTGTTACAACTGGAGACAGGACTTTTAAAGTGGGATTGGCTTCTGTGTCTTATCACGTGTTTTCTAGCTCAAACACAAGAGGCCATTTAATTTTCAAAATGAGGAAGTTTCAAAACAAGGAGGGAAGGGGAGGATATCAGATGACTAATTAGGCAACAAAAGTCAGAGGCTTTGTGCAAAGCCAAGCAAATGCTTAACAGTATTAATGCAATTGCCTTGTGAAATTTTCCATCCTGCAATACCAAAATCAATCAGAAAAAGCGACTTCGCACATACATCCTACTCCAATGGATGCACAGATTTGGACCTTCAGGAAATATTTTCTGTCAAAATAGGCTTCTTGACAGATAAAGCCTATAACAAAAAATTACCCCAAATGGGTAAAAGTTCAGTTGCTCTGTCAGTATGGCCCATGCGCACAGGGAGGGAACAGCGGCCACCACACAAACTGATCTCAGAGGGTTTTAAGTGATGTTCCAGGTGCTAAATGTTACGCCACTCCTGATGCTCTAATCTTGTATTTGAAGTTATTTTTATCTTCCCAGCCCTTTGCAACCTAAGCCACAAAAGAAGTGGGGAAAGTGACAGTTAGAGTGAAGAGATACATGCAGAGAACAGAGAAAATGTTTTCTCCTTAAATCTTAGACTTCTCACCCGTCTATGCATAAAGCAAGCTAAAGAAACCAATAAGCCCCAAAACAATCCATACAACTTCCAAAACTGTTAGTATTGATTGAGATACCTGAAGAAAACCAAGATCATTAACATTTTCCTTAGGTTAACTATTCTATGTGGTACATAAGCAGAAATTTACAAAGAAATCAAGACAAAGAGAAAACTAGAAGTTTTTGTTTATGTGGATTTTTTGTTGATTGTTTGGGTTTTGTTATTGGGTTTTTGTTGGTTTTTTTTTTTTAACACACACACACAAAATTCTAAGGAGCAACAAAAAAAATTGTTAACCTTTTGCTATCAGCTAA
Organism: Limnodromus scolopaceus; assembly: GCA_028565335.1. Classification (NCBI taxonomy): domain Eukaryota; kingdom Metazoa; phylum Chordata; class Aves; order Charadriiformes; family Scolopacidae; genus Limnodromus; species Limnodromus scolopaceus. Next base: position 72,564,240 of record JAOXNO010000033.1, read on the forward strand.
AGACTAAATGCAAACTGTTCTGACAAGGCAAAAAGAAAAAAAGACACCTAAACAATTTTCTCACAGCCACAGAAAAACCACCAGGCTCTTTCTTATGACCAGAACGAAACGAGCAGCTATGAAATAAATGCTGTGGTGAGTGAGATCCTCCCTTCTGCAGAGGCTTGACACTGGAAGAGGAACAATAAATGCTGTCTGAAGAGAAGTGGGAGCAGCCTTCCAGCATGAGACCATCACCTCGAGTTTTCAACGTGACAAGCCAGAGGAGGTCTCCCAGAAAGACCCATCAGAAGCTGGCTCCAAACAGGAGGTTGTCACTATAAATTTGCTTTTGAAACATGCATTGAACCTCCTCGGAGGAATACAGCTATTCTTCAATGGTGACTAAATGCTCTTTTTTTTTTTTTTTTGTGTCTTTTTAATCGCCTGTTACTAGTAGGTTGCGTATTTTGATTGTCTGATGTACTGCTGACTTTTGAATTTGCATATACATAATGGATGCGTGGCACCATAGGATCAAAACACTAAAAGAAAAAGAACACAGTGGAAGAAAGACAATATGTCATGTGGAAAAATGGAAATAACAAGAAAAAATGGAAGTAGCACAGAAGATTTATATTAATTATATTATATTATAATTATGTTACTATGACTCACTGTATGAAAAAAAAAGTAGAGCAGAGAACAGGAACCAAACAGCTAACAAACTGCCAAGAGGAATTCCTACCAGGAAATAAAATAATCAAGCAATAACAGTCATTATTCAGTGCAGTAAAGAAAATTAATGCAGGGTTTAACGATTGCCAAGTAACTATTTTAAAACCTAGCCTGACCTCATTAATATGAAATAGATTGAATGTAGCTTGTCCTGTCTAAAGAATGTCAGCACTAACGCTTTCTTTACTACCCTCAACAACATTTCACATGTGGTCCCTCTCTGGCATCCTTCTTTAATATTCAGTGTTTCTCATCTTCATATTTAAAAATAAATATAAAATTACCTCTTTGAGCTACGAAATATGATTCCCCCAGTTAAGGACATGGCGTTCAATCTCTTTCGGGCAAAATAATCTGTTATGCTCAGCACCTTTTGGTCATCTAATACATTTTTCTCTCTGCTCCTCTTCCCTTCTGGGCTGATGCCCACGCAGCACTCTGTCGTGCTGCAGCCCTCCTCAGTGCTCCTCACCTTTCTGAACATGGGAGCTCAGAGTACTCGTGCAGCGCTGAAGCAACGGGGACCGAGCCAATTTAAATTGCAGTTTGGACAAAACATTCAGGACGTTGAGGGGGCCTGACCGAAAGCTAAAGGGACTGACAGGCTGCACCACGGAGATGCAATTCATGGCATTTGGCTTCCACGTTCTTTGGTAATGAAAAGAACCCAACCAGCTGCGCGTAGGAAGACAACAAGCGCCGCTCATTCTTCAGCAAATTATGCATCCCAGCATCTGAACCAAAAATCAAATTCCCAAGCCTGATACCTGGCTGCAGAGCAGCACAACCTGCACCCTGGACACCCCTTGGATATTGTGCAAGCGTGAAGACGTACCAAGTGCAATTAAATGCTCAGATCACGCTCTAATGACAGACTCTGCTGATAGCTGCCACTTTCACTCCCACTTCACAGCCCAGAAAGCTTTTTGGATAAAATTCTGAAGGTGTTTTAAGCTGGAGCTGGCTTATAGTATTGGGAAGGTGCTCCTGGGGGTAGGATGGAATTGGGTGCACAGACGAGGAGGGGGCCTAATTCTGACACTAAGGGAACGTGGGTCATCCACATATCCAGATGTCCACAGTCCTCCAAAGCCCTTCCTGCAGTTCCCCCCTCTCCCCAAACCCCATACTTATTCTCTCGAAATCAATATAATTTGCTAGGACAAGTCTTAGAGCAAGCACGAAAGCATACAGTAAGTAGTGCGCTCCTAAAATATTTAAGGATATATTGCAAAAGAATATTTTGAAACTCGGGGATGCTTAAAAGCCTGTCCCTGTCACAGAGGACGAGGAGATTGAGAAGCTGGGGAGATGGAAGAACAAATACATCAGGGCACGAGAACAGCTGTTGAGGTGCCCAGGAGATGGAAGCCAGCCCCTTCCAACTAATTAACTAACTAATTAACAAACACACACACCCCGACCCCTCGACTTCATAATTCCACCAAAAGTTAAATACTTCACTTACTACGGTCAAAAATAATAAAAAAAAAACCCAAACAAAACCCGAGCCCTGAAGCCCACCTGCTCCAACCCCCTCCCTTTTGCTACAGCAAATACAGCAAGGTTCAAAAGCACCTTCAGCAAGCCCTTCTTAACTTTCCTTCTGAAAAATCACTGCTTTGCTGTAACGTGACAATATATACCTTCTAGATGTGCGTGAAACTGAAGGCAAGGGACGAGCAAAGGCTTGTGAAACACACCCCATAAACTCCTTCGCCGCGGCCGCCTCGCTTGCCAGTTTAAAAGTCACCAACTCGGTGAGGCCGGCGAGACGATGCCTTAAAATTCACATTTCCCTTCCTGGGGAAGGCTATTTTCCCTCACAACCACCCGGCCGCAGCCCCTCGGGTTCCCCCTGGGGGTAATCCCCCCCCCGCCTCGCCCCGCCTCAGCTGGGGTTCAACCTACCACTTAGCCGCATTTCCAAATATTTATTCGATTGAATATATAGAAAAGGCCTAATTGGGCAGTGGGAGGAGGCAAGCTAGTTAGCCAGGAGCTAAGAGGTGGGGGGGCCCTTTGTATCTGCCGTGCCCTGAGCGGGTCCCCTGCGAGGGGCTGGGGTTGGGAGAGTTGCCTCCCCCTCCCCAAATCCCACCACCACCCCCGCTTCCCCCCCCGCCCCCTTCCCTTGAA
>JAOXNO010000033.1:72574385-72612879 GCA_028565335.1 Limnodromus scolopaceus
CAGCCTGGCCTTGAACCCCTCCAGGGATGGGGCAGCCACAGCTTCTCTGGGCAACCTGTTCCAGTGTCTCACCACCCCCATAGTAAAGAATTTCTTCCTTATATCGAATCTAAATCTCCCCTCTTTCAGTTTAAAACCATTCCCCCTCATCCTATCACTCCACTCCCTGATCAAGAGTCCCTCCCCATCTCTCCTGTAGGCACCCTTCAGGTACTGGAAGGGGCTCTAAGGTCTCCCCGGAGCCTTCTTTTCTCCAGGCTGAGCAACCCCAACTCTCTCGTTTGCCTTTCTTGTGGCCAAATCACTTGACAGCTTATAGAACATTATTATAACTGTATTAAGAATAAGTTGTAGCACAAAAAGACCTGGTTGTTAGAACTTACATTTTATACAGGATCGGTATGGATAAGTTAAAGATTACCTTTATCATTTCTTCTTCCCCTGCAGTTTTGCTTTTGGCTTCTATGTCTCCCTCTTCATTACATCTAATGAAACGGCTGTTTGCTGCCAGTAATGCCATTTTCTTCTGCAGAAATAATATCACATGTTGTTAGTATAAAGATTTTGTATATAATCCTCGATGCATAACATTCTATCCTCTAAAATACACTAAAAAACTCTGGTTTATTTTTTTTATATATGGACACTGCTGGCCAGCAGGCTTGATGGCTCCTTCACTCTTAAAATGCTTATAGGTGCCAAAATGCAGTAACTTGGAAGTATTTTAAGAACTTCCAATTACAGTAAATACATTGCAGTTGGGAAAAGAGGAGATTAAAAGTTACAATATGGAAGGGACTGCAAAAGGCTTTTGCTTGACAGACAAAACCTATCAATATAGATTAACTCAAAATGCAGTCAAATGTGAGGAACATCAAGTGATGTTTCAAACAGCTTACATCTTGGAAGACAGGTTCCCATTGCTCTCTTGATCCTATTGCATCCGAACGTCCAACAACAAGTCCATCTGAATTTATACCAAGGTATTTGCCATAACCAGACTTCAGAGCAATCCTCAAAGAAAAGGCAGGAAAACAGTACAGAATGTTTTTAATTCAAGCAATTCACAATATCCCACACCTCACAAACAAGTTATTAGCAGACAATGTATTTCAAAAGAATATTAAACCTATGTATTCACACCAGAAACAAAGATAACAAGTATCAAAACTTGTAACCTTGTTAAAGTATTACCTTGTATCAGACAACTTCACTGCTGTAAACTGTTCAGGAGGACTTGGGCCTTCATCGTCTGAGGAATGAATTATCCACTAGTTAGGTATGAAGTGCGCAACACACAATATTTTAGCCTGTTCATACTGAAGGTTCAAAAAGAATTAAGCACTGAGCATTGCCAAATACTATGGAAATCTGCAATGCTTTTTCTTTAAAAATCCCTTTTTTGAATATTGACTTTTAAAAAAGCAGTGCAGGTGCTTATTTATGTTCGTATATTTAGAGTACTTAAAACCATACAGAAAAACAATCCTCGTGTAAAGAAATTTACAGCTGAGAACATTTTGTAATTCTCCAGGTGGCTTTGAAAACCTTAATCTCCTTGTAATGTTATTTTTTTCCATAAGAAAATCTATTACTGTTCAGCTAGGGTAACACAACTCAGTATCCTGAAAGCTACCAGCTTCTCCATCCCTGGAACCCAAAATGCGATAATATTGCATAATATTGCTAATTTTGCCACATTAGTAGCTCACTTGTGCAGCAACAAAACATGCGTATTAAGATGAGGATGCAGCAATAACCCTTGAAACTGCCTCGACTCTTACTCTTCCACTGACACCATAAAGGTTTTATAGGATTTAATAAAAGTTATACTGCTTTTTTCTCCAGTAAGTGGTACAGCCTTTAACAGGTGATCATCTCCAATGCAGTTCAATTTATTGTACGCATAAAACAGCGAGAAACTAGATAAGTGAAACTGATTGGTAGTCATTAGGTGCAAGTCATCTGCATGCTATGGCTGGGATTATTGCATTATTTGTAATAAACTCCTGTTAGCTGTAAAACTGCTCGCCTTTAAGTGATGCCACTTTTATGCCTTTCATTACTGAAACTGCTTATTTCCAAATTTCCTTAAACAAACCTTTATGTGGTGCTCCAAGTGTAAACAAGCCATTGTCAAGGGCATGGATGTAAGCTCCTTTATCCATTTCTATAGCGATAGTTCCTGTAATTTCACCGAAATTACTGACAGCCCACCAGTTTCCTAAAATGCAAACCCATGACAGTTAATAGAGCAATTACAACTTCTGATTACAGTAGTTCAAGAGATGATATTTCTGTGTCTTCTCTTGAGATCTGAAATTCTAAAGATACAATTGCTATCTCAAGATCTTTGTGCATTATTTTATTGTGCAAAAACCAAATTAATGGTGTCGCTGTGGAATCAGAAAGTCTTGCTGTTCTACCCATCCTGTCACCTCTAGTCACAGGCTCCTGCGCTTCATCCCTTCTTTGCGTTGGTCCATAGAGCAAGTTGATGCATTCAGCTGATCCAACAAAGATACACCTTGCAAGGAAGGTGGGTTTTTTTTTTTCTCTCTGGACCAGCCTCCTGCAGTTTTGGGGTCATACCCAATTATTAGATTCTCCAACACAAAAGAAACAAATAAACTATCTCACCTTGCTATTAAATTGCTTCACGTGAGCTGTAATCCTTAGGCTTCAGTTGCTTGAGCCAATCTGTGTTTGAATGTTTGAGCCCCACAAAATTCAACCAAAGTTAAAGGTACCCTACGCACATAAATTAGAACTATGATGTTTACATTTTTTAAACAGTAAAATTTTCACCTGGCACGTTGCCTTACAAATATTTTCTACCTGATTAAGATAATAACTATTTTAAATTAATCTGAATATGATGATTTTTTTTCACAGGGTAAATTTGGCAAGTCAATCTGCCTTGAGCAGAAATAATCTTCCCCTATCTTTATACAATACACGGAGATAACTGTCTTGTCCTATACAGTCAAGACTCGCAGATCAACGTATGAATTTTCCAGATCTCTCCCACTTTTCTTAAATCTGGCTAAACTAAAGAATGTAAAACACCTGTAACATTCCTCCAGCATAAGACACAACAGCCCATTTTCTCATATATCATAATTTGTTTTAACACAGGAACAAGGATGACTTCCTCTTGCCCTGCTTTAGCTTATGCCCATATATGCATAACAGAAAATTTATCTGGTAATGTTCACTGTGCTACAGCATACATCTGAGTCTCTCGTGACTTTGTGGTTCTTTTTTAGCTGCTTTTGTTTGTGAAGCGGATTGCGATCTATGACACGACAGCACTAAAAGGCAACAGCCTGTCAAGTTACCGCTCGTGACCATATATACTTAGATCCTTCTATTTTATGAAACAGCAAAAGGTAAAGTTCTATTTGTTACTGGTTAACATTTGTGTCCTTAATTTTAATTAACAGCAGCAAATTTACAATGTGAATAGATCACAGAAGTCAAGTAAGTATGTCAAATTAAAAACAAACAAACAAACTAACCAAGATTCCTTTACTTTTGAAAGGCACAAAGGTTTGAGTGAAGTAAAGAACTCAGTCAGAAAGTAACTGGTGGCAGAGTAAATACAGAAAGCACAGGCAATCCAACCACTAACTTTCAAAGTGACAGTAACAGAAGATGTAAGTTATTTACATAGAAATGCACTCATTAAATAACAGCATGACAGTGATAAGTCTCTCCTCCTTAAAAAAACAGCACTAGAGAAAAAAAAAAAAAAGAAAAAGAGAGATCCAAGCTGATAAGTACCCTGAGGTTATATAAGAACATACTTTAGCTAAAAAGAGAAGAGAAAAATCCACCCCACTGGTGTCAGAAGCTCCACCCAACATACAAATAAGATAGGATCCCAACATACAAATAACATGCTGTGAGAAATAACTATAAACCCGTACGGGGCCCACACTTCGCTTACAAAGTCCTACAGCAACCTCTTCAGCTTCTGCCATCCCCTACAGTTTCTACACTCTCCTCACCGACAATATCAAGCTGCTCTGCCGCATCCTCTTCCCTCTTCCTTTTCTTCTCCTTGTGTTTTTTCTTGCTGCGAAAGGAGATGCAAAGCAGTAAGGGCGTACCTCAGGACCGGCCCCTCCACAGCCAGCCCTCCCACACGGCCACGGCCTCACCCCCCGGCCCCGGGAGCCCACCCCGGTGCCTCAGGCCGGGCACCCCGCTCCTCACCTTTTCTCTTTGGCCCCTTTGAGGACGAGCTTGGTGGATTTCACACAGGAATACTCCGCCATGTCAAGCTGAGGTGAGCGCGGAAGGACGGGAGCCGCGGAGGGACGGGAGCCGCGGAGGGACGGGAGCCGCGGAGGGACGGGAGCCGCGGAGGGACGGGAGCCGCGGAGGGACAGCCTTCCGCCGCTCCCCGCCCTTCGCCGGGCGCATGCGCGGCACCCACCCCGCCTTCCCTCATCGCACCTGGCGGGAGCCGCGCGTAGAATTTGAGGGAAAAAATGTAACGATGCCAATTTAAAATTACGTTTAAGAGCATAATTCCCTGCTCTTAAGCCCCTACTGCGCCTACCCCCTTCTAAGGCTGGCTCGGCTCAGCCGGTGGCTCTAGCGCTTTGCAAACCTGCAGCGCCAAGGAACGCAGAGCCGGCGGCTCCGTCTCCAGCGTGTGGTGGTAATTTGTTCATGTGTGTTATTTAAAAGTATAGCTAGTGGACACAGAGCAGAGCTGTGCCCTCCGCCACAGGCAGCAGGCCTGGCAGAGGCAGGAGCAACAGCTTTGAGGGAGGCCCATGAAGGTAAGTTGAGGAAATGAAGCTGGTAAGTCAAGCCAGTGCACCAAACTAGGGGCGAAATGAGGTTTTTCAGTTTTTCCCGTCCTGAGCCGCACTTGGTGTTCCACAGAGTAAAATCTACCTCAGGTATAACCACCTTTCTCTCACATAGTTAACCACAGTAAACATACCACCTTCTCAGCAGGTTCTGCACCTCCTTCTCTGAGGAATGGTCTTATTAGCACATTAGGCTCCCAATTAGAGCGGTAATTTGTAATTGGTGTTTAGTCTTTGAATCATAGAATAGTCTAGGTTGAAAAGGACCTTTAAGATCATCAGGTCCAACCATTAACCTAACACTGCCAAAATCACTGCTAAGCCATGTACCTCAGCACCAAGTCTACCCATCTTTTAAATACCTCCAGAGATGGTGATTCCACCACTTCCCTGGGCAGCCTGTTCAGTGGTTGATAACCCTTTGTGTGAAGAATTTTTTCCCAATATCCAATTTAAACCTCCCCTGGCAGAACTTAAGGCCATTTCCTCTTGTCCTATTGCCTGTTACTTGAGAGAAGAGACCGGCCGCCACCCGACTACACCTTCCTTTCAGGTAGTTATAGAGAGCAAGAAGGTCTCCCCTCAACCTCCTTTTCTCCAGGCTGAACAACCCCAGCTCTCTCAGCCTCTCCTCATAAGACTTATGCTCTAGACCCATCCACTCATCTGGGGTTTTTTACTACTTCACACTAATGGAAGGGCTTGTGTGCTCAAAAGATTGTCTGCTGATTATATTACCTGTTCATATGAAAGATGCCCTCCTTATCAAATCTTGTCTTACATGTACACATGCAGCCATTGGATTGCTTCCTTTTCCTGATTTCATTATCTATCTATGCTTGCAAGCTCTCAGCATCTCAAAAGTATCTTCTACAAGTAAGAAAGGAGACTCTTATACGTGGTTACGTCAAAGACCTTAAAATCACTGAAATCATGGCTGGGTGATAAAACTCTGCATGTGTAATGTCCCAGTGAATGACCCTGGAGTTTGTGGATGACTGCAGGTGTCTTCCACAGATACTATGATTGGATCCCAGACCCTGCTACTTCTCACCAAAAACCTTTCAATGTCCATGTACATGCCTAACATGACTAACCCAGTATTTTTATCTGTGAAGCTGGAGTGGTTACACCTGCCATGTAAAATGAAAGCAACAGTAATGGACTTTCAGGAGGTTTTGGCAAGTCCCTCATTTTGGAGCTTTGGGAGGAGGCATGGGCTTGTCAGCAAAAGCAATACTTGAATCAAGCTGCTGATGTGTGTGAATTCAGAATACGTCTCTGGCATGTTACTCCTGCCAGTGTCTTCGTCTGTTGCAGTTTGTCAGTGACAGACAGTAATCTCCTTGATTAGTGTAAGGGAAGTGGGTAACTTTAAGCAGCGTGCTGCTATAGTAGACAGTATGTGACTTTACTGATTAATTGACCTACCAGTCCCAGGAACTTGGATCTTGCAATTAGTTCTTCCAGTAAAAACTGAAAAAAATAGGCAGTACAGAAACCTGCTGACCTCTCTTGATCTCTGCATGGAGCTGCAATCGGGGAAGTACTGTGTTAGCAAATTTTTGTATCCAGTTGGGTTGTGAAGGTCTCGAATATCTTACTGTATGTGAAGGACCAGAGAAGATCCAGGTTTCCAAATGCAAGATTGAGATACCTATCCAGGCTACCAGCAATCCATCCATTGATTTCAACCTCACCCTCAAGTAAATCCTGTTTTCTGTTTTCACGTTTCTAGAGATTAATGCCAGACTTCTTTTGATACTGTCTTAGAATTTTACAGGCAATAATAGAATGGTTGTTCCTTAGTTTGCTTCCTTGTTTGTGGTGGTAGATACGATAGTTTGTTCCCTGTTAAAACATTTTAGTCAACATATTCATATTTTGTTCTGCAGTTTCATGTCTCCAGCCCTTTGGAAATTAATTCAGGCTAACCTCAGCATCAAGTAATTTTAGCATATATATTTATAATTGTGTTTTACTCTCATTTTATCGGTAAATAAATAAATTTTATCGGTAAAATTTTTGCTGGTTCTAAACAGGTGTGCTTATAAGGGAGGAATTTTAGTAAAGGGTATATGAAAAGGGGGTGAGCAATTACGTAGGAATTAGAAGAAAGCACAGAGTAAATGATTGAAGCAAAAAGAATGTCTGTCAGTGCACTCAGCTTCACCCTTGCATGCTAAATTGCCCTCCAATGGGTTTTTTTGTTTATTTTTGGGTTTTATTTTGATTTCTTTCTAGGCTTTGATTCTATGGAGGGAAAATCTACAGGGCTTCTTTGTTCTTAACTCTAACTTCAGTAATTTATTTGTGATCGATCTTATTTTTTGTCTGCTTAACTGTGCAACCTTAACATTTGTGGGGTATTTGTATGCTCTTGTCAAAGTGGGCCACAGTACACTGACACAGCATTGCCAGCACTCCAAAGTATACAAACACTTGCCTTGGAGGAAGGATGGGAGAGAAAAAGGTAGTATTTTAGCATGTTATGAAACGAAGATGCCTTGACCACTTCTGGTTAAGAATATGGAGACGTAATAGCTTTAAAGTTATTAAGAATTATCCACATTAAATTGTTGGTTTTTCTTGTTAACTTTAAAAAACCAAACATTAAAACAGTTTGTATTTTAATACATAGATCTATATCATATGATGGAAGTGTCTTTATATTTTACTCTTTGTCCACCAGATGTTGCTATAGCCACAAAAATAAATGCAGATTAAGAAATTTGAAAAAAAATGACTAGTTTTATTTTCATTACAGATCACCCTTACACATCATGATCCTGAAAAGAATTACACACATGCTCACATTTTTGCATTGGGAATAGTTCCAGTGAGTTCAATTAAGCAACTCATTCTGTGTAAAGTTCTGTGTAAAGCATATTTAAAATGTGTAAAATTCCGTGTAAAACATATTTATAAGCTTTCTTAGGGTGAGGCTATATCAATTCTGTTTGCTATTTTCTTTATTTGCTATTCTGTTTTCCCCATTATGAAGAGAAAGATGGAAAGACGGAGGGCAGAGACCATAAATTTCTAACTTTGAAAGAAATGTAGCCTTTTTTCAGGATCCCATAATGTAAAATGTATCTTCTTGTTAATGAATATGATTTTATCTAAAATTCACATAGTTTAGGTTTCTTCTTTAATTTAGTGACTCCAGCAACAAACAGGCATCCCTACAGTGTATACAGAGGACCGTAAAACCTTTTCCCGCTGGGCAAAACGATGCCATCAATCAGAAAACTGTATCTAAAGTGGTGCCTTTTTAGAAAAGCTATTTAAACTCTAATTTGCTAGTTAGTATTTTTGAAATTAAAACATTTCCAAAATGTGCTGGCTATGATTGTTTAAAAAAATATAACAGTTCATTTTCTTTATGGCAATGGAAATAAATGGAGCCTTTGTGTTTGCGAATGTAGAAAACAAATCACTTTTTTAATGACTGGATTTTCCTGCCAGCTTGGAAGTTGCCGCATGTGCATTTTATTTTGAATGCCTAAAGAGTGAAATCATTTGCCGTCTCTCATGCAGATGGGGCAGATTGGCTGAGGTGTCATTTGCAAAATGTGCATTTTCATCATTCAAGTTTGAAGGGCATCATTACAAACAACGTTTCCTATAGATGCTCAGGGTTGATGGAAGTGAAGAGCTGAGACTGAGTTTCCATGAATCCAGCCTGGTGTCATAGGAGCCCGGACCAAAACTTGGGCACTGGAATTTTCTTCTGTCTTCTTTATTTATGTTAGGAAATACAAAAATACCCCCCCAAACCAGAGAAACTTGAATTAGCTCTCTGGATAGCAGAGTTGACAGATAGTTTATATGCTTTTTTTTTGGCTTTCATTTATAAGTATGGGCCCCTAGTGAAATATCTAAGCTGCTGACTGGTGTAACAGCCAAGATTGATATAGTTTTGTTTACTCATTTACAGAAGGAGTGAAATCTGATGTGAGTTAGAACCAGGGCAACTATATTTTGATTTTTCCCCAGTGGGACGAAGTACATAGACTGGAATGTTGCGGTGGTTTCTCATAATGTTCAGCAGCAGTTGTGTTGATGCGGAAGCATCCCCAGGACATGGTGGTGCATACTGCAGTGACATGACAGATGTAAATAAATAGCTAGTTTGATTCTTGGCATTTTTAATAGTGCATGCTGAAAATGCTTCTATTATGAATTCTAGATTTTAAATGTGACCTGAAATTACCTTTTTTATAACCGAAAATGTTACTGTTGGATTTTTAGCACAGGTAAGTGAATATTCTCAAAATGGCATTTCTACTACTCAGCTTATGGTACGGTAGTTCGGGTATTTGGAAAATATGAAGGGTTTCTCAGCCTGTTGAGGGCAGGATGGAGGCCCAGCTCAGACCCCCCAGTCCTCAGCATCCTGTGTTGGTTGTGGCTTCTCAGCTTCTTCTGCCTTGCCTGATCACTCCCTCACTTTTCTCCGCTGTCACTCTGTAAAGTTATTGTGGTTAAGTTTTTGTAGCTGGCCAACTCTTCTCAGTCTCTGCTGCTCCAGATATTGAGACCCTGCTCTACGCTTTGGCAACAGGGGCTGAGCACTCACTAAAATCCCTCCTTTCTGTTGGACACTGAGGGAATGCAAGAGAAATGAAAAGGCAACTGTGGAAGTACAGTGGTCTCAGGCAGGTGCCTACTCTGAATGGTGTTTACTTGGGCTCAGGCCTTCTGGTTTCTGCTTGTCCTCCCAAATGCCTTATCGCGTGTACTTCTGCAAATTATGTTATTCTTTTCCGCTCCTTGCTCTGATTTTTATCTTGGTGTACTAAGGAAATTTTTTTGTATGTGTATGAACACGTTTGTCTCTCAGCCTACTAGTCTGTTTCTTTATCAATATTTTTTAAACTGGCCAGTTTTCTTCCAATTTAACGGACAGATGGAGGTCACAACAACAATTCCACTCTGGTGAGTTCTGAAACTGTTGTTAGGTGAGTAGGAAAAAGACCTATAACTTCCTGTTGGAGAGGAGGGTTGCAATATGAACCCCATTCTTACTTGAGATGGGAGACAACTCTCACACAGAAAGGAGTCTGTGAGGAAAAACTCCTAGTAAATCATAGGACACTAATGAGTGAAAAATCAAACTGCATTTCTTCCAGTGCTTAAGAAGCAACCTGTTGCTATATAATGTAATTTCAGTTTTTATGGGATGGAAATTTGATTCTATAAGTTGGGTGTATTTGATGTTTTTTGACGTTTCCTGACAAATAGCTGGCATGTTTGATGCAAATGTAGTTGAAAACCCCGACTCTTATTCACTGAGACTGTGTGCCAAATGTAGACTCAACTATAAATTAAGCATGACAGGATTTTTGTGGCAAGTTACCTGCTTTGTGCTATGTGTTCATATGCAGGCTTTTCCCTCGCTGGGACACGCTTTTTTCTTGTCTCCAGTGTGCCTTGTTTCCCTTGTTACATGTGGTTGAGTTTGTTTATCTCATTAGGAAATGCACAGGATCCATGGGGAAAGATTTGCTGTTTCATGTGTATGTAGCGCTGTTGCAGTTGTTCTTTGTTAGCCTATAATCAAGTTTAATTTAAAAACTAGTTTCTAACGTGCTTTTTTTTTTTTAATTGAGTGTTTCAAAAAAGTTTGCTTCCTTTTTGTATTTCTTCTGTGACTTAGTAAGAAATAAACAGGTGGTTTTGCATGGTCTGTACTCACCTTCACAGCATTCCTTTTGAGAAGTGGTTTACCGAGGGTAAACTCCACCCCCGACCCCCCCAAGAGTATGTGACTTCCCTTTGGGCTATATATTTTTCTTACTCCATGTCCTCTGGGGCTACATGGGTGTCCTTTATTATTTCAATGAGATATGAATTGGCAGGACTTAAAAGGAGAATGAATCCATGGCAGCGTGTTCATTTTCAGTGCTGCTGTCCTCCTGGCCATAAAGCTGTACACTTTTTCTTTGTAAATTATATTTCCTCTCCCCCAGGATTGCCATATAATTTCTTTCTGCATTTTTTTCCCCCCTCTAACGGGACTGGAGCATTTACCCGCTATGATTGTTTTCATTGCCCATTTGAATTTGAAGAGCTGTTGTAAGTGATTTTCCTCTCTTATCCTCCATAGCTCCTGTTTCTGAGTAATTTGTCCTGAATGCAGATGCTCTTCCACAAAAAGGCAATTTGTCCTAATGCGGTGGCAGTGAATGTCTTGTAAAAAATGCTTTTGTATGGACTTAGCAATTCTGGAGCTGGAAGGGAGACCTGTAGACTATTGCATATAGAATAGGTATAGTCTAGGCAAAGATAGGAAAAGCTTTTTGCTCGGGAGGGAATTCTGAGCTGTGCGTTATCCCTGTCCACTCACTGCCTTGTAGATGTGTAAAATGTAAGTGATGGTGGTTCCACTTCTGGGGTGTTTTTTTCCTTCTTGGGCCAAATACAAAAGAGAAATAAATACACTTAACTCGTCCTTATTTGTGAGGGTCTTACTCTGACTGTCCTATTTGGTTTTTTATTCAGAGAGCCTCCAAATCATGGTGATATTTATTAGATTTTGAGACAATTAAAGAGATAAAAGACAAATGTAGAACTTCCTGATCTTTGCCTGAATCAGAACGATCATCAGTATCTCATTGTATTTTTATTTTTAATTTTGCCCATCACCTATTTAGTAAGTCTGGTTTGCTCAGCTTTTCACATTATGTTTTCTAAAAGCAGCACAAGCAGAACAAAACAGGTTCTGAGTTTACAATCATCCCTTCCTTCTTGACATTAGGAAATAATGTTTCTAACCCTTAGCTCAGTATATGGAAGCTGTTTTGAAATGTGGCAGCCAGAGATGGCAGCATTCACCATCCTAATGCAGCTTGACTTTTCTTTTTTTTTAAAGCTTCAGTAACTTGAATGAATGAATGATGTCAGATTTTTAGCTTCCACCAAAAAAATACAATGCAGTCCAGAATTCCTGTCCCTCGTGGTTATGAAGAAGAGACATAATACCTGACTGTAAGGGTTTAAAACTTGAAAGGCAGAACAAAAGAAGACCACATCTATTGTTTTATAACATATTGCTTCTAAAGCCATTGTTGTGAGTTTAATGATTGTTGAGTGCTTAGAGTTGGCAACATCTGTTGGCTTGTGTCCTGTCACAGCAGGTAAGTGAGTGGGAGTTGAAACTGCTGATTCTCCCATATTCTGATCCTGACAGAAAAGGAGAGGGAACATTTCAGTCTGCATCACCTGCTTTCAGGCTGTTTTCCCCACGACATACTCTCAGTGTACATTAATGCTTTTCTTACAGCGTAGGTGCAGTGCAAACTATTTTTTCCCCAATTAAGCTTTATTTTGCTGAAGGAGTGTCTCTCCTGCTCCTGAAAATCCCCAATCTAATTTGCCAAAGATGAAAATAGTCTTTTTGCTGTGACAGCTTCACGAAACTACATTGTGACAAGGCATGATCTAGTCTCGATCTTAAAAGGTGAAGTCTGTGAGACTGGCTAAGGTGTTTTAGTGCATCCCAGAGTACTGTCTGGCTGGAGCGGAGTCCAGGGGAACTATCTAGGGAACAATCCAGGCAGAATTTCTGGCATGTGCAATGGATGGGGTGTAATTTATACAATTAACTTCTTAATGGAGCACTGAGCCATATCCATGCTGTTCTTTGGCCTGTTTGGGAGGGGTGGAGTCCCGTGGGGTGTCTGTGAGGATCTGCTGTAAGTGGTCCAGAGCACTAGACCTGAAATTCTCCCAGACTTGCTTCAGGTGTTTAGTCCTGTGGTGGGTAGGAATCATTCTTGGATCTGGTTGAGAATAATTCGGTGTTGGTAAGGTCCATTGTTGCCGTTGTCTTTGTTGCAGACGACCAAGCTCTAGCTCAGGTTTTGTCACTGCCTGAGGTGTCCAGAACTGCCATATCTAGGAGGTACAGAATGTCTAACTCTGCTAGATCCATGAACAGGACATGTGTTTTTCTTCAGTATCCAGTGGAAAGCCACAGGTAGTCTAGTTAAAAGAAATACCACCTGCCCACGGCCTCAGCAGTAGGACTGGGCAATCTATGGATCTATGGTCAGATGTGTAGGTTATGCACATCTTAGGCATGCGCCTCATTCTCCCCTGGAGATGGAGAGGTGCCCTCTATTCTGAGCAAGGCAACCAGTCTGTCCCAGTAAGTGCAGAGGTCCCCTCACCCAGGGACAGGAGGCCAGAGGATGGCAAGTGCAGCTGGCTGAAGTTAAAATGAAAAAAGAAAAGAACAATGGTTTCTTCTTTTTTTTTTTTTTTTCCCTAATAGCATGAAATTCAGGGAACAGGCTCATGTTGTTTAAGTAGAACAGTTGTTTTTTAGTATAAAAGTAATGTTGTTAGTCTTGGGGTGTGAGGCAAGAAGTGAGCCCTTGCAAGCCAGGCTGCCCTTAATAGTCCTTCAGTGCTTCTCTGCTGCGCTGGAACATGAAAAAGAAGAGAGGGTGTTCAGGCTTCTTCTCAGGGGTTGGCAGAGTGTGTGAAGGACCACCCTTCTTGGTACCAGTGTGTAATAGTCAAGGTTCACAACCACATAATATTTTCAAATATTGTTTGAAACGCTATTCAGGGTAGTTTACTGCAGCAGTCTGGAAAGTTTCAGCGTCAGTTCAGACTTACTGTACTCCCGTGTCATGCTTGGGTTATGGCCTGAGACAGATTACTCGCAGGAAGACAACAAACATAAACACTGACCACATTGCGACCCGGCTGTTAAAGGCAATGAGAAACAAAAGCACCCTGTGGAATCATCAGGAGTCCAAGGCAATACAGTTATTAAAAATCACAGCTTTGTGGCAGTGTAAGACCCAGCTCACCCATACCCACCCATGCAAATAGAGCGTTTGTCCACCGAATAGAGTGACAACTCTAAAAAGGGAAAAATGGAGAGAGAGCTGTCAGGCTCCTGGTTCCTCTGCTCCTTTCCTTGCTTTACCCAGCAACTATCTCACACCTCTGACCTAAAGGTGCCAGGCCTTTTCTCCCTCTGCTTCTTCTGGTGTGGGCGCTGATAAGAGATGCTGAGAATATTTGCAGGTGCCACGTCTTGTTTTCTCTCCTGCACGTGGAGGCACGTGACAAGACTCCCCCCACTTGGCACCAGTGATGTGTATTTTTGAAAGAATATCTGAAAAGCAGCTATGGCTTCAGATGTGATGCTAGATGGAGGAGCAGTCATCCATTTGATCAGTTCAGCTCTCTCCAGCAGGTAGATACGTATTAAGACTGGATATCAAATCTATATTGTCTGTGTTGATCCCGGGCTTGTCTGTATCAGATGTACTGCCGTGACTACAACTTCTAACAGGTTGACAGCTAGAGTGTTTACCAACTTTTGCACCTTACTCTGTTCTCCTCTGACATTAGTGATCTTCAGGGTAAAACAAGTTTAAGCCTTGGTACTATTGATACCTTCACAGAGGTGCATGTCAGTGTAGGAGTGCGATTCAAAGGAAAGTCATCTGGAGGTGGTGTGGTTTCCCAAGGGTTACCTGTGAGCCCCTTGCTAGTGGAAAGAGGAAGAGCAGCTTGAGGCAGCTGTTTTTTCAAATGCCTCCTATGATGTTGGTGACAGGGTGCTCATTTTGTCTGGATGCATAGTACTGTCTTATGCCTCCACGAAGCATCTCCCCAGAGAAAGATGTGGGAGTAATCCTGGCTGGATGACATGATTTTGGCTTCTGCAGGGGTTGTGGTCTGCTCTTGGCATGAGAAATGCAACGTTGCCACTCTCTCAGGTGATGCCTGAAGGGTCAGATCCTTGTGGTCTCCTGTTCCTTCCTTTTCCTGAAGGGTAGGAAGATTCTCTATACAGGCTGCATGCTGTATGGTGCCTTCATTCATTCCCGAAGCACACTCAACCCACAGAAGTTTTGGTTTTTTTCCCTTCCATCTTCCACAGAAGAGCTACAGACATCTCTCTATTTATTTTTTTTAACATTAATTTGGCATGGCTTTTAAATTTTTCAATCCCGGGGACTGAGTCAGGCAGTTTCCTCAATTGTATGCCAGTTTTTGGATTCTATGATGTGTCCATCTGGCTCAGAGACAGATCCCTAGTGCTGGGATCACACAGAGCCTCAGGCTATTGTTTCACGGCTGTTAAATAGCATGATGAGTTTCTTTCTGAGAGGATGCGTACTTTGCGTGTACCATAGGATGTGATGGATAGGTGGGGATGGAAACAGCATCAAAGCGAATCCACACCCAGCTCCATCTTGTGGGGAAGATATTGGCAGACTTTAAATGCTGAAGTCTGTGAGCCAGGTGGAGAATGGAGTCATGAGAATACTAATGAAGGTACGTTTATGGGGCTGTTTAGGTTCCAGTGAAATATCCATAATTTAACTAGAACATTACATGGAGAGGATTCAGCCCTTTAGTTATACCAGTAAAAATGGCAGGGATCCTGAGGCAAAACCTTTCAACCTAAAATAGAAACAAGGAAAAGGACAGTATGTGATTGGGTTACTATTGCTTATATTTATGAGTTTCAGTCCTTGTGTAGATTCATGTTTTCTCTTAAGGAGAAGTTGTACAGGCAAAGAAAAGTTTCCTGAAATGTTTTGAAAGTTCATGCAGAAGACTGGCTCGCCTACTGTGTAGCTGGCTTTCTAATTCTATAATTTTATGCATCCCATCATGATTAAACAGGGTAATGCAGACCCATGGATCATCCCTATTTGTCTTTTCCTTTATTTCATTGACAGCGCAGAGGGGGTACGTATTCTGGAAAGTGAAGATCGAAAACCTATTCTGTAGCCTTGTTGGAACCCAGCCCTCTGGTAGGCACTCAGTATTCTGCCACAGGTGGTGTGTGCAGCTGATAGTGGGCTGATTGGTTTGTAGTTCCTAGCATCTTCTGTTACCTCCCTTAGAAGACCAATAAAGGCATTACTCTGGTTTTCCAGTGCTGTGCAAAGCAAAACAGTGAATGTTGAATCAATAAAATAATCCATGGTTTAACTGCTCTAAGGGAAAAAAAAAGGCAATTTAAAACTGTAAATTATTTGTTTTTCTTAAAGCATTTTAGTGGCATCATCTTTTTGTGTTTTACTTGAAATATCATTTGAATCCCCTTTATGTGAAATTCTTTATTTGAAGCTTTTTTCAGACTGTTAAATTAATAGATTAGTTTTAGTAGTGAGCCAGTTGGAGTTAATCAATTGAGAACAACTGTACAGAGGTTCTCTAAGCTAGGCTGGATTTGAAGGGTTTAATTTTAATCATAGTCTGAGCACTACAGCTGCTTCATGTTTGTTTAGTAATAGAGTTGATGAGCAGCTAATTTGAAAGGAAAGCTCAGGCACAGGTGTGAAATTCCTCATGAGTATAAGAGAACTGGCCCTGAGTGTAGGAAGATGGTGCTGAACATATTGCTCTACAATAAGCCAAAAAGTTTTTTAAAAAATATTTCTAAACTAGCCCACTTGACATAAATCCCTTGAGCCAAACATCCTGCACCTTTTTATCATACCACTTAAGTGATCATCCAGTATGTCAGAGACCAGGATTTGATACCCTGCTCTGTCTGGTTCCAGGGTCTGAGGCCTAGTGACAGCAGCACTCTCGGGAGGGCTTTTGTTTTTCCCATGTGGTGCTATTACAGTTTGCCTAGAAAAACTAGTATAAATTTTATTTAAGGAGCAACAATGACTACTGTCCGTTCTATACACATATGGAGGGTGCAGCAGTGTGAATCCTCATCAGGGCTAGCTGTCTCCGTGGACCTTTGGGAAAGGAGGATATAACTTCTGAAGAAAGGCAGAATTGAAAACAGCTTCCCTGGCTTTCCTACTCGCCAGGTTATGAGCTCTGCAGGCAGCGTGTTTAGTCCTAGTAAATACTACTCTTAGGTTGGTAAAAGCTCTGCATTGTGATCCCTGTCGTACTTGCTGTGATTACACTCGTGGTCCTCTAGCGAGTCATAGCTTGCAGATGAGAATATTGACTTTAACAACAACCTCCTTAACATTACGCAAACGCACAGGCTACTGAAGTGTGGAAGCCGAGGAGATAACACATGATTGATTTGCTCTGTTACCTTTCCTACAAGATCGGTAAGCTCTGGTAAAGGCAGCTGTGGCAGATAATGTGTGATACTTCTGTCAGTGTTGACCACTTCTGCAGTTAGGTCTCAGATGCTTTCCATGGGGCAGGATTCCCTGGGAAGGCAGGATGTGTGAGATACAGGTGTTGTAAAGCGATTGCTATTTCAGTGTGGGAGTTCTTTTGTGCAGCCAGCTCCAATTTACAGCAGGGTAACATGGAGGAAAGAGCTGGATGAGATTCAAGAAAGTGTCAGGAGAAGTTTAAAATAGTCCTAGCAGATTTTGACCAGAGTATGTGTATAAAAAAACAGAGCTGGTTCTCTAATTCTGAAGCCTAGGGACACGCTCATGTAGCTAAATCATTCTCCAAATTCACACAGAAAGCAGGATCGTACCTTGAAACATTAGTTATTTTAGTGACGTCTGCATTGTCTTGATAAGATCATAAAAAAGACATTGAGGTGCTGGGGCGGGTCCAGAGAAGGGCAATGAAGCTGGTGAGGGGTCTGGAGAATAAGTCTTATGAGGAGAGGCTGAGGGAACTAGGGGTGTTCAGCCTGGAGAAAAGGAGGCTGAGGAGAGACCTTCTTGCTCTCCACAACTGCCTGAAAGGAGGGTGTAGAGAGGTGGGGGTTGGTCTCTTCTCCCAAGTCACAGGTGATGGGACAAGAGGCAATGGCCCCAAGTTGCACCAGGGGAGGTTTAGGATGGATATTAGGAAGAATTTTTACACTGAAAGGGTTATTAAGCATTGGAATGGGCTGCCCAGGGAAGTGGTTGAGGCAGCATCCTTGGAGGTATTTACGGATTCACAGATTTGACAGAGTTGGAAGGGACCTCTAGAGATCATCTAGTCCAACTTCCCTGCTAAGCGGGATTGCCCAGAACACATTACTCAGGACTGCATTGAGGCAGGTCTTGAAAGTCTCCAGAGAAGGGGACTCCACGACCTCTCTTGGCAGCCTGTTCCAGTGCTCCGTCATCCTCACTGTAAAGAAGTTTTTCCTCATATTTGAGTGGAACTTCCTATGTTTCAGCTTATGCCCGAGAAGACGGGTTTAAAAGACAGGTTAACATAGAGCTTAGAGACATAGTTTAGTGATGGTTTTTATCAGAGTTAGGTTGATGGTTGGACGAGATGATCTTAATGGTCCTTTCCAACCTAGGCAATTCTGTGATTCTATAAGCAGAAATACTGTGCATTGCTATTCCAGTAAGAATGGACTCCACAAAGATGGGCCCACTTTTGGCGGTTCAAAACAATCAGCAGAATGTGAGAATAATACATCAGTTCGCTGGCTTCTTTGAATTAATTAAAGAATGACGTTCTTAAAATAGTTTATTATTAGTGAGCAATATTATTGGCATTTCTGTTAGGTAATTAGATGTTAGTATCCATCTTACTGCAGATGATATGTAAGAGATATACGGATATTTTGAGACTATGCAAGTCAGTGACAAGGTGAGGGAGGCATCTCAAAAAATCTTCATTTTAGCCTTCTGTTGAAATAATCGGATTCACTGCATTTCCCAGTGCGAAGTCATGCAAGTTTGGAGTTGACTGGACATTAATATTAACTGTATTTGAGATGAAGATGAATGAGGAGAGAGACATACTTTTTCAATTATAGGAACCTGAATTGCTGCTGCGGCTTCTAATTGATTTGGTTAATAAATACTTGCCTGCTCTGTAAGAGCAGCTTCTGTCATTTGAAACATGTTTAGATACTTCTCTAGCTGTGGGTTAACACGGTGAATCATGTGTTCTGGGGTGCCTTTGTATTGTCCAACACTGATAGAAGAAGGAAGAAACAACTGTTTGTTTCCAGCTCTCTTGATATTTCTGGTTGTTCTGGTTATTATACTGGCACAGAATTGATTTCATTTCACAGAATTTCCTCCGTTTTGCAAAAATGGAGAAACTGATTTTGCTGACATTTTGGTTTCCCAATGCCTGCCTTTCTTAGAGAAAACCACTGTGTTGTGAAAGGCATTGGATGCAGTAGCAAGAATAACATCTTGTGCCTGGAAGGCATTGTGAGCCACCGGAATCAATCCAAGAACCTTATCAAGTACAAGTAAACAATAAAATGAAACCCATTTATCTGAACTGGCAGTATAAATGTAGGATATGAGGAGCGCTCACTTAACCCTGTCAAAGCCAGCATAGCAGCAGGAGAAAGTTTAGGGTTTTTTCCCCTCCCAGTTTCTCTTGTTTTCTGTATGACGCCAGGCTTGCGGGGAGGGAAGGAGTGTGAGTGTGTGTGTGTGTGCATGAAAAAAAAGGTTCTTTTTCATTTGATTTCTGACTACTGGTATAAAAATCAAAACTCAATCTTTGATGCAGTCTTAAATAACCCTGCCTGTAAGACTTGCTTTACAATAAGAAAGACTAGATGGAGCCTGTGTGTTTTTGAAAGAATATCTGAAAAGCAGCTATGGCTTCAAATGTGATGCTAGATGGAGGAGCAGTCATCCGTTTGATCAGCTCAGCTCTCTCCAGCAGGTAGATACGTATTAAGACTGGATATCAAATCTAAATTGTCGGTGGTGATCCTGGGTTTGCCTGCATCAGACATACTGCCATGACTGCAACTTCCAACAGGTTGACAGCTTGAGTGTTTACCAGCCTTTGCACCTTAACTCTGCTCTCCTCTGTTGCTGAACTTGAGCGTAAATTAAGTTTGTTTTGCATATGACTTGCAGTGGCTGTACTTTTACAAGGCCCCAGACATACTGATAGGTTTTCAGATGCTTTTCACTGTGCTGTTGGTAGAGTAGCTGTTTTGATTACAGACTCCAGGGTCTGGAAATTTTTTTAGCTATGACTAATATTAGTAAACAACATTAATAAAAGTGAGTTTTATAGTACCTTTTACTAGCACTTGCATTCCAGGGTGTTTTTTCTGCCTGATAGCACTGAAACAATAAGACTTGGTGTTATTTTAACTTATTTCATGGAGTAAGAGGGCACTGTGGTCCTGGGCAATGTGCTGTAGCTGGTCCTGCTTGAGCATGGGGGTTGGACTCAAGGGGTGGGATCTCAAGAGATCCCTTCTGACCTAAACAATTCTGTGGCTATGAAACACGAGGTCAGAGAAAGTAACTATGGATTAAGTGATCATTAGTAAATTTAGTTTAAATTCAATGGAAGAATAATAGTGGGTTTTTCAATTTCAAACAGCAAATACATAGTATATTCAGCTATCCTGAAGAGCTCAGGTATTTGAATATGGAAAACACTTGTAAATTGCTGGATGTATTGGGAAAATGTACCCCAACTAAGAAGAAAAAAGTCATTTAGCTGGATGAATAAGCACCTTGGAGAGAATTTAGAAATTAAGGGGAAGGAGATGAAGATTTATACAGGTGAAAATAAAGGATCCCATAGGACTAGCACCCAGAACTCCCTGCATGCTTTCTCAATAACAATAGTGACAATGAGGTGAGAGGGATAATGGAAGGAGAGCGTGTAAATTGCAGTGCTTGTAAACAGACTAGAAATTCAAGTTGTTAATACACTTCAAGAGGGATTGATGAGGTAATTTCCTTCTCAGAATTCTCAGAACTGTTGTACCTTCAGTGGCAAATATTTTAAACAAAGCAAAGGGGTGTTGCAGAGACCAGCAGAGTTAAAAATGAAGAAATATTTGAGAAGCAGGCAAAATTAATCATAACAAGTGCAGGTCAGTAAAACTGTCCACAATTGCCTTCAAGCCTACAGACAGAAATGCAATTTAAAATTTTGGATTAAAATGGGATTAAAATGCTACAGTGGTTTTTGAGAGGTAGATTGCACAAAATTAATGATACTACTTTCTTTGATTTAGTATCAGATTTTATAAGTGAAGATGATATATCAGATCTCATCTATTTGGATTTCATTACAAAATATATAGTAACACCTAGTAAGTGATGGCTTAAATTAGAGACGGAATTGTCCTAATGCTAGTACTTATTATTTAAAATAACATATCTTAGTGTGTAATAAATTTGGAATAGACAATGGGAAGATGAGAAGACATTTTTTGCCTTTGTTTCTTGGTTAAGTCCAAGTCATAAACATTTGGAAAGGGGATTTGGTACAAATAAAACACCTTCTAAAATTTTTGATGCAGCTGAGAAAAATAGTATATATCCATAGATCATCTGTATCCAATAACAGAAATTGCTTAAAGATTTGGATGAAATTTCAGATGCTCACTATTTTGTCCTCTTAAAGGAAGCAGTAAGTGCAACAAACATGTTTGATGATGATGCAGCTGTGTGTAGCATATCTATAGTTCTAGGTAAAGCTACATGGGAGAAAATGTTTGTGAGATGATGGAAATCAAGGTAAATGCTGAATATGTTCCAAATAGAAATATCTAATGAATGAAAGAATATAGTGTGTCTAAGGAATAGCAGTAAGTGCCATTTTGGGGGTTAATCTCTACTGCTAATAGGAAAAGAAGGATCCGTGATGGTGAAGTGTCCCAAGAAATCCAGGCTGTATAAGTACTTAAGCATCTGTTGTAGGTTGACATTGGGTGACTGTCAGATGCCCAGCCAGCTGCCCTTTCACTCCACCTTCTCAAGAGGACAAGAGAAGACAATAAGATGGAAAAGCTTGTGGGTTGAGATAAAGATACGAAGATCGCTTACCCATTATTATCATGGGCAAACCAGACTTGACTTGGAGAAAGTTAATTTAATATATTGCCAATTAAAAATCATAGAATCATAGACTAGTTTGGGTTGGAAGGGACGTTTAAAGGTCATCTAGTTCAACCCCCCGGTAATGAGCAGGGACATCTTCAACCAGACCGGGTTGCTCATCCAACCTGACTTTGAATCTTTCCAGGGATGGAGCATCCACCACCTTCTCTGGACAACCTGGGCCAGTGTTACACCACCCTTATTGTAAAATTATAGCTAGTCTAAATTTATATCTAGTCTAAATCTACCCTCTTTTGGTTTAAAGCCATTAGCCCTTGTCCTGTTGTAACAGGCCCTGCTAAAAAGTTTGTCACCAGCTTTCCTGTAGCCCCTTTAGGTACTGGAAGGATCCTGCCAGGAGCCTGCTCCAGTGTTGGTTCTCCATGGACTGCAGCTTTGTTCAGGGCACATCCACCTGCTGCAGTGTGGGGTGCTCTGCAGGCTGCAGTGTGGTCCTCCATGGGCTTCAGGGGCTATCTTCTTCACTGTGATGCTCCTCATGGGCTGCAGGGAATTTCTTCTTCACCATGGTCTTCTGCACAGGTTGCTGGGGAATCTGCTCGAGCATCTGTCTCCCTCCTTCTCCTCTGATCTTGGTGTCTACAGGATTTTTTCTCATTTCTCTGTCTCACAACTACTGTGCAACACTTTTTATCCATTCTGAAATATGTTATCACAGAGGTGCCCCCAGCTTGGCTGATGTCCTCAGCTGTCTTCTGCGGTGGGTGCGGTTTGTAGCTGGTTCTGGCCACAACAGGGGAAGCCCCTGGTTTCTCTTCACAGATGCTACCCCTTCCATGTAAAACCAATACAGGAACACCTCCTTGGGCTTCTGACACCTGAAATAAAACCAAAGCAACTTGGAATAATAGCCTGAAAACCAAACCAAAGAAAAAAGACATCCATATGTTACTGTCCTCTAGAGCTCCCTGAGTTTTGTTGATGCCACCAATGTGAAATTAAAATTAAAATAATTAAAATGTTAATATGCTCCTCTGTGGTAAACTTTGCCACCCATTCCTAGTTTCTGTACTGGCAATGAAGCTACTATACCTGCACTTGGTAATGTTATGGTAGAAAAGAATCTGGCCTAAACTGAAGTGGTCCCAATAACATCAAAGAAAACATGCCACGTTAGAGTAGCTCTAGAAAAAGGTGATAAAAAGGCAATGCACTGGATTACTGAACATTATTAGAGAAGTAAGAAAATTAAATACTTTCCCTGGTACTTATTTCTACAAGCAGTTTTTGGCATTAATCAGTCTCGTCTTTTCTTTCCTGGGAAAAATTATAGGTGATTTTTGTTTGTTTGTTTGTTTGTATACAGTAGTAGTTGTGGAGAGCTATTTTATGTAACACTGTCAGGAACTGCTTCACAATTTGTAGTCTCTTCAAGTTTGGGATCTTCTCTCTGTGGTACTATTAGAATGTGTGGCACTTAAACATATAGCAGGAATAATAAAATGAAGGGCTTGACTTCTCTTCATTTGAAAGCTATTACTTTGCAAATGAAGTTCCATTCTCCTCCTGGTAACTTGTTTTCTAGATGGGGAACAGCTGAGACCACTGCAAGTATGCACACAAACACAGTATGTAATATGTGTTTCTCCAAACATATTGCAGATTGCAAGAAATTTTCTTTTCATCTGTTTGGAAATATGTCTTTTGTAGACAGTTGGTGTTAGGAGGCACTTAAAACTAATACAGGCAAACAGTGAGCATTTCACACTGTCACTTGGATAAGCTCTGTTTGGTAAGACAGTTATCGTACTTAGGAGACCTAAGAGCTTGAAACACATGGCTTTGGTCTCTTATCTACTTTAAGTAAACTCTAGTTTAAAAATTGCTTTGCATGCAGCAGTACTAAGTATACAAATTCTGAGTTAAAGGGAATAGTTGGTTATTCTCAGGAGGATTACTCCCAAAAGTTCTTAAAGCTCTCTGCTATCTTATGACACATCTGTTTTTTTCAGTCATGGGAATAAACTGAAATGTTTGGGCAACAGTTTATTTTTCAGAATGATTCGTGAACCTGAACTATAGAGTTCAAGTATAATTTTTTATCTTTCATGCTTATCTTGTGCTTAGGTACCAAACCAACAAAAATCACTGGTTACTTCTCTCTGACCTTCAGGTGAAATAACTGAAGACATACACAGATATATTAAGAGACTCTTAACAGATGTTTTAAAGCATTATTCTGCAGATTTTTTTTTCCCCTAACAAGTCAGTTTTCCCCAAGTTGAATGGTTGAGACAGAGGTATTTCCTTTGCTCTTTTATCAAGGTAGGTGGAAGTGATTAGAGCAAATTCTGTCATCAATTCCTAGTATTATACTTTTATCTTCAGTCCCTAATAGGTTGGTCGTGTCAGCACACACTCTGGGTCAGCCCTTGATCTCTTCAGGCAGCCGCAGGCCACCCATGTGCTCAGAGAGATGAGGTGAGGTAGAAAGGGCTTTTGAGACTGATACAGCATTTCTAACTCTTACCGTGTCTGGTATTTTTCCTAAATTTCCAGCTTTAGAAGTCATTACAATTTGAGCTTTAATTTTAAGTGAAACTTGTAATCCCGGGAAGGAAAATTATTATCAGCTTTTTCTTTTTTGTTTTTTCTTTTTTATTTTATTTAATTGTGTTTTCTGGAAGCTGATCCCAAATTAATTCTGTGTGTTGAGACTACTGCTGACCATATCAGAGGACCACAGTCCTCTCTGACAGCTGGGACACCTTTTGAAAAGTAGATAATTTGCCATATCTTCTCTCTCTCTTGAGAATGAGGATTTGTGTAGTAGTGCTCCAGAGGATTCCTGGAAAGGAAAATAATTTAATGTATACCTTCTGTTCCTAAAATTTCTTTATTAGCTTGAAATAACTTATTTACCATGCTGCTCATTTGGGAATCTGAGACATCAAGCTGTATCCTTATTGTATGGACAACCCAGCAAACAGCATTTTATTTATTTAACTCCCAGTTAAATCAAGGGAAGTCAGGCACTCTTCTGGTTTAGATTTTTGTGTGAGGGATGCAGCGCCAAATACCGCTGCTCTGAAGCTCTTTCCTGATATCACTCTGTCAGAAATCTAGTTTAACAGGGGCTTTATCATTAGTTTGTCATCAACTTCACACATTATTGCTATATTTTTGTGTTGAAAATGAAGTTGCAAATTTTGAGGATACCCTAAAACGCATTTGCTGAAAGTGAAGATTTTGTTAGGGGGGAAAGATTTTTTTTTTGATAGAACTAAAACATCCAGGTGAAATAGCTGTGAAATATGAGTCGGCAGTGACAGAAATTAGAAAGTGTTTTCAACAGATGATTATAAAAGGTGTGTTAAGTACTAATTCCTGCATACAGTTGTTTTATACTTTTAAAAAACATATACCAAAAATGATTGCAGGGAATTAGAAATATCTGAACAATACTAGTTTTAGAACTGTGATTTCAATATGGAAAATTTAGAGCATCTGGGAACAGATTAGGCATTGACTTACATCGATGACTGTAGACCACACATCATTGTTGCAGCTAAAGTGTGCAAGAGGTGGGGTTCACGTGCCACCATTTGGGTCAGCAAATGAATTACTAAGGAACCTGATATTTGTTTGCTCCTTTCTGGTGCAAAGTTTGCAGTTTTGCTTAAATGTCGTGGAAATAGTTGTTGTGAGATATATTGTAGAAATAATCTAAAATCTGATAAGATTAAAAAGGAAGTTTCCCAGTTTGGAATATTCCTTTTATCATTTTAGATCCCAGTTACACGTAGCCACATATGCATACACATGCACACACAAATTTCTACCATACCAGGAAAACTAAACTGGTACTGGTGATGCTAATGCCATCAGATGTTATAGGTTACCTCAGAACAGATAACTCATGACATACATGTATGTTCCTTTTTGGTAAATATTTCTGCAGTTGCGATTACCAGGATTACCTACAGAGTCATTACCTTACAGAGAAACATGTAGACACAAGAACTGTTAAGGATAGGGATTACTATTACAAATGGGCTGACCCATTAAAGTTGGAAAGAAATGTAGTTGGAAAGAAATGTAGTTAGAAATAATGGAATTTGGAAAATGAAGCTACTGCAGCTGAGAAGTATAAAACCAGGGTATGATTTGTGAAGATCTTGTGCTTTGGTCCCATGCAAGATGAATTAGAAATACAGATGTGCCTTACAGCTGTACAGGCTGTCACATCATGATTCCTGAGCAGAGGTCCTGGACTAGACAAGGTGCATTATTTGCATTAACTGCAAATTTTTTCTTCAGTGGGCACTGAGTCTTGAATATAAATGGAAAAAAGTCATTATGTTGGAATATTGCTGAAAGCAATTAAAGACATGAAAATGTTAGAAAAGAATGGAAATGGAGCTTGTGGGAAAGACTTGTCTTTGAAATTGCATTTACAGTAAAACTCCTGCAGCTCAGTATTCTGCAGCTGACTACTCCAGCTTTACTTTTCTATTAACCTAGAGGTAACTTCTGTCAGAAAATAAAACGGGGAAGAATGAGCATTTAGAAATAAATCAATTTTAAAGATTGAATGTTTGTACTCATCAGAAGTTAGGGAAATAGACCATCCATTCCCAAGTCAGTCTTTTGGGGACTTGCATTTAGATAAATATTAGTTACAGGTTATTGTTATTAATAGCTGAAAGCCAACACTGGACAAAGTGCTTTAGTGAAAAGGACAAAAAAGGTTTTTGAAATGCTTACTGTGTAGTTAGTAGAGAGTGAGAGGATGAACAAGTTACATCGAGAAGCATTGTAAATAAAATTGAGCCAATATTGCTTTAGAATTTTGTGATTTACTTTCAGATTTTTATGTCTTTTTTAGTGTTGGTGGCTTTCATTTGTCTGCTGGTTCAGTCTTAACTTTCTTCTGCTCTGGAGTGCCATGAGGTGCAGAAAAGAGGGCAGATGTTTATGTGAGCTTGTGAAAGATAAATATAAAGGAAGAGGTTTTATTTGTTGGGGTTATTGTTCATAACTTTCCTCTAGTTGGAGCCCACTTTGTCAAATATACATAGATTTGTTATACTTCAGCATTTCTGGACCAATTTCAGCAAATCTGTTATAGGAGGTGATTTTAACGAATGGAGACAAGCAAGACACAGTAAACATGATATAGGTTCAGCTTCTCTTCTGAGTTTCTGATTTACAGCCAGTGCCCGCAGATACTTAGGTGATAAAGTGAGGAAGGTTCAGTCTTTAATAAAAGTGATCCTGGACTCTGGATAGAAGGAGATTTCCTGTAAAGACCAAGTATTTCAGTTCAGAGCTAATTCTTGCAACGCATCTGAGAAATTGCCTCTTGCTGATTTCTATTTGATAAGGATTTCTCTTTTGGCACTGAATCATCCTCAGAACAGCCACCTTCCAGTGCTGCATCTATCCTTGGGAATACAGTTAGAGCTTCTAAAATAAACAAATGTGGAATTTCTAAATCTTTGGTTACTTAAACACTGGCACTTTATTTTCTGCCAGGGATTTGGACAGTCCCGCAGCATATGTAACAGAGCATCCCTGTCAGAGTTAAGCATTGCCAATATTTGCTTGTGCTGGCAATCCCAGCTGTGTGCTTTCAAAGTGGAGCATACTGTGGGCCAAATCCTGCTCGCTTTATTTGATGATCAGCTCTGGGCCAACACACAGGCATTGATAAAAGGCTTTTCAGAGTTAAATGCATGAACTGCTGCATCTCCATCACTGAGCTCCAGTTCTGCTACTGGCGCTTGTATCAATTCTTTGGATGTGACTGATGTGAAATGAGACACAAAAGGGCCTGGAAAATATGCTCTCACCACTCATTCAGTAACAAGTATTCTAAACTGTTTGAGTAATACAAGCAGGATTTTGTCCGTTGTTTACTTTTGTAGAACAATTTGAGTTAATTGGTGTTAAAATCTCCCAGGGGTGTGTAATTAAGCCAGTTGAGGGAGCCGCATAGGTGACGGAATAGGCCACAGGAGGACTGTGGACTCTCTGCTTCCACAGCTGAGTGTCTCTGAAAAAAAAAAAAAAAAAGAAAAAAGGCAATATTTTGTAAGTGTAGGCGCATAGACAAGCTGTTACAATCGTACCTTGAAGCTTGTGTAAGGCAACTTCATTTTGTCAGGAGGGGATCAGCTGTATAGGTAGATCTTGAGGTAGGGCTGCGTTAATAATGGACCGATCGTGTGTAGCTGCTGTCACCCACTTTAAGTTTGCACACCAATTTGTCTTGTGGTAATTAGAGAATGAACAGTACCTATATAAAGGGTAATGGAATAGATCACAACCTGGTAACAGCTAGCTCTGTGAAGGCCTTCTCCCCTTTATCCCGAGTGCTCCACACCTCCTTTTGGTACATGAAAGAATTTCTGTTACTTAAGGTTTGTGCAAAGTAGACTGAGCTTCATCCCCTGTGATCAGAGAAAGGCTTTTCAGCCTATCGAAGTCTTTCAAAGATCACTTAAAAAGCAGCACTTGAGAAACTGAGCTAAAGCAATGATTGCTTCCGATTTATTCGTTTTCAGAGCAGCCTACTGCTATGCCCTCTTATATTTTTTTTCCTTGGGCATAATTCGCTACTTGACTTAGGAAGAAAACAAAAGAAAAATTCCCTCATTTAGCTTGAGACACTGCTTTTAGATGTATAGTACAGCAATGTGTGTAAGTGCATGCATGTATCCGCATCCTGTAAATATGTACAAGGGACGGTTTGATACAAACTTTATTTAAGTTTACACATGAGGAGCATGGAGGGGGAGACATTTTTTAAAAAATTTTTCTGGAACAAAGAATTTCTTTGCCTAATTTAACTCCTTTCCAAACTGTGTCTGACTTAGAGAAGAAAGAGCCGCAGCGGGAGGGAAGCTGGAAAAGGGGAAAAAGCAAGATGACATCTGCTCCTTGAAATATGAATAGAATAGAATGGTTCCGTTGGAAGGAACCTACAGCGATCACCGAGTCCAACTGCCCAACCACTTCAGGGCTGACCAAAAGTTACAGCATGTTGTTAAGGGCATTGTCCAAATGCCTCTTAAACACTGACAGGCTTTGGGGTATCAACCACATCTCTAGGAAGACTATTCTAGTATTTGACTACCCTCTTGGTAAAGAAATGTTTCCTAACATATGAAGGTGTTCCTTCCTGACATAGGAAGATGTGGTTCCTGTATGAAAATATAAGGAGATAATGACTGGATACCCAGTGCTTCCACTGGGGGGTTTTATAGAAGTGGAAATTTTCAGGGAAGCTGGTGTGACCACTGCTTTCAAGTGGAGCCCTTGGAGAGCTTTGTGTTCCGTGAACACATGAATAGTAGCTACAGTTTAAATAAGCATAAGCTAATGTGTGGAGAGGGGGTGAGGCAATCACTGTAATGGAATGGTATTTGTCACAGTGAAGACATGTCCAATACTTTTGCAAGAAATAAGAACTTCCATCCCTGGAGGTGTTCAAGGCCAGGCTGGATGGGGCTTTGAGCAACCTGTTCTGGTGGGAGGTGTCCCTACCCAGGACAGGAGGGTTGGAACTTGATCATCTTTAAGGTCCCTTCCAACCCAAACCATTCTATGATTCTATGAAATATTAAGAACACTCTGTAACACCAAAATCCTGCAATTGTCTTCACCTAAACAACTTCGGTTGTATTTTTTTTTCCTGTGAAAATTTGTTCAAACAATTTCTCAGTTTAAAAGAAAGTATTAGAAGGAGGTCTGTTCATATAATCTCTGAGCATCTATGTTGGAAGGCTTCTGGGAGGAAGGTGTGTTGAAGTTAGTATTGAAATTGGAGTGGATTGATGGCTCTAGTGCTCCAGTTGTAACCAAACAACATGGAGAAAGTTCTGAATAATAGTGTGTGTGTGAGTATTGCACATACCATACACGCACATACAGTTACACTTCATATTTACAGAAATATTTTTCTATGAAAACACTTGTTAAAAATTTGCACTGCTATAGGAATATTTGTATGTATGAATGTATCAACATTCACATGCATAGAAACTAGTTGTATATATATGACTCTCTGTTGAGATGTGTTCTATATACTTGTGGGGCACTCTTGCATTCCCAAGTATGAGTACCCTCTTACAGGGATAAGAGCTTTCTCAGCCGTGCATGTTCTGTTTTAGCAGGGTGGTGATGTGTGGGAAATGGGCCATGCCGTGGCAATGGAGCTTGTTTCCTTAATTTGTACGAGTCCTTAAGAGTTCAGCCCTGCTTGTGCTAGCTGTATTACATCCTTTTACATTTCCCTGACATCAGGAATGTTTTGAAAGTTAATGATTTCTTGCAAATTTCAGGAAGGCTATGTACAAAATCCTCAAAACATTTTTTTCTTGGTGGGTTCATGTATCCTTTTTCGTATTTATGCATACTTAGACCTTTTTTTTTCTTTTTTTTTCTAAATGCCAAATCCAGTATCACCATTGATACCAGATTTTCTGAATCTACATCAGTACCTGAGGCTTGAATACTGAAAGCACTGGGAATGAAGGTCACCTGTTTAGGTACAGGTCCGATGTTAAGGAAAGCTGCTTAAATGTCACAGTGGCCTTGTAACTTTGATCATAACTTAAATCTTCATCCTTTTTAATGTTGAGAAAGCTGTTCAGTTCCAAAGGGCCTCCCATTTAGCTGTGCTGTAGAGAAACTGACTAACATAATTGTTTTTGGGATACTTTTTTTTTCTGTAAAGTGATGATAGATAATGAAATCCGTTTTAGTTTGCTCTGGATGGTACATATCAGAAGGATAATGGGAATCTACTTGGTGAGCAATGTGTAGGTAGAGAAATCTGGTGGTAAATGTACAGTGATGTAGGAGATAAAAATGTAACACAGGATCTAATTTCAATAGAGGGTAATGGGATATTGCAGAAGAAAAAATCCAAGAAGAATTTCTATTTCCCTGTAGTATTCCTAGTTTTCAAAGCAATTTTTACCCTTGGTTTCTTAGCTGCTCCCTGACTGATTTGTATTGTGTTCCATGTTTTGTTACTCTTCTCGCCTGTTTCCCCGTGCTTTATGCGTGCATAAGGTTTGACAACACACAAGAGGGTGAGAAACGGGAGACCAATGCAGCAGCACGTAGGGAAAAAAAAATCAGATATAGATTACGATAAAGTTCAGCTTTTTATTGTTCACTTCCCTGTTCTGAGTCTTCAGTCCATCTAAAGAGGAACAGAGGTAGTATTCCTGTTACACTCAACAATTCAGTGTTCATTTTTATTTTTGCTTTATAGTTAGTTTTTGTATGTGGTGAATATGCCAACAATCACACAGCTTCACAAGTCCCTCTGATCTTTAAAAGTGGCAGGGTAGTGCCCCTAGGAATCAAAGCAATCTGTCTTTAAAATGCAGAGTTTAGTTTTATATGTCAGGGACACTTAAACACTTCTCTTTACTGCTTTTTCTTCTTCAGAACAATGCAAACATCTAGAGTTCTCATCAATGGTACTTTAAACAAGTCCAAAGCTGTTATCTGACAACCCTTGTTGACAAGACCAATTGTTCCCACAGTTATAATCTCTCCTTGTTTTCCTTTGGCAAAAGATAATTTCAGAGGCAAAAGGCTTTTATTTACTTTTCCTTTTTTCTCTTCTACCCCTTTCTTTTTTGCAGCGCTTTTCCTGAGCCCCTGCTTTTCTTTTCTGTTTGTCTCAAACCACGGGTTTGAGGTAGGTCAAAACAGGTAGGTCTGGGAGTAGAACGGAATGTTTTCATTTCTGTTGAAGATTAAGGCTTGGATTTTGATGGGAGCCGCTAGAAATGGTCTCAATGCAATTTTTGGAAACAAGTTCAGTAGCTTATGCACAGAGACTATTGGACACCCTTTGCCTGGACAGATGGGCTATAGCTTTCATAAAACGATACTGATTTGTTGGGTGTTTGGAACAAATTTATTTATGAAATCATTTGTATGGATAAAATGTAAATGCGGAAAGATATTCTAAGACTGAAATAGAGATAGTGAAGAAAGTTTCTGATTTAGGTTAGTCTTCCATTCTGTGTAATGATATGCATGCTTATATGTGCAAGAGTCATGTCACTGTGCTTTTGATAACTGCAGTTAATCTTGTTTCCCCTGCAAGTATTTTAAGGTAGTTACCAGCAGCTCTGAGTGCCTGCTTGCTCTCTTCCCTGACAAGTATCAGAGCATCATAAACCAGAAAGCAGTAGCTGCTTTTGGCATTAGGTCTGTGTTGTAGGCAGCTCATCCAGTAATGCCAGGAAATGATTTAAGAAGGATGTTCAGGAGCTCAGTATCTAATTTCACTCTGAGTGCTCCCATATCAACACTATCCCAGTGCAGATCCATAAGCAGAGGCAGAGATGACAAACAGATGTTTGGTGAAGAAAATAACGGCTCAACCAGATGAAATAAAACCACAGGAGCATAAGTAGCGTAGTGTCACTGTGAAGCTTCTACAGCGTCTTCTCACCTCTGGCTCAGCCCGAGTTTGATTCCAGCTAGTGTGTTGCTCAGCGTGGCTGGGTGTTTTGGCTCTGTGCTGGATGGCCAGGCTAGCAAAGCTCTGGCTGTCTGCTCCCACTGTGTCACCGGAATTCTATTGTCATTTGCCCAGCATTTCTTTCTGCGTTATACCTGATTCTGAGTGCTCCTGCTTCTTTCTCCTCCTTTTCCCATGAATAAATATTGATGCCTGGTATTGTAATGGGCTCAGAGAGACAGGGAAGAGCTTTTCTCATACAGAGATAAGTTGGCTCCATGAGCATTTCTTCTCTGTTTTACAATCTAATTGCAGTAGCAGTAAGAAGTTGTGTGTCATCCTGGAGCTCAGAATCTTTAAATGCCTTGTCATCAATGCAGTCTTTAAGAGACAGCAATTTGAAATGAGAGAATACATGTTGGCCTTCTCAGTTATGATGAGAATAACTTTACAATATTACAATAATACAAACCAGCAAATGTTTACATACAGGATGCAGAAAATAATAATAAGATTTATGCAGAAAGTTGCAGGAAGGCTGTCAGTTTCTCTGGGTTAGGTGTTACGATGTCTGCACTCTGATCTCCGAGATGGGATTTGAAATGCTGTTCATTTCCATGAGAGAGGCTACTTAATTGTGCTTCTTTTTTCTGTTCGTCTGTGGTGATGGGCACACACAAATCTGTACTTTTGGCCTTTTGGCCTCTACATAATAAAAGATAGATTTTATACATTATAGAACATAATATAACAAACGATAGATTTATTAGGTAGCTTTCTACAACAATGTCTTTTAAATTTGCAAACAAAGGAAACGGTAGAATGATGTAGAAACACTCAGTTCCCTTCACCTACAGCAAGCTTTTTCTTCTACAGGATGCTAGGAGGAGCTTTGAAGTCCTGGGAAAGATTATCGTGCCAACAGCAGAAAGAGAATGGTATTAACCTCCTGCAGAGATGTAATTCCGTAGGTACTAATGAACTGCTTTTGTATTATAATGCAAGTAACATACAGAAGGTCTGTCCTTTTATAAGAGCTATTTTAAGGTTTTCAACCATTACAGTCAGATAAGACCTATTATAAACAATCTTATGTATGTATTGAACAATAACCCCCTTTCTACAGAAACTACTTATTAATAAATGCATGCAATGTAGTGCTCTTTCCTATATTTTGTGAAAATTTGATACGCTAGAGGCTGATGGAG
Organism: Limnodromus scolopaceus; assembly: GCA_028565335.1. NCBI lineage: Eukaryota > Metazoa > Chordata > Aves > Charadriiformes > Scolopacidae > Limnodromus > Limnodromus scolopaceus. Next base: position 72,607,642 of record JAOXNO010000033.1, read on the forward strand.
TAGAGCAGAAGGTCTAGTGCCCATAGTGGAAACAACAGATGAAAGAAGAACATACTTTTTTAGCAAGAGGCAATTGGAGATTCCATGTACATTCATTTTGGACTTGGCCTGACAAGCCATGCTGTAACCGTGGAGTGATCTTAGTGAGACTACTTGCTAATTCACTGACCCATATCCTGTTCATCAGACATGATGCTTAAATGATTGTCTAGATGAGGATTGTTAATGAGCTCCTGGGAGCTTGGCATTCTTAACAAAAGAAGAGTGAGTACTGCTGATTGCCGACACAGTTGTAGTTGTAATATCTAATTAATATTTAAAAAATGCTATGGTCTTGGATTTGCCTCCTGCCAAAAAGATATTTAGCCAGGGAAAGTACTGTTTATGTCTGATATCAAGCACAATAAAGCAGATCGGCCAGACTGATGCTGTCTGAGTCTTCCAATTGTTTATATGCAATTTAATAGTTGCAAGGTTTCTTCTATAAACAAAAATGCTAAGTAAAATACAGGAACATTTAAATATAACAAGAGCTAAAAATGTCTGGAAATGCATATCAAAAGGCTTTTAAAATACATTAATACTCTCCAGGAAATGCATATGGGGAGTTAGTGATACAAGGGCAGGGATATGACTCAAGGGTCTCAGTACAAGCTGAGGAAAAAGGATATTCTGAGAATGAGTATGTTTTGAAACTGAGCCCCTTTGTGTCCTGCAGCAAAAGTAGCAATTTTTCTATCATAAAACTCTCCTGGATACAGACCTTACTGATCAGATGTATGAAAGTAGGTTCAGTACTTTATACAGTGTCTTGAACAGAATTTTTTAATGGGAATCATAAAAGTAGATACTTTGATGATCTTTTTGCCCCTTCTGCTTTTGTCTCTCCCCACTCATACAGGTGTCCCCAATACCTTTTTTTCTTCATTCCTTCTTTGCAATTCCACCATCTTCCATCTCAGTTGTCATTTTCCAGGGAAGGGTCTACTTCTATCTATTCCTCTGCCTTTTACCATTCTAAATAATAATAATACAGAAGGTTTGAGTAGATATAAATTGGAACTAGTGGTGTATAAGGTAGTAAGCTCGCACCTTGCTCCCTTTACTACCTTAAGGAGATTGTGCTGTGCATACAATATCTCTGTAACGTGTCTAGAGAGAATATAGTGGCAGATGACTGGGATGTATTCTTAACTGTCTACTCAGTCTTTTACTATGTTTGTATTTAAAAATATTGTGTAGTGGAAGCTGTGAGAGAAATCTTTGCTCCCCTGAGATTTTAACAACCTGAGAGACAATGACTAGTGGAAAATTAATTAAACCTGGCTAAGGCTGCGTTAATTACCACTGACTCTTCTAAAAAGAGTAACTAAAATTTTCATGCTCACTTTGCTAGGAATTTGACTCTTTGTTCCATTCTTATCAATATTATTATTATTATGGTCTGTTGTGTTGCTGCGAGTGTTAACTCAAACACCACCAAGGATGTGCCAAGTAAAGAAACTAATTTAGCAAATGTAAATTTGGGTGCTAATGCTAATTGCTAATGCTCCATAAAGCTTGTAGTAATGCAGTATATTTGTACACAATTTTGGGGTGCATAAGATCTGGCAGATCCTTTCCTGCTTTTGAGGAACATGTTCAGATACCAGAGAGGTGTTGTACATTAGTATTTAATGTAGACAAAAAAAAATCTAGTTAAATTTTAAAAGATGTGTTTTTGAAGATAAAAAAGATCTGTTGCATTCACGCACAAGAAGTGAATGATCTTGATCCCTGATACTGAAAGAATGAAGTCTTTGTGGTGATTGTTTCTCATTCTCCTGTGGTGGTTTGCAGTGGGTCTGTGAAAGTGCTTCTCTTTCCAAAAAGAGTGATTAAGGTTGTAAACTAACCTGTGAGAGAAGCTGAAAAACATACTTTTTCCATGATTTCCATGTTGTGAATGCTTCTAACCTCAACCTTCATGGATTCTTCTCAGTTTACATCTGGACCTGCACAGCTGTATAAATTAGTCTAACTTGATTTAATTGAGCTGTCTATGCTAACAGGGATTTCCACCAACATCGTGTATACCTCTGTACAGTATGGTATTGTCACAGACATATTAAAGTGACAGGACCCTGATGGAGACGCATCAGTCAAATCTGACGTTAATATTCTCTATTTTTAGAAGTACATAAGCGTGTGATTTTGCAAACGAGCATGTTCGTTCCTGTGTTAACCTACCCAGTACTGCCACAGGAATACTGTCATGATTTAATGCCAGTATATGTGACCCTGTGCTAAGCCAGAGGGACATACATACACCCAACGCCCACTGGTAGTTGCTGTGCTCTGTAATTCAACTCTGTAATTCAGTATCGTTTAAAAAACAACTAAATAGTTACCACATGGTGGAAAATTAGCAATAGGGGACTCAAATTTTTGTGTGGTATTAAATCTGCACATGGAAAAAGTTAAATATCATCCTCAATGTTATCCATGTGTTTAGTCACATTGAATGAAATGCTTATAAAGCATGACATTATTTAATTTTTATAAGGTTTCCCACATCCAGTAAAATTTATTGCAGTTGCTTTGAAAAGCTTTGTGCAGGTGCCTTTTGAGCTGAGCTCACTCAAGTCAGAACATCACACACACTATGTGCAGTTAGTCACTGGATACATAGTATGGTATTTAAGTAATCCCATAGTAAATTGATTTTTAGTAATCCAATAGTTTGGTGGGATTGTGTGTATATAATTCACATGCAGAAATATTGAAATATAATCTTCAAAAAAGTGTGACATGAGAATTTGCCACGGTGAAGAGTCTTTTGACATTGCACAAGGGGGTCTGTGGTTCTCTCTAAGAGTGGTCCCACTTCCTTATTTCTTTTCTCATCTCATAGTCCAGGGAAATAACTTCAGAAATACCAACATCTGCACAGGAAGGGTACTAGACGTGTGCTGATCTGGGTTCAGCCATATACTGATAAGTGCCGGTACTGATATCTCAGGGATATTTATATCGGGAGTCAAGAGGGAATCACTTTTTCTCTCTCAGTTTTGAGAATGTAGTTGAACTTTCCTTTTCTCTCAGTTAAAAATATTTGGTAGTTTGAAGTAGCGTGGTAATCTGCTGAGTATCCAGGGGTGGGATGGTTTATTAATCTGAATCTTGAAATCTGTTTTATCATCTCTCCTATGTGCTTTATGTGACTTCCTTGAGTTGGAATCAAAGTAAGATTCCAGATTTTTCCTGTCACTGATGTCATTCATCATCACCTTAAATACAATGGTCTATCATGTGGGTATTCCTGGTACATCGGTGATATTTGGGAACTTCTTCCTGCTTTTCAGGGATTGAGAGTGGGACTGTATTCCTGTTTAAAGGTAGTTTATTTTTTTCACAAGCAATTTAGGATTTGTTTCCAAACATTAGGTAAGGGGTGCTTCTGGAGCTTCAAACTCAGTTCCACTGGGATTCATATTTGTGACGCTCTTTATTTCTCTCTGAACAAAAATAACCAATGGTACCTGCTAAAGGAAATTCAGAAGGTTATTTGCCCATCTGTAACTGAATCCGTGGCAGGACACCATACAAAACTGTCCATAAGGAGGAAAGTTGAGGTTCTTCTCCAGTCCCTGGCTGACCAAACTTCCCTGCTTGCTGACTAGTGCACAGTCAATATTCCAAGCTAGGCTTTCAGTGAGGAAGAGGGGAAAAAGACATTTTCAGATATCAGCACGAAGGCATGTGAGAGTCAGAACTGACTATTTAAAAAAAAAAATCTTATGCTACTCTCAGCCAATGTATTTTGCCCCAAACTACTGTAATTGTGGTTATTGTGCCTGGTGGAGTCATAAGTCCCATGGCAGCTATTGACTTTTTTCTTTTTAATTCTCTGCTTTGCTTGTGACAGTGAGGACAAACAATATGTTGGAAAGGAAGGGTGTAGTTACTTTAAATAGGTTAATATATGCTTTATTTAGTATTAATGCTTTATTTAGTATTCATTTGCAATTCTTTTTCTCTTACTGCACATCCAAATCTTGGAATCCTAGTAGAAAGAAAAAAAATCTAAGTTGGCTAAAAACAATGAGAACAGATTTTTATGGTTGTCTGGGTATCGAGGAAGAAAATCTGAAGTCTCAGAAGTACAGTTCAACGTACTGCATTATGATCAATCCCCCTTGCTGCTCTTGTAGTGATAATATCTTCTTCCCAGGAACTGCTTTTGGCTGGGAGTGTTTAACCATATTTCACCTTCAGGCAGGTGGCAGGTGATCAAAGCCTTGAAAAACTGCTAAATGTAACTACCGAAGTGTCAGTGGTTTAGATTTTTTTTTTTTCCCCAACCACAGCACCTTTTTTTTATTCTGAGTTTCTTTAATGTAAAAATAGAGCCGGAGCAGGAATTGTCAGAAAGCTGCACAGTGCAGTGACTGCAGTTTTGAAGCTGGTTCTAAGATTTTTTTTTTTCTAATGGTTCTTGAAAGTCAAGCAACCAGAGATGACTTCACAAGCTGGGCTCCACAGCTCTTCTTCACAAGGAGTGTTTCTGCAGTGTGCTGACCTTCTCACTCGTCATAGGCACGCATAAAGGAGGAGGTTATTTGCAGGGAATCTGAAAAGACAAGAGGAGATTTAGTGACAATATTTTTTTAGACAGTAGAGCACTTTTTCAGCGCCTGCTTATTGTGAAAGACTTCCCAGCATAGGCTTTCCCATGTGAAAAAAATATGAAGGTTAGATGTAAAAACTCTATAAAAAAGAACGGAATAGGATATGCAAACTGTCCTGCCCACCTACAACCTTTTACTGGAAGATAATAGAAATCAGAGACTGTCTTTTTTTTTCTCCTTTTTTTTTTTTTTTTTTTAAATCAAAAGGTTTTTCTTGCTCTGGCAGAACAGGAAAAGGTCAGCTTAGGAAATTGATACACACAGTCCAGGTAGAGAGATAGATGACAACATCTGTAAACTACAGCCCTTGTTACGGCAATAAGTTTACTTGTACTGTGCATCCTCATTACGAATGTGATTGAATTCAAATAACTTTTAAAGTCCATCTCAGGGGCTACAGCAATAAAGAAAATTAAAGACCTATAAAGTACACAGTGTTTTCACTGAATTTCACTGAATTTTTAGAGTTGGAAGGGACCATAGAGATCATTTAGTCCAACTCCCCTGCCAAAGCAGGATTGCCCAGAGCTAGAGCATGTTACTCAGGACTGCATCCAGGCGGGTCTTG
>JAOXNO010000033.1:72613673-72642299 GCA_028565335.1 Limnodromus scolopaceus
ACTGGGCGCCACTGAAAAAAGCCTGGCCTCATCCTCTTGACACCCACCCTTTAAGTATTTATAGGTGTTGATCAGATCCCCCCTCAGTCTTCTCTTCTCCAGTCTAAGAAGACCCAAGTCTCTCAGCCTTTCCTCATAAGAGAAATGCTCTAGGCCACTCATCATCTTTGTAGCCTTTTGTTGTACCCTTTCCAGCAGTTCCCTGTCCTTCTTGAGCTGGGGAGCTCAGAACTGGACACAGTGGATGCGGCCTCACCAGGACAGAGTAGAGGGGGAGGTGTACTGGTGCAGAATCATTCTCTCGCTCCTGGAAATGGGAGGAGGGGAGTGTGTGTGGTCCACAGAGTGAACATCGACTGCTGAGGAGAAGGCAGGAACAGGTCTGCTGATCTTTTCCACACCGCTGTACTTATTAATGGCTCTGAATTGCAAATGCTGTGGAGGTTCACTAAATATCTATTTCCTTTCTTCCTTTGCCCTCATGCCCCCGTAGGTACTTGACTGAATAATGATTGTGGTATTGATGCAGGAATTTGGCAGAAAAGTTCCATGGCAAGTGTTATGGAGGAAGGTGGACAGGCTGGAGCTTTATAAACTCCATGTAAAAGTTTGTCTTCACTGAAATCAATGGACAAAATGATTATGTATTGGGATTGGAATTTTAACTTGTGCATCTGGGCTCTTTGGACTTTAATTTTCATCCTTTTATATGTGGAAAAAACATGTTCTGTGACCCAGCAGACAGATCTTCCTTTGAGGTTGAGCACATAAGTAAAACTTGACCCTCCCACTCCCACAACTGTTTCTAATTGAAGGAAAAAAAGAGATTATTTCAAGTGTGTTGTGATCATAATACCTGATTTCTTTAAGCTGTATCTGCTAGAGGGTCACGTTTTGTAAGAGTGGCTCTTCACTGGCATACCCAGATAAATACATAGGGAAAGAGTTAATCCTTTTTTCAGGAAGTTGCCAGTAACACTGAAAAAGCAGCACAAGCTATGCCAAGACTGTATCTGTACTGCCTAATGCAATTGTTCTAAAGTGAAGTAGTCGTCTTGTCTCTATGCTTCATTTTCTCTCAGCACCTGTAGGAATATTTTACGATGAGACACCTGTTCTGGATAAAAGTAATGCAAGATTGATAACATTCCATTGCGCTTGTGCCCACTGAAATCTCCACTGAGGTCCAGAGGGATTCCACTCCTTTTAACGGCTGCTTGGAGCGATAAAGCCGTGTGCCTTTAGTATTGCATGACTGGCTTCTTTGAACAGAATCTGGCACTATAAAAAATTCAAGTGATCATTTAGACAAGACATAATTAAGTGAACAGAACTAATGAAACACTGCAGGAGTGCCATCAAATATGAAATTCCAAATGCCCCCCAATGGGCACTTGCTTGACGAATGATGACCCAAAAGCACTGGCCTCATCTTTAGAGAACATGTATTCGTTTATTTTATACTTCTTTGGGTAACGGGGAATCCATGATACTTTTGCATATTTCATTAGCACACATTTCAAGCTCAGAGTTGTTCACTAAGTAGTCAAAAGTGGAGTCATTTTAGTACAGACATGATTTGTTCACTAGCTGAAAATCTGGTCCACTGTTACAAGCTTTTGTAAAAGCTTTATTTCTGAGTATGTAGCCAGGTTCCTTTGTTCATGTCATTCTACAGGACAAAATTATTGTCATGCACTGTTAGTAGCTGACTAATCCTCAGTTTTCTGGAGAAGGACCACTTGAAAGTACTCACCTCATCTATGCTTCTTGTGGAAATTAGTCCCTATTGGTGTGCTACGGCTTGGTTTCTGAGGAGACCTGGGAAAAAGTAACATTTCGATGATTCTGGGCTTTGCTCCACTTACATGAGCTGTACCATGTCACAGTCAAGGTCTGTTAAGTTACATTAGAATGACTCAGGCCCAGCATTGGAGTGAAGCTGGGGAATAAATTTTTCAATATTATTGTGATGGCTAAGTTTTCTATGGGCTTTTTCTTAGAGTTTTCCTGCTAATTTACACATAAAACTAAAAAAAAAAAAACAAAAAAACCCCCAAAAACCCCCAAACTTAAAAGGACAACAAATGGAAACTTAAGCAAGTTTTAGCTCATGGGAGCCCCTTCACAACACTGTGATTATGTCACTCAGCCATTCATCTTTGATAAAGCTGCTGCCATCCTTATGCTTCATTTATTCTACTAGTCTTATTTCTAACAGGTGAAGACTTGATTTACAAACAAACAAACAAAAGAATAAATCCAAAAGCATGGCAAAGAGTAGGACAAGCTGCATTTGTGGACTGACTCTTGGCATTTTTACTTCTGAAGAGAAACACAAGGGATAAGAATATGAAGATGGCCCAATTTATGTGGCTCCCCTGTATCTATGAATACAGCTATTCCAAGAGAGGGCAGCAGGAGACCTAATGGCTAAAGCCTCTTCGGACCCTTGGTTTCCTGAGTGATAGATCACAGGAGAAAGTAGAGGTCATAACAGAAGCCAGTCATCAACTATTCCATGTGCAGGCCTGCTGTATATTTTTAAATGTTCATTTTATAGACACTGTGGAGGTCTGTATGAGGAGATAATGTTAAACAGGACAACAGGAGTTGCATACATTTTCCAGCATAAAAACCTCTCAGTGGTTTGTTGTATAGTAGCATCAAAAGTGGGGAAATAAGTTATGCTTTAGTAAATAAAGAACATTCTGTGGAGATGACTTTAGTTTTAAGAGGCATCTCTTGAGTGCTTATTGGCGGTAATTTTTACACTCTCTTGTTGCAGTTGGAACTACGTTGTGTTCCTTATTCAAGCAGACCTGATGTTGTTCTGATGTAGAATTTTACTAACTGAAGGACACAGAATGCAGAAATAGGCGTTTAAAAATCTGATCAGTAGAATTTAGCTGAGGAGTATCAAAAGGTGTAAGTATTTGTATTTAAAAATAGCTTTTTGTTTTTAAGTAAGTTCTCTTTCTCAGAGCGCATGTTTGAGAAGAATAATGAGAAATTTATGTTCTTAACTTGGTGCCAGTTGCAAAACCACAGCTAGAAACTAAGTTTGTGACATTTTTTTGCATGTATATGAACATGAAGAGTACATATAAAGTTTTTAGAAGTAACTACTGATCAGATCAGTAATTACTCAATATCTGCACGCTCATTTATTATTATTATTTTTTTTAGAATCTTGATTTTAAAGAGTATTGTTGGCAGTCTGCTTTCTCCAGGAGATTTCAGGTTGGTTCTGGAAGCCCAGCAATGTGTGGGTGATACTTTGCACCTCTCAATAACGTCATACAAGTACAGGAATCTCCAGTATTAAGTCCTTCTGAAACATCAGGATTTACAAATCCTTCTAAAGAGCAGGACATTTCCTCCTAAATATGAAGTGATGCATGAGTTTTAATTGTTTGGTCCCCACTCTGTGTTTGCTCTTGAATATAGAGGGATTAAGTGTAAGCAGCAGTTTTTTAGTCTTCTGAAAGAATGAGAAGTCCTCTTCAACACCACTTTGATCTGACTGAGTTGTCAGCGACACGGTTGACTCAAGGTTCTTATTTTTTAGCTTTGATCACCACTTTGACTGTGGTGATCAATCTGCAGGTCTTGTCTGATCTCACATGTCCATTTTAAAATTCTCCCTCATATGCTGTCATTGTGTATATCATGGAGATGCCCATAGTATTTCTGTGAGTATGGCGTAATGCAAAACTGTGAAGGGGTGGTTGTGATTCCTATTGGCAACCTAGGAAACTTTAGAAAAATATTACATTTAATTCAAATAGAAAAACTTGCTCTTATTCTGCTGAGCTTAACCCCTCTGTTACATATGACAGAATCATGCATATAGGTAAATCTGATCCAGCCATGAAAGTTTCCATTTTTAACCTTCTTCCTTTTGTCCCTAAAAATAAAAAAAGTGCAGATGTGCTAAGAGCCATTAGATCTTTTTTGCCTCCCTTCTTGCTGGTGTTTTAGGAGTCAAATCCATAGCTAAAAGCTATGTATGAAATTAGTTTTGCAGATACCAATGGGAGTTTGCATGTCATAAATAATAATTAAATAAAAGTATTTATATGAAAAAAACCTTCTTGTGTTTTGGAAATCTCGCCTTAGCCTTTTAAGGATGATATTTCTTTCTCTGTTTACATTAAACAACTTCTGCTATATTGAACATACATACACACGAATTTCAGTGAATTATCTTTTTACTGGGTTTCTAGGCATAAAATGCATGTAACTGGGAATAGTTCTGTTCCCTGCAAAGCAGGAAGCCAATGTGCAATGTAGCAAAAGCTATTAGTGCATCTTCAGGCTAGTCAGGTGTGAAGAAATAGGTAGTTTACTTTATTCTGAGTGAAAGGTAATGGAAGGGCTAGATGGTCCATTGTATACGAAGAATGATCTGATGATGTCTCTAAAATCATGCAGGATATTGATGTAAAAGGCAGGCAATACAGTTAGTTTTGCTTGTGCTAAAGGAATGTGGCTCTTTTCCTGCTGAACACAAACCTCCTGGTCCCTTCATAGAAATAAAAGTAATGTAGTAAGAAAGTTAATTGATTGCTCGTTTTCTAGTTCATTATTACTGACATCAGTTGGCATTGAGAAATCCTTTAGGAAACTCAGAGAAAGATCTCTCTTCCAAAGAAGTTTAGAGACCAAATTAGCTAAGACGTGAAGTTGACTTAGATAACACTAATAATGGTTTTCCTTTTATTTAAGTCTAGAGGTGCCTGAATACCTAAATTTAACGTAGACAATAAGACAATGATTGACCTCAATATATGAATGAGTTGGGAGTATTGTGTATCTTAACATCTATCCAGACGTGCAGGAAACTGAGAGTGTATAAGAGTAAAAACAGAGCCTCAATCATTTTAGCACTGATATAGCTGAGGAGGATAGAATTCTTTCTTACCATGTTTTCCCCTGAGTGGCAGCAGGAAGCACTTGTGTTCTTTGGGGAAAAGGCAGATGGGTTTTGCAAGAGATTAGTCTAGAACAGGGCTTGTCAGAAATGTCACTTGCAGCAGCAGAAGGGAGCAGCAAAAGGGGTTTTGACACCAGCCAAAGAACAGACATTTCGGTCTCAGGATGCTGGAGTGTTGCAGAACGTCCTGTGTGATATCAAACTGGCAGGTTGAGTGATTAGAATAGCCAGATCAATTAAAATGTGAGCAAGTTAGATTGCTGCCTTCCCAATCTTTGCTTTTGGGTCTGAATCCTTTCCTAGATTATATGTGCTATATCCCCTTCTTTATTTTAGAATATAGGCTTGCATTTTCAAAAGACTGAAAATATGTAAGTAAGAGGTAACAAAAGCAGCAAGTGTTACTCTGTTTTCTGCCCTTCAGATTGTCGCGTGTGTAGACATACACCAAATGAAAGGCTCCCAGTATGGTGACTTGGAAAACTTCTCTGCTGCAAACAGTCTTTGACAAAAAGTGATTAGTTTTGCTCTTCTCCAAATGCAAATCAAGCTGTCGAAAATGTGTGTCTGTCAATGTGCATCTGTACCGGGCTCATTTGTCAGCCAGGAGCTAGCTGGACTTAGGGAAAGAGATTTCTGCAAGTCAAATGAAGGAACTGGAATGCAGACAGCGTGAGATTCCGGAGATAGCTCTGGGAGTTGCTGTGTGCGAACAGAATAGTTTGTCTTCCACCTGGAGCCGTAAGGAAAGGTTGCAAAAAGAATCAGATGGTTTGAGTGACCATTCGATCAAAGAAACACAATGGCCCTGAGAAGAGAGTCCTTGGGAGGGATGATGACTGATTATTTCAAAGCAGTGGGCAATCAGTCACATTTGAGCCAAGGACTACTCTTTACGCCATCAGAAAAGTGTGCAGGAAGGCATATCTAGTAAGTAGAGGAAGTTCCCGCTGACATTTAGCTTAACTGGAAAAAGTGGCAGTGGAAAGCGAAGAGGTGTAAGGTGTTAAGAGCGATTTGTTAACGTCAAAGCATGGAAAATTTTCTTTTTTGTTCTCTCCAAAAGCTGAATTAAAGAAGAAGAGAGAAGTGTGAAAAAGAAAGGCAATACGGGAGTGGGGCCTAGGAATGTCAGTGGATTAGAGGGGGTGGTAATGTCTCCAGTGTGTTTTCCCGTCTTAAAAATGAGGTGTCTACAAGTGTAAACCTTATCCTTTTGCACAAAACAACTGTTACTTATAAAAATGGTAAAGAATATGTGTTACAGTGATGATTCCACAGTGGTCCGTGATACTAACAAAGAATGCTGCAGAAAAAAAAAAAAGATATTAGCTGTTTTTGTGCCAAACCCGGCGTTACTGACTTTAAATGTTCTTCATAAGGCAAAGACAAACACTAATCTCTTTTTCTTTGCAAGGGGCGTGACCAATGGAGCAATGATTGCAGTTGAAAAGCTCACCAACAATGTCATTGCTGCCAGAGTGGGGGAAACTCTTCCTTCATCACGTTAAGGACGCTGTATTTTATACTTTGGACTGCGCACGGGTTCCAAAAACAATGAGTTACATAGCTTACAGTTGAATAATGGAAAGTTGGTTGACACTAAAGGGTAATTTATACTTGAAAAATTTCTGTGTGTACAACATTCGTTTCTGTTGCATTTGTGATTTCAGTTGTAAATATTGCCATCATCATCTGGTTCCCAGAAATGACAGAGGTGCCAGCAGGGGAGGTGACAAGAGCAAAGAGAAAACAACTACTTGTCCTCAAGATTTAGGATCAACTAAAGAATTTAGACTTTGAACACTGTCTTGTCAAGTCTGCTAATAAATGTATTTGAAGTCAGATCAGGTATCCCTACATATCACTGGGTAGATACTGCCCTGGAAACAGGGAAGTCTTAAAATTTAAAGCTTAGAGCTTGTGACATGTTTATGTCTATGTCAACAAGGAGTTATGGGCCATCATGAAAGTATGTCTGTCTGCTTCTGAAAACAATTTCTCTTCTTCATTAAATGTGCTCGTATCAGTCATTTAGTCAATCACTAATGTCAATAACCTTTATAGAGTTATTAAAGATAGATTAATGGCTTTGTATTCTGCATCAGACAAACAGAGTAATAGGACAGCCACATGTGCCACCGCTATTGCAATGTTAAGAACATGACACTGTCATGATTTTTTTACGTGCTGCTCATCAAAATAGTAACTGAATATTTCACACAGTTTTGAACTGATACATAGCGTTTTTTTAGTCTCTTTTCCTGTGTTAGTTGCTTATAAAAAAAACCCTAAACTTTTCTTTGCGTGTCAGAGATTTTCCTGCTTAGGAAGTTTTCCCTCGTGCTCACTTAGTTTGTTTTATGAAGTGGGATTCCTTCTGCTCCTCTCTCAGTGCCAAATTTCCTGATTAGTATAGCTCCGAGTGCCAGGAAGAAAAACTTTCTGGGGCCTCATGTGGCTGGACAGGATCTCAGAAGCCGTGTGTCAGTGTGGCTCTGCAGTGGCACTTTGGATTCAGTAACGATGAGGACCTGACAGCAAGGCGCTGCCTGAGCACGTCGCCCACTGCAGAAACCCCACATTCTGGCAGTTGTCCTGCAGCTCCCTGAATTGCAATTACAGTTTGGGGGTTGGTCTGAATGAAAGTTCTTTTCTCGGGGAACATTTGCCTTATCATCCATGTGCCAAGCCTAAATTTTGATTTGAAGAAAATGATTTGTTAGTGTCCTACTTAGAGTTGTAACTAAACAAAATGCTGTCTCAAAAGAAGGCTTATCAAAGCCTGAATTTTGATACTAAGGAAATACTTTGTGTCTGCTGCACAATTTCTATACCACTTTTCCCTGACCTGTTCCTCTTCATGTTAGAAAAAATTCTAAGAAAAGTACAGTTTTGAAAACATATTTAGCAATATTTATGTGACTTTCATTACCTTGAGCCAAAGCTAATGACTGTGTAGGCGTGTGGTAAAAGGGTTTAAAAGTGAATGATTTTTGATTTGGTATGAACTTCACTTTGTTTCTTCTTAAACCAAGACTCATTATGTGAAACAACGCCAATGATGAGTTACACAATATTTGTTAGCAAGGGAGTATAGCCTTTCAAATCTTCAGGATCTTGTAATCTTGATTATAAAATCTTTCAACACATGAGGCCTAGCACTATTCTACAATCAAAGTATACTTAAAATCTTCAGAATTTTCTGTGTACAACAAGTTCACATGGCAATTAGTAACATTGCAGAAGCGTCAAGTAATGTGGTGATTAGTGATCTGCTGCAGTACTTGGTGCCAAAGATGTTATCATTATTGATCTCCACATGCTTAAATTATAGAATATAGTATTTCTTCCTGAGCATGTAGATTCTTAGCTAGAGTAAATTACAGCCAAATGCAAAATCACTCTCAGTCTGAGTGTTGGCTGAATTAATCACTGGAAAGAGGAAAATCACGAACAACAAATAAACTTCAAAGACATGGCAACTGTAGGATCTGGTGAAATTGGGACAGCTTGATAGAAACAAAAGAGATGGAAGTTGCTTTGACGCATTTCAGGTCAACTGTTGGAAAATTTTGGAAAGAAATCAAACTCTCCATTCTGGCCTAATCAAATCAAACAAGGTCCTATTTGTATCTGCTTGTCTGGCATGTTTTGAAAACTGAATTAAGACAGCAAAAGAGAAATGCAGTGACTATAAGATATGTATAAACACATGCACATGTGGTAATATCCATTGTGAGTGATAAGTTCTTTTCTCTAAATAGCCGCGTGATAGCAAATGTAATAAGGCACTATTATTTTTTTCTTTTTAACTGATTCAGCCTCATCTGCTAGTTTTCTTCCTCAGTCACTATATTTGATGTACCAAAGTATTGAACGTGCTTAAAGAACAGGTATAAAAAAAATATCTCATTTGAGCAGCCTGACTGCCTGTAATTATTTGCACAACCTGTCTTTGATGGAAATACGAAAGCAATTATATTTTAATCCATTTTAGTCAGTCAGAGGGTCATAGGGCTTGGTTCAATAAGGAACCAAAGCATGTGCTTAATTTTAAGCATGTGATTAATCCTGCTTATATGCTTAAAGTTAAATGCTTTGCAGGTTAGGGTCCAAAGTAAGTAGACTGCGTAGACAGGAATACTGGAAAACACAAACAAAGTGCTGAAGGGACTGTGTGCTTGTTTGGTTTTAGCCCAATACCTTTGCTTTCTTTAAACTCCCCCTTTTTATGACCTCTTAACCCTTTCCCCCTCCAAACAGTGACAGAAAAAATAAGAATTTTTCATAAGAATGTGCCATAATCAAAACCCCAAGGTCACATGTAACGCAAGCCAAATCCTTGCCGCGCTTGTGACCTTACTGCTTATGAGCAAACACAGAACTATTCAGAGTTTATTCCAAAAGTGCAATTATATTTATGATTATTAGACGAGCATCTGTTAGTGTGCTATTTCCATATTATGTATATATTAGAAAACAATATGATAATATATGATATTTTACATGTGCAATTCATACCTCATGCTCAAAAAATTCAAGGGAACCAGGCTGTTTTACACTAGCCAAATCCTCCTCCAGGTTACTGACTTCAGAAGTAGCAGGCTCAGACTCTACATGCTTGGAGTAATCAAGATGACATGGATAAAATTTTTTAAAAGACCTCTCTCTTTTTTAAAGAGTAGTGAAAATGATTATGACAGGGATAGGGAAGAATAAGGAAGGCAGAATTGTTGGAAGAAAGATTTAGGTAAAGTAAGGTGGAAAGAAAATCATAAAAGGGACTAAAACGGTGAGCCCAAACTGTGGGCAAAAAGCCAGAATAAATGTGGGGTGAATTAAGGAGAGATGAACAGAAAAGACAGAACATGTTGGTGCTTAAAACATGAAACTTGGTGCCAGAATATTGCGATGACATTTGGAGTGTGAATTAGATCTCAGAAGGTGTGACTGTGTTAGCAGAGGCTGGATGTTTAATCGTGGTCTTCTTCAATTCAATGGACAAGTCTCACAGGATTTTGCTCTGGGTATTATATATAAGATAGTGACAAAGTCTTTATGTACAAGACATAGTTTGCTGTTGCCTTTTTTTATATGGCTGTTATTGGGATTTTAATATCAAATTCTGAAATGCCACAGTAAAGTAAGGACTCTAATGGTTTTCAAGAAAATGAGTAAAAATAATCCTGGCATTTAAAATATTATAAATCTTAGAATACCTATTTCTTATGAAATTGGGTGAATTGATGGTTCAGAAATTAATTCCAAGTCAAGAGTAGTTTGCCATCTACATCAACCCACTAGATCAGAGAGTAAGCGATGCTTTGAGAAATATGAGATGACCCACATTTGGAAAAAGCTACCAGTAGTAATTAAAACTTATGACAAAGAAGTAGAGGGACTGTGGCTGTGGAAAAAATAGTATATGGAAGTTTTTGTTTGGAAAAGGAAATTATGCTACATGGTTAAAATTAATATGAAATGTGAATTTTGTAAGAGGTGAAAAATGATGCATTTACAAAACGCTTGACTCCAGCTTTCTGTCCTTTACAAACACTTCTAAATTATGGATCAGCTGTTTGATACGACCACTACCAAGATTCTGCTATTCTGAAAAAGCTTAGGAGCTGGTTTCACTGTGGATCTCTCAATTACTTGCAACTGTGACAGCTTCACGTAGTGTAAATCCTAATGAAGCTATCACAGAGATTTTTGATCTTCATACACCCATAGATTTGTGCTCCTTTATCAGCCTAAATCAAACAGCTTCTTTTGGGTAAGATGCACAGATTAAACAAACTCTTTCAGCATGGCTCTAAGGAGCTGCTGCATTGAAGCGCGTGTTGTTTAACACATCCAAAATTAGTACAGCCTGAAGAGGGCAGTAAAGATAAAGCTTTATTTTTCTTACTTTTTCATTGTACATTGTATTCTGAAAATGCATTACTGCCCGGCACACATTTACAGGCATTTCACATTTCTGGAGCTCTGCTGCATAAAATATACTGTCAGGTCAATGAAATCTTTTGTTGCGATTTATCTGAGGATCGAACTCCGTCACATGACAGTGCAGAACCTGAAGACACGTCCATCACTCGTCAAAGTAGCCTGCAGATAATGCATTGCATGAGCCAGCCTTCCTTCAGCTGGGACATCCCCTTAGGACAGAACAACATTGAGTTCTGCAAGTGGGTTAAAAGAATGATTTTACAGATTGCCAAAAAAGCGAGATGTTGTTTTCATATTTTGTCTTAACGATTTTGGAGAGGCCGAGGTCCCTTCAGAAATGGACCAGTGAGATTTTGTAAAAGGAAAAAAACCACCTTTTTTTCTGTTCGTCTGTCTTGGGAGCTTCCTGACAGCCAGGCTTATATTGAAACTTAGGTCATTTTCCTTGTGTTAAGGGGCGGTGAATTTTATATGGTAAAATATATGCGTGTGTTGGGAGGAAACTGCAACTGCAGAACAGCTGATATCTAAATTGCTCTGAACATTTCAGGATGTTCATTTCTCACTAGGCATTCCTCAGTAACCTGGTATTTACTTTAAGCTCAGGAAATAAGATACATTTTTAAAGCTGAAAGAAACGTATGTGTTTGCATATTTTGTTTGTGTAGATACATGCAAATACACATGGACACGAGTATGAAACTTATTTTTGGAGATTTTTTTGTACATACAGATACTACATACAACAGTGGGCTTGTGTGTGTGTGTGTGTGTATATATCAATACTACCCATACTCATTAGGAAATGTCTTTGGAGAAATTTAGGAAAAGCTAGGAAAAGAGCTTGATTTTTCCCCTTTGAAGAAGAAAACTGGCAGAAGATACTGATTTAGGCAATAACTTTTAATCAAGGAAGTGGTGCAGAAATGGATGATGTTCCAGTAGCAAAGCAACGTGCAGTCAGTGTTAGGGGTGAGAGCGTAGGATTCTTAACATTTGCTGACAGTGTCCCAAACAAGTCTTGCAACTCCCCCAAAAAGGAGCAGCTCAGATTTTTTGTCAGACTCCTTCCACAGACAACACTACAGGGACTGCCAGGTGCTCTGCCCATTACTGACTAGCACTGTGTCAGTGCTGCAGAGGTTCTTTAGAGTCATGGTAGAGAAATAAGGGTAGGAAAACACATGGTGAGGGGACAGTGCTGAGAGCTGAGAAAGAAATAATACTCCTGCTTGGCAAAGAATTCTGATTTTTCCTTTCAAAACCAGCAAGCTTAAAATTTAATATTGAAATCCTGTAGTTTGTGAGAAATGAAATATTCTGTTCATACTAGTCTTTTAAAACCTGTAAACAACTTAATTACTTCTAATTAAAAAATTCAAATATTATTTTCTGAAATTACAAGAAAAGAAATGCATTTTGTTTTCAGGAGAGACAGCATTTTCACTAGTATGTTCTTTTGACCAAACCCCCTGTCCTCTAGGGTATTTCCCTGTGCGATGTAGCTCAGTTGTGCTCACAGACCTCAACAGATTTTTTTCCCTAGACATTATTAAGTAAGAATCTTTGTGGTCAGTTGGATGTTGAAGCAGGTACCGAGCTGGTACAAACTGGAGTGGCTCCATTGAAATACAAGCATCAGCTGGCTGAGGAAGAGACCAGTACAGTTAAGCCCATTTAATTGTTTGGAATGGCTTCATTGTACTTGAGATTTAGCGTTGGAAAAATCATAAGGCAGAAGCTGAAAATAGTCTTTTCTCGGCCACAGTTCAGTGAAACATTTAACCATACGCTTCAGTTCATCCCTATTTAATAATGTACTTAAATAATATATTTAACTTTGGTCACATGCTGAAGTCCATTGCTTTCCAAGGCTTTTAAACAGAGCTTTCACTTTTACCCATATTAAGATGATGGAGTTGTCCACTTGCCAAGATGTAACTGAATGATATTTCTATTTTTAAAATGAGGTACAAAGACATAGGAACCACTCACCCTTTTCCGAGGAAGCATAAAATAACACTGGAATAATTTCTTCCCAACCCAGAGTTTCCATTTGCTGTATTTATTTGCTGTACATTTCAGGTGCCAATAAATAGCAACAAGTGCAGATTTGCTTATAGTATTTATAACATACACGTGCACCCTAGTAGCAAGATAAACTTGTGTGAAAGAATGGCTTTTTTTCCATTGGTAGAGTGTTAAGATGTGTTTCTGCCAAAAGTCAAAACAGAGAGCGCATGTTAAGCCACTGGAAATGGGCTGGATGCTGTGAAGAAGTTGATGGGCTTGGTTTTTTTTCTGAGTAGTTTAACCTGAATGTTGCGATTGGCCTTCCTGAGGTTTCTCTCCTCTTTTCCGAAATCACAGGTACCATTTTGGGATGAAGAGGCGCCCGGCAACAGTGACGATGGCAACACAACTTGATGTAACTGCGTGTACTAACCCCAGGCACATTGCCAAATTAACCAAGATCAAATTAATCACGGTAACAGCTTTTTGTCCTGCGTGATACGAGCTTGTTGACAATTTCTGCCTTTCAGTTACGATGTGCGTAGCCTATATCCTTCTGGATGGCATCTGCTACAACCTGGATTAGTGCCAGGCTGAAAATAAAAGTGGTTACTTTTCTTTTTAGCTGAAGTAACCTGCTGTTGATTATACTTGACCTCCGCAAACTTTCATCGTAGCACTCTTCTGCTTACTGTGTATCTGGTCACAAAACACATCCCAATTCTGTCATTTAGACAGAAATTGCACACATTTGGAGCATAGAAAAAAGTATACAGTCAGTCAGTAATGTACTAGATACATTTTGCTCTATGATGCCATGCTTTTCATCATGTTGAGTTGAAGTAATCTCCATTTTTTACAGAAAATGATTTTGAAATGTTGTTAAATATATTTTTGCAGTTTTCATCTAGAATCTAGACTTTTGTACACATTTTGTTAGAGTCGTACTAACAATAATAGACACTGATATTTTATTAAAGGCTTTTCTACATCTGGACAAGTCTTGTTATAGATGTTAGGGCAAAGACATCCTAAAAAAAATCAGAATAAAGTATCTGTTCTTGATTGTACCTTTCAGGAGCTTAATAACAGTATTTTCTTGTTTCTTAGAAGTATAGACTATACTGCTGTAAACCAAAGTGGTTTCTGATGCAGTCTTCTCTCCCTTTTTGCATTGTTTCCTGGAAGATTGGACTTAGTCAGGGTTCAGCTGCTAAGTGTATGCAATATTAGAAAGTCTGGATTTTAGTACCCCACTAAGATGTTTTAAAATAGGACAGTAGGCATTCCTGTGATATGGCGAAGCACTATCAGACTTCAGAGAAGCCTTTTTTAAGATTAAAAAAATTATGAAATTTTTTAAGCTCTCCTATTAGGAGTGTGATATGTATTTATAGTACCCTCAGGTTCTGCACAATAAAAATGGTTAAACCTTTAGTCCTTTTAGTAGTTCACAGTTTTATTACAGAAGTTATTTTGTAGATTTTATGCTTAGAGCAAGGTCAGTGTATTGCACTGTATAAATTATTCTAAGTAATTGCTCAGTTATTTTATAGCTTAGTCACAGGATTTTTTTATTATTAAACATAGCCTTTTCTTTAAGGCTGGGAAGAGAAGGGCACTATAAATCACATGGCAGCTTGCCATTTGGGGTTTCAGCTTTACCTGTGATAAGGATTTAATAACAATCTGGCCCAGACACCAGTTCCCTCTCAATTACCTTTCCACATGGGCATTAGTTCACACTGTTTATTAAAAACTCCCCTTGTAGTTGTTTTAATGGAGTGTTTCAGATTAATGGCCCCTGTGGAGTTTAACTTCATTGCACTTCATTAAAGCTAGATTGTACAAAAGGTTACTTCAATTAAATCCAGAACTCGACCTTAAATCTGTATGGATTTTTTCGAAAATGTGGTAAAATTGCTATGCCAATCCTTGGAGATTAACAAGGCAACATCCTTCTTGGTGACTGAACTTCAAAATATGTTATATCTGTTCCGAATTTGCTTGCAGATTAATATTCAGATTTCAGGAGATTAGAAGATGAAAGCAACTGAATGGTCTATGATCTATAAATGAATTGGCTAAGCACTTTTGTTAGAAATAGGACAGCCTAGGGAAACTGGAGCGCTTTTTCCTGCCTGTAAAAGCATTTGCTGGATCTTTCACAAAACTTCTGCGAGGAAATAACCATTTAGCCACACTGCAGGAGAAGGTGCTTCTATAAACACCCCCCTCATTTTCTAAACACAAACCCCACAAATGACCACCTAATACACTGCCTCTTGTGCATGGGCAAGGCTTTCAGTGCAAAAATCTTTTGTGCTCTCAATTGCCCATTTTCTTGCCAAATGTCTTTGAAACAGCA
The DNA here is from genome assembly GCA_028565335.1 of Limnodromus scolopaceus. Lineage (NCBI taxonomy): Eukaryota > Metazoa > Chordata > Aves > Charadriiformes > Scolopacidae > Limnodromus > Limnodromus scolopaceus. The sequence goes on from JAOXNO010000033.1 coordinate 72,628,946, forward strand.
GGTGCTGGGGGCCATGTCCTGGAGTGAGGTGGAAAGAAAGGTTGATGCGGAACTTTCCTGGGAGTGAGGTCAATTGGTTTAGCAGGGAGAGAAGGAACAGTGGAGTGATGCTGAAGTTTTCCTAAAGAAGCAGATAAACTCACTGGTCTTTCTGAAAAAGACAATGTTTCTGTTGTCCCAGGAAACAGGGCGGGGATACTAATTTGTTAAGGATTATGCAAACTGTGAAATGATGTGAAATTGGCTTTAAGTAGATTACAGAGTAGTTGAAGACAGTGTGCAATGTGTAAGTGGGAGGGAAGTTAGTTATAGAATATTTCTAATTAGTACTAGTGGCCTGGATCTTGTAAATAGTTGGTCATGTTGGGCAATGGATATGGCCTCTTAGGAAATTGGGGTAGAGTTGATCCCAAGATGTATAGGGATGTAAATTGACTTATAAACTTGAAGGCAATTGCTTGGTGAAACATTTCTTTTCCAAAAAGTCACTCAACTGAACCAGCTAGCTAGTGTGTAGTAAAGAAAAATTTCTATCCTCTAATGAGATAAATCTGGAATTCCAGTCTGTAGTATTCCTATGTATAAAAGGAGATCTATTCTATATCCTCTATTTTTTTCAATATACCCAGTCTGGGTTTTCTTGAGTATTTGGCTGATTTGGTGTTTTATTATCAGTTTTATTTTAATTCGGTGCTATTATTATCAGTTTTGCCTCTGAAATACTCTGTTCAGTTCTTGTCAGTAAGTTGTAGAGTAGGTCTGTAGTTTTGCATTATAGATTATTTTTGTACTAAGAAAATTTGTAACATTCTCTTGTTAAAGGAAATTAAAAAGATGTAGGGGGAAAAAGCAACAATTCAAACTTCTATCATTATCTAAATGGAACAATTTAGAGTCTTGATTATTTGTTTCTGTGTATATGTAGAAACAGAGAGCCAAGGCCTGTGGCCTTCCACAGATTCACACATCCCTCCTGAAATTACTGAGATTAATGTAAGGTCTGAATATTTAGCATTAGACATTCTGAATTTATTTTTAGACCTGACTCATCATAGTAGTTATTAAATGTTATACTTAAAGATATTTCTTCAGGCAATTTTTATACATTTTAAAACAATGTCTTCTGTCATGATCTTTGAGGGCTAGAATCACATGTTCTTTGGTAAGGCGAAGTCTCTTTCAGCTGCAAATGGTTATTAGACATGGACCGTAAATGTATCACAATTTCAAGACACAATTTTCCCCAGTCTGTATCTGAAGTTATGTGCATAAAAGAGCTGATACAATCACATATTTCAAGCTTTCTGTTTCAAGATCTTTACTATTTAGGATGAACTTTCCAACTAGTGACATCAAACACCTTTTCTCCTAACATTTTTGAGTGAATTCATGGAACTAAACAAAAGAGCTTTTGGCATTAAATCCTTCTAAAGTACTGAGAGATCTCTGGGTCAAGACCCATAGCCTGGAGTCACACCATCCTGGTTAGTGTTGCGAATTTTTCCCTGTAATCTTAAAATAAAGAAATCTAATAAATGAACCAACCAGCTTCCAGACCCCTGCTCAACAAGTCCTCTCTAAGCCATCAAAGACTCTGTGTCTTTAAATAGGTGGTTGAATAAATACATTTTATTTTTACTCACATAATGTAAAGACCTATTCGTAACCCCCCTGGTATTGCCTATATTGTGAAGCTTTCACCTTCTAAATGAGCCAGATGGGATGAAGGGTGAGCTGGGAGGACAATATGATAATATAAAATCATAAGTGGTACAGATACAGGAAAGTCAATAAGGGAAAAAAAAAAAGTAATCTTCTCTCAGCATAGGAAGTAGAGGACATTCCATTGACAATACCAATGGGCAGACTTGAGACAAATGAAAATGAGATTTTTTTTCACATGATCTATCCAGTGCACTAGAATAGGACATTTTGAAGAATAAATGGATTTAAAAGGAGATTGCACAAGTTCATGGGAGAAAGATTTTTGAAACGAAGGTTGGATGAAGCCTTCAACTCATAAAAATCTTCAAATCTGTGTTTGCTGGAAGGTAGAATTGCATAACGGGGAAAGTTTGTTCTGTGCTTCCCCTTTTTATGCTCTTCCCCATAGCTTTCACTGCTGGCCTCTGCCCAGGGCGAGCTGCTGCGCTCGTTACACTTGTGGCTCTCAGGCTCACTTTGAAGTCAGGACTTGGCCATGGTCATGGAATGATATTAAGATCGTTTCAAGGCTGGAGCCCCCAGAGAAAAGAGCAGTGGTGTTTTCTTTGTTGATTTTATTTTTTGTTTGTTTTTCTTATCCTTGGTATCTCTGCGTGTTCGTTACCTTTACTATGGTATTGCTTCTTCCCTTATGCTTTGTTGTGATTACATAAAATGCTGAGGCTGGGGCTGTCATCACACGTAGGTGGTGAAATGACTGGTGTAGCAGCTGTCTTTTCGGCAGGGCTACAGTTTTACATCCAACTCGTTTCTGCCAACTCTGTGGCTTCCCACTGATCTCCGTCCCTGCATGGAAGACATCTGCCTTGAGCTGAACACGAGCCTGTCAAAGAGAGTGCTGGTAAAAACAGGGTCCAGTATGCCCTCTGCAAAATGAATCTATTCCTGCTTGTCAAACTGCTCTGCAAACCAGGAAATTAATCTTTTAGTCTCAAAGCACTACACACAGAGCTCATGACAGAATGAGAAATAGATTTGTTTCACCTACAACTGATCAGAAATTGTTTATCAAACGGGAAATCTATCCTCACTCCCTCTGCCTGCTTGAATCTGCAAAGATGAGGGATGTTGTGCCAATCCAGCAAAGCTTTTAAGTGTATCTTACCTCCAAGCACAACTTAGGCTGTCAATGCTAATAATGCTGTTTATATACTTACACGAGAAAGCAAATAAATGCTTTGCGATGTTCTGAACTGGAGCGCTTTGGCACTATGCAGGCTCTTGTCTGTGAAGGTGTCTCTCTGACGAAGACTGAAATGCTTTTCAAGTATTTCAGAATGTAACATCCTGCTTCTTTCCAAGTGCCAGCCCATTAGGGCACATCATATTGATACTCGCCTCACGATTCAGACTCCTTGCAGGATGCTACGTTAAATTCAAGGTCATGGTGTTAATCTTCAAAGTTCTTCACAGAATTGGTACACGCTACCTCGGAGAATCTCTCTTTGTGACTACCACCTCTCCTGACAGCTGTGTTCCTCAGGAGTTATGAAGCTGTCAACCTCAAGGGTGAAGCCTGAGAGGGCAGAAGACAAGGCCTCCTCAGCAACACAGCCAAAGCTTTGGAAATCATTATCAGAGTAGATAAGAATGACCACAAATCTCTCTGTCCTCTAGGCAAAGTATAAAACTCACTACAACTTAGCTCCCACGGGCACAACTAAAGACAATAAAGATAGAGGGTGAAAAAAGTTAACAGTAAAAAAAGAAGAGCAAGATGGGAGGAGGAGGAAAAAACCTGCTCTCACATTGCCTTCTCAAAATAAAAGCTTTATTTCTCATTCGGGGACAAATAATGGGAGTATTTCAGATATAACAGAGAAGGCATTTATATTTATTCATTAGACATTGATTTTATTTTAAACTTTAGTATATAAGCATCTATTTGCATGCTCTTAAGCTTATCTCAATTTTCTTTTAAGGTGATATTAATACATAGTTAATGTATATTGAAATACATGCCAGAACACTTCTATCATTTTATTGGCTAATATGTAGTTCCTTTTAATTATTAGAGATACATTTTTTGGCAAATCAGATGAGAATAGGTCAGATTCCACTAGCTGTCTTACAATGCATAAAGGTCACAAACTGATTGATCAGGATGTGAATGTTTTATGTACTTGTAGGTAAGGAAAATATCAAGCCCAGTAACATCTAGTGGTCTGCAATCGTTATGATAATGGACTGGTCTTTTGTCTTTCTCCATGTTTACCGGGGATTATCTGCCCTTGGCTTTAATCATTATGCATGGCTCTTGTAAGTAACAAATTAAAGGTGAAGATTTTTTTGTCCCTCATGTTGAAGTATTTCTAATTTAAAAACAAATAAAGAACATGTTTTGTTTTCCAAGATATTAATTACTTAAATAAATACAGTGACCTGGGCTCATCTCCCCTTCTTGCTATAGAGGCACATGGGTTAAATGCAGCTGATTGTTGATTAGGGTGCCCAAATCCTGCTACTGCTGACAAAGATATTTATTACTCAGAAAGCTGGGGCTTGTGTTTTTCCCTTCAAAATGGTCTCTCATTTTGTTAGGGTGAAAACAGGAACTGTGAAATTGTATCTTTCTGGTTTAGTTATAGCTATGTTAAGTGCAGAATACAAAACTTTTTGAATTGATGCTTGGAGGTAAGTTTTATCACGCTGGAAAAAGAGGAGGGAAGGGCTCAGACCCACAGAGACCACAGGCAGAATTTCCACCTGCTGTCCTGGGGGGTGTGGGGCTTTGTTTACACCTCTACATGTGCCATTAGTTCAGATGGGTATAATTAATTCCTCTCTGCAGGCTGAGAGAGTTGGGGTTGTTCAGCCTGGGGAAGAGAAGGCTCTGGGGAGACCTTATAGTAGCTTTCCAGTATCTGAAGGGGGACTACAAGGAAGATGGGAAAGGACTTCTTACAAGGGCATGTAGTGATAGGACAAAGGATAAAGGTTTTAAACTGAAAAAAAGAGGGGAGATTTAGATTAGATACTAGAAAAAAATTTTTACTATGAGGGTGGTGAGACACTGGCCCAGATTGCCCAGAAAAGCTGTTGCTTCCCCATCCCTGGAGGTGCTCAAGACCAGGCTGGATGGGGCTTTGAGCAGCCTGGTCTAGTGGCAGGTGTCGCTGCCCATGGCAGGGGAGATGGAACTCAATGATCTAAGGTACCTTCCAACCTAAGCTGTCCTATGAAAACTCTTCAAATGTTGGAAGGTAACGGAGATCTCCTTCACCTTGGATCTCTTCTCTTCAGCCAGAAAGGTGTAAGTTCTCTTCTTACTGCTATGAAGTTGCATGGGATTAGGGTGTTCTGCAGAAATAGCAGCCATAATGTCCTAAGTGGGCAGGCCCTTGTTACAATATTTATTATTGTGGCTGTGCTTTTATGTAAAAACGCGTGACTATGGTTGACTCTATGAATAGCAAGGAAATGGTACTTGCTGGGCTTTTGATTAACATGAAGTGGGTCACTTCAAAAGGCTTTGCTGATTACAATATAACAGTGGCACAGTAATTATATCCTCTACAGCTGACAAATGTTTGTGTTATTCTAGATATTTGTGCATAAAATACTTGGCTTTTTGCATTTTCATTCTGTGTAATGCTCATAAATTTGTAGTGCGACTGTACCTCACGGAAAGAGAAAAGAGGAAGCTTTGGATGTTAATGCTATGAAAAGGAGACCCAAATAAAAATAAAAATACCTGTAAGCAGTATTTTTATGCAAAAGGGATCTAGAGTCATTTACCTGCACTATATGGCAAAGTCTTCTGGGTGTAAATCCTTTTTATTTATTTTGCAGTCAGACACCTACTGATTAAAATCCACAATCTCTGTCCTCCCCATTGGAAAACTGGTTCTTGAAACCAGATCTTTAGTCATCCCAGTATAAGTACTTAGAAGATATGCTGTTGCTAGGTCTTAGCTTATATCAAACCTATGTTTCTGGTGACTGTTCCCTGTCCTTAAGTGCAGTTTTACTCAGATAGAGATATGTAGAGTGTCTACTGATGTTTTGGTCCAGTGGCGTTGGACCTGCAGGTCATGCTTCTGGTTGGCAGCAGTGGTGGCGCTATCTCTTGTGGTTCCAGGGGTATTTGCACCCATTTGGTGTCCCCTCAAAGGCTATGATGTAGCCTACTGAGTCAAACAGGAATGCTGCCTCTGACGGTATTTGGCTCTTAGTTAATGCTGAATTTGATCCATTATCAAGGAATAAGAGGGGTGGCATTATAGATTTAAATAACTCTTTATGAGCGCAGAGTAATGCAAGTTCCCTGCCTGTTATGATAAAACATAACAGATTCAATAAACTTCATGTATTTTTTTCCTCCTAAAATAGCTGTACTGTTGGCATTTTAGCTTCTGGAGAAACTGGCTGCTGTCTTCTTTCATCTGCAGGCAAAACACCTGCTACTTGGAAGCAATTGTTAGTTAAATCACTTAAAAGATTGGCATTTGTTTTAAATGGCAATTAAACTATTGCATGAAGCCACAGTTGTTTCTACTGTACTAAAAGCTCAATAACCTAGTGTACCTTGATATGTACCACATTTCATAGTTGCAAGCCATAGGTCAAATGTAAAGACGCTTTAATAACAGGTAATAAAATACAAGAAATAGCCTGGCCTGTCAAGGCCTAGACATGCAAAGCAGCACAGGACCGGGACTGCTGGGCTTGTGGCTTTTGCATTTCTGCCTATTCGCTAGAGGTATTAAAGGCAGAGGTAGCTGAATAAAGAAATGTATTTGTGATCTGTTCTCCATTTGGCAGAAAGGAAAAAAAAAAAGGTTCAGAGTAGTTAGTTAGTATAATGACTGTTTTTGACTGCTTTCGAAGTTGATTAACAGAAGACAATGTACTTCTCAATAAATAGTTCAGCAAGACATAGGAAAAATTAGTGGAATTATTCACAAATAATGTTCAACCATCTCAAATTCAGATTGCTACAACCATTCAGGCAGTGCACTTCAGCTAAGAAGAGAAAGCAGCCTTTATTAGGCTCCTTATATATACACCCTCTCATTTTCTATACCTTTAAAAACATAACGCATCTTGTCCTATAAAAACGCAAGAGTGCAACTTTCCTGAACTATATTGCACATCTCAGAGGCTTGTGGTACGAATTCCTTGATGTCAGGGACAGTGAGTGGTAGAGAAAGAGTTAAGGACTTGAAGAGGAGAGTATAGATTACTGTGCTGCAGGCATCTATCACGGCACTGGGTGAAATGAAGAAAGTTCAGGAAACAGACATTGCTTCCAACAGAAAACTAATCAATTTTGGATCTATGTATAACACAGAGTATATATTATTGTACTAAAAGGCATCCCTCTTCCAGTCAATGCTTTCATAAAAGAATATTCCGTAGACAGGTTTCTGTAAGAGGCTTGTGAATCGCACTGTTGCGACTGGTCAGGGGTCTAAAGTATTTGTAAAATGCAGTTAGCGTTTAAGAGGTACTCATTTTGATCAAAGAGGGTTTTGGACTGACTCACCACGCGGACACACATCTGCTAAACGTCAGACGTGAGGCAGTAGTACCTAATAACTCCCAAAAGAATCATTTTACATTCCCCACAAGTCGCAACTGGCATCATATTCAGCTTTCTGTTGCAGAAGGATTTGTTCTTAGCAGGTTGTATATACGTGTGTGACAGCAGGGGCAAGAATGATTATGATGAGTGTTGCTGTCAAATCATTATTATGCTTACTACCATAAACAGAGGCGTACAGCTCCAGCACCTGCCTGCTCCTTTCCTGTAAACAGCTGGGATCAATTGAAATATATTCTGACAACAAGACCCAGATTAATAATTACTCTGGTTATAAATGCAGAGTTGTGGCTTGCTTATCTTTTATGAATGTGGTGCAGCGGTGCAAAGCTCTCTGTTGGCCAGCAGACTTACTCTAAACAGAGAAAAAAGCCCCAAAATTCTTTTTTTTCTGAGGTCGAAACAACATTGAATGAACACTCTCGCAGCTGAGGTTTTCAAGGAGTAGCAAACACCTTCGGTTAATTGACCATTATTTCTCTGTCACAAAGATTACATCAAATAAGATTAATTGGGTATCTCATTCCAAATTACTGATTGTGTGTGAGATGCACGTCTGGTGGCTTTTTTTTTTTCATGTGTTTGCAGGTGAAATACTCTAGATTTTGTGTAAATGCTAGTGTTTTCAGGCTGCACTGGGCATCTTAGTGGTAAAGGTATATCCTTTCTCTTGGTATTGGTTCTGTTGAGTAGCAATAGAACAGTGGTGAAAATTCTATATCCCTTTTTTTTAAAGTTATAGTTCTTTACATTTTGGTGTGTGACATCGGAAGAAAGGCTTTCATACACTTAATTGCAAAAAGGAAAGAGAAAAAAGGGACTGGGGAAAAGGGACAGTGACAGGTTGTAATTGATCTTTTTTTTCTTCTGCTCAGTTTAACAGAGGCAGTTTCTTGTTGTGATTCTGTTTTATCAGTCTGTGTTTTCCTGCTCTGATCACTCTGCTTTCTTTTACATTTTTGTAAGAGAATTTTGTCTTCATTCAAATAGTCTAATGAATTAATAATTCCCAATATCCCATTTTACTGCATGGGTCTCTGGTGAGTAGAAAGACTTGGTTGCTGTTGATAGGCAAAATGATGCCCATGCATCACTGTAGCCACTAGTAAATATGCAGGCACCGCAGTGGCAAACAGCACGTTTGCTACAGGGCAGCCTGTGTACACTGGAGTTAACTGGAACCTTGGATTTCCACAGATTATCCTTTGACATAACGTTTTAAAGCCCTCCTTTAAGATAAATTCTGCTTGTGCTTAGAGACATGTCATTTTCTTTTTGAGATCTGCTGAGTTTGTGACATGAAAGACATTTGTGATGGTCTTTGTGGTCTTTGGTGCAGATTTACTTTGATTTTTTTTTTCTTTCTTGGTGATAAAATGATTAACCCAAAATCATGTTTACTGGTTTTTGTTTGTTTTTTTTTTTTTTTTTTCAGAGGAAATCATATGAATGTAGTTTGCAAGGATTTCTGCAGAAAGTAAAGATTTTCTGCTGTCCTTTGGGATTAAAACTCTGGATTTGTTCTTCCATGTGCTGAATGTTTTCCACGCCACCTATGATGGCTGATGTCAGAGCCTATCAGGGTCACAGTTTTACTGGTTTTTGGGTCCAGGGAACTCGTGGAGTCCATATGTTAGTACAATCAAGAAGCATAGTGTTTTTATAGAGTTAGATAATTACCTCCTACAGTTCTGTTTTTACTGGCAGAAAGTAATTTTTAAACATTACCTGACCCCCACCCCCCAGTTCTGGTTGTTTTTAGGTATTCCATCAAAACCAGTCTGTTCCCAATTCCTTCTGCATGTAGTTAATTCCTTGGTTCTAATGACCCACATCTGTCATGGTGAATGTGACAGTAATTCAGAAGTGTTATAAGAGGCAGCAGTCACATTACAACTCACTGAAGATAAAGGAACTGTTTCTAAAATTAGATCAATTACTTTGGTATTTAACTGTAGGTAGATTTATGTGGAAAATATTGCTTTTTAACCCTTTAGAATGAAAACTTATTGTCTTAATTTTGCGGGATCTCTTTTACTACTATGACCATAACTGAGTACGTTGGCGTTGCAGTGAAGAATAAGATACAAAGAAATCTTACTATATGGGAAAAGGGCGTGAAGTGAGGTATAATAATGAGAGGCAGTTATGTTCCTTCAACCAGAGATTAAAGGGAGACAGACACAGCAATTTTGTTAACTGGTCTGTACATATATAATTATAATTTTTTTAACATTAAAAATTGCAAGTGGGAAAATTTTCCTTTGGAATGGAAGGAACGTTTCCTCTGCCAGAAACAAGGAATAGTTGGTGGTAGAAAATCATGAAAAAGATTCCCTTGCTCACCAGCCTTTCCCTTTTAAGATGTTTTAAGTTTAGATGGAGTATCTGCTGTCACTTCGTAGAGCCTTATAAATAACAGAAGTTAGGAAACTGTTGAACTATTGGATGGGAGAAACAGAGGCTTGAGCAATATAGAAGAGATGGATTGAATCTCTGCCTAAAGCCGTATTAAGCATCATAGTCATTAATGAGAGATTTTCAGCTATAGATCTATATTGATTTTACTAACAAATACCAATTAGAATACCTATAAGTCCTCTCTTGTCTCCCAAGACTTAGCCTTCACATATTGCTGTGGATTTGTGACAGTGTGAGACACTGAAATCTGAAATGTCTAATTCTCCTCTTGCTACTGTATTATTCTGGTAGTTACCACTCTGATTTAAACCACTTTAAGGTATAAGTGAGTGGAGAAAAAGGCTCAGTGACTTCAGGAAAAGTTCACGGGCAAGCGTACTGTGGTATTCAGTTCAGCCCCAGGATTTCTGCATAGGTCAGTGACTACTGTCATCGCTTATATCACTTCAAGCAAGGGAAGCTAAAGTGCGAATGTGGTAATGTTAATTATCATTCAGTAGGATCCTATTAGATTGTACAGATTGTTAACTTCCCTTGCCAGAGAGCACTGCCACACTTTTCTCTCATTCTAGGAAAAAAGGAAAGCTGCGAGGGCATAGGCCTAATTTCTTCCCAGCAGGTAAAACATCTCTTTAAAATATTTTAACAGGAATTTATAGTCAAGAGGTGAGATGAGCATGATGGGGGAAGAAAATGTGGTATGAAGTGTATTCCTTCTTCATTAAAAAGGCTTGTAGCCTCACTGTTCATTTCGGCAAATGGTTTCTCTTCAACAGCAATTTACTCCAGTCTCTGCAACCCTACTTTTACATTTGGACTTAAATTAAAAAAACACCAATCCCTCACCATTTAGCAGACATTAGGTTTACTGAACACTAGGTTTGCCTTTTTCATGCTGTTGTCTCTTACTAAACTTGCCTTTTATGCAAGATCCTGACCTGCTGTAAATGAACAGTAGTAATAGAGCTCTCTCAGCACACACAGGATCCAGCTTTGGCTGGTTCTTCCAACTATATCAGTAATTTTTATATATACTACTAGTACATTTGTTCATACGTTTTCTGGAGGCTTAAATTCTTGTTGATACTGACAGTGTTTTATCCATTCTCTCAATGGATGGATGAGGCTATAGAGAACAGGGATGATGTACTGTCATTTTGAAAAACATGGCAGTTTTTCAGACTCAGACGTATAATGTCAAAGTTCATTAGACTGTGTCAACAACTTGGACTATATATTTGCAGAAGATGTCAGGCACCCAAATCCCACCTGTTTGTGCTTCAGGGGCTAATTCAAAGTTGCATTACAAAACCTCTGCTCATTTTTCTTACCTAATCATGGACAAGAGTGCACTGACTATGTTTTTATGTTAAAATTTTCCAAGAGTCTGAGTTTTTGCTCGTTATCCTGCCCAGTAACAGCCTGTAATGCTTTGGTCCCTGGAAGAAGCTTCCCTTCTCTATGTTATGTGCTCTGAATGTGCTCTACTAATTGGGATCACTGGAACAGACAGGGGAGAAGGTTTGCAGTGTCCTCCTTCCTCCATACAGTATCTCAGTTTTTAGAGCTCTTATTGATCAGTTCCTTCCTCTGCTTTGAAAGGTGTGAAGACAACTCAGGTACCTCTTGTGCCGCAGAAATGTTCCTTAGCATCTGAGCTTAATCTTTTTCAAAATGGAAATAACATCTTCTTCTCTTTGAGTGACCATAGAGAACAGTTGACCACCATTTATTTTACAACAACCTTCTAAGTATTGAAAACTTCTAATTTTCCTTTTTCTAGAAGAAATCAATGAAGGCCAATCTCTTTCAAGCTTTAATCCCAAATAACATTTTTTCTAAACGTGTTTGTATTTATGGTTTCTTTTTGGATGCTTTTGAATTTCTATATATCCTTGTTAAAGTCATTGTCCAAGACAGGGCACGTTCTTTTTATCTGAGGGCTCAAAGCAGTAAGTAAAACTGAATAATTACCCCCATATTACAGATAAAATTACAGTTAGTATATCTGAAGTTGAATTTCACTATTTGTCAGTGAATTTTCCATTGTTAACTCCTTACTGGTTTATGGTTGATTTGATTCTTTTCCATAGTACCTGTCTTCGACAGATCTTGACAATTTCATACTTGGGCATTGGATTTCTTCACCTTAAGTATAGAGTTACCCGTCTTAATGAATTTCAGCTTCAGATTTTGAATAACTTCTGCAAATGTTTAGAATTCTCCTAAAAATACAGGTGAATTAAAAGTGCTTGCAACATTTTCAAGCTTTGTTATCTGTGCATTTTTTTTTTCTATTTTCCTGTTTCTTTGTGTTCCATGTTACCCGTTGTTCAGATCATCAATGAAAAATATTGAATAGAAATAGGTTGTTTTGGTGGTTATTGTTGTCTGTTTGAAACGCTCTTTCAATTTGACATGGAACTGCTGAAAACTCTACTTGGGAGATTTTTCAAGCAGTTTTTCTCCCATGTTACAGGGAATTAATCCAGACCAGATTTTCTTAGCGTATTTATGAGACTGTCATAGAGACTATTAAAAAAAAAAAAGGTAATGTTAATGTTTATCACATCTATTTCTTCCCTGTTATCCATTAGCTCGCAACTCTGTCAAAGAAATAAATTATGCTGGTTTGATACAACTTTTTTTTTCTTGACAAATCCATGTCATATGTTTTTTATCATCTTATTATTCTTGAGGTGCTTATAAATTGCCCAATAATATGTTCCAGAATCTTTTCAGGAATCAGTTAGGCTGTCTCCAATTCCCCAGTCCCTTCTTTCTCTCCTTCCTAAAGATGGTTCTATGATTATCCTTCTCCAGTCCCCTGACACTTTCCAGTCCACTGTGAATTTTAGAAAAATTCATTAAAATTTGAGAGACTGTTTCAGCTGGTTCACTGTGTGCTCAAGACTGATTATCTGAATATTCCTTAACCTATTGTTTCCATACCTTGGCCAACACTTCTCTTCACTTTAAAATATCTGGTTACAATTTACCTTATTTGTAAAGTATAAAGCTATTTGATATGTCAACCTTTTCCTTATCATCAACTCCCCTGCCTTCTCTATGAAACAGTCAGCCTGTATTTTCCTCTGGTTTTGTCTTTTGGTATATTTGTAGGATGTTTTCCTGCTTCTTTGTTAGTTGATTGGTATCTCAGCCTTTTTACTTCACCTCTGTGTGCTTGTGTTTTGTATTCATAGTACATTTTGTATAGTTCTTCCTGGCTTTCAAAGTTCTTAAAGCGGTCTTGAAGTAATCATTTAAGTCTCAATATTTTTTCTTCTTATTGAACTACTTGAAAAATGTGATTTTAATATAGTGGCTTTCAGAGATTTCCATTGCTCACAGTATAGTGGATGCAGTCCTTGTGAAGGACCAAACATGGCTTTTACTTTAAATTTTGCTGTGGAGAAATATTATTTAATTGTGTTTGAAAGCTTAAAGCCATGAGCTCTCTTATGAAGGGATAGATTCGAACTGTCTTCCACTTTCTCCCATAAAAAACCTCAAATTAAGTTTTGATTAGATATGGGCCATTTCACAGAAAGAGTGATCGGGCATTGGAAGAGGCTGCCCAGGAAGGTGGTTGAGTCACCATCCCTGGCTGTGTTTAAGAGCCGTTTAGATGTGGTGTTGGGGGATATGGTGTAGGGGAGA
>JAOXNO010000033.1:72647036-72684587 GCA_028565335.1 Limnodromus scolopaceus
ACTGGGCGCCACTGAAAAAAGCCTGGCCTCATCCTCTTGACACCCACCCTTTAAGTATTTATAGGTGTTGATCAGATTCCCCCTCAGTCTTCTCTTCTCCAGACTAAGAAGACCCAAGTCTCTCGGCCTTTCCTCATAAGACAAAAGAGAATTCTGCAAATTATTTAATCAATAGCTACATAAAAGATATATATGTGGATAGATAAATATTATCTAGCAGTATGCTGGAAAAAACGGCATACCTTTCTCCATCAAAACAGAAACTATTGCAGTAGAAAAAAACCTCTGAATATTTATCTTTTTTCCTCCCACTAATTTTTGGTAAATAGAATAAATGGCCTGGAACGTGTGTGTGTGGGGGAACCTACAAGAAAAAGTCTCATAAAAATATTTTCAATAAAAATATCTTCACTCAGAAGGTAAGTATGATCTCTAGTTTTTATCTAGCTCTAGTTTCATATTTAGAGGTCCAAATCTCTTCTGCTCCACACTTGCTGTAGCTCTTTCCAGTCCCATTCATCCCTGGGCTTGAGCACAGGAATGGTGTCACTTCCCCAAATGCCTGAATTTTTTTTATGTCCCTGATCTCTTTCAGGTAATCACTTCCAGGGCCACGGATCTTTTAACAATATACCTTTACAGCATATATTTACTACTTTTCCAAGTGGAAGAGGTTGTCAGTAAGCAGTAACATAAAGCAGTTTGTCAATTTTCAGTTGGTATCTTGGGAAATCTTTTTTTTCGCTCCGTAGATAATGTGTGTCTCTTTAAGCAATGGTCTCCACCAGTGAAGCTTGTCTTCCACCTGATAATTCACTTCAATGAGAACTGGCTGTTCTGAGCAGAATGCAATGGCACGTATCAGGCTTCTAAGTCTGCTACCACAGATGCTAGAGCAAGTAATAAAAACAGCAAGATGGAATTAGGGCAGGATAAGTCCTATAATTTTCAGAACTTGGAGTATATTTTGGATCGATCTAACGGTGCCAAAATTGTTCTAGTAAAGAGCAATCTGCTGTGAAATTAAAAAGGTTTTCCTGAATGTGACGATGTCTTGTGAAAATGAACCCTGAGAAATGAAGTCAGTGTCAGAATCTCTTAGACATCCTTGTTTTTAGCATAAAGAGAGCCTGCTCTTGTCTCCTGTTTAACAAGTGGGATTTTAGATGCCCAACAGCTGGCGTGCGTGTTCTGAGGAGTAAAGAAAAATCTTTCAGAAGGGCAAGGAAAAACACATTTTTAAGACATTCGTTGGAATAAGAATTTAAAAATCCCCCTTAGAAAAAAGAACAGCACTGTCTCCTTTTCCTTTTCTTGAGTCCTTTTAGAGCTCCCTGCAAGGGAGAAAACCGCTGCAGAGACTCCCGTCGTTCCTGGGCTGTGGCGCCGTGGGAAGCCTGGCTGCGTGTCACTGCGTGTTCATGGGGGCTTGTGGCCTCACCAGAGGGGTCAACGAGGCATCAGAAAACCATATAGAGTTGTATAGCAGATTCATGGCAATCAGTTTGAAAAAACTGCATATTTCTCTAAAGAAATTTTCAACTGGAAAACTTCTTACTACCTTTATGCTTGTGGGAATAGTGTTATCCCCCTACTCCAAAATAGGTGGACTGGATGTTAGCAGGTGTGCTCAGCTGGCACAATTGGCTATCACTGCCTAATATCAGACTAAAAGGAGAAAGACTACGTTCCTCACTAATCATTTGGCTTCTCTCTTAAATTTTTTTTCTGAAAGTGGTAGTCCCAGCTTTCCCACCTGCTATCTATCCATACTCAGCTGTAATTACACTGTATGCTGAGCAAAGGCAAAAGGAGAGTGTGTCCTACTTGAATGAATGGCAAGATCAAGTTCTAATTTTACATTGCTTTCTTCAACCCTCTTTCAGGGACCAAATCTCCCTACTTTTGGATTATGGATGCCCCTGTTTCATACCTCACTTTCACTACTTTTGCCTCTGTATTAACATAGAGTGTGTGGAATGAGTTTGAGTGTCCTTATATTATCCTCGTTTATAATTAATTTACTAATCTCCCAAATGAATATCTTTTTCATGCTGGTGGGTAGCTTTAGTTCAATACCCTTTCTGGTTTAAAGTTTGCTCCGTCTTCTTTGTATTGGATGTATTGGACATACTGGCAACTGCTCAAGCTGAGACAGATGAAAGAAATTTTAATTACCTTGAGGGAGTTAAGATTGCTTTTTCAAACATAATAGACTACCACTTAAACCTGATTATTAGCCTTTCCATTTTATTTTTCAGAAGGATCAGCTGTGTTTTTTAGAGGATATTCAATCCTGTATTACACCATTATTATGCAGACTTACTTTCTGCAGTTTGCATTCTGTCTTTAAATTTTGGCAGCTGTTTTAGATTTTTTTAAAAAAAAAATCATTATTTTTTTATTACTTAATGTTGCTGAGCTTGATATTTTCTAACAGCTTTTGTCAAACACAGAAGGTAATGCCTTTCAACTTTTTATTATTAACAGCTTTTTCTTTTTCCACATCCATGTTCTGCAATCTGGTATTTCTTCCAATGTTGGTGTTCAGGCTGACATTAAGAACATAAACAAACACCAATTTTCTTCTCTCCTCGCCCTCCCTGCTCTTTTTTGCTGGGGTGTGTGTGGAAGAAGAGTTTCCTGCTGTCATATACAATCGTACTGCCAGGAAAAGACAAAGATAAAATAATACACACACCCCAGTTATTTGAACAATAGAAGCAGAGAAACACTGAGTTTCTTTTAGCCACCAGGGAGTGATGAATTTGTGTGATTTGACTGCAGGTAATATTTCTGATGTAGTCTTGGTTTGAAAAAACATATTCCAACTTGGTGTGTATGCTCACAGTTTGAGGTTTGCTGTCTTTCCCTCTCAAATCAGCATAACCTTTTCTTGGATCAAACAGTGCTAACCGCAGACAGTTACAAACATATTTGGAATAAATTAGCTCATAAACATTTTATTCCCATCCCTTAATGGGGAATGCTTCACAATGCACTGTCAAATATGATGAGATTTCTCATTTTATGGCTCACTTTATCTACAGCCTAGTAATTGTACTTTCAATGGCACAGTATTTGTGTGGAGCAATGGTGACATTCAGTGCCCAGTTAGACTACAACGTGATTAATCCTCTGCATACGTTGCTTAAGGGTCTTATAATTCATATTCTCTTGTTTTACAGTGGCAGGTATGAATTCAAGAGAGAATCTGAATATGCAATAAGTTCATCTACATCAAATATCGAGTTGCTTGAAATACTGAATATATTTTCCAGAGACCTGACCGCATAAGAATGATCTGCAAATATTTGTCTTTGTAGCAGAGCTGAGTACCACACCTGAGGATAAGGGAGTTTATACTGGTTTTGGAAAAAGATCTAGAAATGAACTGCATTATGAGATATGCAAACTCTTGATAAGCTTTTCTTGGTGAAGGGTTAATTGTAAAAAGCTTTATTGAGAGCTATCTAGTCCATCAAGAATCACGTGGGATAGTTCTGAGTGGATTATCTGTTAAACACCTATTATATAGAGATTTTAAAGAAATCTGTAAAGAAAGCTGTGTTTTAGCTGGGGAATCCGGTTCTGTTTAGGTGAATCAGAGGAAACAGTTCAGCTCCCCTTACCTCTTGAATTAGCCTATGTAGTTTCTTGGAATTAAGAAGAAAAGATGTGCATCGCTTATGGAAGGTCCACAGAGAGTGCCTGTGGTAGTCTTAAGTGGTTAAATCCCTCGATGCTCCAGGAAAATCTAACATACTTTGAAATGACCATATACTTAGAAAACATAGATAGGGGTGCTGCCTTTCTGAAATGCACCTATTGGATGAAGTTGTGTATAATATCCTCCTGGTGAGGGTATTTGCTCAGTATGTGGGAGACCAAAGCTCTGTGCTTCATGGGCCCAAAGATACTCAAATCCCCATTTCTTACTTAGCCATGTGGGATCTTTGTCTCAGACTATATAATGGATGGAGAAGGGAAAACACTTCTCACTATGCCAGTGTGCAGAATGTCTACTGGGCAGCGAAAACAACAAAGAACACAGCTTCAAAAAACAAGTTTAGAGCACTGACCTTTGTTTCAGTTCATCTTGAGGCCAAGAAAGGCCTTTGAGGATGCTGTTAACCAATTTATTGTCACAAAAACAGAAGGAGATTTTGATTTCTAGCTCAGAGATATCTCTTAAACAGAGTTTTACATTCCACCTGGGTTACCCCCCCTTTGTTAAAACACTCTTCTTACTTGAAACATAGTAAAGATTGCGTGCTTGGCAGGGCAGCAGCAAACCTAGAAGACATTTAACTCATTAAGCCTCTTCTATCCGGCTCCTCCATACCCACCCTGGTGCTTGGGGTGTATTGTACCTTTCTCATACTCCTCTTCAGCTCTACAGCCCAGGCTGCATTGTTTCTGCTTTCTTTGCTAACGGGGGGCTTTGTCTTAAAGTCATGGTCTGTTCTGTATACGGGGAGGCAAACATCAATAGCCTATTAATCCCAGGTGTAAATCGATTGGAATCAGTAGAGGGAGACTGGTTTAGGTTCAGCTCCTAATCCATGTTATTGGAATGAATTATTCTTTCTTTTACAACTGAGAAGCCCTGCTGGTTTCTGTTAGGCAACGGAGGTCAGAATTTATTTCCTGAAGTCTATTGGAGAGACATGCAAGTAGAGAACGGAACTTTCTTGTGGTGTGATAGCTGCAAGAAGGTGGGTCAGCTTCAATATTGTTGTGCAGCTGATTGTTTAAGTCTGGTCACGGACCATCTTACTCCTGCTGCTTAGGTCAGTTCTTGCACTTGCAAAAGGCTTGTGCCTTGCACCAGCACTTCCACTGCCAGTTTGCAATCACTTGAGTTGCCCATGTCTCACTGTTCAGTCCCACCCCTCCTGTGTAGTAATTTTCCAGTGCAGTCCCTGGTTTATCTCCCCAGACAGATCATAGAATCGTCTAGGTTGGAAGAGACCTTTAAGATCAGAGAGTCCAACCATCAACCTATCACTGCCAAGTCCACCACCAAACCATGTCTCTCAGCACCATATCTACCTGTCTTAGATACACCCAGTTGTGGCGATTCCACCACTTCCCTGGGCAGCCTGTTCCAATGCTTTATAACGCTTTCTGGGAAGAAATTTTTCCAGATACCCAATCTAAACCTCCCCTGGAGCACCTTGAGGCCATTTCTTCTTGTCCTATTGCTTGTTACTTGGGAGAAGAGACCAACCCCCGCCTGGCTACAACCTTCTTTCAGGCAGTTATAACGAGTGAGGTCTCCCCTCAGCCTCCTTTTCTCCAGGCTGAACAAAACTGGACAGAGCACTCAAGGTGGGGCCTCACCAGTGCCCAGTACAGGGGGACGATCACTGCCCTAGTCCTCCTGGCCATGCTATTCCTGATGCAAGCCAGGCCTTCTTGGCCACCTGGGTACACTGCTGGCTCATATTGAGACAGCTGTTGACCAACACCCCCAGGTCCTCTTCTGCTGAGCAGATTTCCAGCCACTCTTCCCAAACCTATAACGCTGACCTCCACAGCCTGGTGCCCCAGTGCCAGTCCAGCCGTGTCCCCTGTTTCTGTGTCCATATGCAGCGTGCAGCGTTGGATTCATGGGCTGAATGTTATACCTGCCATAGGTGGAGAGTCTAAATGGGAAGTGCTTTTCCTCAGTTGTCTTTGAGGTGGTGTTTTGCTTTGGACATGTGATTAATATCAAATTAATTTACTTTAATAGCATGTTCTAGCATGTGTTGCTGACCTGTGGCTGCTATTGTGTTTGTCTTGTTCTTTTAAATAGAAGTGTTTGGTTAGTGAATGGAAACTTATTGGAGCCTGTAGAAGGCTATCAACTTTCTTGTAATTTGTCGCATGTCAGTGACAGAGGTTAATTTTGATGGCAATTAATTTATGGCAAACATAAAAAACAACCAAACAAAATTTGTATATTAGTGTTAACTGCCATGATTCAAGGGTAGCAATTAACTTAACTGACAATAAATAGAAACAAATTGTAACAGTGAAAACATGAACAAAAATCCTTCTACCCCTCCATTGTATTTAATGTAATAAAAATATACCGACTTAATTGATCTTTAGTTGCTATAAGTAAAAACTAATGACATGAAATGGAGTTTAGCTATTGGCTTCAGGGAACGATATTTTCTCATGTAATAAAATATGGTGAGATGCACATACATAAATACTTTATGTTCACCATTAAAGGAATGATGTACATTTCACTGTGGCAGGATAAATACCTATAAGCAGTTAACAGGGGGAAGTCTTCCTGTTTTTAAAAGCATAATCTCTGCCAGCAAATGCCATGGGGATTTATATTGCTAAATGAAATGGTTATGGAAAGAACTCGATAGGGGATATTTTGTATCTTCTCTGTTAACTCATCCTTCAGGGCACACTCAAAATTTCTCTGGTATCAACAAATCAAAACTCCAGTATCTCCATCTAGTCTGGGATTTGTTGATAATCTGTGTGTTGTTATTGATAACATGACCTTTAAAGTATCTTAATGTTTTTTTTTTTTTTTTAAGTATTTAATTCTATGCAAGAAACACTGACTGTACCATGAAGACCACTTTAAATAACTTTTAAAAAATTTTGGGTTTGTTCTGTTTTCTGTAATTAGTTATATTTTTGATGGGGAAAAAGTTATGATTAGGCAAACATAAGGGACTCAGACAGTCACAACCAACCTGGGCTGTGTTTGATCACACGACAGAAAGCTGAGTACCAAGGGAGGTGATTAGTTGCCATTAATTTTATGTACATGTGCCATGAGATGTATTGACATTTTCAGGAGTGTAAAGGAAGAACAAAATAGTTTATTGAAAATGACATGGCACCTAGATAAATTCAGTAATTTTATTCACACACACAATTCAAGCACAAGTTGTTGTCAGAAAGAAAATAAGGAAGAAAAATCCTCCCCGTTCTTTCTGTGGTTTGTAACAAGCAAGTTAAAATTAAAACCAAACATATCATTAAACTAAAGTCACTTTGTTTTTCATTAAGCTAACAAGAAATGTAAGTATTTTAAGTATTAGTCAGATTTCCAATTGAAATTAAATAAATGAACCAGTGAATCAGCAATGATATTTTACCCACTCAATATTGTGACTGACCACACTGTAGGGTAACAACAAGGAATCCTTTTCAGAACTGAACGTTCACTTGTTTACCTGCAGCTTAACATACCAGAAGAGTACAGCCATTAATGGCACTTAGTATATTTGTCTTTGGTGAATTTATTTAGTTGCTTTTTGAAGCCTTTTATATTTAATTTTCTCTGTGATACCCTGTGGCAGTTAGTTTCATAGTTCAGTTATGCATTGTTGATGATTTGATTGATTTTTAATTTAATTTTTTTTTTTTTTTTTTTCCCCAGAACCAGGTGACTGCTTAACTGGTGAGAAAACTCAGAGCTGCTTGGAATCTCCTGGATGTCGTCACACCATCATACCTAATGACTAAGATTCCTGTTTACTCTTGAAAAGGTAATATTTACTGGTTTTGTTTTAACCGAGGTTGGTATAGCAGAATTGTTACGAGACTGGTTACTCTTCCAGTTTCTTCAAGTCTCTTCTCTCCATCATGACACTTGCCTCTTTCATACTGAACGTAATGCCAGTTTAGCTGACAGTTTGGTTTCCTGCTCCACGTCTGCAAATACTAATATTTGTCTCTGAGGACAGCAGTCCTGCTCTACCTCCTGTTGTTTTCTTAGGTTATTTGCCAAAGATAAGTCAAGAATTTTAGGAAGAGGGAGATCTTTTTTCTGTGGCCAAAGTGTCTTTCATGTAATATACTTTACTTATCAGTGTAAATCTCCAAAGGAGTCTTCTGTTACAAAAGTGTTTGGAGAAACACTAGCACGGGATACTAGTATATTTTTGTTTCACCCAAAGACTAAAAGACAGAGTTAAAAACATCCTTGATTGTTTTTGTTTGGTTTGGTTGAACGTGTATATATTTACATACCAAACCTGTCCTGCATAAAATATATTTGAATGAAAGTAACTGTAAAGTTGGGTTCAACTCTTTCTTTAAGCGCTAAGGTGGCATTTAGTGTTGTCTAGAGAAGATGTAACTTAACAGGTTGTTGTCATTGTAAACCAGAAAGCATTGTGTGAAGTGAAGCCATTAGATTTGGCAGTTACACAGCCCTTTCAAAGCTAGAAGCTTCAGTTTTTCCAGATGATGGTGGCAGTTCTGTGCTGTAATTTTATTGCTTCATAGACAATGTCTCTCCTCTGGGATTGGCTTTGATCCTGTTCCTGGAAGAGTTACATGTAGGAAAAAGTGTCAGTCATAACTAGGAGAGACTAAAACTGAGGGCTCTGTCATGGGGGCACTGGTTGCTAGTTTGGAGCTCCAAACTCTGGTGTCAATATAAGTGATTGGAGAGTTTCAGTCCAGATTATTTTCCTTCCTGCTCTTCAGAAAATCATGGATCTACTTTGCTATTGTAGAAAATCTATGAATGGACATCTGATGGAAGACACACTGCTTTTGAGGTTGGTTTTTTTTCCCCTCAGCATTTGGTAGTTATCCAGGAATAGCCATGCTGCTGTCTGCATTGTTCATCCAACTTCAGCCAAGGGTTATCATTGACAAGTAAATTACCTGTCTCTTCAAGAAATCAGTTAAAAAATTAGCTAAAACTGCTACAAGTCTTTCCTTATAGTCCCTACATGTCTCTCAAAGGGTTAATTTAAGCAGAGGATATTGTGCACGTTGAGGTAATTTACCTCATCTGTGAGTTCTCCAGAGCATGTCTCTGTTCATTGCTGAAAGGAAGTGTGTGGATTTATATACTTGAATGGGCTTCCTCCTTAATTTGGCCTCTGCAAAGAAGTTCTCATTCTTAGGTTCTTTTTGAAGAGCAATATGAGTCATATGCATAGCTTTGATACAGACTTCAGGGCGAAATATAGGTGGTCAGAGGTAGATTAAGCAGAGTGGATAGTCTCCTCAGATTCAGTGTAACATCGATTTCTAACAGCCCAAGCAAGCGTCCAATTATCAGGCTCTTGCCTTTTTAGTCTGGGTAGGTCCTTTCAAACTGTCTGGTTGGAATCGCTCCACTATACATGAATTATATATGTGTTGAAGTTACTGCTCTTGTTTCTCACTTGTCTTTATAGTCAATCTTCTTCATTCTGATCCAAGGTGCATTGAATTAAATTGTACAAAGTGGAAGAGTTCCAGCAGGAGATGTGGAGAGCAACTGTAGAGGCTGATGGGAAAACATTCACACAGTTTAATGACAAAGCAGAGACTTGAGATTTTAGCAGAGCAAGCAGGAAGACTTTCTCTATGGGATTATTCCTGTAGAAAAGTACAGGCATTGGCCAAGTATTCTCATTTGTCCATGCAATACCGTGGGAACAGCCAAGATGTCATCACCTAAGCTTCCTTGAAATGGGAGCAAATGATGTGACTTCCAATAATAGCTTAAAAAAATATATCTCCTGTTTATAGTAATTTGGATTTTTCAGAGAATGTCTTTTAGTCATTATTGCTGTGACACTGACTCCAACACACCCGGAGGCCAGTGCTCTGTAAGCTGGGAATTGTAGAAGATGGTGCTATGCAGCAGTTTCCCTTGCAGGTGGTACCAAGCTTTACCCTCACTGTTGCACAGGCACTTGATAGTGTGTGCAGGGCGTTCCGGGTAAATTAGAAGCAGTGCATTTAGTTTCCTTGGCACTGTCTTGTGATTTCCCTGGCAGCGTCCTCGCTGAGAGCTTCACTGACCTGTGTCTCGCGCAGCGATTGCATGAAAATGTATGTTAGTTGCCATAGTATGCATTCCCTTCCCCAGCTGAAATTCTTTCTCCACCTTTTCACTCCCAGTGGTGCGTAACTGCTCAAATCAGATCACATTTGAAACCTGGGCTCTTTTTGAGCAAGTCTGTATCGCCGTGTGTTGTCATTTTGTAATTGTGTCAGGAATCAATGGAGGCATTTATTTATTTCTTTATTTACCAAAAACAGGATGAAATCTCATGTTAGAATCAACTTACTTGAAAGAGTTCTTTCTATTTCAGATTAAATCTTGATTGCTATAGCTCTTGTGCTACTATTAATAGCTGAAAATAAAGTTTGATTTTTGTCGGTTGTGTTAACAAGACCTTAAATACTCTCTAGTTTTGGCAGGCTTTGATCAGCTTTTTCCCTACAAATAAGCCAGAGGCTCACTCCTGGGCAAACTTTCCTCTTTTCCTTATTTCTGTTTCAGCGTACCCCTTTTGAAAGCAAATTTCCATTTGATAAACCAAGCTGCTTAGAGCTTATCCACTTCTTTCTTAGGAAGTTGCCAATTTGCTTCTTATTTGAAAGTCCTTCTTTAAAATTTGTTCTGCTTTTCTGGAATAAGATAGCAGATTTTCCACAGGAGTTTGTTTTTTTAATCCCTTCCCTGTTTTCCAGCACAAGCATATTTCAGCGGCTTTAATTTGTCAGTAACCCATTTCTGACTCAGCTCGGCTTTATTTGCTTAAGTTTTCTTTTCTTTTGCTCTAGCATGAAGATGTAGACTCTCTCTGCTTTTTATTATAATAGTGTAGATGATTCTCAATCTGCCAACTCTTTTACTTTTCACCATCAAAAGCATTTCTGAAAGGGGGTTGATTTAAATATAGCTTTTTGCTGCAATTTAATTGTGACTTTTCATACAACAATTATTAAAAAAATTCATCATCTTCTATTCCATTCTGCCTTCTGCCACGTAAAGGGCCCTCTTGAAGGTGTTTTCACCTCTGTGTCTCCATGGAGGTGGCAGGTGGGAGTGAGTTTATTCCACTCATGTGCTGTGAGTCAGCTCAATCTGAGAGCCTGAAATTTATTTTAAAAATAAAATAGGCACTAGGCCTGAGCTAATAAGCTTTTTCTGTGTGCAGAATGTGTTCGTTTAGGCCCAACATCTTGCTAATATCACTAAGCAGCTTCTGGACTGCATCATCTCAGTGCCCAGATGAAGAGAACCCCCATCCAAGTGGAGTGAGTCTTTGGAAACACACACTAATTCTGTCAGTGATAGTGTTGGTAGACCACAAACTCTTTCTTTCCAGATTTTCTGAGCAGTTTTTAGGTTATTCTGTCGGAGTCCAAATCTTTCAAATTGAGAGCCAGTCCTGGTTGGCTTGACAAAAAGATTTGCTTAGACCAGGATAATTCTAAAACTGGAATTCCATCAAACTTTATATCAAAACTTAAACACAAGACTTACTGCTTTGGATTCTTCTTCAGAATATGAGAAATACTGTGAATGGAGCACACCCTGCTCCCACATCTGTATCCTTTCAACCTCCTTGCTAGGCTTCTTTACAGAAGCAAGACCGAGCTGAATATGGGCGCGAGTGTTCTGGTTTTTAAATTCTAGAAGTATATTTAGCCAGCCCATAATGGTCTCTTACACTTGACTAGAGTATTGGGCAAGTTGCCAATTTTGAATTAAAAGCTATAGTTTGTGGTCTCTCGTTTTACAGGTCATTCAGTGCATTTTTTCCCAGACTTTGGAAATCTGGCCCTTACTGACGTTAGCTCAACTCCTGACCCATGAGACCATGGGAAATATTCCCATGACTTTTAGTTAGAATCAATCCCAATAGATTACTGAATTAACAAGGAACAAATTGGGAAAATGGGACAAAACCTTTTACCACCTTCCTGTAATTAAGAACATGTTACGTATTAACACTTGACAAGGTAAGTATGAAGTTTTCAGTCAGTAATAATACAGTTATTCAGTTTGAGAGATGAATATCAGATATGATTATCATATCTGAGATCTGAATATGAGAGTCCTATTGAGAGCAGCCTTAACATTTACAATTTGTAAAGAATCTTGGGGCAAATGTTTTGAGTATGTCAACTAGGTTGTCAAAGCTTGATTTCAATTTATTTTCTATAACCCCTGGAAGGAGAGACAATGAAACTTTTATAACCTCAATATAGCAGGAGCTTAGCTCAAGTTCCTGTCAACCCTGCCCAGTGAGCGTGACTGCAGGTTCATGGTGCCAGGCTGGAAGAAATCCACTGGGTGATATTTACCTGCTGAAAAAGTCTCCTTGGGAGTTCTGTACAGTGATTATGGTAGTTACAGTTATCCATAAACATGCGATACCATTATACCAAGCCTGTGGTGTATATATGTGTGTATATTAAAATATTTAAATTTAAAATATTTATATTTTAAAACCATATTATTTAAAATATTTACCTTTTAAAACCACCTTATGAATCCAAATGTGGAGGAATCAATACTTTTGTAGCATCCTGAGCTCTAAAATGAGCCTTCCCTGCATACAGAGCTTGTAGGGAGGTTATTCTGTGGTTTGCTCTGCCCTTGCTGGGCTCCTTGAGAGAGGCTGGAGGCTGTTTTGCAGTGAAGGAGAGCATTCCCACAGGTACAAGAAATGCTTTAAGCTGTGTATGTTGACTCCAGGCCTATGGCACATGTTTTAATTTTCGTGCACACCCCTGAATGGGCATGATTTAGCTTCTTGATAAAAGAAAAGATGGGTTTTTTCACGTGTGCTAGTGTCAGGAGGTTGGAAGATTTGGATGTTAACACTGAGGTCTTCCTTAATACCTTTGTCATCCCTTTCAGCTGATTTTTGTGATTGCTCAGTTTTCCTCATACAAGTCAGAAATATATTTGTAGTTGATTCCAGGCTAAATTAATCCATGTCTTTAAATTGCTTTGAGATCTTTCAATAGGAAGCATCCAAGAGCTACAATGCCCTTTCCTTGATAATTTAATTTTTATGTTTAATTTTCAGGAGTAAGATAAAACATTGCTTTTACAACATTTTTCTCTACAGTGGTAACAAGAATAGCTAAGGAGAAAGACCTCCATATTTAATCACTGTTTCAGGATTGCTCTGTTTTTAAAAGATGCTTAACAGCTGAAATTCATCAGTCTTTACAAGCATCTTCCAGCAATTCGGGTTCCATAAGTGACATTTCTCCGAGGCAGGCTTTTCAGTGTGAGTCTGCAGATTGCACAAAGTCTTTTGTTGTTCTAGTGTCAAGGTCAGGCAGCCTCCCTCACTGACATCTAAAGAAATTCTGGCACATACAAAATCAACATAATAGTTGTCTTTGATGCCTCTAGGCAGTAGTAGTAGTTGGGTATAATTTTACAGAGCTGACAATGGTTCCATTGTGAAGTCCAGGGAGGAAGCCTTTCTTCAGTGCTTCTTCCTTCTTCTTAAGATTATTGTTTTAATCTTGTGTTATTGTAGGTTGACCTTCTTTTTTACTCCATATAATTATTCTGTTGTCTATTGATATTGAAAAGCAATCTGCACTAGTACAGAATGGAAGCTTCTACTTTGTCTTGTGTGCTCAGGGAGAGCAAATAGTTGTGGTGTGTCGCTGTATATTCATGACTGCATCTTTTTATCTGAACCATAACCAATCAGGGGAAAAAAAAAAAGAAGCTTCTTAGTTGCTGCCAGTGTTAATCCATTCATTAGCTGGCAAAGGTGATGAATGAGTGGTCTCTCTAGAACCTCCCCACTGTAGCCAGGGTGACCTGGTTATGACCTGTGTGATGTGAGTGACAGTTCAGCTCTAGTTCTAGAGTCAGATCAATGCTAATAAAGGGTGGAATGGGGAATGGTTATAGATGCAATAATGATCTCACCGAGGGCTTTCAGGGAGCAAAGAAAAGCACAAGTTTACTTTCAGCACTTCTCACATGTTAAACTGATAGCTGAGTCACTTTTTCTTTAAACTGGGAATAAACAGTCTCTGTAAGTGCACTGTGTACCTTGTCAGATTTACAGTCTTAGCCTTAGTCGCCTAAAGACCAACTCTTAAAAAACTGACTAGTCCAGCAGTAATCCTCCAAAGTGTTAGCGCTTTGTAATGTCTCAATAGGACACATTTTACGTGCAATTAATACCCTAAAGTCAAGGCTACGTTTTACAAGATAAGAGCACTCGTGACAAGTACATGTGTGACTTGCTATCTAGAATGCTCAGGGGATGATACATTTGTGCCCTAAAATGTAGGTAGGTTTATAATAAATTGTTATTGCCAGATTCAGGAATCCTGAAGTGTACACTCATTTGAATGCAATTATTTATACAACACACACAGCAGAGAAAAATAAGGGCTGCTGTTACAGATCGACTCCGTGATTAACAGACTAGATCTAGTTAGGTTATATTTTAGGAGTTTTTTATGCTATTCAAATTTGATAACAGCTCTTTCAAGGTTGTTATTTCTTCCTATTGTCAAAATATTTCTATTAACGTGGTTAGAACGAGTTGCTGAGATACTACTTTTAGCAGAAAGAGTATGGTAGCACCATAGTTGGTCTTAATTGTCTGCATTAGGTAATTTCCAGTGTGAAACAAGGAAAACATCAATTGGCACAGACTCTAGTAAAAACAGATACATGCCATTTCAGTAATTGTTCCAATTTGTAGAGGTTTATAAGGATACATTTATTGTGTGACATTCACATCTATTTCCTGTTTGCAGCTTAAAAATAAGTAGAATCCAATACAATATCCTATTATAAGCACCCTAATGGATTTACATAAAAAGGCAAAAATAGCTTCTGGCTTAATTACATTGAGTGTCATGGTATTATACTGGAAATGCTCTGTAGAATTTGAAGACCACAGAAAGAAATATGCCAAAAGGACAGTAATTATGCAATAAATTTCTTAAAATCATCTGCATTATTGGTGCTGAGAAGTAAAAAATAAATATCTAACCCCTCTGGCACTGTGAGGCCCAGAAATAATGGCTAGTTAAGTTTTCTTTAAAGCCAATTGCACAAGAATTGGGGGATTAAGGCACTGGTTTATTGGTAGTATCATTATCACCAACGTTTTTTTCCCACTTTTACCTTCATTAGAGATAGGAGATCAGAAATGACTGTGTGTGAATCACAATACATACACTGTCTGTTCTATATATTCCAGAGCAATGTAAAACACATGAGATTGTATTTTTAAAGGTAGTAGGATATGGCATTTGATATATAAAGGAACATATTGAAGAAATCCCTAATTGAGACAAAGGTGCAATGAAAGATAGCTTGTGTTCATGTAATTAAGAACCATTTATAACAAGTAGTGACCCGAGACTGAATTTAGATTGCTTTGGCAAGCTTTATCCTTGCACGTCTCAGCTTCCGATCGCTGTGTTTTGCACTTGTCTCTGGGATCAAAGACCAAGCTACGGGAACCCCCTGAAATTCTGGCGTGTGCAACCAAATGGCACATCAGCATGACAGAACTACGTCCAGAAGCTTCACGGACTAGCAATATAATTGCTGGTTTTGGGTCTCAAGTAAAAATAATAGGCACACAGTTTCTCTTGGATTTCACAAGTATTTGCTGAGAATGAGGAAAACTTGCGAGGAAACTTGCCTTATGTTCCAGGTCTTTGGAAAACTGAGCTGTGCTAATTATCTAAGCTTTGACCATTTCTTTCAAGCTGATCGTATCTGCCTGTGTCCTCTTCACGCTGCCACGCAGATTCCCCTTCTGTTTCTGTCTGCCTTTCTCCCCCCTCTAATCTCTAAGGTACCGCCAGCGAGAGAACCGACAATATAGGTGTCAGGCCCAGCAAGCCATTGCTGTGAACAGTAGACCTACCTATGGTTTTCAGGCACACTACATCCAAGGTCTCATTCAGTCTTTCAAATTCCAACGTGAGCATGGCTGGTAATGTGGGAAGTCACAAAAAACCCCAGAGAACATAGATTTCTTTTTTTCTATAATAATTTGAGGGGCCTCCAGTTACCAGCAAACTATTTTTCTTTTATTTCTAAAATACAACACTAATATAACAAAGGCTTTCTGCAGTGTACCTATTCTCTGCTTTCTCTAACAGGTAATTCATTACAGGTTTAAAAGGAATGAAAATAGCCCTAATTAATTAGCATACCAAGCTCTAAACTGAAACTTTAAATCTTTTAGTGTGTTAAGGTTGTCTCTCTTTTATAGCTCAACAGAACTTGGAAGCATTGGTTAAAACAATACAAAACACATAAAAGCTAGTTATAAAAAGAATTAACAGTTTAATTTAACTGGTTTCACCTTTGCATTTAGAAAGACAATAGAGTAAAATTGTCACCCGTAATTACTGAAATTTAATTTTGTTTACTAGTTAGGTCATTTTCAGCTCATACTACCAGTCAGAAAGGAGAAAAATGGAAGAAGGTAAGCAGCATTTTAAAAATAAAATTTTATTTGAATGTCTATTTAAACAACATTGTGGATATTTGAATGCCATCAGGATATAGAATGGACTTTGAGACATTGCAGTATTTAGGATAGTATTGGTTTTATAGGCCATAGAAGGGAAAGAACAGTGGCTTATTGTTGAGAATGAAAAATACCAGTGTCACATTTCCCACATTTTTTTGTGTCCCTTTCCTCCATCATCTCCTACCTTAAAAAAAAAGCAAATCAATAACAGGCCTCGTTAGCAAAAACTGTGATAAAACATATTCAGAAACTCGGTGCACTGATGTCATAATCTTAAAAATCAGATAACCTGGATTTCTTGAATTTTCAAACCTTCTAATGCAGCGTGATTTGGTCATCATCCAGGTTTGAGCTTTCCACGTCATATGACCTGAAAGGCTTAAATTAGAATATCCTCTGCCAGAAGAAAAATACGAAGTAAAATCTTGGGAACCTGAACTTTGCCGCTTGTCTCCCCCTGGAATGTGGATTGAATTGCAATTCAAGGATGTTTTGCTGGTAAATACCAAGAGGTGTTTATTACTAAACATCAGACAGTTAAATGTTGGATGGCCTCACTTCTTGGTCCCAAAGCAAGAAGTAGTTGCCAAGACTGAATTAGTGAAGTTGTGGGGCTTCAGCAGAGCAAGAGGAAGTTCTTTTGAATTTCCTGTCTGCAGCCATTTACCTCTCACACAAACAGAGTACTGGGTACACTTTCATTTTTGCAAGTACCATTGTCATTCATTAGCCATAATGGAGTCAGTCATGAAGCGATATAGCCTGAACATACTTCTTGTGAGGTTGTGAAATTCAGAAGGAGAGAATATATTGTGCTATTTAGAACCTACTGCCTTCCTGAAACTTCCGACCCGTTCATTTCAAAAGCAATGAAAATGATGTCTCTGCTTTTCTCCCATCTGTTCCACCCAATAGATTCCTGAGTGTGCAATGCCATAAAGCCTGGGTAATTACCAGAAAGTCTTCAGCAACCAATTAGTTGTTACTATTTGTATTTTCTGTGATTGTTTAAAGGTCCCTGTTTTCGGATGGGTGTGACGCCATGCTCGCGGAGATATTTGGGAATATACTGGTATGTGCTAGATACTGGTTAATCTTCAATGAGTATGATTGTTTCAACCTGAGTCTTGTGTAAGTTACCAGTAAGAACAGAATTTGATTTGTAGATTTTAATATTCATTTTAATGCATATTTTCTGTTTTCATGAGTGCTTCACTCACTTTTTGGTGAAAGGGATAGCAAGGAAAGAATGAGTATCTTGGGTAAGAAGATTGGATTTTGGTTTTGGTTCTGATTTAGAATATAAATTTTACAGCGTCAAGAGCCTGGGCATTTGTTTGTGCCATGGGAAAAGTCTTAAATGAGGCAAAACTATTAACTGCTGTTGAATTTGCTGTGCTTTTGTGGTAAACTTTTGAAAAGTATCTGCAACACAGGTCCTTTTAAATTAGAATACCTTGTACTGCTGACCACCTGAAGCCTAGAGGAGGTTAAGCAGAGACAGGGTACCCTTGTAAGCCCGTCCTGTTCCCAGTCTGTACCAGAGATGGTTCATTGTGGCACAGTACATGGTCCACATGTAGTCTTAGCTTAGAGGTTCACTTTAACGACAGTTGAAATAGCAAAATATTAAGACTTATCCTAAGGTCTTCATTATCACCTGGCCTAATGCTTAACTAATTGGTTTTCTCTACCACCCCTTCTGTTTCTTTTGACTCTACTGCATCTTTAGCTGGTGTTAATAAGCTATAACGCTAACATGAGCAAAGAATGGCTCTCTAAGGAGAGATGGGGAGGGGCTCTTGATCCGGGAGTGGAGCGATGGGACAAGGGGTTATGGTTTTAAACCAAAAGAGGGGAGATTTAGATTAGATACTAAAAAGAAATTCTTTCCTGTGAGGGTGGTGAGGCACTAGAACAGGTTGCCCAGAGAGGTTTTGGCTGCCCCATCCCTGGAAGCGTTCAAGGCCAGGCTGGATGGGGCTTTGAGCAACCTTGTCTAGTGAGAGGTGTCTTTCCCCATGGCAGGGGGGTTGGAACTGGAGGATCTTTAAGGTCCCTTCCAACCCAAACTGTTCTATGAAGACTGGCTTTCCAGGGAATCTATACTATTCCTTGTGAAGCCCTATAAATCCAGTAACTCCCGATGTCTTGATCCAGGTTTTGAAATGCACGTGTGCATCTAAAAATTACCTGTTACACCAGAATTCCTTCTAGCCTGGCCTATAAACTCCCTGTACTGTGCTTGCTGCTGTGCTCTGTCAGTGTAAACCTCTGGGGCTTGTATCCTGTTTTCACCAGATTTCTTGGGACACTGGGAAGAAGCAACCATTTTTAAAGGGTAGGGGTTTAAAGGATTTACACGCTTTGTCTTATATATGCTCCTATTGAAATATATTGGCCAAAGCTTTTATTGTTCTTTGTTAGTGTTGAAAAATAATAAAAAATCTGTTACTTTGATGGAAATGAAAGTTTCATTGCAATACACAAACTGGAGGCATGCCAGCTCTTTATGCCTGAATCCTTGCTTTTGAAATAGAAGTACTCTTCCATCTTCTTCCCCTTTCCAACTAAATTACATTGACTATAGTGTTGTTTGTTAATCAGTTTTAAATTATACTGGCACTGTGTCTTGTGACACCCTGGCTGCAGATCCTTGCACCGATACACTGGCAACAAGAAGCTGACAGCTGGCCCTTCTTCAGGAAAATATAGTCACATTTTCTGATTGCTTGGTCCTATGGCTGTCTTTCTACATGTAAACAAAGGGACAGATTCGAGTCTCAGCTACACCATTATAAATATGAGAATGTCAGTGGGCATCAAAGGAATTCTTTTGAACTCAGAAGAATAAATCAGTGCACGTTCTGGTCATACAGTTAAAATTAACATAAGGGGAACAGTTGGAAAAATTGCTTTTTATGAAATAATCCTGCAATGGTTTTATATTATTTCAAATATAAATGGATGCTTTATCAGATATTTCATGGTTGGAAATGGGATTGAATATATCTGATGCAGATTTGAAAGTTTAGTGACAATTCCAATATTGATTTAGGGAGGAAAAAAAGTTTCTTAGAAAACTATATACCCATTTGTACATTCATTCAAGCTTTTATCTTTGGATTAACATATATTATCCAGTTGGCTGACATATGATAACATGGTGCAAGATAATTTTACAAAGTGGCTGTATGATTGTTCAGTATTTTAGTGTTTATTTCATTTCCAGTGAATGGCAGAAATGCAGCTTTTAAGGGAAGCTCAGAACGGGCTGAGTTCATTAAATGGGGCACTGGCAGCGAACGAACCGCTCTTTGCTTCATGTGGATTTAATCCATACTTACAGGAGAGTTCTTATTTTTTATTTACATGCCAGAATGCTGCAACAAAGATGTCTGTTGCATATTCTTTATTCATTTTGTATGTGGAATTAGCATATGATATCAAACCCCAGGTCACATCATACATGTAATAAACTGCAGTGCAAGACAGTTATGAGGATGCAACCCTCAAGTGGGTTTTGGGGTGCATCATTTGTTTTAGAGCCCTATCTAAGTGCCTAAATAAATTCTTGAATTTCCAGAGCTTCTAAGTAGACCCAATTTGCTTTGAAGCCATGGGAAACTGCAGAATGGTCTTGGCACATGGAAATTGATAAAGCTGAGGACAAAACTAACTTCATTTCCTGACTTAATTCCATTCTTCAGCTGCAGGACTATCCGCTTTGTTTTCACTTTCACACAATCAGAACCATATGTATTAGATGGAAGTGTTGCGCCTGAATAAATTAGAAATGAAAGGTGTTTCACAATTCTCTTAATTGTGACATAGGCTGCTATATGTTTTTTGTACTTCGCTGTACTTTGCTTGCTTACAAGGGTGCGCTGTGACAGCCTTCCTCATACCAATGTCACTTTTTTGCTGCAAGAAGTCCCATTGATTTGTAAAGAAGTATCATAGGATATACCCATTTTAGAGGATATAGAGGTGAGATTTACAGCTATTCATCAATCTACTAAAAGTGGTATAGAATAATTTCAGTGCTTTATGGAGAGTAGCTGTACGTGGCTTTTTTATGAAAAGAATTCCATCATTTTCTGTGGAAGATATCTCACTTACTGGTGATCTTACAGGCAGAAATAGATTGCAATCTGTTGAAATAAGGAAATGAGCAAAGTACTCTTTTTTTAAATGGAGACTTAGAGAGAGGGTGAGAGGGCATTGATAATAACCAAATGCTGGTGTGAAATCTCTCTTCATGTGTCAAAGAGTGACCCAGGAGTGGCATTAGCAAATGTTACTGCTCAAGAGTGTCTTCATGAATTGAGACAAAAAAGCACTGCCGTTTTGTTATCTTTGTGGATTCTATCTATGGCAATTTATTGTAATTTAGGGTTATATGAATTTTGGGCTTTTAATCAGAGGTTCAATCTCATGCTTAGTGTAGAGCAAAAATTTACATTGATACAAACAGCAAAGATAAATAAGCTTTTTCTCCATATGTGTTGCAAAACAATTGCATTAAAGGAATTGTATGCAGACTGTAAAGTCCGCATCTGAAATGTTAGGAAATGCCAAGGTAAAGACTGCAGGTGCACAGAAGTGTGTAATCTCTTCCTTATATCCTGAAGCTCACTTACTAGACAGGATGCCCAGTGTGCATAAACATGGAGTGCTAGATCCAGCTCCCCTAAATTCTCAACCTACACTGAAGTTTAGGCAGTTGAATACTGCAAAATCCTACAGAGCAATCAAGCTGTCTCCGTGCTACTTAATCCAGGGTGTGTCAGGTTTAGCTTGAAAATTCTTTGTTGCTTAAACGACTAAGATGCACCTTGTTGGGGAAGAAATGTGTCCATTCTGTGTTGAAGTTCCATTGCCATCTACATTTATGAGGAGAGCTGCCTATATTCAGGTAATGGAGTGGTTTCTGAAGATGGAAATTGAGCCTAGAAAAAGGCTTCTGGGCTTTTGCAATTTGAAGAAGTTGGGACCTACATATATCACTGAAATGTTGTAATTCTAGAAGGCAAATTTACAATTAAAAAAGCAGAAGAAATATTGTAGTGCAACAACAATATAAAAAGGCTGGGAAATCAGCATTTGTTTGGGATGAGCAGATGGATGATTTATGACTTGCACTACAATTTAAACAGTCCCCAAAAAACTGTCTGTCATGCATACCTATTTTCAAATTTGAGTTTAAAAATCTGTGCTGATTGTGTGGCTGTATACGTTTCAGGTAAAGTATTTTATCAGAGCTTAAAACATAAATAAATCAGCCTGAAGCTGTGTCACTGAAACTAATTGCATCTCTGCTTATTACGTGATTTCTTTAACAGTTCATGTTATTTAGACTAAAACTGACTGTGAAATAATAGCCAGTCAGTGAAGTTACAATCAGATCTACATTAAAAAAGAATATTGCAGCCTTGTCCATCATATGTATCAAAGTCTTCTTCTCCATGATGTCTCAAACTGGACATCCAGAAGCTTGAGTTCTACTTACTGAATTATTGATTATTGTTTTCTTCGCTTTAATTATATTAATAATCCTGAAATAAGCATTGCAGAAAAAGAAGCCTGTGGTTTGTCTCCAGTTGCTTTACGTATATTTGTTCTTACAGTGAACAGTTCTTATTATCCTGTCTGTTGTTTTCATACTCTTTGAAGTTCTTGCCTTCCTGGTATGATTTTCTGTTCATTTTCTGCCCTGCTTCTCATATCCCGGAAAAGTATGTTGCACCACATTCCCCCTTAGCTAACCTAACTTTCCATTTCACATCTCTGATAGATTTTAATTGCTTCTGGTGATATTTGAGTTCATTTTACAAAGCTCCTTTCAAGGGATATTAATTGCAATAAAAAAAATCCCAATCTACCAGTTTGACATAATAATCTATAATGCTTGAATGGGTTTATAAAGAATACTGAAAATACGAATGCCTGCATGACCTACATGTGAGACAAAAGCTATTCCCTTAGGGAATGGAGATAATTTGCTTTTGTCTCATACATTATGCATTTCCTCTTTTACACCCCATTTCCATGAAAAATATTTTTTGTTATGTATCAAAGAATTGTTAAAGTTGTGAGTGGAGAATTAGGCTCAGTTTGTTGGGATGTTAACATTCTGCTCGGATTTCTGCGGTCTCGGTCCTTTGTTTCCTATTACCTATTCATAATTTCTATTTGTGGTCTTCAATGCTTTTCTCCGAGTAGGATTTTGTGTTCCCTCCTTTATTCTTTGAAGAGTGAATGCTGCTGATTCCCTTTTTAAAGGGGAAGATGCACAGAAATGGGAAAAACTTTCTAAACAAAAAAATATGTAGTAAATGTAGTAAATGTTTCATTGGTGCAACCATGCTGGTGATTAATAATTGGACACATTATGTTAACAATGCTAACGTTATTTGATTCTCACTGACCTCTCCAGAACTGACGGATTGATTCCCTGATGAGCAGAGAACAGGTTTGGCCTCTTATACTGCATTGTCTCTTCAGACACTCTGCAGGATTTATGAGAACTTGTAGTTAAGGGAATAGTTGAAGGTACAATGGTTATTCAGCTCTATAAGTAAGAAATCATCTTTGCCACAACACTTAAAGATATGGTTCCTTTTTGACAACTGAATTGATAGGGATGGATTTTTCAGCTACTTTATACTGAGGATAAAAAGATACAGATTAGCACTGTGCTAATTTGTTAGTGTCTTCTCTAATTTGTTGATATTCTTCCCTTTTTCTCATTGTAAAATAAAAGAAATTGGGGCAGGGTCTCTGAAGGTCATAAATCTCTAACTCTGCACCCCCTGGTCTTCTGAATAGCAACGTACTATATGTATTAAATAATAGAGAACTAGACAGTTTTCTAGATAGGAACATTCCACTGATCTCTATAATGGAAGCATAATATAGTAGGTTTCTTGTTTATCTCTCTGAAGGTACCTATTTATTTAATAGGAAGTTTTGCTGACATGCCTCCAAGTTAAGTTTTTAATTAAAACTTCACCTATATCTTACCACCTAGGATACGGACGTGAAAAACAAAGCATGAAAAATAAAATATTCCATAACAATTTAATAAGCTTGGCACACAAATGATGTTCAGGTGATCCAGCTCCTCCTGAATGTCTGTCCAGTTTACTAATTACTGTGTTACATATTTCATGGACAGTAATCTTTTTTTTTTAGAAAAATGTGTTTATAGTGTGTTTGTTCTTTGGTAATTTATCATTCATCATTTTGCAGAGAGGATACCAGCATAACTGGTGTATATAACTGTGGACTGAAAGACATTGAGGAGTTCATTTTTGTTCTACTGTTATTTGACAATATTCATCTGGATCTCTTATTTTCATATTTACATATTTATATTAATAGGCAACTATATATTTTTTTCAACTGTCAGCAAAAAGAGGTATTCATGTCACTTTGCCTCATACAACTGTATTTATAGCATCCAATTTAACACAGAGGTATTGAGTTTGATCATTATTCATATCACAGTATGACTTGTTTTACAGTATGACTTGTTTTATAGCAAAGGACCCAAATGGGTTGTTATTACAGTGCCATTAGATAACACGACTGCTTTAAAATATATCGCTTGTGTATTAACCAGAATGTGAGAGAAAACACTGGATCATGGGCTTGCTGTGTGAAAATACAGAAGCAGCAACCCGACAGTGTGAGGAAAGAGCGAAATCAGCAGAGAGTGGCCTGTAAGGTTGTCAGGCTCTGAATAATGTTTGAACAAGTGTGAAGCAGGAATATTGTTAGATGATGCATGTGATGTACCGGAGCCTTATGCCACTTATGGCATGGAAATATCGCTTTTCTATCAGATGAGTTACTCTGTGTGTCTAAACCCTGAATATCATTCATCTGCGCCACACTGTGTTAGCTGTGATGTGCTGTATTTCCTGCCTCGGAAATTCTGATGAATATTTTATTAGGGTTGTTTTTTTTTTTTTGGTAGCTGAAGTTCATTTTTTCATTTTTTGGGGGGGTGGGAACCTTTTAGGCATTGCCTGTTCTGTCTGACTTTATGATTGGGATTATGTGAGAAAAGCTAATGGGGGAATAGCAGCCACTTTTCCTCTTGTGAGAAAAACTGCGGTACTTACAGCTGCTAAACACCTTATATTAGAGAAATTCTTTTCTTTAAGGGCTAATCCTGATTGGCAGTGCTAACCTCTAACAAGGTGTTAAATGCTACAGATTCCTGTTAACTTCAGTGGGAATAGTATTTAAGCCTTTAAATTGCACTGGAGGACTGGATGCAGAAAATCTGTGTTGTTTATGATCAGGAAGGCATATCACTGCTTTGTCCTTTATACTGTTGAAGATGTGAAATTCTTATTGAAGAATGGATTCTGTTCCCAAGGGTGTAATTCCAGTGTTGTGGTGTTTTTTTTTTAAACTTGTTCAAGATTCTCGTTACTGCACAATCAGTCATTTTAACTATGTGTTTCTGATGTATTTGTCTCTCTAGCTGTTGTGTGTATCTGTTCTGCTGTGCTTTTTCACACTTCTCTGTGTTCTTGAACATCCTCTTTCCTTTTACGCTTACCTTGTTCTCATTCTTATTCAAAATTTGTCAACATTATTACAAGTAATCTATAATCCAGCCCACTCTTCTAGCTCTCAGCAATTAAAACACAAAGGAAAAAAAGACCCCATAAAATAAAAAGGACACGAAACAAATGATATGATATACTCACTTGACAAGCAATCACCTCTTAAGAAAAATATTCCCTCTATTGTTATCTCTTGTCCTTTCTTATTCCCCATCATGGCTGTTGTGATTATTTATGGTTATTATGACTTTCAAATCCTTCAGTTCCTGTCTACATGAAAATAGGAGAGATTCTCAAAGGCCCGAATGATGGATACACACCCAGTTCTTATAGAAAAGATTGATTTCTGCTCCTTACGGGAGCACAAACAACATGAGCATGTGCAACTATTTCTCATTGTCAGGAGGGATTTTGCTGGTCTGAGACACTAAACTTCAAGAAGATCCCAATAGGAGAGGATTCCCCCCTATGTCTGTGATTAGTATCCTTTTTAAGAGGCAGTTTGTTACTACAGTTTGCCTATAAATACGTACTGTTTATGTAGATGTTGTGGTTTAACCCCATCTGGCAGCTAAGCCCCACACAGCCGCTTGCTCACTTCCCCCTCAGTGGGATGGGGGAGAGAATTGGAAGGGTAAAAGTAAGAAAACTCATGGATTGAGATAGAAACAGTTGAAAAGGTAGTGCAAAAGCCACATTTGCAAGCAAAACAAAATAAGCTATTCATTCACTGCTTCCCATGGGGAGGCAGGTGTTTAGGTAAGGCAGGTGTTCTCAGGTAAGCAGGGCTCCATCATACATAACAATACTTGGGAAGACCAGCGCTATCACTCTGAATGTCTACTTCATCCTTCTTCCTCTTCCTTCTTTCCCCAGCTTTTATTGTTGAGCATGATGTCCCATGGCATGGAAAGTCCCTGTGGTCAGCTGGGGTCAGCTGTCCCAACTGTGTCCCCTCCTAGCTCCTTGTGCGCCCCCCAGCCAGCTCTCTGGTGAGGCGGTGTGAGGAACAGAAAAGGCCTTGTCTCTGTGTAAGCCCTGCTCAGCAGTGACTAAAACATCTCTTGGTTATCAACACTGGTTTTAGCACAGGTCCAAATCACAGCCATGTACTAGCTACTATGAAGAAAATTAACTCTATCCAGCCCAAACCAGCACAATAGACCCTACAGACAACAGTGTCTACCCATACAGGTCTGGTTTTATGAGCTATTACTACTATATCTCACTTTTATTTCTAAGCCATTTGAACTACTACTCATATCTTTCCTATCTTCCTTTTTTTCTGTGCTGTGTAGTAGTGTTACAATTTCCCTGATAAAATGCCTCATTCCAGTAAATCTGGCTTTGAACAGAAACTCTAATTTGTTGATGATGACGGTTAATAGGGTTACCTTAGGTGTTGTGAAGCATTGCCAGTCGTGGAAGTTATTATCCTGGGGTTTGTTTTGCTCAGCGCAGCTGGACTAGCCAAGTAGCACCCAATGCAGGGGACAGGAACCGGGTTGGAGAGCTGGAAGGTGACTTTCAAGTTGCAGTTACGTTGTCCTGACCTTGGGTCAGTTAGGGCTGGTTTGCTCCCCAGAATTATCCAAAACAGTTTCCAATCCACTTCTGCTCATCCTGTGGTCATTAAATTTTTGATGAAAGTCCTTACCTGTAGTGGTGATCATTGTTTTGCAGCCTGTTATTGTTGGTGTTGCATTGGTTTGTTGCAGTGGTGCTCTCATTTGGATTAGTATAAATCCAGCAATGCAAACCTGTATGTGTCATTTTTGATTTTGTTCACAGGTGACGTATTACTTAAAAAGGGAATAGTTGTGGTTTTTTGTATGTCCAGTACTTTTTATGAAGCAGAGAACACAATTTTAGACTATCGTGAACTTCTATCCACTTCTGACTGAATGAAGAATGGAAGAAGCCTTTCCTGAGTAAAATACCTTGTAATATCCTAACGTGAGCTGCAAAATAACTGTTCTGGGAAAGTCAAAATCTGTTTTGTGTGAAGATATAACCCGGTAAATTGGACTGGTTCTACTGATACACTTTAAATGCAATGAAGTTTTGGTCTATTTTTCTTTATTTTCCACCTATACAACTTTGAAGTGCTGTTGGAATGGTATGCATCATAGGAGAGAAGAAATCATAAATATACATATTGTAGAACCTGCTTTGATAGGAGGTTTTGTACCTGATGCTGCATTTCTAGAGCAGGATATTGTTGCTTTGTTGATGTCCTTTGATCACTAAAGGGCATTTAGTTTGCAGTGGTTGGCAGGAACTCAGTGAATTGTCCCATTGACTGTGTCAGCATTACACCTTTGAGTAACGGTTCACCAGCAGGACTAAGACTGTCCCAATCTTGTCGAGTTTGAAAAGGCTCGATGAGGGCAAGAACATTCCCATTATGAAGCGCTTGTTTTAGCTCATGCTTGTATCCCCTTAAGGAACATTCATTTAATCTTCCCAGCTTTAACAACCTTTGGAGTCTGCCTGTGGCTGAAATGAGACTGTTACGGTTGTATGTGGGGAGAATGTAAGGATATTAAGGATATATAAACCATCTAATGTCCATTTTAAAGAATCTCCCTTACTTGGACTGTATTCAATATTGAGAGTCCTTCCTCCTTCCCATGTGACATATGTCATGAGCTGATGATATACTGCTTTTGCTCAACTAATTGGGTGTGTTTCCTCCTACTCCTCAGGTAGCCTGAGGTAGCCATAAACCAGCTCCTAGTAATTAGTGAAGATGGGGCTGACAGCATAAAATATTTAGAAAAAGAGTGGTGTTCACACAGGTAGCAAAGCTTAAAAAATTGAGATTTTCAACAGTGTTATATCTATTCTGTTTAGACAGAGAGCTCTGCATTCATTCAAAGTACCTTTTCACACTAATTGGATACTCTTCAAAGGCTTAATTACCATTTGGAAATTACTTCTGTATCCTGGATAGATACTCAAATGCTAATATCTTCACAACGATATGCTTTGTAGATGGGGAGAGTGTTTTCTAATATTGCATATATAAAATACAGGGCAGTACTTCTTACAGACGTAAAAAAAATGTCAGAAGGAAAAACAGTTCAGCATCATTTCTGGTAATTTCCAGTGTGATAGGATCTTGCTATACTTTAACAGCACTATTTGCACACACCTCTGAGTGTTTAAAGAGGACATGAGAAAGGCAAAAATTTTGTTTGGGGATATGACGCCTCTTCCATAGTTCCAATCACTGAAGAATGAACTGAAATCAGGAATAATAGTAATACTAAAAAACCCCTGTGCGTGCATGTGTGTTTTTGGTGAGAGAGGAACAGCATCATAAACTGTTACTGTGAATGCAAAATATCGAAGGATAGTTTTGCCTGTGTGCTGAGCATCTGCTGAAGGGCAGGCATCCCTGGGTTTGAAGGGATAACTTCCTGCCACCTGAGCTGAAAGATTCATTTCTCTTAGTCCTGACTCTTGAAGCTCAGGGCAGGGTGTAACAGTGGTTTAGCTGGACAAGGGGACTCTGTGAGTGTAGTTTTGTCCTGAGAGAGTAAAGTGGAGGAAAATATAACCATTTTAGGCGCTCTGTCCTCTCCTGATGAATCTGGCTACAGGTTACTCCACATCTGAGATGTAGTTTTGCATTTATCAGAAGAGGAGAGGGCACACCAGTGAATAATTATAGGTGGTGTAGATAAAGTATTTGTGCATGACTTGATGTGCTTCTCTGCTTTTGGATCTTAGCACAGAGTATAAATATGTTTTATTGGGCACTTTGTTTATCTGAAATGGTCTGCCTATGATAATGCCTGTAGCTGGTCAGAAAAGTGTAGTTTACAGATTTCCTGGTGACTCTATTCACAGAATATTCATCTCTTTCTTTTCGGATGCCATTAGAATGATTTTTCATCTAAATATTGGACTGATTCCATTCTTTGGCTGTTGGATATGGTCTGTGTTTCCTTGCTAGTATGCCTTGATTAAGCTTTAAGCTTCAAAACTAGTTGCTCTTCATGAAATAGTTGGTAGAGTGCAGTGTAGTTGTACTGCAACTGCACTGTAATTAGGTGGACAGTGGTTTTTGAATCCTGCAGCTCTTCATCCATTTTATTGACAGGTTTCCTATGAGACTGAATGTGAACCGCCCAATGGCGTTTGTAAGAATGACTCTCTGATTATTGTGGCAAAACAGGGTTTCAAAGTTTTAGCTGGTGGCATCTTCAGAGTTTGTTTCTGGTAGCCGTAACTCCTCCCTGGTTAATATACAGATATATACAGTTTGGATGAGACATGCTTGTTGGTGGCAATTCCATTTTTAAGGTATCCGTGTTTTTATTCCAAATGGAAGAGACAGAAGGCTTTTTGAAGGAGAAGAGGTAACCCAGCAGATCCGGGCTGTTCCTTTCAGGGCTTCATCAGAGCCAGTTATATCTTAATTACTTTATTTGCACTGCTTAGCAATTTACTTAGCAGGTCACTTATCCTGGCCCTAACTGAAAATTCTTAGAAAAATTTCCAAATCAAAGGAAATAAGCTTGAGAGAAGGGGTCTGAGTCTATAGAGTTCCTACACAAACAGAGAAAATTTGGTGGTCTAGTCTTGTTTTTGGGGTCACAAATGGCCATATTTCAATAATTTTATTTCACAATGAGTGAAATATTTCACACTTTACTCATTTTTGGAGGTGGAGTAGGCAAACTCTTGAGATTAGGGAAAGTGATGAACTTTGGCAGAAAATGCGTTGAAGTTCTAGGAAATTCATCTGTTTCATTAACTATTTTTAGCTACTTCATGGCCTGTCCTAATTAAAAAAATACATATTTATTAAACATACTTTGCAGTCTGGGAAATGGATATTATTTGGCTGTCTAAATAGAAAAGTATCTAATCCCCTTCAGTGTCAAATGAAAGTTACAGACCAGGAAGACCTGCAGGAATTGGTGTTGCTACAAACTGTTTAAAAAAAAAAAAAGAAAAAAAAAAAGTCTTCTCCCTGGAAATACCTTCTGCTGAATAAAGACTTTTTAATGAAGCTTCGGTTGCTTCAGCAGAGGTGACACGTTGTCATACGGTGCCTACTGCTGGGTGTACCCATGTGGAAGAGCTCTACCTTGCCTGGTTTGCGCGGGGACCGTTGTGTTCGGAGCTGTCAGGTGAGCAGAAGGCTGGGGAGAGAGTAGGGGATGTTGGCTCATGATTCCGGAGCAGGCAGGGGGAAGGGGAAGGAGGAGGGCAGCACGCAACACGCTGCAGCAGATGTAGCCCATCACAGGAGATTTTGCTGCAATGCAAATAATGGAAACACCGAGTGGAAAACTAAACACCCACGTTGAAGCCTTTGCAATATACACTGGTTTTCCATAAATTATTGCGTATTTCCTGAGTCTTCCTGAGTACATGAAATGACAAAGGATTTTTGGCTTGTTTTTTTTTTTTTTCCTTGTGCTTCCAAAGATTTCCTCGGAGAGTCTGTGTAGACTTTTGCTGAGTTCACATCAGCGTTTTTTGCTAATTGTTCCTGATGCTTCTCCATATTGTGAACTTTTTAGCAGAAAAGTAGCAGCAGATTGCCTTCCCTAGAGAGGAACAAAGAAGTCTGTTGATGTGATCTAAAAAGAGAAAGGGAAGAAAATACTACTTAAAATAAATTTTTCCATTTCGGTGCATACAGAATGAGTGGTTAAATGACATCAAAGAATTTAATAATTGAACGAAAAGCCACATCTCTTTCACAGTTTCTCTTTGTAAATTGTCTGGATTTTTGCTAAAACTGGATTACTAGTATGAAATTACTTGCCAGAGAATCTACTTTTGCAGTGATGCTGACAAATTAACTCTATTTTGCATTCGTTAGGGCAGTGACAAGCTGTGACTTTTAGAAAACTCAGGTTGGTACCTTCTCCTCTCAATCTGTGCTCACCTGTTGTATCTGTTACAACAATCTGCCAGAAGGGTTGTCATTTTCCTTTAGCATGTTCTCTTCCTTGTCACATCTCTGTTCTCTATGAAGCATAATGGAATTGCTGGACACCATTAAGCTACAAAAAGTAATGGCCATATATTCATAAAGGAAGCCTAGAATTGTTCTAAGGCTGGAAGGAGGCTCCTCAAAAGCAGTTCTATAAAACTGCTAAAAGTCTAAACCTACTAACAATTCTGTTATTGATTCATAAAGCTGACGTATATTTGAACAATATTGGGTGACGCACGCTTTAGGAAAACAACCAAACAATTAAAATTAAGCGGGTGCCTGGGTTGCTTCAGCTGAAAGCTGGCCATGGGATGGAAGTCA
This sequence comes from Limnodromus scolopaceus, assembly GCA_028565335.1. NCBI lineage: Eukaryota > Metazoa > Chordata > Aves > Charadriiformes > Scolopacidae > Limnodromus > Limnodromus scolopaceus. Next base: position 72,678,173 of record JAOXNO010000033.1, read on the forward strand.
CCTTTCACATCTGGGACCAAAAAGAGAAAAATCAAAAGGAAAGCAGAACCCTTATGATGCATTTTGGTACCGTACATGTAGATGTCATGGCCAGAATTCAGGCCTCTGTAGACAAAATTTGTGGAGATCACTAAGTTTCAGATAGATGTGGGATTTTGGAGTCCCCCAACCTCCACCTCATATATTAGTGTTTTGAGATGTAGCAGGGTCTAACAGCACAAGGTAGACTTTTGGGGTCATCTTCCACAATACTTATTTATGGAGAACCTCCTGATTTGGGGTTTTGGTACCTTTTCTGTGGGCAGCCAAATGCTTTATTGAATCTAATACTCCAGTACATGCTCCAGCGGTGGCATGTGCCACAGCTCCAGGGAACAGAAGCTGTATGATGTGTGCTACTGTGCAGATAGACCCCCTAGCTGGAGACAAAGCAAATTGCCCAGACCTGGGGCTGGGGATGTAGAATACTATTATGTTTTCACTTCACTTTCACTGTGCAGTTACTTTGAAGTGATTTTTTTTTTTTTTCCTTCTTTCCTTCAAGAACTGCTTGTGCAGCTTTTCTCTCAAACTTATTTTGCGGATAAATTAAGAATTTTCCACTATGGTCTTGTGAAACCTTTCATGACCTCAAACGATGCACCAAGTTAAAGCTCACACAGGGCACAGCGTGTTTGGAGCTGTGTTTGGAGTCTCTTGGAGAGCAACACTTCATGTATTTTTCATTTCCCCAGGAATCTCCCTGTGTTAGGGCGAGTTGTACTATTTTCCTCTGATGTGCCAATTTGCCAATTATTACGCTGCAAGAACAATTTTTCATCATCATGTTGTCAACTTTCATTTTTATGCTGATGATACGTTTACGAGTGTCTTTGAAATGTGACATCTCTGAGTCTTTTTTTTGTCTGGCAGGCATTAAATCATTAATGTTTCAAAATCAGATCACTCTCAACACTGGCAAAACGGAGCTGCCAGTTGATTGGTTTCTTAAATTCGCTGAGAAATATCAGTCCTATTTTTCTAACCTTTGATGACCTCCAGTTCTACTTCAAACAGGTACCTGGTGGTTACCTTTGATTGAGGATTGTTTCTTGTACTTTTGTATTTATAAGGAACTGCCTTGTATCATTGAAATCTTGCTAGATTGTAGGTATTTCTCTCTATTGTGAGACAGAGGCACTTTTCACCCTCATGTATATTTCATATTAGATTATTGGAATTCTTTATTTGTTGTCTTTCTAAAATCTTGACTGCAAAAATTTACCTAATCTTTCTTTTTTTTTAAATTATGCAATACATCAGTGCATTAGTTCTCCTAACTAAGCCTAAACTGATATTTTTTAAAATAATTTTTAAGCTATTTTTAAAGCTATTTTTTACCTGCAAGGAGTTTCACCTCTTAAAAACTCTTCCAAATTGTATTTACAGTGTCACTTGCTGATGATAAACACAATTTTGTTCATCTTACAGCTTTAAGTATAAAACTGACTGCCATATTCCATTACGCTATTCAGAAATTTTATTAAAAGTTGACTTTCTCCACTTACAGAAAGAGTTTAGTTAGGCTGGTTATTTGCTGAAGACAGGGAAGAAGCGGAAGGGTACTCTCTACCCTTGAATAATCAGGGAGCACCTGCTAGGAATATATATCAGTGGGAATATTACAGCAATCAGACAGTCATGTCCTGTGAACTCCACTGAGAAGCTCTCAGCTCTTTGATTAAAATTAAATGCAGCATTTCTGCCTCTTTTCATACTAGTTCTCAATCATTTTTTCCCCATCCTGTTCCCCCTAAAAACTCTGTTTCCTTGTTACCCCAGTAACTACTTTATCTTTTGCAGGTCCTCATTCCTACCAAGCAATTTCTTTTCCTCACTTGATTCCTAGTTTTTGTTGAGTTACCTTTTTGATTAGACCGTCTCAGCGTCTTTTCAGTTTATAAGGCTTTTTCTTTCTTTCTTTTTTTTTTTTTTTTTTACTCTCTGGCTGGTCCACTTACTTTTGGCATTTGCTCTCTAGGGCATAGTTTTTTATTTTTTGGGCAATGATACACAGAACCTTTTTTCTGAAGCTTACTTCGAGACAACTTTGCATCAGCAGCGAGCAACGTGGAAGTAAAGCAAAAGGCAGTGGTGCCAAAGCTCAACGTTTGGTTTTGGCAGATGCTGGAGGATGTGAGCTCGTGGCTCTAGTTCATGAGGAAACCTCTCACCGCCTGGCCTCCAGCTAGCAGAAGCCTCCCTCTTCCATCTGCGACACGTGTTATAGCTAATTTCAGAGCAGTTTTCAAGTGAGACCTGACGGTCTTTCATTCCCGCAGACCGACGCAAGGCGGTAGCCTTTAAATAGTAAACATAAAATACAAAATCCTGGTTGTGTCGAAATGAATGGCAGGAATTTCTCCTGACTTTGCCAGAAGACTGTATAGGGATTGTTGTCCCTTCTGACTTCAGGGAATGCAAATCTGGGTTCTGGAATAAAGAAGAAACACTTGTATGCATTGTATGCCTTTCAGACCTTTGAAAAGCCAGAGCTTACTGATGTTCTTTTAATTACCGGGCGATGTTGTACAGGAGTGTGAATCCAAGGTACTCGTAGCCCTGGTGGGAAAGATGCTCAGCCAGCTGAAACTGATTTGTGTTGCAGTTTGAAAAGGCAGCATCAGAGCCAGCCTGGCTGCTGTTAAATCGCTTTCTGAAGCTACTATTGTAAGTAGCTGGCTGTTCAGCTACTGAAGAATCAGGCTGTAACCAGGGATTCGCTTTTATTTTCCTGAAACTGGTTCAGACAAACCTCCGTGATTTCCCTAGAGAAATCCTTTATGTTCATATTGTTTGCTCCAGGTGCACGGCCACAGCAGTACACCTTCCCTCCTCACAACAATTTACTATACATGTCAGCGTTGGCTTCGCTGCTCTGACTGAGCTAATTTGTTCTCTCTCATGAAAGGAAAGTTGAGAATCAAGGATGGTGGAGAGAATCTCATATTACGCTCCAACTGAAACCCATAGGGAGAGGTTAATATTATACAGGACTTTCTAATTCTGATTTTTACAAAAAAACCTGCATCAATTGTAATTTCCCCCCCCACCAACAGCATCTCTGAGCTATCTCACAGAACCAGTGAGATTCTCACAGGGAAGAAGAGGAAGAGATGGATTACTTCTTTTTGTTACTAGCTTTTGTGTTTCTCGCTGTCTCCTGCAATAATAATGATGGTAATGATGGTGACAAACCCCTAAGCTTTGAAAAGAGGCAGCTACGCTTCTATGTACATCATGGTGACAGCTTTGAAGTGAAACATTTGCCTCATGTTCAGTTGGTATGTGATGGACAATCTCTTTCTTGTCACTTCTCTTGCCTGGTCTTTAATGGGGTTTTGATGCTTGTTTTTTTTTATAAGTGAGGAAATCTCTAAACGTAACTGAGGATATCTGTGTGAGTGCAGAAACTTGGACAGATAAAAGGGAGTTCTGCCTTTACAAAAGAGGAGTTTTGGCTGTTTCTAGCATGTTCAAATTTATTTTAACATGATAATAACAATGCTAGTAGAGGTTGTTGGGAATCAGTATTTCTGGCTTCCAAACACTTGCTTTTCCTTTTCCCCAATATTTTTGTTATGTCCAAATAACAGTGGGGGATATGCATATATAAGTATCTATATGTGTAAAGACAAAATTTCCTCCAAATAGTAAATAAGGAGAAAACTTGTATTAGACCCTGCAGCTCCCAGGTGGATCCACTCAGAGCCAAATTAATGCAGCACTTTTCAGATTTTGTGGCAAATAGCCTGAAAGCTGGCCCTGGGCATGGGTAACCATGGCCACCAGGATTCCATCTTCCTTGGCTCTGTGGCAGTCTAGATGGGCTATCACTTGTGGATTTTAAGGCCCTAAAGCACCAAAATTTAGTCCCTCTTGTCATCTCTGATGGTCTGTGGTGACTTCATCATGAGTCCCATGGAAAGTGACACAGAATGATGCTGAACCCGAAACATTTCAGCTGAATGGTTCGGGCTCAACAAGATAACATTTTCTGATCAGGTTTTAAGCTGATCTGGGTTTTAGCATGTAAGCACTATATTTCCTGAAAACTGACTTTTGTGAAAATAGTTTAAGAATACCTTCAAGAAACCTGCTGCAAATTCTCTGAAAGTTTCTGTTCACTGTGTATTGTGCAGTGTAAAATTGAGAATAAAACTTTCAATAGCTGTGGGCCCTCTAGTGGTGTTCCTGGAGTTGCAGGTTCAGAAAATGGCTAGACTGAAATGTATCACCAAAATTTTCTACGTATTTTTATGTATTCCAAAATTTTCTGGTCATATCCAGCAGCATCTAGTAGTTTGGACTCCATCTTGTCCTCTGATTATTTGTATTATGGAAAAAGAACATTATTAGTATTATCTGTGCACTATGTCCAAATATTCTTCTACAAATTTTAGTTTATTTTTAATGTTATTTTTATGACTGCTATTAAGCTCATGAATCAAAGCCTGGTTGAGCTGGTATTCCCTAAGTATAAAAGCAAGACAAAAACTCTATCCCAAAGATCTTCCAGTCTAGATGTAAGATGAGTTTTGTCAGTTGTTTTAGTCCATTAACATTCAGCAACTGTAGTTTAATGCTTTTTCACAGCCAGCAATAAGCTGGCAGCGCTGCTGAAAGGGAAAAATCCCACCTTCCATTGTCCATGATCATTGTTTTTATTGCTCTGCCATCATCCAGGCACAGTGGACGGGACAAGCAACTGATGCAGAAAAAAAAAAAGTAAATAAAAAAGACGTAATCTTACTATAATCTTCTATAATACACACATCTGCATAAAAATCATCAACTGATTAACAAATTAACAGTTTCAAAACTACTTGAGACGGCTGACAAGAGTGCTAATTGGGCCTGAGTCACAGTTAACATCAATTTATTGTACTTTATTATGAGATGTGTGCTCACAACCATCCTTTTATGTAGAGATAGCAGACTGCTCTCCTGACAAAGAATGATGATGTGATTAACCCTGCAGTAGGACAGTAGGACTACATGAAGAATACATTTCTTCCTACAATCCCTTTTTTTTTCCCCCCGATTTTGTTTGCTTTCTCTCCCCTCAAAGAGTTGCTGCCAGAGGAGAGTGCAAGAATGCCAGCTGGAGTAGAAAATTTGATTATACAAATGGAGTTCAGAGTTTGTACATAGTTACACAAGATTAACAGTGTATGGTGTGAGAAATGAATGCAGCTTCTTTTTCGGGATGAATAACTGCAAGCTAATGTAGATCTGTGGATGAAACACTCAGATAAAATCAGCAGCTGTAGTGTTCTTCTGCCTCCCTCGTTGGCTGGCTTGTTTTTTATTGAATACTCTACAAAACTTCCATTTTCTAGGATCCTGGAGAAGATGGTAGAAGTGTATAAAATCACAGGTGGTGTAGATATTTGAACAGGGAATAGGGTTCATTGTCTTTTTTTATACAGGACCTGGAGGGGATGAAATTGTAACGGCAAGTGGCGGGGTCAGAGCAAGCAAAAAGTGGAACTTCACACAGTCCATCGTAAAGCTGTAGAAGCTTTTTGTCCCAGGATTTTGGGGATACTAAAGGGTTCAAAAATCGATTAGATATGTTTATGAAAAGAAAATCTATGGAGGCTGTTGCCTGTAGCTCAGAAATTCTGGAAGCCACAGATCATACAAATCAGAGAAAAGTATTCTAGAGGACTGTTTTTATGTGCTTCTTCTGTCCTTACATTCCTGTCTGCATCTGCTACTGGACGCTGTCAGAGGCAGGATGCTGGGCTGGAGGGACTTGGCGTGATGTTCTTGCATCCTCAGAGAAAATCAGGTTTTGCCTGTTATATTTCAGTTTCGTATTTCTTTCAGATCCCTGCTTCCAGACGAGACTCAAACCACAAGCAGTAGGCTATCCACCAAGGATTTCTTAATATCATTTCCATCATAGCTGAAACCAGAAGGACGCATAAATTTGGAGGAAAAGTCTTGCTGAATTCTTTCTGACCAAATTAAAACAACCAGCTTCCTCCCCAGCTCCCTTGCCTTCTGAAAATAACAAACTACTGAACGAAGACGAGCACTTTCTCATTGTTCCTTGAAGATTTAAGCTTTTTCCTGGATGAAGATAACGGATCTTCCTTAGACAGGATATGTTTAGGTGGGGGTATTCTGACAGGCTGCAGGCTTTCTGTGGGTACATGCAGATTGAATGATCCGTGTCCTTCTTGCTTTCATTAAAAATGTTTTATGCTAAGCACAGTTCTCCACTTCAGTGTCCTTGAAGGTCCCTTCTAACCTAGATGATTCTATGATTCTATAAAGTATTGTCTGTATGCATTTGTTAAGAATCAGTATTGTTTTAGGTGTCACGGTCCTATTACATTGTGCCATTCTTTCTTCTTCAGATCTC